>OW285238.1:32729677-33929677 GCA_935421215.2 Melolontha melolontha | reverse complement strand
TGTTGAAGCTGTTAAACGATTAACCTCAACTAAAATCTTAATGTTATGTTTTTTGATGACAAATGTGTATGTAATCCCTTAGTCGATCCACCCAAAGTCTTGAGAATGGCAGGGCATCGCTTACATTTAGCATTATATATATATATATAGAAAGGAAATTTACTTCATTACATTTTTGTACATCATTCCTTACTTTAAGAGTTTTGAAATATTGAAGAATTTTAGGTATCGTGCTTGACTTAAACTTGTCGTTTATCAATTACAATTACATGCACAAAAGTTGTTCGAAATATATTGGTTTATGTTCCGCATTGAGATTTGTGGAGTACGCGTATGTTATAGATCTTATTTTTATTCCTCATTCGATCCAGACTCGATTACTTGTTTTTATACGGCAATGAAGGTTTCTAAAACTCTTATTTTTTTCCAGGTAGAATGACTAGCCGAAAAGAGCTACAATCACGATTTGTTGCTCGAAAAATTCACTACATTGCCCTCATGTAAAGATTACTTCAATTTTATTTTTCTTCAATAAACCACAAAAGTGCCTTCTTTTTGTTTATATTGAATTTTAATGTGTGTTCGATTATTGAACAATTTTTTACGTGGATACATACACAAATGATTTATTAATGCGTATACACTCTAGTTAAATCTTCGCTTCCGAAGTTCACCCTGATTCCAGAAATCTCATTATATGCTTGACTTAGCTATCTTTGTCTTATCACGAACACCTTTCACAGAAATAGAAGCTTATGCTTCTATTTCGAGTTCAATTTAAAGTAAATTTTGATTTATGTTTATTTCTGATACTACTTTATTTAGAGAATTAAATTTACATTGATTTTGCTAAATTCTATCGGTGATTTGTTTCATTTGTTTTTACAAATTTATATATACTGTTGAATTATTCCTTACATATTGTCACGAAAAGTTCTATTAGACAAAATGTTTTAAGTAATAAGCAAGTTACCGGGCAATATTCACAAATACAATAGACTTTTTCTATAGAGAAAGGAAGTTAAAGAGACTGCAAAGACTGACGAGAGGATAATCGGTTTGCAAATAGTGGAGACTGAAAACGAATTACCAAACAAGAAGTATATACGAATGGACGTTTTGTTTCTTCCAGGACTATGCATAAAAACAAAAGTTTAGAGCATTAATAGAAATTTATTTTTCAATATAGTTCCTTTTCTTTCGAAGACGGGTATTACACCGTTTTAATAACATATTTAATCCATCGTAAAAATATACTTTTTGTTTCTTTGCAAAATGATTATCTACAGCTGCTACAAGTTCGTCAACGTCCCTAAATTTTATCGTCCTAAATGCTTCATATTTGAGACCCGGAAACAAAATAGTCATTGGGTGCTAAATCTGGATTATAAGGTTGGTGTTCTATCCCTGAAATATACAATCAGCAAGAGCAGCTTTTAAAGTCGTAACTTATGGACTAGCGCATTGTCGCGGACCAACAAGATACCTCACACGAGTTTTCTGCGTCTTTTCACTTTAGTAGAATCTCTAAGACGATGCGTCAAGGTTGCTTAATACTCTAATTTACCGTACTGCATATATTCAGATAATTAATTGGTAAAATTCCTCGACAGTCCCAAAAAAAAACAATTGCCATTATTTTTCCTGCAGAATGGGTTACTTTAAACTTCTTGAGGTGACTCCAGCCCTTAACATGCTACTACATTGACTTTTGTTTCGATTCTGGATTAAAACGATGCACCCAAGTTTTATCGCAGGAGATACGTCGGCCCATAATTAAATTTGGTTCGCTCCCACAAAGCGCTAAGAATTGTTCGCATGTCTCTACCCGGACGAGCTTTTGCAATGGCGAAAGCATTCATGGAGCCCACATAGCGCTAACTTTTATCATTACAAGGTACTCGTGTAGAATTCTAAAAACTGTGGTGTTTGAAACACCTAGAAAACCTGAATTGTCGCTTCTTGAATCTTGCATCTTCCAGTATTAAGTAGTTCTATTTTTCAACAATATCTTAAGCGATCACATCATTAAGGTGGCCTGGACGTAGATTATCATTCAACGATTCTCGATCATGTTTAAATAATTTTGATCACTTCTTGGAACAACAATCATTGCTCTTTGTAGCCAACATTTCAAAATAGTCATAATTTTAGTGGGAGGGATGTACTTGATGGATTGACAGCAAATTATCAATATTTGGCTTCAGTTTTGTTAGGAATAACCGCAAATCTCCCCGTTCTGTGATATTCAATCTGCTCCTTTTTTTTGTTAAAAGGTTTGTAACGACACTAAAACTTTTCTCGGCAAGATATGACGAGGGAAACGCTATCAAAAGCTTTCTCGCAATTCCCCACAGTCCAGGATATTTTTCGGGTATTTCTGCCTGCAGCCAAAATGTTTGATACCCCCTTTTAAATTTCACCTTCAGTTCGTTATTAGTGCTAAGCTCGAGCAGCTCCTCTTGTAATATCACATTCTCCACTTCCGTTTCAGCAAGTGGATTTATGATCCATGGTGGTATTTCTATCGTCAGAATATCTTCAAATCTGATTTTAAAGTCATCATGCAGGGCAATTAAATGTTGAACGTATGTGTGAATATCCTAATCAAAGCATTGTACCTGTGACAAGTTTGAAAACTGGGAAAATTCGCGCCACTAATATTTTGCATCATAAATTTCAATTTTCCAAGAAAAGCTGAAATTACACCCTTTGTTTTTATTAAATTGAGGCTGTCCCCTTGTAATTGTAAGTTAATGTCATTAAATTTTTTTAACAAATCTGTCAAATACGCGATGTCTGCTTTCAAATTGATCAGGTTTTCTTTTAAATCTGGATCTTTACTTTCCAGAAACTCTAAAACTGATTCAAAAAGTGAGAAAAATCTTGTTAAACATGCACCTTTCGACAACCAGCGTACTTCAGTATGTAAGAGCCAATCGTTGGAAGTCTTCATCATTTTCATCGCACAATTGTGCAAATAAACGCGTATTCAATGCATTGCTTCTTATTTTGTTAACTGCAATAATCACAAATTGAAGCGATTGGTGCAATTTAGCATTCAAATTTTTCGCTACTAGGTGTTGTCGGTGGATGACACAGTGAATTGCAGTTACCTCTGGTATAATTCTTTTAAGATGGCTTATAAACCCACTACATCGCCCGGCCATGGCAGGAGCTCCATCTGTTGCCACCGAAATAACGTTTGTGAATGGAATCGATTTTTCCTTAAAAAAATCACTCAGGACATTAAATATTGATTCACCTTTAGTGTTCGTCCCCAAAGTTTTCGCGAATAGTAGCTCTTCATGAATTTCTGCGTCCATAACAAATCGAACATATGCCAATAATAATGCTTCATAACCAGGTAAAGTTGACTCGTCCAGTTGAATAGAAAAATGAGTTGTTTGCAGATAATTACACAAGAAACTTTCAATATCAGAGCCATTTCATCAATATGTCTTTGTACAGTGTTGTTACTCAAAGGAATTCTTTTGAGTATGTCAAATGGAGATTTGTGCAGAACAGTTTTTAAAACCTCTTCAACAGCGGGTAAAATTAACCGTTCTCCAATGGTGTGCGATTTTCCAGATTTCGCTATAAGTAATGAGATATTGTAAGATGCCCGCAAGCCATCATCGTTACTTTCCGACGTTGAAGCGAACATACTGTGCACGGTGGGTCTCTTTTCATATTTTTCCTTCAGTGTTTGAAAATATTTCAAATCTTTACCTATTTTATCAGGATGACACCTTCTTAGATGATCTTCGAGCTTCGATGGTTTCATAGAGTCATTGCTCAAAACTTTGTTGCATAAAAGGCATATGGGCAATCGCTTGTCTGCCTTTGATGGAAGAAAACCAAATTTTAAATAATCAATACTGTACTGTCGACATTTCTTATTAGATTCAGCCATGTTTCGTATCAGTTACCTACCTGTAAATAAAAAAAAAACTTTGTTGTAGTTATCTTAAGGCGGTCTTACTTAACAGGATATGGCTATTTTAACAGGATTAATTTATTATTGCAATGAAATAAACAAAATACCGGCGGCAAACTGATTCTAATTATAAAAGCAATAAATCGCTAAGATCAATAATTGAGTTTTATGAAAACGGCTGAACCGATTTTAATATAATGTAAAACATTTTTTCATTAATTATATTTTGATATATTTCTGTAAATTCGATAGAAAATACTTGTAAATAATATTTTGATATCAAAACTTCGCGATTTTAATTATTTATTTATTACTTTGATGCACGTTACGGGTATATAGTATATAAAGACACGTACAATTTATGAAAATATATTTAATTATTAGTGAACCACCACACAGTCGGGTAATAAAAAAAATACTAATAAAGTAGGGACAAGAAGTTGAACCTTTCTCGGCTTTCTGTTCTATTATGAAAGTATCTAATAATGGCTCTGTTCAGTATTTAATTTTTAATACGTACCTACTACACGCAAACATTACAAATATACTTATTACAACATAAATATATCTCCTATCGCAGGTAGGTTGGAAGAGATTTCTTTTAGGAATAAGCCTCACCTTTTGTACCTACGTATTTTTTTGTAATTTGTCTATTTTTTGTTTACTTACGTGTACAATAAATTGTAAAATAAATAGATAAATAATTAATAAAATAAAAGTATGTACAACAAATAGGCAGGTAAGTACTTACTTTTCCGACAGTGGCAAACACTAACATCGATTCACTTTATTTTACTTTCCTTTTCGAAATTCGGGAAACAAATGAGTAACGTTTATCCGTGGCATTCGTATTTATATTGGCAAAGAATCAAATAAGTTTATGCAAGATTGCAAGCACACACACCACAAGTCGTACTTCGTCCCTTTGCACGTCTGAACAAGCATTTCGGACGGCGGCAGCGGCAGCGCGTTGCAAGTCTCGACACGTTGTACTGAATATGGAATATGCAAGTTTTTACAAGTAACAGTTGCTGAGCTTCTTAAAATATTATCTGCCTACATTGATAGGTGAACTCAAGCCAACATTTTAGTTCTTCACTATCGAAACCAGATAAATTTTCGTGGAACCCCGCTTACGAATTGTGAACCCCCATTTTTTGTCACGCCAACGTAGACCCCCGTCTAGTCTCCCGTGGACCCCTGGGGGTCCACCTGGACCACTTTGGGAATCAATGGTTTAGACGATAATAAAATGCACATTTAGTTTATTAAATTTTTATTGGTAAACATGTTTCCCAATAATACAACAGTAAAGACTGACCAACTAGGTCACACATTTTTACTCGAATATTTGCGTAAATTCTCACAATTTAAGGACACTGTAAAATAATATTAAATTTTTTGTATTAATGAATACCGATGCCAATTTGTAACGTGCTCTAGTACGTACCTGACGAAGGCACTGTGTTGGCGAAGCAATTGTCGCTTTACGATCATGTATTAATAAAGTGAAGGTTTAACTATTAGTTTTATTTCCATTTTAAATTGGCGATCATTGTGGAACGGTTGCGGAAGCGAACGTAACGCAATTTAATGCAGTCTAAATCATGACCACACAGGCTCTGGTCTGATGCTGGTGGTGTTTTGTATCTGACCAAATTTTGCACAAATTAATTAATGTTTCGTAGGTATATTAGTTCGCAAATTACAAAACGAAATGTCGTAGTCCGCAGAAAGACGGCGCTACGTCGCGTCAGCTCCGTCCCCCACAGTTCTGTATCCGAATCCGGCCAGTCTAAAATGCTAGAAAACCGCAAATTAAATTTGACAGAAATATAGGACACGCCGTATTGAATGCGACACTGCACGACTCTTCGGACCGTAATTTAATGGATTCGCATTGATTCGAATTGCTCTTGAAAATGAACTCGAACGTTGCATGCAAAATCTATCGTTGCATTAGAAGTAATATATGTAATGGAATGCACGCACTTATCTGAGTTTATATAGATAAATATATTCTTCTGCTGATAGTACTTATAGATTACTGAATTTATTTAAGAGAAACTGAGTTTTATTACAGTATATCACATAAATGCTGTATAAAATTTGAACTAAGGATAATATGGAAGATTTAAGTAAGGTCCGTTTTTTAATAAGAAGAAAAATACTGTATGTATCATTAATAGTATATTAAAGTACAAGTTGCATAAGACATGATTTTAGTGCACGCGTTCAAGTTTAGAAAACGAGCCGCAAGGCGAGTTTTCTAAAGAACAAGTGCACTAAAATGTCTTATGAAACGTGTATTTTATACTATTTTTTCTATTTCGGACATTAAAAGTTCAAAAAGACTTAAAATAAGAGGCATGTTTTGTACGAAAATTTTAGAAATTTTCTTTTTTTGAAGTTGGTAGCATTGATGTTTAACTAGAGCATTTTAAATATTTGAAAATCGGCGGTGTTATACGTTATTTTAAGTTTAAAATTTAGATTGATTTATGCAATAAATTATTAACGAAATGGACGAAGCAAATAATTGCACGCCCCCAGAGATTCGCAAAATAGCAGAAGATAATTTACAAAATCTTTTGCCAACAAAGTCTCGACATATTTATCAAAAGCCATACGAGCACTTTTTAACTTGGTGTAAAGAAAATAATATCGCGAATATTACTGAAAATGTAATTATTGCCTATTTTGATAAGGAAAGCAAGATAAAAAAGGCATCGACCTTGTGGTCCACATATTCGATGTTACGATGTTGTTTAAATATTTATAAAAATATAGATATCTCAAAATTTTCTAGGCTTCTTGCATATTTAAAAAGATTATCTGAAGGCTACGAGCCTAAGAAATCCAAGATTTTAGAAATAGATCATATTAACTGTTTTATAATAGAAGCCGATGATAAAACATATTTAGCAATGAAAGTAAGTAATACAAACATCCTTGCAATAGTATTTTATTAATGTTCTACATTATTTTGTGATAATAGTCATATTAATATTGATAAGTTATCCTTATAATGGGTTATAATGCAGCTTGTCGTCGTGAAGAAATCATGAACATGATTTTAGATGATATACAGTTTAAAAATGATGTCATAATGGTTAGAGTGCCAAAAACTAAAACTTATATTCCTAGACAATTTATTATAACAGAAAAATTATGGATTGATTTGGTTAAAAAATATTATTCACTTCGTCCCACTCATGTTACAGATAAACGCTTCTTCCTGCAATATAGAAATGGTTCTTGCGTGAATAATCCAAGGCATTAATACTATAGGAAAAGTACCAAAAGTTATTGCTACTTACTTAAATTTGCCTAATCCTGAGCTCTTCACTGGACATTGCTTTAGGCGTTCAAGTGTGACACACTTGGCTAATAGTGGAGGTGACTTAATAACAATTAAGCGCCATGGAGGATGGAAATCTTCAGCAGTGGCTGAAGGTTACATTGATAATTCCACCATGAAAAAAGTTGATGTTGCTCGAATACTGTCTAGTGCACCTTATACATCCACTAAAATTATTCAGAATCCATAGACTTCTGATGCAATAGGCAGTGATGTGTCAATCAATGTGAATCAACAGGAATTCAAACAAAACATAGTGTGTTCCCAGAAATTGCCTGGAATCTCCATTAATGCACATGAATCTTCTAGTGTTACAGTAAACGTTTATAACAGTTGCACTATTCAAAATGGGAAGTAAATGTCAATAGTAGCATTAGATCTTCCAACTCTGTTTAACAATTTATATTGTTAATTAGTATAAATAAAATGTTAGCAAGTGTTTTTTATTCTTTGTACCTATACAACTTTTACTACACATGCTTGTTATACACATTTATATTTGACATTTACATATGATTTAGTTCCATTTATTTTTTTGTGACCAACCTCTAAAAACAAAATTTTGCGTGCGAAAAAGTAATACTTTATGCAATCCAAACGGGTGTCGAAAAGTGCACTTTATAGCACCGAAATAGAAAATAGTATATTAAAAAACGAGTTTCATAAGGCACCATTTTGCCGCACGAGATCAGTTTAGAAAACGAGCCGCTTGCGGCGAGTTTTCTAAAGAGCGAGTGCGGCAAAAGGCCTTATGAAACGAGTTTTTTATACTATTTCTTCTATTTTGCGTTTTTTACATTAATAAATTGCTTAAATTGGAATTATTTAATTTGAAAGTTCAGAGTTTAATTTTTATATAAAACATGCAGTTGGTCACATTGACACTTGACATTTTCAAATTTAAATCTTGCTATCCGCGAAGTATTTATATTACATATTATTTATTAATTTTCGTTAACATTACTTGATATTTCAATTAAAAATATAAACATGAGTGACATAGAAACATATATATGTTGTTGTCAATTGTATACAACATACGTTGTTTGTGTAAAATACGAACATATATTATATCTGTCAAATGTACATAAATTCTTAAAATCATATGACAGCAATGATATTTATTTCTGTATTCGAACAACGCCAACATTGGAAAATGAAAAAAAGTGTATCGAAATAAAGCTCATTTCGATACTGTTTTTGGTTTCATAATGAGTTCATTTCGAACGCAAAATAGAAAAAATATAGTTATTTCCACATTCTTCCACATACATACTTTCATGTACTTTTCTACACAATTTCCATGTTTGTTCAAACATTTGTCGTACCATTTACCAAGTTTTTGAATTCCGATATCAAAGAAATTTGCCGCATGTGAAGAAGCCTAATTTATGACTGCAGTTTTACTTCTTCTTCGTCGTCGTCGACCCTTGACCATCAAGGCTTAAGTACTGAAACAACTGAAAATCGCTGGATACAAGGTATAATCTGTAAGATGGAATTGTTCACATTCAAAAGACCTGATTAAACCTTGTCTTTGTGCAGAAACGTATGGCCTTACATTGTCACGGAGAAAAATAAGAACAATAGACAATAGACCACGCCGCTTCTTGTATACGACACGACGGATATTTCTGAACGCCTCACGATATGTATTAGAATCGATTGTACTGCCTCTTGACATCAAATCCACAAACAAAATTTTTTCCTGTCCCAAAACACAGTCGCCATAGACTTTCGTGCAGAAAGTGTCTGTTTGGCTTTCACTCTGGTTGGTGACGATGTGTATCGCCATTCTATTGACTGTTGCTTGGAATTAGGAATCATGTGATACATCCAAGTCTCATCTCCTGTAACGATGTGGTCCAAAACTTCATTTCCTTCCTGATCGTATCGAGTAAAACGATAAGATACAGCCGAATCTTTGTGTCTTGTGATTGTAAAAAAGCAGTCTTGGAATCCACCGACAACACAGTTTTCTATGTTTCAATTTTTCCTAAACAATAGTGTACAAAACTGACTTTGAAACCTGCAGAAAATCAATTGAAAGCTTTAGAATTGGTTCTCTCGAATTTTATTGTCCACTTCACGAACCAAACCTTCAAAAATCAGAGAGGGTCCGTTGTGGGTCATCATGCACATTAACCCGTCCCTCCTTGAACATTCTCACTTATTTTCGAACTTTACTGTAATTGATAGCTTTATTGCGGAAAACTTCACAAACTTGACAGCGAATTACCGCTGCTATAAAATTTAACGAATTACAGATCGTATCTCGGGGGACTCTTTTTCTTAACATTGTAAACTTCTACAGCTCAACACAGAGACAGGCGATACCGTTGCGAATGGCATCTAAAGGCACGTAAAGCATGTTGAGAACAGACGCGCATGCGCACAGTGACGATCGCGCGTCGTTCTCACTCTTATTCACAAACGGACCTTATTTAAAAAATATCCCTCGTAGTAACGCAGTCCATCGAAATGAAATGTTTGTCTTGGTGCCGGAAGAATAAGAACTGATTTGGAATATTACTGATGTGCTACTTTCAAAAATACCTGGCCTTTTTTATAGTAACTCCAGTTATTTGAGAATCAGACTAATAAAAAGCATAAATAATGAAATAATGATATCTTTATAGAACAAAATTGAAATTTCGTACGTAAAATTATAAACCAATTAGCTAATTTGAATTACTTGGCATTACTAATGACCATAAAATTCCGACATCCTTATACCTACGTAACCTGCGTCAGGAATTAATTAATTCATCATCCATATTACCTTGTGTGTTCTACCGCCTTACCTGGTTTAGTTTACTTTTGTTTTGTATGTGGCGAATTCACTTTGAAAAAAAGTAGAAAATATACCAGAAAGTCGAAAGACTGTTTGGAAAGGAGTTATCTGTCCTATTTGTGCGCCCGCTTTGGACATCAGTATAAGTTTGAGGCATCATATTTCGTAAACATGAAACATGAAAAGAGATATTGGTTAAAATTTCGAGAGAACCAAGAAACTAGGGTGCCTCGTGTGTTTTCGGTGTTTACTAAGAAAACGCTACAGTTAGTACACGAGATTACACAAACCACTCGCATCATTGTACGTGCCCTCACAGTATGTCATCACGAGCCGCGCCTGCAAGAAACTATCACTGCGACTACTATTTTGCGAAATATCAGAGCCATTAATCGGAACAATGGACACACATATATGTATTCTGATCTAGATTCACTAATGGGATCTGTGTCATTTTGAAAATATACCTATTCCATCGTTAGGCAGTCTGCCTAGACGAGAACTTCAATGTATGCAATCAGAAAATGACATGATTTTGAAGCAGATTCAGCAAAGTCCTCAAACTTTTAAGCAACAAGAACTGAATAATCTCATTAGAAATCTGAACGTCTCAAAGAAGTGATTAGAATTACTTGCCTCTAGATTAAATGAAAAGAATTTACTTGATCCAAGTATTAACATTAGATTTTATCGTACCGATTTGATGTTCTTTTTTCTTCAAGAAAATAACCTGGTATTGTGTAATGATATAAACGAATTCTTAGAAAAAATGGGTTTGTCAGAATACACACCAGACGAAAGGCGCTTTTTTAGATAGATAAAAACGTAGTTTGAAATGTGCCATTTCAAGTAATGGTAACTAGTATGACTCAACAACTATTGGTCATTCTACTACCATGAAAGAGGAATATCAAGTCTTGAAAAAAAATTAAATATTAACATCAGTGGGTGATTTGTGTATATCTAAAAATGGTAAAGTTCCTCCTTGGATAGCAAAGTGGAAATAGAAGATATACTTAATTTTTATGTCTTCAGAACAGCAGAGCTAAGGAACAGCACTGGATTAACAGAAATATTGGCCTTTATGAAACGTTATAATTCAAGTAAAAGGAAATGTAATCAACGAACCTTTGTTTGTTTAAGTAGAAATCATATTTCCTCCCTTATATACCAAGTTGGGATTTATGAAGTAATTTGTGAAGGTTTTAAATTGAGATGGACTTTGTTTTGGCTATTTGGCACGTAGTCGGAACATTTGATGGTTCCCAAATAAGGTAACTAATTAGAGATCCACAATTTACTGTTTAGAAGTTTGTAAAGGGCTCTATAAAATTTATTTACAGCATCATTCACATCAACAGCTTTTTGAATCTCTAGCAGCTTCGTATAAAGATGTAAAAGCAACTCGATTATCAACTCATTATATCGGTCATTGTTACTCACTCGTAGCCCTTTTGATAATTCTTTTTAATAGGAACACAATTGTAACGTATAATGCTGAACGATGCTCCTCTTCGTAGATTGATGGGTTACACGGCACACAGAGACGTTAGAATTCATATTGCTGACTATTAATATTATAATTGATTTCACAGATGGCCATTATCTTGTAATAGTTCATGGATTTAAGATTTGAAGTATATATTCCCTAGTCATTTCAAAAATTATTATTTAATTTTTAAATTTAATTTTCATAAATTGTTCAAGAAAGAGTCCAACGCATACGTTAAATTGCAGAAAAAATTGCACAAGATGAGTCCTGTGACAATTAACGAATGAAGTCATGAAACAATAGAAAGTTCCACCAGGAGAAAGTCATTCCCACTATTTTCTAGGATGCAAAGGAAGTCATTCATACCGAATATCTGCCAAAGGGATCAACGATTAATTCAGTAAGACACTGCAATACTTTGTAAAGTATCGTATAGAGTAAGGTCGGAAAGAATTAATTTTTTCGTGCACCACGACAACGCCAGCTCATTGCAGCAACGAAATGATGAAGATAGAGATCAGTCTGAAATTCACGGTTGTTTCGCATCCTTAGTAAAGTCGTGATTTGTGACCTTCAAATTTCTGGATGTTCCCAAAGTTGAAGCACATGTTAAAAAGTCAATGTTCGCAATTGAATCAACAGTAAACAAGAATGTCTTTTTCATGGACAGAAAAGGATTCAGTGTTTGAAGAAATGTGTTGCATTAAGTGGCGATTATGGGGAAAATTAATTATGTACATTGATAGTATAAAAAATTTAATCTAATTCATTTTGAGATTGGTTTTATTATTTCTTCTTTTCTTATTCTTATTTTATAGAACTGGTGACCTTATATATCAATCCGCTCTCGTATGATTAAATGTATCCACGATCTTTTCAATCCTTGGTTTTTCTGTTTTACTATCCCTTTCTCACTATTAATAGTTACAACTTTACATTCGCTTATTTGTTCATAGCTTAGAAAAAGGTTAACTAATATTTTCGAAGTATGATTTTTGTGTTTTTTTTTCAAAAGAGTTTTTATCTCCTACTTCTTAAGTAGAAATGCCATAATATACGCATCTTGTGTTAGAATTGCTTGAACGTCGGCAAAGTTCAACATTAGGAAATAATTATCGTTAACTAGAACACCTATTCAGGAAAGCTTCGACACACATAGGTATTAAACAAAGGCCATGATGAACAGAAATCTTGACAAAGGACTTTTGTAGTGTTAGTAGGTTCAAAACACAATATCCTCATATAGCCCATATTATGGCTGTATATATTTGTTTATAATGGTTAGTATTAGATTAGATTATTCTACTTCCATTTTCTCGAAGTTCTCTGTAGTTTGTTTAAAGTACATTATAATACATTCTTTTAAGGTCTATGTAGGTTGGTTATACGAGGGATGTTCTTTTAATTTAAGTCTTAACTAGTAGGCGATAATTCGTTGACAGTTTCCCACCACGTTATATTCTCATAATTGAAGGGGCGAGTTGATGAATGTGCTATGTTACAGTTCCTGAAAAATTGAGATTTTTTGGTGGAAGAATATGTTATGTGCTACTGCATCATGCCACGGACTTTCGTGGTTAAAATACACTGTTTCTTAAAGTTATGGAATGGATGAATGTGCTATGTTACATCATTTTATGGACAGCAAATGGATGAACATGCTATGTGCCATTAAATGTACATATCACGTTCATCCACTCTCTCTCTCTGTAAACAGTTTCAGCTATAGGGTGGAAGAACGTTCTAAGTTTAATCTAACCATGCGCAGATATGACAAAATAACAACCTGTTAGTTTCGCGTGTCAGAACCACAATAATAGGTGCTCAATGTTTTTGATTGATAAGCATAATTATTGATTAAAACGACAAAAATGGTATCAAGAGGTCAAAAGATTTTACAATTACTGAAAAACACAAAAGATAAACAGCCAGATTTAGAAATAATCGGTGCGCAAGACTTTAAAGAGTGTAATGATGTTAATGTAAAAAAAATGGTGATACAATCTGAAACGACGTCAAACAATAATAATAATAATACTTTCGAAACACCAGATGGTAAGTAATAAAATAGTAGTATATTATACACCGAGGTTGTGAAGACAATAATTTTCTAGGCCGAGCTCATTTATACAAGGTGCGAGGGCTTTTCACAACAGCGGTTTACATGCAATTTTTTCACTACTAGCACATTAAATCTTATACAGTAAATAATAAAGAATTAAAACAGTTGGCTTGTTTCACTATGAGATTTATTTAAATTCTCTAACATCTGTTTCGGCTGTTATGCCATTCTCAAAGAGATCTATAAATCTAACTTAAAGACTGTCGCACTTGTTCTTATATGTTGTCTGCTCTTGTGTGTAGTGGGGGTGGTACTATGTTGTGTATTACGGTGTCTATAAAGGGTGTATTGGCATATTCTATCTGTGTGTTGGTGATTGATAGATTTTGTTTTTTCGCTAGTTTTATTTCTAATATTTCGAGTAGGTCCAATCTCTTGCTTTTTGTGATATTGTGTATTAAGTCTATATCGGGGAAGTGGTTGAGTTCTATACAGTGTTCGGCAAAGCCTGTGTTTTTCTCACTATATAAAATTGACTTTTTGTGTTCTTTAACTCTGTTTTTAATGGCTCGTCCACGTTGGCCGATATAGATAGCCTCACAGTCTTTACATTTTAATTTATAAACACCTGATTGGTCCATTTTATCTCTTTTATCTTTGTTGTTGCTAATCATTGTTCCCAAATTTGTTTTATTTACCCAGCTTATTTTGATATCTAATCCTTTTACTATTCTGTTTATTTTATTAGTGAGTTGGGGTATATATGTAATTTTGTGCCATCTTTGTATATTTTCTGTTATTTTCGGGTATAGGTATTTGTTCTTATTATTTTGTATTTCTTTACGTTTTAATAGTTTATCTACGATTTTAGGGTCATATCCATTATTTCTTGCGATTAATTTAATTGTGTTTATTTCTGTATTAAAATATGTCTTGTTTAATGGTGTGTTTGTGGCTCTATGTATATAACTATGGAATGTTGACATTGTAATTTTCACGATTGTTTAGCGTTTGCGTGTAATATGTTGTCTGTAAAAGTGGGTTTTCTGTAGATTTCAAATGTTAGCTTATTATTATTTCTGTTTATTGTAATGTCTGGAAAGTTTATTTTCTTGTCTTTTTCTGTTTCTTTTGTAAATTGTATCTTGTGGTTTATAGAATTTATTACTTTTAGGAACTCCGTTAATTGCCTATCTGTACCCTTCCATATGCAAATTACGTCGTCTACATATTTGGCCCAGAAATGGACTTGTTGAATTAATACCGTGTTTTTCTTGAATAGTTCTTCTTCGAAGTTATTCATGTATATTTCTGCTAATAGTGGGCTTAACGGGTTTCCCATCGGTAATCCTTCTATTTGTGTGTATGTTTCATTGTTTAATTTGAAGTAATTTTGGTGTAGACATAAATTTAGAGTTTCTTTAATTTCTCGTTTATGTGTGTTCTTAAGGTTATTGTTATTAATGTGTATGTCAATTATCTTTTTTATTTCATTTATTGGTATAGATGTAAAAAGGCTTTTAATGTCAAATGAGACTAATTTAGCATTGCAGGTATCTTTATGTCTTGTATGGGATTAAATTAAAAGACATAAAGATACCTAGCAATGCTAAATTAGTCTCATTTGACATTAAAAGCCTTTTTACATCTATACCAATAAATGAAATAAAAAAGATAATTGACATACACATTAATAACAATAACCTTAAGGACACAGATAAACGAGAAATTAAAGAAACTCTAAATTTATGTCTACACCAAAATTACTTCAAATTCAACAATGAAACATACACACAAATAGAAGGATTACCGATGGGAAACCCGTTAAGCCTACTACTACTACAGAAATATACATGAATAACTTCGAAGAACTATTCAAGAAAAACACGGTATTAATTCAACAAGTCCATTTCTGGGCCAGATATGTAGACGACGTAATTTGCATATGGAAGGGTACAGATAGGCAATTAACGGAGTTCCTAAAAGTAATAAATTCTATAAACCACAAGATACAATTTACAAAAGAAACAGAAAAAGACAAGAAAATAAACTTTCTAGACATTACAATAAACAGAAATAATAATAAGCTTACATTTGAAATCTACAGAAAACCCACTTTTACAGACAACATATTACACGCAAACGCTAAACAATCGTGAAAATAAAAATGTCAACATTCCATAGTTATATACATAGAGCCACAAACACACCATTAAACAAGACAGATTTTAATACAGAAATAAACACAATTAAATTAATCGCAAGAAATAATGGATATGACCCTAAAATCGTAGATAAACTGTTAAAACGTAAAGAAATACAAAATAATAAGAACAAATACCTATACCCGAAAATAACAGAAAATATACAAAGATGGCACACAATTACATACATACCCCAACTCACTAATAAAATAAACAGAATAGTAAAAGGATTAGATATCAAAATAAGCTGGGTAAATAAGACAAATTTGGGAACAATGATTAGCAACAACAAAGATAAAAGAGATAAAATGGACCAATTAGGTGTTTATAAATTAAACTGTAAAGACTGTGAGGCTATCTATATCGGCCAACGTGGACGAGCCATTAAAAAACAGAGTTAAAGAACACAAAAAGTCAATTTTATATAGTGAGAAAAACACAGGCTTTGCCGAACACTGTATAGAACTCAACCACTTCCCCGATATAGATAAGTGCGACTTAATACACAATATCACAAAAAGCAAGATTGGACCTACTAGAAATATTAGAAATAAAACTAGCGAAAAAACAAAATCTATCAATCACCAACACACAGATAGAATATGCCAATACACCCTTTATAGACACCGTAATACACAACATAGTACCACCCCCACTACACACAAGAACAGACAACATATAAGAACAAGTGCGATAGTCTTTAACTTAGATTTATAGATCTCTTTGAGAATGGCATAACAGCCGAAACAGATGTTAGAGAATTTAAATAAATCTCATAGTGAAACAAGCCAAGTGTTTTAATTCTTTATTATTTACTGTATGAAGTTAAAATGTTTCACCAAGAAGTATCTGCAACAACAGCCGAGAATTAAATCTTATTATAGCAATTTAAATTTGATCTTGACATTTCAATCTGACGTTAGTGTCTTAATGTGTCACATCATTTTATCATCTGGCATGACATTTTTAGTAAATTATTTACCTAGGTATCATTATTAACCTAGATAGAGAAAAACAGCTTCACAATAATTATTACAAAATAAGAGTGTTAATAATGATATGTTTCTAGGCTAGTAGTGGAAAATACGTTTTACATAAAATTATTAGTATTGTTCTGTTTGTAGAAGCAGAAAATGTTAAGACGTTCGCGAATTTAAAGCTTGCTAGTTTTGAGGATACCCAGCCTAGTACAAGTGGTTTGAATCAAATGACAGATTTATCGACAGGTAAGATTAGAGTTAATTTTATTACTATTAGGCATCGACATTGATATTTTGTATTTTTTCTTTAACTAAAATCGAGTATGGTACTTTGCAGATACATTTAGAGAATCATCTGATGATAATGGTGATGATGAGCGGATTCTGAAATACAGTGATAATGAGTTTCAAGGATGTATGAATGAAGAAAACAGTTCAAGCTCAAGTTGCAATGAAACAGACAATTTTCCACAAGCAACTTCTAGCACTGAAGCAAGTAAAAAACCTAATACAAGAAGCACAAACACAAGTCAGACGCTAAATACTGAACATGATCCAGTCCATAACATTATTGAAGGCATCATACAAAAGAAAAAGAAAAAATAATTTTCTGTGAAAGAAAAAGTTAGCAGGAAGAGAATTAGAAATGAAAGGAAGTGGAAGAAAAGAAAGCAAACTATAGCAAGAGAAAAAGGTGAGGCCTATATTTCTTATAAAGGAAAAAAAATGGAAGCAAAAAATATAGTTTCAACTGATCTTTGTAGCAACAAATGTAGGCTAAAATGCAATCAAAAATTTAATATGGAAGATAGAAAACGCGTGCTTACCGAGTTTTATAACTTAAAGGATATAAATGCGAAAAATGCTTTGCTATTCGGAAGTATTCGATCCCTTCCAGTAGGTCGTAAACGGAAAAATGCAAAAACCCACAAATCGTGTTCCTACAAATATACTATCACACTTAATAATGAAGAACAAATTGTTTGCAAAACGGCCTTCTGTAAACTGCATCAAATAAGTAGAGGCAAAATAGAGGTCATCAAACAAAAAATAAATAGCGGTAATTCTGCACCATCACAATATATGAGAGGTCGTCATTCCAACAGACCACATAAGTTAGGCAACAACGTGGTGGAAGCAATAATTAATAATCGAACATATAAAAAAATTTCCGTCAGAAGCATCCCATTATTCTAGGAACAGCAACCCTCATAAGCTATATCTATCTCCAGTTTTGAACATGTCGTTTATGTATCTTTTGTATTTGGCAGAGTGTAAAACTGCAAAGCGAGGGGTTGAATTTCTTGTGAAAAAATCTTCGTACGCAACAATATTTAGGACAAAATTTAATCTGTCGTTTATGCAGCCTAAAAGTGTCACATGTAGCACCTGCGATGCAGGAAATGCAAATGAGGAACATAAAGAAAATGCTTCGGCTGCATATGAGTATCAAAAGCAGGATAGAGAAATGGCTCGAAAAAATTCAAAAGCGTGTTACATCACGATGGATCTGCAGCAGACAATGCCTTTGCCCAAACTTACAACCTCTAAAGCGTTCTATCTAAGGCAACTTTGGTTTTATAATTATATAATGGTTTAATATCCACCTGGTGACAGTAGACGACGGTAAGTCATTTATGCAAACTTGGACTGAGGACATAGCTGGACGAGGTAGTTCTGAAATCGCTAGTTGCTTATACAACTTTGTGAATAGTTGCCAAGAAGTTAAAGACAAACAAAATTTAATTATCTGGTCAGACTCATGCGCTGGCCAGAATAAAAATTTTAATATCATTTGTATATACCAGTTGATGATGCAGAAAGGCTTCTTCAAAAGTATAGACCATAAGTTTCCGGAGGTCGGTCACTCCTACTTAGACTCGGACAGAGATTTCGGGAGAATCGAAAAGCATTTGAGACGCCACGAACGTATATTTACGCCGCAGCAGTACCGCAATCTTATAAAACATGCCTGAAAAAAAAATGCTCAAGTAAACAACATGCATCATTGTTTTAGGGTAATAGAAACTTTACCAAGTCAACGGGACTGATGCATAAAAAGAAAAACATGTTGAATGAGACAGTTCCATTTAGAGCAATTAAGTGGATACGTGTTGAAGAATTTGGTTCTTATTTATATAAAGAAACGTACGATGTTTATACACCTTTCAAAAAAGTATATATTTTAAAAAACACCAAACGGCAAACGAATGTAAACTGCGAGTTAACACGATTAAACACAGAGACAAAAGTGGGAAATATCTCCGACGAAAAAATTGACAATCTTCGTGTGCAGCTTCCATACATTGACGAAGAATATCGTTGGTTTTATGAAGATTTGTTGGCCAGATACGATAGAATCCACCAACAACCAGCAGAACCGAAAAGAAGGAAGACCAAATAGTTTTTGAAATTTCCTTAAACCATATTATGTATTTTATAACAATAAAGTATTAGCATTTAGCACGATCTTCCCTTTATATGTTTGCATTTATATGACTGGATGGCATGAAAGAATGTGTTATGTGCAATAAATATTTTTATCTAATTTTGACACATAAAGTGACACTTTTCAAAACTGTATGACGTTAGGAAACGGTTTACTTTTCGTACCTAGTTACGAAAAGTAAAATATTTCGTAACTAGTGTTGAAAAGTTCATTTCATCACTAGTTACGACATATTTTGAAAGAATCATTTCATCTCAAGTTAATAAAGGGGAACGTTAAATAACACAAACTGGTTAAATTTTTATTTTATGCATTATAAACATTTATGACACAATGTGAACAATTGGTGAGGTTAATTCCTGCACACGTAGAATTCATGGCAGGTACTCTGATGTTATGATGCAAAACGGAATGTGCATTTGAGCTTGATTCACCGAGAATATCATTGGCAATCCTTTTCTTATTTTCTATAGAATTCTCTCAGCTACAGTATTGGACTTCCAGCCTCCATGTCGTTTAACCTTAAAAATATCCGCACCAGAATCTGCCAAAAAGGTAGCCTAGTTTACCTACTACCCTCATTGTGAATTGTTGTCGGTCTTGTTATGGTCTTGTTCGTAACTAGTCATTATTACAATATCATCGATAAAGTTTGTGTTACTATCTCATTATGGCTAGTACGTCCAGACGTTGTGTTAACGATCCTGATATATTTTGTTATGTTTGTGGTGAATACATACTGAAAAATCAGCGTAAATCGATTACAAACACGTCGTTTGTATTTTGCTTACTTCGGTATTGAAATTCTACACCAAGATAAAGTGTGGGTGCCTCATAGTGTTTGTAAAATATGCGTTGAACATTTGCTACAATGGGAGAGAGGGAAACGTAAGTCTTTGAAGTTTGGAGTGCCTATGATATGGCGAGAACAAAAAAATCATTATGACGACTGTTACTTTTGTATGATTAATATAGTTGGCATCAACAAAAACAATCGCCATAAATGGAAATACCCCAATATTTCTTCAGTACAAAGACCTGTTCCTCATTCAAAAAATGTTCCAATACCAACTTTTCACCAGGTAGTGCAGCAATCTCAGGAGGATGAAGCTGAAATACCTATTTCTTCCCAAGTAGATGATGACTTTCAATACTGCGGAAAAACATCAGATCCTAAGCCATTTTCGCAGAATGAGCTTAGTGACCTCATCAGAGACTTAGATCTTTCGAAGGAACGTGCTGAGTTACTGGCGTCAAGATTAAAAGAAAAAAATTGTCTTTCCTCAGATGTTCGAGTGTCTACATATCGCACGAGAGAGGGAAAGTTATTGAAGTTTTTTTCATCTGATGAAAATTTTGTGTATTGCTGTAATGTGAGTGGTTTGCTGGCTTTCATCGGTTTAACGATCTATCAGCCCAATGAATGGCCTCTCTTTATTGACAGTAGTAAATGAAGTCTAAAAGCAGTTCTTCTCCATAATGGAAATAAATATGTTCCCGTTCCAATTGCTCACTCAACATGTGTAAAAGAAGAATATGAGGTAATTTCAAATCTTTTACAAAAAATAAAATATATTGAACATAACTGGGTGATCTGCGTCGACTTGAAGATGGTTAATTTTTTATTGGGTCAACAGAGTGGTTATACTAAATACCCATGTTTTATTTGTCTCTGGGACAATCGAGCTAAATCACGTCATTGGACTGCAAAAAATTGGCCTGTGAGAGATGCTCTTGTTGTTGGGGAAAGAAATGTTATAAATGAACCCTTAGTTTCAAGAGAAAAAATCATTCTTCCGCCATTGCATATAAAATTAGGGCTAATAAAGCAATTTGTTAAGGCTCTCGATAGAAATGGTCAATGTTTCCAGTTTATTTCTCACAAATTTCCTGATTTAAGTACTGAAAAACTAAAAGCATGTATCTTTGATGGACCTCAAATACGTAAATTGATGAAAGACACAACTAATTTTGAGACTTGTATGAATGATGTGGAGAGGCTTGCCTGGCAATCTTTTGTAGCAGTTGTACAAAATTTCCTCGGAAATCATAAGGCTGACAACTATGTAGAACTAGTAGAGGAAATGCTGGTGCGATACAAAGATTTAGGCTGTAATATGAGTATAAAATTACACTCAAATTACATCTCAATAGTCATCTACATCATTTCCAACACAATATATGAGATCTAAGCGAAGAACAAGGGGAACGTTTCCACCAAGACTTAAAAACAATAGATACCAAGGAAGGAAGGTGGGACAGTCATATGATGGCTGACTATTGCTGGGAAATCATGCGAGATTGCCCGAGTCAGTTTCATTCTAGAAAATCACTCAAAAGACAATTTCTTGATGTTTAATGTCAATAAAATATATATTTCTTCGTGAATTGTGTTTTTTTTTCTCGGGAACTAGAGCTGACAGAAGAAAACGGGTAACATTTTTGATATCGCCATGTAAGACATACTTAAAATCGGGACTAAAATCTCCAGCACCAAAATGGTTGTAGGCCAGTGTAATCATTGAAGAAGATTAAATAATATTTTCGAATTACGCTTTTTGGGTTTTTTTCAGATGAGTTTTTAGCTCCTACTTCTTAAGTGTAAATTCCATAATATACCCATCTTGTGTTACAATTGCCTGAACATTTAATGTTAAGAAATAATTATCGTTAACTCGAATACCTATTCAGGAAAGCTTCGACATATGCTCGTGAAAACAGTATTGCTTTTTTAAGTTTTTTACCGAACTGTTCCCATTAGCTCTAACTTCCTGATATTTGCCTATACAGGATTTTCAAAGCAGCAATAAACGACTTGATGACATAAAATTCTGGAAGAAGGTTATACATTTATGTAGTAGTTTCTAGCCTACAAAGCTTATAACCTATCTTTTACATTATAAATATAATATCTGTATTTTGAAAAACAGGAATTTAGTTTGCTTTTGTTTGCCATACCATGCATAATTAAATGCCCTGAATTACATATCTGTTCTCCTTCATGTATGCGGCGTGAATTAATGTTCCCATCTAAATATCTAAAATATTCTGAAAGTGACCATAATATTTTTGCATTTAACCAAAGAACAAGAAACAAAAATATGTAATAAAATTAACCTTAAAAGGTTTGAATTGATTCGGCATTTACTTGATGAAGATCCATAATTTAAAATAGAAATAAAACTACGGTTCTAATCTTAACTTTTAATCTTTAATCGTAACACGACAATTGTTTCGCCAGCACAGTGGCTTCCTCAGGTGCTTACATCTAAAGAGTACGTTACAAACTAAATTAAATATATATATATATATATATATATATATATATATATATATATAATAACTTCGTGACCTTGGTATGATATGGTAAACCTAATCAGTAGGCGATTAAAGGTCTGTATATTACTTCAAAATATATGTATTTAAAAAACTCTACATGTTTCGGCTGTACGCCTTTATCAAGAGAATACAAAATATAAATGACAGGATATAAATGTCAAGTAATTAAGTTGCTATGGTTTAAATTATTCAAAGATACATTCTAGTAATAATAATAAATCATGCCTTAGTATTCCAAAAAATAGATAGCAAGGTGTGAACATATGTGTTGTTCGCTGCTAGAAATTTGTGTCTCTTTCTGGGTATGGACTTGTGTGTTGGTTGCTACTGGCAGCTTACGTCTCTCTATGGGTGTGTGGTTTTGTGTGAGAGCGTAAGTGTAGGGTTTTGTATGTCGGTGCCTTCGTGCGTGTGTTTAGTGACCGGTCGCGTGAATTTAGAGAGGTCGGATAACCAGCCGTTGCGTAGGGCCGCCAACCCTTTCCCGGCATACAAAACCCTACACTTACGCTCTCACACAAAACCACACACCCATAGAGAGACGTCAGCTGCCAGTAGCAACCAACACACAAGTTCATACCCAGAAAGAGACACAAATTGCTAGCAGCGAACAACACATATGTTCATACCTTGCTATCTATTTTTTGGAAAACTAAGGCATGATTTATTATTATTACTAGAATGTATCTTTGAATAATTTAAACCATAGCAACTTAATTACTTGACATTTATATCCTGTCATTTATATTTTGTATTCTCTTGATAAAGGCGTACAGCCGAAACATGTAGAGTTTTTTAAATACATATATTTTGAAGTAATATACAGACCTTTAATCGCCTACTGATTAGGTTTACTATATATATATATATATATATATATATATATATATATATATATATATATATATAATCAAGAAGGATGGTATTATTTTACAATGTTTTTAAAGAAATCTATGAATTTACACAAGTATTGTATTTAATCGTAACACGACAATTGTTTCGCCAGCACAGTGTCTTCCTCATGTGCTTACATCTAAAGAGTACGTTACAAACTAAATTAAAAAATATATATATAAAATCAAGAAGGTTGGTATTATTTTACAATGTTTTTAAAGAAATCTATGAATTTACACAAGTATTGTCGGTAGTGAGAAAATGTGGCACATCTGGTCGGTCCTAACTGTTATATTATAGGGTACTAAACATGTTTACTTATAAAATTTGTTTAATAAACTACATATACATTTATATTATCGTCTAAAGAGATTTTAAGTAAAGAAATTTAATAAAGGCGAGTTATTTAAATCTAATTGGTGATTTAATAAAATTTGTGAGTGTTTTGATTTATTGATTTCGAAACTTTCCAGTAAATTTAATTTGTTGCCTTTATTTTCTAAATGCAGAATTTGAAAATCTTTATTGAAAGTGTGGTTTTCTTCTAATAGATGATTCGTAAAAGTGGAATCTTGTTTTTTATTTCTAAACGAAGAAAAGTGCTCGGCAATGCGTTTTTCAAACGATCTTCCTGTTTGACCGACATATATCTTACCGCATCCACACATTAAGTTACAGACTCCAGACTTCTTATTTTTGTCTGTTCTATCTTTATTCTTTTTAATATGTTTGGAGAAATTATTATTAGTTTTGCCACTGGTTTACCATGGAACAAGAAGTAAACAATAGCATTAATTTTTTGGATCTAATTAAAAAAAATCAACAATAAATTAGAGTTTGGTATTTACCATAAAGAATCTCATACTGACATAACTATACATAATTCGTCAACACATCCCATATAACACATATTAGCCAGTTTCAATAGTTTTTTACATAGATTAATTAATTATCCACTATCCAAAAAAAATTATGAAAAATAATTAACATTTATTCATTTAACAAACAGTCACGGGAGATTTAAAAAGTAAAGTATATACAGCCTTACAACCTGTGCACGGTGAAGCAATATCAGAGTTGTGATTCTGTAACTGGGGTTGAAGCATTACCACCATTGAAAACATTTGGTTCCAGGAGCCGACATCCCCATCAGATATAACAAAATGAAATTAATAACTTCCCACATTTAACTACAATAATTGAAATTTAGAGATCTGGTCTATGAAAAGCCTTAAGTAAAAAATATCGTTAGGTTTCCGAACACTTTACAGAAGAATATTTTGCTGCAAATTATGGAACCTAACTTCTTATTACTGGCAGCAGTAGAAACTATGACCGATAATGAATGAAACCAACTTGATGCTCGTGTAAGTTCTAACGCTAATGCTTCAGTAATATCTGTAGAAGAAAACTACATGTATTATGTTTACGAATATTGAAAACCAGTTAATTACAACTCTAATAAAAACTTATCTTTATTACGAACGTGAAATTTACAAATTTGCTATGCTAAAGACATATTGAAAAGCAAAAGAAAAAAATGTAAAAACAGAGTTTATAAAAACAAAAAATATTAGAGCCAAAAGAACAGAAAGGGGAAGAAGATGAAAAACGTACTAATACATCTGAGACTAATAATAAATTCGACGATAAAATTTCCCAGTCACAGCCCTTTATCGATAAAGACAACTTAAATATTTTTGCTTTCAAGCTTTCACAATAGCTAGGATTTTGATATTAATTAAAAAACAATGAGAAAGTATGTACTTTTATTATTTGGACATTGAGAAATGATTATTTTTTCAGTTTGCTGCAAAAAATATCAAGTTATTGTAAATTTTCAAATTAATCTGTACACATGGATATGCGCATCCGGTCATTTCAACTACAGACACTTGTGTTTCGATCTTACAATCTCCTCAGTGTAGTTATGAAGTGATATCTTAAGATTCGCTTCCACAAGATAAGCACGAACTTATATCGTCAGCTGATAAGAGATATTTCTTGAACTCTGACGGACAAGAGAGGCCCGCTAAACTCTCTTGTTAGGTTTCTTGTTAGCCTCTCTTGTCACCTGACTGTATAAGTTCGTGCTTATCTTGCGGGAGTGAATCTTAAGAGGTCCTTCATAACTGCACCGAGGAGAGCATATGATTGAAATACATGTATCTGTAGTTGAAGTAAACATTGGTGCAACACGTTGTGTCTGTTCATGTGTACAGATACAGACATCTTTTTAAAATATTTGTATTAATTTGTATTCTCATATCGATATGATATTTTTGTGGTATATTGTAAATTTAATATACATTTTTTTAGATACAATATCAACCAATGATTTCTTAATTTTTCCTGGAATACTATTATTTAAGATTTTAAGATAATATAAAATCTATTGTCCTTATGTTCACAATAACCCGATTCCAAATCTAGGGTTGTTCACAATAATTGCAGTATAGGGTGAGTGTTTAAAATATTTATTAAAAAAAACTATTTGTTTCTTATTATTTATCAAACCTTAAGCTCTAATGGTACAACAGTCATAACTAGCATAAATGGGTAATTGTTATACACTATTCAAAAATTTTAAGAATTTAAATTAATTGAAAAGGGGCTGTAAGACTTGAAATCAAGTGAACATTTTAGCTAAAATCCAAATTGCAATTTTAGCTAATTGCAATTTGGATATAAAATGTTTTTAAACAGAAGTATTTTAAACACAGTGTATGCAAAAATTATACAATATAGGGAAGCCTTTTATAGACACGTGACTTATTTCATCACCTTGCACATAAACATTTTATTGATTCAATAACTGTGTATTCATCTGAATATCCTAATTTTAATTTCATCTAAGCTTGGGGAATAAATATAACTTTCTAAGTCGCTAATTGCTTTTGTATCTGTTCAGAAATATTATACATTTCAAGAAATAAGTGAATTTCTTTCAATAGAAACTTTTTCTTTAATATAAACGTAAAATAATAAACTGAAAATACTGAAAGTCAGAATGATTCACTGAAAAAATAATGTGTAGGGATTAAAAGAGGTCGAGACTGTTTCGTAAAAAAGAAACAAATATTTAAAATAAATTTTTTATGTATATTAACTTTAAGTAAACGAAAATGCATATTTGTATACATACAAGTAAACAAAAGAATGTCTAATATTTTAACAGTTCTCATGTGTGATGTGTAATGTCTGGTTTAATTTTATTCTAAAATAGAACATTTCTAAATTTTGCTTGCAAATATTTCTATTTTTAAAGATGAATCATAAGTGGTAATGTTAATTTCTCATTCTTTTTATAATTGGTGCTAGGATATATAATACTATAAATAAGTACTCGTAGATTGATCTTCTCGTGTCCTATTGTATCATTCATCGTTCTTGTTCCTTTTTTATGTTCATAAAACTCTAATTGAAACTGCGGAGGAATGTAAGCTATGAAAATATAATAGCAATTAATGTCCAAGATTAAATCTTAAAGAATTGTTTCTATTTTGATTAATCTTCACAGGGCTGGTTCGGCGATTCTTTGACGACTAAAAAATCTCTTTAGATTTCATAATCAAATTTGCTAAAAATAATTAAAAACTGTTTTTTCTTTATACGAGCATAAATGTAGCCATTTGCTTTGGAACTGTATTTACAGTAGTAATAACACACAAATATTATTTATTTAGTTGTTTTCCTAAAAAAGCGTAATATGCAATGACATGATTTATATAATTTAATTTTGTTTTCAAATTTGTATTTATATTTGTTAAATGAAAAGGCTGAGTACTAATTATTCTATTTTAATAATTTTTTTGTCGACATATTCAAGAGGAAGTAGGAAGCAATTCGCTAAAATTCCAAACCAATCTAATAATAACATGAATTAGATAATAATATGTTGGCTCTATGCGTTACATGTTCATTATTACATATAGGAATGTGTCTGATGAGGTAGCCTATATGCTCTTTGAGGAATCTCATTTACGGCTATCAATATCTATCTCATGAAGAAGTAGATGTGGTAAATTTGATTGTCTTCTACCGACAACGCCTTTGTCTGTTCCTCCTGGTTTGAAGGATGTTTTCGGTATGTATTGACCGAAATATTTGAGTTGAAATAATGCAATAATTTAAATAACGATAATTTATTTACAAGATAATTAATTAATTTAATCTTGGAGTTCTGTTAAACTTAATACAAATGCATGAATCTGGTCTTAATAGTAAAGGCCAAGAAACTGGCTAATACATATAATATTTTCTTGTAATGAGATCGCTGAGATCTGGGTTGGAACTATAGTGAGATCGCTGAGATCTCAGGTGGTACTAAATTTTGCGTTAACTTATTTTTGTCAAGAAAATTTTGTCCACACGAGTTACAAGAGTGGGAGAAAACAACTAAATTAATTATATAGAAATTGACATTCAAATATTTTACCCTTCTTCAAGGAAAAGTGTATGCTGTTGTTTAACAACGTCATAAATGTGTTAAAATAAACAATATGCACATGAAACCTTAATTGTGGGGAAATAAAATAAATATTAAATACAATACTTATTGAATGGCAATCTACCAAGTAAGTAAATTACAATAAGCACGAAGTGGGCTAGAGCGGTGGGCGGTATTCGGGGAACAGGAAACATGTAATAAACCGAGATTTCTAAATCTATCGTAAAATATGAATAAATTATATACAATACATGAAATATAACAATAAAACTTATGCTATTATAAAGGTTTACAACAAGCAAGGGAATGCATTTAAAAGAAGGTTTTGCCATTGCATATTGCATAAATAGTTTTATGGCCGTAGAAAACACAGCAATGTATAAATTAATATAATACCTGACCTGGCCTTGGTAATTAACCAAATTAAATATGTGGGAAACTCCAAGACCTTTCTATATACTTTATATTTACAATTAATATACAATTTAAACCTATGATTGAATACATAAAATAATACAACTAAATCTATGTGATTATATTTAAATAAAACTCAAAATACAAATTAAATCTATATTGACCGAACAGCCTTACACATGTTCAGTAGGGGGAAATCCCAAGATCTTCGTGGTAATAGCAAAATCTTGATTTAATAATGCTCAAAGTGACTTAGTGCTATTCTTGCTTCATTTGGTCTGGTATTATTTTACTGAAAAACTGCATTTTGAAACATTCTAAGATAGGCTATATTATAAGGTTGCAAAAGTTCGTTGATGTAACGTTGGGAGGTCATATTACCTCTAAGAAAGACCAGAGCAGGCTATAAGGAAAAATTACCCATACCTTAACCAACTATACGATGGATTTCCTTTCCGCAGCAAATTATACATCACATTACTCCGCATTTCCTGACCGGAAAGGTATTCATCGCTAAAGACCATTGTGTTTCATTCCTTGTTCTATTGTAATAGTTCTCTTCACCACTGAAGACGGTTTAATTGATGATCGGGAGTAAGAAGTAGCACCAAAAAGAGCAGGGATAAGAGGAGACAAAACCTCTTTTCCCCCGATAAATGATGCGTTCTCTAATGTGCTTTCTATCTTCTGCAAACTTAGGAATTATGATGGCGAAACGTTCTCTTAAAGCTAGCAGCGTCGTTCTTCCACGAAGTTTTGCGCCTCTCAGTCTTTGTGGTCGATCTTCTAGAAACCATGTCAGACAACAGTATAACAATAATAATCTTGCTTCTAGAGATCCAGGATTTTTCAGGCCCTGCTTTCGGCATTTTTACTTTCACACTACACTATAACCAGTTGGGAAAAGTACGTATTGCTGACAATGTCAGTCATTCAATAACTTTTTTTTTAACTTCAATTTACTTATATTAACTTGCAGCAAGGAGAATTGATAATAAACACACTTTTTCAGTGCGACCGCACAACTTGTGTAGTCTGTGAATCCCCGATTTAAAAACATTCATCGAATGAATCAAGTATCTATATGATAAAGTTTGTGCATAAGCATTAGTTTAAGACTCTTGCATTAACTATATGGTGAAATACTGACATTCGGAAATCTTTAAGTAAAAATTCCATTCAAATTTTAACAGAAATTTAAATATACAGTAATTTTTAGATATTTTGATAGAAAAATTCATATACGCATTATTGAATTTTGCATATGTAATAAAAAAAATACTTACAATATGCCATTATGCACTTAACACGCATTTTGAATATTTTCCAATCTCTACTTCTAGGTATACCTAGATACTACAGATATAACTAAGCATTTTTAAAAATGTATGAAATTGTATAATGTAAAAATGTGCAAGTCATATAAAATTCAAGTTACAAAGTCGTTTGGGTTGAGCTTAAGGTTAACTTGGATTTTAAGCTTAAACCTGTTAAAATCTAAGAAGCTTTAAGAGTGTAAACGTGTGTGAAGTATCCAGAGGGTTGGTTTGTTACTTAGATCATTACTGTGAGAGGAAGGAAATGATAAATGTAATGAGGTGGTAAATAGGTTTTTCACTCAATCAAAATGGATTCCGGCCTTAAGGAAAGCCAAGAGTTTATAATCATATTAAGAGACTAACATACACCAAAAAGAGTTTTGGTTTTCATTTGAAAGGCACTACAAGCGTATCAGCCAACACGGTATATTCGAAAACTCTAATGAATCAGATATCTGAAACAAATTTGACTATATACTCATCAGACTTGTTATTTAAGGTCACATTATGTTATATATTAGATTGACTGTAACTTTCGATAAATCGAAGGTGTAAATATAGACGAACAACAGGAAAAGTGCAATGGCAGATTTCGATTGAGATTTCACACGAAAAGAAATATATAAAAGCGGAACACAAATAGTGGCAAGCCAAAGAATGAAAGAAAAGAAAGTTGAGGTCAGACGTGGATGTCGGTCAATACGAATGAGATCATTGCGATTCGGGGCAGCGAGGCGAGAGTTAGAGTGTACTAAAATAAGATGTTCGAAGGACGCGTGTTTTGGTGGTCGAACTACCCCTTAGGGAAGTTTACTACCACGGAAGTGTTCTACATACATATTTATACATGCAGGACACTAGAAGTCTACAGATGAATTTTAGTAACGAATATTTCCCGGCAAATTAAGACGGAAATAACAATTATTGCTATTTCGAAACTAAATTATAATATTAAGTTAGCAGGCATTTTAGTAGCATTAAACAAAAGAAATGCTTCTGCAGTATACAGAAGGTCTCCCTTCCCTATTTTGATCGGCAATTGTAGTTTGTGTTTATTATTTAATTATATTTGTAAATGTCAGTAATTCTAGTTTCCGCCGATTTTAGTAAGAAAAAGGTTAGCGGAGCTAGTTTTCAACGAAGCTGGAGATTTAGTTGACTTTAATAAAAAAAAAGTTCCTTTAATTCCTACTAAATTTTATACATTAAATTAAAATTGAAAATAAAAATAATTTCAACCCTAAAAATAGTAAAAGATAATTTAAAGCCACTGGCAAAAATCTCCTTCCGTATAATTCCCAAATTCGTATAATGATCACTGCTGCTGACGTTATTCATTCCTGAACTATCCCTGCACTAAGAGTTAAAATTGATGCAACCCCGGGACGATTAAATCAAATTAGATTTCTAATAAACCGAGCGGGTTTATTCCTTGGGCAATGCTCTGAAATCTGACTTTCCTTAACAGTTTTACTAGGTATTTATTTTACCCTATTACAAGCCTATGAATACATTAAAGCACCTTTTACTATGGCCGACTCTGTCTACGGCTCTACTTTCTTTATTGCCACAGGATTTCATGGATTACATGTAATTATTGGAACTACATTTTTAGGAGCAGACCTAGAAATTGTCCATACTCCTAGCCTACTTAATAAAGTTATTTTAATAATAATAATAATAATAAATTTAATAATAAAACTAATTTAACCCCTAAATTCTACTTTAAGCGCCAACTAAACCATAACCTTGAATTCACCTAAACTACAAAATAGCCTCATAATTCAACACAAATAAAAACCTTTGATTTTAACAAATGATTGATTTTGGGTCATAATTTTTGTATTTAAAGTGGGGAAAATTAGTCCAATAAAATAATGCTATACCCAAAATATCCAAATTATTTATGTTATATGGTTTATATTAAAAGTTTTATTTCAAGGGGGTAAAAAAGTTATGTTGAATAGTTTTATTTGGTAAAATTTTTATTTTTATTTTGCAAATATGAAGCAACAGAATTAATTTTACGCAAATTTAAGTGTAGTTTTCAACGAAGCTGGAGATTTAGTTGATTTTAAAACAGCCTCATAATTCAACAAAAACCTTTGATTTTACTTACCGCACAATTTTAGCCCAAACGTTCAAATTTAAAATAAACCTAGAAATTGCCCATACTCCCGGCTCACTTAATAAAATCGCTATATGGGTAAGTTAATTTATAACTCTGTGGATCAAGGGTGATCTGAATATCTGGGAGGTTGCCGCTTAAAGTATGATTTAGGGGTTAAATTAGTTTTATTATTAAAATAACTTTATTAAGTAGGCTAGGAGTATGGGCAATTTCTAGGTCTGCTATGGCATGGTTGATTCATCCAAATATCCAAAGTCAACTAAATCTCCAGCTTCGTTATAAAGCTTAAGCTTTTTTTAGAAATAGCAACATGAAATTCCACTTTACTACAAGACAGTGCCTCCCCCCTTATAGAACTGCTAAGATTTTTCCATAACCATGCCCTATTAATTTTATTAATCATTACGTGCAATAGGTTTAAGCTCCGTATATAAAGCTTAAGCTTTTTTTAGAAATAGCAACCTGAAATTCCACTTTACTACAAGACAGTGCCTCCCCCCTTGTAGAACAGCTAAAAATGGCCCCCCTATTTTAATAATTGTTTCAATTTTTTACGGACTTTTTAGTTCACACAATAGTCCACAAGTTTTAAAAAGTGCTTTTTGCCAAATTTCTTGCCTAAAAAAAACCCTCTACCCATTTTAAGCGTTTTAAGCAAAATACTTTTTCGTAGAAATATAAATTTAAATACAATTCTAACCATTAGACCCTTAAACCCTAATATCCCGTCCTATTCTGACTTTTACGCACTATAACACGTTTTGTGTTAAAATTGTGCGGTAAGTAAAATCAAAGGTTTTCATTTGTGTTGAATTATGAGGTTATTTTATAGTTTAGGTAAGTTTAAGGAAATTAGTATAGGTTATTGTATAATAAAATTGTTAGAAAAAGGTTAAGTTAAGGAACTCGGAAAGAATGTTTCTCGCCTAAAGTCAACTAAATCTCCAGCTTCGTTGAAAACTAGCTCCGCTAACCTTTTTTTTATTAAAGTCAACTAAATCTCCAGCTTCGTTGAAAACTAGCTCCGCTAACCTTTAAAAAAAAAATTATTAGAAGCGATATTGTTTTTCCTTTATTACATCCAATTACACAAAATTAGCAGATTCTGCTATTTTTCTTTAAGGTGCGATTTTTACAATTTGTAATTGATTTTGGATGTATTAGAAAAGACTTTCACTAGCTTATATCAGCCAATTTTAACTCTCAACCGGTGGGGTGGAGTCTGATAGACTCCACCACTCGCTTTTTTAAATTTCTTGTAGGGTCCATTATAGATAAGTGGCAACGGCGCCCTCCCCTCTACTTTTCGTTGTATACGACGGGAGTTCACAGGCACAATAGGAGTAGTGTATCTTGCAACACAAGTAAGAACAAGTTTTTAGTGAAATTTTAAGAGTCTCACAGACTCAACGTCACCGGTAACGTAAGTATTTTTTGTATTTGATATTGTTCTGTTTCTTGTAATTTTTCCTATTTTGGCCCCATTACCCCAAAAACTAAAACGTCCAACGAAAAAAAACTTTGAAGAAACTCTTTTGAGGTGGTATGACGAGATTGAATCTCTTGCGTCCGGTGGAGAAGATATGGATGATATTCTAAGTTGCTACGAAACGGAAAGGGATGAATCTGAGAGTGACATTGAGGAATCTGTGCCGGATATGGAGGTTACTCAGAAAACATCCTTCGATGAAAACGAAAACGGCAATACCGAGAACATTATTAAAAAAAAGTATGTCTACGGAAAAAACCGACGTAAATTGTCACTTGTGGAACCCGTAAGATATGCTAGAATGCCTCGCCATAATTAAGTCGTTTTGTTGCCAGGAATAAAGGGCGAAGCGCGAACATTAGGAAACATTGCTGATCCAGTCGCAATATAGGATCTTCTGTTCGCACAAGAAATAATAGATGTTATAGTAACTTGTACCAATAAAAATTTGGACATTATGCGCCAAACTTATAAAGATCAGAGCCGGGTAGACTAAAGCGATACCAGTGTTATTGAAATTCGGGCTTATCTGGGACTGCTTGTGCACACTTCTATTTTCAAATCTAATGATGAAGATATTTATTCATTATTTGCCACGGAGGGAAAAGGAAGAGACGTGTTCAGGTGTGTTATGAGCGGAAAACGGTTTTGTGTGTTGCTAGTATGTCTTAGATTTGATAATCCTGAAACTAGGAATGAAAGACTGAGGGAGTAGCCTAGATCCAATTAGTGAAATATTTGATATGTTTTTTACAAATTGCAAACAATTTTTTCTCCTGGAGCAAACATTTGTGTAGATGAGGTGCTAGTTGGGCTTAGAGGAAGAAGTAATTTTCGTATGTACATTACTAATAAACCACGAAAATACGACACAAAAATTATGATGCCGACAGATACTAGAAATAATTATGCTTACTGTGCAGGAATTGATTCCCATAGAATTGGCCTATCTGAGGACAATTGAAAAAACATTAGGCAAACTTACCTAAGCTGTTATACGCTTAGTTAAACCGTTATATGGAACGAACAGAAACATAACAGCAGACAATTGGCTTTCTTCTTTAGAGTTAGTCGACATACTCAAAGCAAATGATTTGATGTATGTAGGAACGTTACGAAAGTCGAAACGAGACATCCCACCAGAATTCTTAGCTAATGAAAATAGGCCAGTTGAGTCGGCACGATATGGCTTCACTAAAGATGTGACAATTGTTTCTTATGTCCCTAAAAGAAATATGTCAGTAATTCTGGTGCCATCAATGCATGACTCTCAAGGTACAGATTCCGAAAGTAATAAACCGGAAATTGTGGCCCATTATAATTTTACAAAGGGTGGTGTTGATGCTCTCGATGAGAAGACTACAAAATACAGTTCTTCGAGAAAAACCAGACGTTGGCCAATGGCGTTCTTTTTCAAACTACTTGACATTAGTGTGGTTAATTCTTTTATTTTATATAACTGTTATAAGGATAACGTGAACATGAGCCGATATAATTTTATGATGCAGTTAGCAAGAGAGCTATCCACTCCGTATATGAATCACAGGTTTCATAACCCACATATAAACCTCGATGTATGAAGTTATATCACAAGAATACTACTAATAAAAACAGAAATACCCAATACGCGAGAAGAAAAACTGGACGTTCGAAAATATTGCTATTTATGCCCTTCAAAACATCTTTTAAATGGAAGGATTGCCAGAAGCCCATCTGCCAAGCATGCAGTCGCAGGTTATGTATTTAATGAACAGAAAAAAATTAATAAAATCTAATCCAAAATTTAAATATTTATACTTTTCATTTTCTGGCATTTTTTTTTGTGTAGAAACAAACCAGGTTCTTTTAACAGAATAGTGTCATTCAAACCTTTCCTAACACCAATTTATGACGTATTTTTATAAATTGATATGTAATTTTTTTATTTTAAAAATATCTAAGCATATTCAAAATGTTGCTATTTTTCAAGTATCCGAGGTTTTTCGTTTCCTTAAAAAAATAGCTTAAAGTGCCCTAATCCCTAAAACAAACTTAAGTGAACCCAAAGGAATAGAACTTGTAAGTGAAGTCAAAAATTACTGTAAAATTTAAGGAAAAAAAAATCTAGTCAAAAGAGAGTCTGAGAGACTCCACATAACTCTAATCGTAACAAAAATTGCACCTCACCGGATGATGGTTAATGTAGATTTTGAATCCAAGTAGCCTTTACTTGATGGAAATTCATAATTAATGAAATTCCTTTTTTTTCACTATGATAATTTATTTAAGTTTAAATTTGTCAACATCCTTTAGGTTTACTTTGCAATATAAGTCCGTCCGAGGAAGACACGGTGTATCGAAACAATTGTAATGGGATTTTACCTCAATAAAGTGGAAATTAAGTAATATTGCATTTTAATTTTTATTTAGTTAATGTAGATTGATGTGTGTTGTGAAAATTATTTTTTTTATATCAGATTGCACTTATAATAATAATAATAAAGAAACGGCAAAAAAAGGGAGCATTTTTTCCAGAGATCGTGGGAAGATTTCATCTCAGCTTATACAAGACCAAGTAGTATTTATATGTACCTGAAATTTCAGAAAACCTTACCAAAACATGAATATTCAAAACGATAACTGGAGGAGATACAATTTACACGCTGAAATCATAGAACATATTTCTGCAGGATATCAAACACTAATAGGAACAGAAATAAACCAATAGCAGGTGAATTAATACACCAAGCAATAGTACAAAAATGCAGCTTCATTAATGGCACATCTTCACTCTACTACGAGGGGTATTGATATAGCCTAGTTAGCCTAGACCATTTACCTTGAGCAAAACAAAATCTTCTTATAATGGCAAGAAATAATGCCATTTTAATGTCGAATGCCAATGTGAAAATCCATAAATTGGAGTATTGTGGCACCATCAAATACTTGTATTTGAAGAAGTTAGTTAAGTGGTAAGGCAATTTACGAAGATATGTTTAATAAACTTGGCGATCATTGCCCACCACATGCGATTGTCAAAAATTGGATTACATCATTTAAAAGAGGAAAACTTTCCGTTGAAGGTGAGAAGCAACCAGGAAGACTGATTTCGATGTCCATTTCTGAAAATATTAACGCAGTTTATGATATTTATGATATCATCAGACCGTCGAATTGGGCAGAAACGTATAGCTGAGGCACTAAAGATTTCACATGAACGTGTCCATAATATAGTTCACGTCGATTTAGATATGAAAAACATTCTGCAGAATGGATTCCTCAATGCTTGTACGCTGAACACCAACGAGCAAGAGTGAAAGTATCACGGTCAATTTGTGGCCGTTTTGAAAGAGATCTAGAGATCTTACAATTATGGATAAAGCATGGGTCGATGGAGTGGAAGCATCATGACTCTCCAAGACGTAAGAAGTTTCGAGTTCAAAAATCCGCTGGAAAAGTTGTTGCTCAGTTTTTTTGGGATAGCCGTGGAATAATTACGTTCGATTACCTATAAAAGGGCAAGACCATCACTGTAGATTCTTATTCTAAATTACTAACCACCCTGAGAGAGAAAATTACGGAAACAAGACGTGGCATGTTAGCGAAAGGTGAGTTGATTCTTCTTGTGCAACTGCCTACACCAACTCACTGAGACAAAAATGTGCAAAATACTCTGATCTTTTTTTGCAATTTCATCAAAGTATATGATTTTATTATGTTATTGGAATCTGTAGAAAATTCTCTTTTGTAAAAATCAAGAAAAAAACAAACAATTTCAATTTAAAAGGGAAAAATTTACTAACGTGTCTGGTAAATTATATGGGGCAATAAGATAATTCGCATTGCTGTATGTAGTCTTTCTGAAACCATTTAATTTTATATATAGTTAATTAAAATCAGATAATAAATAAAGCTGTCATGGCCTTTGGAAATTTTTGTGGAACACTCGGTATATTACTGTTATTTACTTGAACGTTATTAAGTAGGGATCGATAGTCGGTACATTCCAAGAGGCGATTTAAATGAAAATGTAATTCGAAATTGGACACAGTAATAACAGTAATACAATAATACGCAACATAATCTACATTATACAGGTGTATCAGGATAATTGAAACATACATGAGTAGGTAAACCCCACCAGTTTTGTATAATACAAAGATATTTTTAATAATATAAAATATTATTAAAAATCTGGTGTGAAGAACACAAATACAGGTTCACAAAAAATATTAATAGTGAACCTGTATTTGTGTTCTTCACACCAGATTTTTAATAATATTTTATATTATTAAAAATATCTTTGTATTATACAAAACTGGTGGGGTTTACCTACTCATGTATGTTTCAATTATTCTGATACATTACACATGCGGTTAGTCCGTAGTATGAGTGAAGACACAGACAAAATGCAGTTTCTAGAGACACGTCTGCGCCATCTTTAGAAGGGCGTCGTTGGTTCGCATTGGTTATGTGGACAGGGGGAGGTACTTCGGCTGTCTGACAACAGGCAGCGCTTACGCTCGGTCTGGATAATTTCTGGGATATGGCGATGTGGTTCTTTTTTGTGAATGTGTCTGAAGATATCCTTTCTCCAGCAGGGGCGTACCGATGAGCCTATAGAAAGGCGAAATACGTATCTACGTCTCTGGCGAGGGATATGTTCGGACACGTTCACAAAAAATATTAATAGTGAACCTGTATTTGTGTTCTTCACACCAGATTTTTAATAATATTTTATACCATTAAAAATATCTCTGTATTATACAGGTGTACCCTGAGGTAACGGACAAACTTACACAATGTGTTCTAGAGGTGATTCTAAAAAAATAAAAAACTTTAGCTTAATTTCTTTTTTGTTCATAAAATTTCTACAAACGGAGAAAACTATTTCAGTAATGTATTTAATCATGAAATTACATAACAAACTAATATTATAACAATTGCTCGAAATGTTCGCCTTTTCTTTCTAAACATGGTGCTAATCATTTTCTAAAATGACAAATAAGCTATAGTTACTTATGTTATTTACAGATAATTGATAAATATCTAATTATATTCAGTAACCATGCCTAGAACGTGCATAGAATAATAATGAGAATACTGAATACGCTGACATGGTGTTTGTGTATGGGTATTGTTATGGAAGCGAACGTGCTACAGTACAAGAATACCGTCAACGTTTTCTAATTCGCGCAGTTCCTCATCATACGACATATTATAATGTCTTTCAGTGTTGGAGAAAGACGGGATCTTCTCCAAATTCACTTGTCGAAAGAGAGTTAGATTTTCATCAGCAAGCTAATGTTGTCCTAAATGAAGTGGAACAAGATCCATCCACAAATATACGCCGAATATCTACCATGACCGGTGTTTGTCAAACTCAGGGATGGCGAATTTTACATTTCAATACGTTTTTTCTCTATAATCTACAGAAAGCTCATCCTATGCTAACAAGAGATTTTGTGAATTGCGTACAGTATTGTCAATGGTTACAGAACAATTTAGAACTTATTCCGCGTATCCTTTTTACAGACGAGTCTCAATTTATTCGAGAAGGTATAAACAACACTCGAAATTCTCGCACTTCGGCGACTGAGAACTCACATAATGTAGTTCTGGTTAATCATCAACATCGTTTTTTTGTAAATGTTCGGCTTCGTTTAAGCTTTCATATATACAGAGAAGCAAGTAACCGTACCGAAATCTTCCGAAATAGTTCGAAGTAGTCTCATCCGTGCAGCAGCGCACATCGTACGTCATCAAGAGCCGCCACTGATGACAATATTGGGCCACATTTTATCCAAGGAAATCTTACGGCAAATTATTATAGGAATTTCTTAGAAAATACTTTGCCGAGATTATTGGAAAATGGTCCACTGGAAATTCGACGCGGCATGTTTTATCAACGTGACGGTGCTCCACCTCATTTTAGAAGGCAAGTTACTGAGTTTCTAAATCAAAATTTTCCTGGACGGTGGACAGGTAACGGTGGTCCTGTACTATGGCCTGCACGTTCTCCTGACCATTCACCATTCGACTTTTTTTTGGAGTTGTCTAAAAAATCGTGTTTACTATAACGGTAAACCAAACACACGAGAAGAATTGATCGAAGGAATAGTTGCAGGAGTAGATTCCCTACGAAATGAACTCGCAGATATTAACTGGCAACAGAATGTTTAGAAAGAAGAGGCGAACAGCGGCAGTATTCCTTCTGGAGGAGATGTATTAATCGTATTTGGTAAGTGCTTGCTTCTCTATACGTATTTCGATTCGCGTGTGCAAAATGTTAAATCGGGATTCATAATATCCTCGCTCCGTCCCTGGAACTGACGTCATGTACCTCGTCAGGTTCCCGATCCCTAGTTATTAATATAAATTTGCATAAATTTAACTTTTCTTTTGAAGTTTCATTTTTCTCTGATTTATATAATATACTTAGATTAGCACTTTTCTAAAATGGAAGAAAGTAACCGCGCCATCTATTAGCTACCTTTTTCTTCGTAAATGGAAACATTCATTAGCATTGTTTTAGCTATTCATGACGTTTGTTTGAAGATAAGTTATGATGCCAAGACTGCATTGACGAACGATAGGAATTTGAGCTTCAAAGAAGAAGCTGTCATTAATTTTCTTCTACGTCTTGGTTTTACTGAATGTCGTTATGTGCTTCAAAAAGATGGGTGATAAACTTTTATCCTATCCTTACTCTTACGAATGGTGTTCGAAAAATTTCAAAGTGGTCGCGAGACGTTTAAAGGCGATGGAAGGTCGATCATTAAAGACAATCTAAAATCGTTAATGAAATTAATTGAAAATGAATAGAAGATTGTGAAGTCAATTGTGCATAACATTCTAATTAAGAAATCGAGCCTTTATAAATTAAATTAAGGAGACACATTAAACCCATTTGAATTGAAGAGTGTGGGAGCCTTGTTCATACTATTCCTAGGGATTCAAGTTTCTTTGAAATGATTGTTTCTGGGAATTATTATTGATAGAAATTTTTACATCGAAATAGGGAACATTGGCAACAATATTAATACCATACGATTCAAATCGTTTATGCTATAAAAAAACCTTGGAATAGCTTTCTAGATTATAAAGCATAGATTTTCTTCAAACTTAGTTGGTAGTATAAATGCATTAGGTGATACAATTGACAGATGGTGTTATGTTGTTTTTGACAAATAACTACAATAAAACTTGAATCTGTTGAAATTTAATTGATATATTCCGTATGAAAGTAGAGCTTAGTTGTAAAAGGTATCGAATACACTCAATATTTGTGATACTTTCAGCTGTTTACTTGTTTTCGAGATAGAGACGCTGTTTCAAGAAATTTATTCAGGCCTGTTTCATATAATTTATTTAATAATTTACCGTAAAGTCATCTTAGTTTTTTTACAAATAAAACAGATATGCATTACACTCATCTGTATCTGTACACGTGGACCTACAATGTGCAATGTGTCTATTTAACACGATGTCAGATGGCAGCAAATATACCAAAGAAATTTGAGTACATTAATACGTTAAGCACGCATTATGCTCGTATTAATGGACTTACACTTATATACGTATTTTTTTCCCTTCTTACTAGCATAGTTGGACGAGAGAAAATCGCTATTTTCGTCATAGTCTCTTTTGTCCGTCAGATGTCACCAGACTCTGGTGCCAACTGATAGGACAAAATTTGCTATACCTATGAGACCTTCCATTAAATTTTACTTCACTAACCAAACTGACGAAGTCTATTGTTGCGACAGAAACACGCGTCTTTGCAATGGAAGTAAATGTTGGAAAGTACAAGGTGTATGTCCATTTGTACAGATACAGATGTGTGTAATGCATACCCGTTTCATTTGTAGAAAATGCATAATACGTGCTTAAAGTATTGATGTACTAAAATTTCATCTAAGTTATTGCAAAATTTGCCAAGTTTTGCAAGAGATTATTTTATACATGGCTGTAAAGAGTATTTAAAAAAGAGTTTAGACTGAAAAAGTCCATAAATGTTCATCGCATATACAAATAAACCCGATGAAGCTTATTCTATTTTAAGCACTTATGAAGATAACTAGATTTGCAATAGGAGCAGCTAAAGGAGAGCCCATGGCAATACCAAATGTTTGACTATAAAAAGAATTTTTGTATTGAAAATATGTGTTATCGAGACAGAAGTGTATACCTCTAATAAACTCGTTTTTATTTAGTGATGTCAGCCTTTTAACAATATATATATTTGGTATGTAAATATCGGAAGGTATTATTTATATTTTCATTTTAGGAGAATCAATAAAATTAGCATTAATTTTTGTTTAGCTTTTGAAAAAAAATGTTAGTCATCAATTACGTATATTTCACAAATTTATGATTAGTAGCTGTATATTGGCTATTATTAAATATATAAGTTTAATAAATCTAAAAAATTTAAGTCTATTGACTGACATTGCAAAGTATTAATTCTGATTAGTAAGAAATAAATTGCTGTTGAATAAACAATACTAAATTTACTAAATCCGCAGTATAACAAAATACGCACTGGATCAATACAATCATTAGTCTATGAAATAAACGCTTTCATGTTTCGAATTAAAAATTTACTACACAGTAGTTTGCACATATTAAAATGGTTCATCCTACCTTCAACAGAAAATGTTTCATTAGTTTCACTATGAAACACAGCTTTGTGTTCAGCTAAATATTCTTTTGAACCAAACCCCAAGCAACAAAAAGTACACGCAAAAACATTTTCAACGTCCTGTTTTGCGATGGGAACAAAATCCATTTCTGCATTTTCAAGATTATCTTCATATTTCTCACCAAAATACACCAATAGCTCTTCACCTTCCTCAATTCTGCGAGTGCTACAATAATATAGTTTGCCATTATATTGAAACGGTAGTAAATTTTGTTCGTAAATATTTCTGGCAGGATTGATGTATTGCATCCAATTCAGATGCTCTGATTTATCATCACTAACCACCAACCGTCCTCCTTTTATTCTCAAAGGCAGTTCTGTTGAATTAAGTCCATTAAAAGGGCCAAATCTTACATCTTCAGGTATAACTTTCAAAGAGGAAATTCCCAAATCTCCATATGACTCTCTAGTTTCCAACGTATATTTCGGTAATTCTCTTGCTCTGGCATATGTATTATGAGAAGAAGGGCTTTTGTTCAAAATATGTACGACCACTCTGCATTTGGTGCAATAATCCTGATAGACTTTGTGGCAACGGTTACAAACTGTTAAACAAATTCCTTCATACAATCTCGCAAAATTAAAAAAGGCATTTTAAATTTAGAGAAAAATTATAGAAAAAAGATTGAAGTTTTTAATATAGATCTTTAAATAAGTTTATGACCAATCTATTTGTATAAGAAGTGAGGTGTTGGATAAAAAATGCTTTAAAACTAATTATTTTGTGCTACATATTTGTGAATAGTTTTATTATCAGATATTTATATCACGATAATACATTACAATATACATAATAAATATATATATTTCAGTGTACATTATGAAATAAGCTTTATAGTTGCCGTCGGAATATAATTACTGTTATCATAAGAATACAAATGTTATACCATTAATAAATTGTAGCTAAGGAAGGTGCTTCTTCACTAAAAACCGAATCTAAACTCTCTTTGCACTCATAAGCGCTTAAATCTGTTTTAAAATCATAATAAATTATAATTCGAAAGTGCTCTCAGGTTAATTCAATTTTCTTTTACTTTTAAAAATAAGGGTTATAACAAACGTAACTTTAACAACAAAACTTCAAATGACAGATAAAAAGTTGCTCTAAATAAACACTGTATAATTGCTTAAAAAGGTATGTAACCCCTTACCACAATTATTAATCGTATCCTAAATACGTATTTCGACAACTAAGTTGTCATCATCAGTAGGTAAAAATCACTAATTAAAAAGTCGCACATGGGGCACAGTAAAGCTAGATAACCGCTTACGCAACAACTACTTTACACCGCGTCCACGTATAGACTCTAATACTGTGCCCCATGTGCGACTTTTTAATTAGTGGTTTTTACCTACTCATGATGACAACTTAGTTGTCGAAATACGTATTTATAATACGATTAATAATTGTGGTAAGGGGTTATATACCTTTTTAAGTTTTTACTTAACCACAGTCTCCAAAGAAAGAATTTTCACTGTATAATTGTTTGTCACAGTCTACTAGATTCTCAATAAATTCAGCTTATCTCTCGTATCCTAATTTTTTAATATTTATTGTTCTTTATTGAATTAAAGTTTTATATTGCAAAAACGAAAACCACCATATCCAATTAATTTTAGAAGATTATAAGAAAGTATAAATAAGACATTAGTTTTGCTATGCTCTTTAGTCACCCTAAATTGTAAAATCAGTTCTTTTCACTTATACGGAATATATTACACTTAAAACCTTACTAAACTTCAAGTACAAAATCAAATAAATGAATTTAACAATACTTGTATAATTTTTCAGTTCTAAAATACTTTTTTCGTATAATACACTCATCAGCTTTCAGAACATATTCTGTAAATATTAAGGTTTAGGCAAGTTGACATGCCGAAATGTTATAGGAATGATGCAATAAATATAATGTAATGGTTCTTATAGGACTTCTGTTTATTAACATACAGTGCGTTTTCCACATTCTATTCCCGTATCTGCTAGTCTTACTATCTTTTTTTAAGTCTGCTTCTTTAACGTGTACGATAAACAATGTCATTTATACGTTACGCTACGCAGAACATGACAATTTATAAACCCTGGTTGAAACCGAATTAACATAAAAACTCAATCAATTTTACGGTGCAGGGGAACAAGTATCCGGAGCTAAAAAAGAACTTGTTTGTCATTATTTGTCTTTTTATGTTTTTGTCGATTTCCTGTGTGTATATAAAAGCTATCCGTTCAAGTTTGTAGAATGTTCTTTTAGGTAGACGTTATAGCTTTCGGAAATGTTTTTATAAACTAAAAGTAGAAAATTAAAGTCAAATTCGTCTGTACAGTCATGACGAACTTCAAATTTCTGAATTTATTCACTTTTTATATTATTTTAATGCATTTTTAAATTAGGATTATCCGAAACGAAAAACGATATCATTTAAGTTATTATAATTTTAGGGTTAACTAAATCACAAAACAAGATTTGCATGACTTAAAATTCTTGGGATATGTTTGTTCTTAATTATAAGAGTAAAGGAACACTTTTACTTATTTCTGAACAAATAATGTTGCAAATTAATATTAAATCAATTAGTCGTGAATCATTTTAACATATATAAATTTGATGATGTTTTGCTGTAACTCATGTAAGAAGGTAAAGGCATTTTTTAATAAAGTGCCTTGTAGACCTCCGCAGTTGTTATTCATGATTGCTTCTGCGATTCTGAGCTAGAATTGCATTCTTGGCACTGCTTCCGTGTTGGACAACCGTTCGTTCGCTGTTGGAGAAGACATTTTCAGGGCTGTTATCACGAGGCATCGGCCGAAAAGAAGGCAGTATCAAAGTATCATTTTTTGTTAGTTTATTGACTAAATTCTTGTTATATATAATAAACGCTAAGTTGCCATGGCAACCAGGCATGAAAACTTTGTCCGCACGATACGTACACAGTGTAGCTAATTAATGATGAAATATGTCGAAAACACCAATATAATAACACTTTGTGTGCCCTTAAATAAAAAAAATAAATAAATATAATTTCATTGTATAAAATTTTTTTTACGCACAATGGTACTATTTCACTTTTAACGAGTGCCCAACACTAACATAAATTGTCAAGTTTAGGGAAATGACAGAATTCAACAAATTAGACTTAGTCATAATTACAAGGTAATACAAAATCGTATTATACTCGACTATCTACACATTTTTAATTAATTATTTATAAAAGCAATGGTGAATTAAATGGGTGTGTTAGCAATGGCAAACTAACGGAATATGAAACGCTTTCTGTAGATCATATCAAAACAGACTTACCTTCATCTGAAGTAAATGATACGGAAAACAACAATGTTAAAATAGGAGATGGAGTTAATTATGATGATAAACAAATTAAATTCTGTAATGAACTGCTGTGTAAGTATAATAGGAATTTGAACGTTCAAGGAATTCTGTTCAGCATCAAAAAGGAGCAGGGCATCCTCCTATGCTGTTACCGACAAAAACATTGCTGCTACTAAAAAATAATTGAAGAGAACAATAAAGCCACCCATGCGGTAACAGAGCATCAACTCAAGATTGGATCTTCAGTTGTCAAAACAATCATACACAATCACTTGCATTTAAAAAAATGATAAGTCGTTTTGTGCCACATCATCTTTCTGACTTCCAAAAAGCAGAGCGTATAAGAATTTGCAATGAAACTTTAAGTTTCTTAAATAATCGCGGGCACCAATTTTTTTCCAAAATAGTGACAGGTGACTAAAATTATATTCCCCTTTTTGACCTTCCTACCCCCAAAGAGAATCGTGTATGGATTCACGAAGATGAGGAAACTTCTACAATGATTAAGCAGCGAGCTATGAAAAAGGTTATGTATGCGGTATTTATCAGAAGTACGGGCTTAGTAAATGCAATTAAGCTATATGGACGAAAGACAGTTACAGCTAAGTGGTACACGAAAAATGTTTGCCTGAAGTGTTTAGTAGTGTTCCAGACAATGGAATTATGCTCCACTATGATAATGCATCATCCTAAACGGCAGTTTTAACGCTCCAGTTGTCAACTGTAAAAAATATAATGGTAATAGAACATTCACCGTACTCACCTGATTTAGCAATATGTGAATTGGATATTTTTGGCCTTAAACGCAATTTTCGGTGTAGAAAGTTTTCGCCTGAAAAAGAAATTAACACTTACTTTGAAGGTATTCCGAAAGAAGATTGGTTGGGAGTTTTTAAACAGTGGAAAGAAAGAATGGTAAAGTGTATCATTGCTGAAGGGAATTACTTTGGCCATATTTAAAATAAAATCTTAGAAAATATTAATCGTGTTTTTTATTTTCAATAATTTAAGCTCGTCCCTCGTATCGTTGATTTTGTTAGATGGATTTTTGCCATTGTTTAGCGATATTTTCTTCAATTCTTTATATATAACATTTTCTTAGCATATATGTATACGAAACCCTGTTTCTACCTTCCCGACGTTGATATAGCTGCGTAGAGAAAGTGCGCAATTTATATATACAGATGGTAATCTGACGGTAATCAGTCGGGACCGGACACGAGAGGCTGATGACTCATCGCCTACGGGCGTACTATTTAAAATAAGTATTTTTAAAGAGTTTCTAATTTTACTTATATAATTGGAAAACAAATGAGTGGTGATCTATAAAATATGAAATACATTTTTATTTGTTCATTTTGTAGTTCAAGTTAACTAAAGGAGTATTAATATTAACTAGCAACAGTTTTTAAAGGTTCTCTTCTGTCAAATTTGTTTTCTTTGAATGAAATACATCCTTGTAGATAGAAAACGTTCTTCATATATCGCAACTGGTTATAGGTGCATACTGGGAATATTCTTTTATTTCAGCGTATTTAACAGTTAGATTTTGAGGCATTGTCCCTATACAAAATTACCGCAATGTTGTTAAATCAGGCTATCTATTAAAAAATGCGTCTAACTTTTGCCAAAGGCCACATCCGAAGTTACTTGGAATATTTTTCAAATTATTAATAGCTACATCTAATGTGGTTAGTACATCATCTAATTTGAGATTTTGATTTTCAAAATAAGAGATTAGTTTTGGCAAATTTCCAAAGTGTTCCTGAAAAAAGTACAACAGATTTTTTTTTAAATTTGGAATTTTTGTTAGTTCCTTCCACTCAGAAATACTTCGAGCATCGTCATTTAAATATGTAACGAAACAATGTTCCCCATCTAGTTATTACTGGAAAGGGAGGCTGTGACAAAGATGGAAGCTTTTCCTGTAAAGAGAAAGTCTCAATAGTGCTTTTCTGAAAGCTTCTTTAAAAGCGGATAAAAGTCTATCAACTTCAGGAAAGGTGTCTCTGATATATTCACAGATTCTGTGGAGAGCATGTGCTACACAAGTAATATGCAGCATAAATAAATTATATTAGAATATGTTTCCTTTAATAGTCGCCTGTTTCTAATATATATGCAGTACTGTTACTGACAAATAAAGGTATTTTTTTTTGTACCCGTCGTCCGAATGAAGCATTTGGTGCATATTTTCGTAATTGGTTTTAGCTACGGTTTCGATATCAACTGTATTTATAAATTTTGTTGCTATTACATATGCGTTATATGGAATAGTTGGATGTAGTTCACTAGCCACAGCATTTACCACACAGCGTCCTAATATATCGAGAGTTTCGTCGTCACTTATCCATAGGTACTGATTTGAAAGATGTCTTCTAATGCGTTCTACTGCTTTCGTGTAGCACTTAGAAACATAATATTTGCGTAAGATGGATTCATCAGGAACATTTCGCCCAGTATATTTTTGGAAAAATGTTTTGAAGATGGGACTGTTGAGTTTATTTCATAGAATATTTGCCGCCACTAAAGTTGTTCTTGATTAAAATTCTCAAATTCCAAAGCGCCTAATTTCTGTGTATGTGTTTGCGATGCTAAGTGACGTTTCTTGTAACTTCTTAACGATATTTTACAGATTTTGTAATAAATTTCAGAATCATTGGCAATGGACATACAATCAGTTTGATCCTTAATCCAACTCGCCATTGTTTCACGATGCGATATCATATCTGAAAATGTAGTTTAAACAATGCTCTAAATCTAAATAAATGAAAATTAAAAATGTATGCGTAAGTTATTGAAACTTAGCGAAATTCACCGGACACTTACGTCAAAATAATTGGGAGAAGTTGATTCGATGAAACGATATTAAACAGGATCTATTACAAAAATTTCGAAGTATTTAATTAACTGTTAAAGCAATGGAAAAAAGAAACTAGCTCACCGTACGTTATTTGTCTTACGAAATATAAACTAATAAATAAAATAAATTATAAAAACTCCTCACGTTTCTACATACAGACTTAACCAATAAGTTTGAGGGAAGGTTGAATTTCCCGCTGTTTTTTTGCTATTTTAGGTTGCTGAAAGTGACTGTAAATTTTCGAAAAACATATTTCAGCATATTGCATAGTTGGCTCGTGTTTGGAAGTGTTTGGCGTCGTTATACCGTGTGTCCCTGGATGGAGTTGACAAGAGGAACACAATTTTTATTATTGATTTTACGACAAAAAGTCATTCTTTATAAAAAGTTCTGCTTGTTGAGTAGATAAATTAACCATCGGAAAATCTAAGATTAAATGTACAGAATGTCCACAAATTAAGATAACATGAAAATGCTTCAATAGAAAAAGTTCTTTAATTTTGGCGATCAAAGGTTGTTGTAACGTATAACAATATTGTACTGTAAAACGTCATTAATTGTAGATTTGTCAGTTATTATCCGTTGGATTTGCAAAATGTTAACTATCAGAGAACGTATTTATTTGATTAAATGTTATGGAATTGGAAACGTATCTTATCGATACGCTATAGACATGTTTCACGAAAAATTCCCAAACACGGCAGTATCGCGCGAAGCACTGCTCAAACTTGTGCAGAAATTTGATTTAACTGGATCTGTAGTAAATGTTAAGAAACCCAAGAAAAAATACAATGAAGACGATACGGCTACACTTTTGGCAGTAGATTCAGTGATAGAAACACCAACATTATCCTTACGGAAACGATCACAAAGACTGAATATTAGTAAATCTCATTTGCAGAGAATTTATAAAGAAAACAAAGTTCGACCGTTTAAACCACAGTTCCGACATACACTTGAAAATGGAGATGAAGAGAAGCGATTGGATTTTTGTTTATGGGTTGGTGAGAAATACCTCGTAGATACACGTTTTCATAGAATGATATTTTTTACTGATGAAGCAACCTTCTGCACCAATGGTCACGTTTCGTCACAAAACAGTCGCTATTGGGCTTTTCATAATCCAAACTACGTCATTCAAAAACGAAGTCAACGTTATAAAAAAGTAAATGTTTGGTGCGGAATTTTTTACGATCGAATCGTTGGACCATATTTTATTGACGAGAACTTGAATCAACACGTTTATGTGCGCCTTTTAGAAACTTATCTATTACCATTTCTACATAATTTACCGCTAGAAATTCGGCGTAACATTTTCTGGCAACAAGACGGATGCCCTGCTCATGCGACGCTTTTGGTACGGCGGTGGTTGACAGATCAGTTCGGAGACAGATGGATGGGTAGATTTGGACCAATAAATTTTCCTGCTAGATCACCTGACCTGACACCACTTGATTTTTTTTTGTGGGGTACATTAAAGCAAAAAGTTTACGGAAATGACCTGCCACATGATCGGGAAATACTAAAAGCACGAATACAGGATGCAGTGAATGAGATAAATGTACCACAAACCATACGCAAAGTCTATGGTGAATTTATTAAAAGGGCGGAGGTATGTGTGGAAGTTGGAGGTGGCCTTGTAGAGTAATTTTTGTTGACTTTAATTAATTGAAATTTTGTACTTAAACTACAAAACATGCAATAAATGATACTCTTCTGTTGAAGCATTTTTATGTTATCTTAATTTTTGGACATTCTGTACATTTAATCTTAGATTTTCCGGTGGTTAATTTATCTACTCAACAAGCAGAACTTTTTATAAAGAATGACTTTTTGTCGTAAAATCAATAATAAAAATTTTTTTCCTCTTGGCAACTCCATCCAGGGACACACGGTAGATATAAATTTATTCTGCTTTTCATTCAGTTTCTACATAAGTTTATATTGTACCTCGTTATTGTCCTTTTATTTGCTATAGACAACATGCCTTTATTCGAGGAGCAAAAAGCATTCATTTTGAAAGCTCATTATCGAAGTGGTGTGCGGAACGATGTTGGAATATGGTCATACTCGATACAATCATGTATTCAACTGTTTGAAGAAGCATTTCCTGATTTACATGTTCCATATATAATGTTTGTGCAGCACAAGGATCAAGTTGTTTTGCACATTGAAAATAATAATTGTGTTTGCAAAAAGAAAATCAACCGGTCGAGCAAAAGTTCTTGTAGAAGAAACTGTAAATGATTTACAACAGAGAATAGAACAAAGTCCAACTAAATCATTGAGAAAATTAACTGCTCTTCATTAAACTTTGAATATTACTACATTGAAGTTAATTTTAGTAAAGTTGAAGATGTGTCTTTTAATATCACTAACATCTTTAATTACATTTTACTGTATACCAAATTTGTTCTATAGGTGTGGCTTATTCAACTTGTCGTAGAGCTATGATAAAGATTTTACATATGCACCCATACAAAGTGACAGCTGTGCAGCAGTTATTACCCATTGATTATGGACTGCGTATTCAATATTGTGAATGGTGTAACAATCACCTGAATAATGACGATACTTTAAATCTAACATTTATGTCTGATGAAGCATGGCTTCACTTGTCAGGCTACATAGTCAGAATTATCAAACATGGGCAACAGATAATCGATACACCTATGTCGAACATAGTCTGGATCCATTGAAGATAGGCGTATGGGTTGCATTGTCACGGCGCAGAATAATTGGACCATATTTTTTCAATGACACAATAAATGCTGAACGGCACCGAACAAACATATTACAGGCATTTATAGAGAAATTACATGATGACGAACTTAGAAATGGGTATTTTCAGCAAGGTAGCGCACAACCACATATAACTAATTCGACTATGGAGTTTTTGCAACAATTTTACGATGAAAGACTAATCAGTAGAAGAATCTGACCACCACAATCACCTTATTTAACACCATTAGACTTCTTTTTGTTTGGATATTTAAAAACTAAAATTTTTGAAAATCGCCTACATAATTTGGAAGAATTGCAAGATGCTATTGTTAGAGAAATAAGAAATATCAATGCGAATACTTTGACAGCGTTATTTGAAAATATGAAAAGACATGTAAATTTGTGTTTAGCAAGTGATGGTGGTCATTTTGAACATTTATTATAATAGCGGGTAGCGGCAGGTACACTTTCATGATCCCGATGGAAGTCAGACCTGTTTCAGGGACTAGCGACCCTGCCCATGCGAGCTCTTGTGTTTGCTCTTCACCTCCTTTTGCAGAAGAGAAACAGGTCCTTACCCTAAATCCCACCAATCCAACATACTAACCTCCCTACACATCCAACCCCCACCCCCGCCAACACGCTCGGCAAGTGTGGCGTTGTAAAGCCAAAACCTCTCAACAAACCAACCATGAAAATGTCGATTTACCAAACACAAATACCCCAGGTGAGTAGAGTCTATGATTCAGAATCTCACACTGTGAATGCAGTCAGCCCCAAGGATTCTGGGGGGGGGGGGGGGGGGGCAAAAATTCGAATCTCAAAGAACAAAAGAAAGATACAGAAAGGGTCCATACTGCACAAGATAGAGACGAGTGGAAAAGATTGAGAGAGACCTACGTCCAGGAGTGGACGGATACAGATTGAGAAAGAAGAAGAAGAAGAAGATTATAATATAGTTTTAACATACCATTATGGGATTTATGTAAGAAAAAAAAACTTCTTATTTGGGTTTATACTACTTTCCTATTTTTCGTGTTTAATGTATTTTTATTGTACTAAGTGTTATTTATTTATGTTTTTCATCAATAAAATGTATGCTAGATCATAGAATTTTTCCAGTTGTGTTATACAATCTTAGCAGATTAAATATTTTCTCAATATTGTACCTTTAGCACCTATTTAAAAATGTTCATTGAGACGCTTATGAGATAACGACAGTTTGGCCAACTTAAAAGAATTAAAAACTGGCGGGAAATTCAACTTGTCCTCATTCTTATTGGCTCACCTTGTACGCCCATGAAGAAAGAAATTCTACTGTAATATTGAAGTAATTGCATCACAATTCAACGACTAAAAATAGATATGCGGTATAGTGCTATTCAATAACGTGATCTACGCGATGTTATAGACTATTTATATGGTCCATCGTAATTTCGCCCTCTTGTGTCCGGTCCCTAAATATGATTAAAGAATCATGTATACAAACTTATTCTCTTGAAATTTATTCCCTTAACAGTTTGAAATTCGGTTCAAATTTGGAGTAAGTTTTTAAACCAAAGAATTTATATAATTGTCTTAGTAAAGCCATTGATGGAAAATAGCATTTTAGCAGAAAACTAAATATTCTAGCGAAGAATCTGAGATGGACAGCAAACCTTTATAGTAAAATTGTGAAGTCATACTGCAGATTTACAAATGTAGAGAAACTATTTAACAAACCTCATTCACATTTTTTAAACAGTGTTTTTGTTGCGAGAATATAATGAATGCATGATGTTAGAATGTACCTATAAATATCCTTATTTATTTTTTAAAATGCTAAGTGCTTTCCCTAGTTGGCGCGGTAATTGTAAAAAAGAAAATGAAAGACAATCGTATCCAGTATTTCCATTCAAAGAAATAAATGTTGGTATACAGGCTGTTAGTATTTTGTGTTAATAGTAGTGATTTATTAGATATGAATGTTACAATTACGCTATAATTAATTAAATCTAATTCACACCTAACATTAAACATAAATTTATTATTTAATGACATAGCCAATTTGATTTATATTTAGATAATCTATAAATTATTCCTTCTCGATCCAGTGGGTAGCGATTTTCTCTAATAATTAATTTACAAGCTCGCATAGATTATCAGCAGTTAATAGTAATATTAGGGAATAAACACCCAAAGCGAATTATCTGTCGAATATGTAGGTGTAGATATTAATCCAAAACATATCTACCAATATATGCATATATTCGGATATATTTCTGATACAACTATAAACGCAATATTATGACGGACTGTTTGATTTGTATATTAGTATTAATAGAGGATAAGTATGGAATAATATAATTATCTCATGTATTATACATAAATAAAGCATGTAATAATTTGATAATGCAATGTAAGTGGATTGAGTTTGAGTACCGTAATTAAAATGAAATGAAATGAAGTTTAAAGTTCCATATTTGATCGAAAACAACAACAAATCAACTTTTTAGAAGAAACGTTTCTTAGATTTCTGTATATTTAATTGTGGATTCATTTTTAATACATCCACCAACTAATGCTAATAAGGTTATCAATTTGTCATGTACATATATATATATATATATATATATATAAGTGATTAGATAATACAATTAATTACATACATACTAACTTGATATTTGTAAATATTTCATATAAAAAAAAGCCGAAAACCTTCAATAATTTATCAAACGTTATATATATATATATATATATATATATATATATATATATATATATATAAGTGTTTAGATAATTTCTTAGCCGTTTATTACATATATCAATTGATAAATTATTGGAGTTCTTCGGTTTTTTTATGAAATATTTACAAATATCAAATTAGTATGTAATTGCATAGTAAGTGGGGATGTAAACATTGCTGTCTACAAATTATATTTCATGTAAAAGCCGAAAAACTCCAATAATTTATCAATTGATATATTTAATAAACAGCTAAGAAATTATCTAAACACTCATGGAGTAATCATTAGCAATTTCAAACCTTCAAAACTGACATCTGATCTCAAAATACTGACATCTGCTTTCAATAACTGACATATGCTTTCAAAATAGGCATCTGTTTTCAAATCTGATGTTTGCTTTCATAACAGACATCTGCCTTCAAAACGGACATCTGCTTTCAATAACTGACATTTGCCTTCAATAACTGACATCTGCTATCAAAACTGACATCAGCTTTCAAAACTGACTTCTGCTTTCAACTTGACATCTACATTTAATAACTGACATCTGATTCATTGACACTGTTACTTCATAATGCATTTCTAAATAGCTTGAACAAAGGTCTATCGCGGCTTAAGTGGTAAAAGCGACAGTCCGGCAAACTGTAGACTTTGGTTCAAATCCCAACGTATTTTTCAATAAAAAAAAAAATTTCGTATGATTAGCTTTGTAATTTGTAGACAGCAATGTTTACATCCCGACTTACTATGCAATTACATACTAATTTGATATTTGTAAATATTTCATATAAAAGCCGGAAAACTCCAATAATTTATCAATTGATATTCGTATATAACAAGTGTTCATTTGAAAAGTCAATCTAGTAGCATGTGATTTACTGAGAACATTTTGAAGTATGTCGTAAATTAAAATTTTCTACTTAATCTACGAAGTCGTATATTTTGACAGTTTCATACATACAAATAAATAACAAATAATAGGTATTTATTGAAAACTATAACAAATGTTGAAAATGTTGCCCTTCAAGATCAATGCACTTTAAAATCCTCCGTTCAAAATTTCTGATGATATTCTGCAACATTACTGGATTGTTATTAATTTCCATGCATTTCTGTTCGATTCTCTGTAGCATATCATTCAAATTGAATATAGGTGTTCGAAATATGTTATTTTTTAGATAAGGCCACAAAGAGAAGTCGCAAGGTGTTAAATCGTATGAACGTGTAGGCCAGGCAATTTCAGTATTTCGACTAATTATACGCTCATCAAAAAATTCTCTTAAATAATCCAAAGATTCTGCAGTACAGTGACAAGGTGCTCCGTCTTGTTGGAAATATGCATTTTGAAGTTCATCATCATGCAACTGATTGACATATGTTTTTAAATTTCCGTACGGTACCTTTGAGCATTTAATGTTCCCTGAAAAAATATTGGTCCAATGATTCGCCTTTGGTTTATCGCTGCCCAAACACCAATTTTCTCTGGATGTAGCGATTCTTCATTAATTACATGTGGATTTTGACTATTCCAAATTCTTGTATTTTGTGAAGTTAGGTATGCCGTTTTATAAAACCATGCTTCATCAGTAAAGATGACTCTTTTCTTTGCAAAGGTTCTCCATATCTTTTTCTAATAACTTGTGAGTTGTACCAACAGAAAGGCTTATTTGTTGACTCAAATGTCGAACAGATGTTTGTGGTTCATTTTCCATTATTTCTTCAACACGATTGACAACTTGAGGTGTACGTTTCTTAACTGCTCCGCTGCCTGATTTTCTTAAGAGACTACCAGTTTCTGAAAAAAGTTTTAAAGTTCTATCCAAAGTATTCTTAAATTGTATATAATCTATTACAAAATGTGGAAACTCAACTTGAAATTCTACCATGCAATCCTGAACTGAATAAACCCATAAACCATCAATTTTATATCAACTTCGAAAATAAGCCTGGACTAAAAAAATTTTATGTTCTAAAGTGAAAGCCATTTTAAAACTGAGAAGCAATTTATTTAAACCAGAATCGACGCACGATTATTTTGTGCACTAACTGATATTTGTGATTGACATTATCAAATGTCATTTGGATTTACGTTTACGGAATAACAAACACATACTAATTTATATGCGTCTTATTCTATCAAAATTTCAAAGTAACCTAGATTGACTTTTCAAATGAACACACGTTATTTATATATATTTTATCTTCGTTGGCGCATAATTACTCAACGGGTTGCTCGATGTTTCTGAATGCGTTTGATAGAGGGTGCATCCAAGATGGTAGGTACAATATGACCGTGAGTCAGTAGCGGACTAGTACAAACAAGAGACCACTTTTTACTTATTGGTTTGAACACACATTAACGATTTTCTCCAATGTAAACTTCTTTTCGGTTATAATAACTTTTTAATTTATGCATGAGTTTATGCTATTATAATTTTATGTTAATATATACCTAGTACTATCACAAATACATTTACCAAACGTTATGCATAAATCACAGGTGCTGTAGACGAATATTTTATTTACTGTTAGTTGACATTCCTACTATCCAAGTGTGTGCAAATTTTAAAGAAATAAATACAGTTTGATAATGGAATGGGGAGACAGAGAGAACTGCGTTGCTATAATTGCTTTGCATAAGTGTGGTATGGAGATATCTTCAATTTTTAAAACGTTACAGCCATTGGAAATCAGTCGTATGTTCGTATACCGGGCCATACAATTATACGACATCATCAGTAATGTTAGAAATCGTCAAAGAACAGGAAGACCTCGCATTGTTAGAACGCAACAAGCGACTAAAGCAGTAAGAGCGCGAATTAAACGTAATCCGTTAAGGAAGCAAAAAGTGATGAGCCACGTCAATGAAAGCATCGACCCAATCAATGTCGGGCATCATAAATCAAGATCTTGGGCTAAGAGCATATAAATGATAAACGGGAAATTTTCTTACCGACGATTTCAAAAGGAAACGGAAACAAAAATCGCAACAACTTCTGACTCGATACGAGAACGAACGTCAACGAATCCTTTTCACACATAAAAAGATCTTCACTGTTAGAGAATCTTTTAATAAATAAAATGACAGAATTTATGCTGTATCACCAAAAGCAACAAAACAGTTGGCTCTAGGGGTACAAAGAGGCCATTATCCATCATCCGTAATGCTTTGGTGGGGAGTCAATTACGAAGGACATTCATTTTTGTGAAAAAGGGGTTAAAACCTCAGCAGCCGTGTATCAGGAAAACGTTTTGGAATACGTTGTTAAACCACTGAACTACACATTGTTCAGCAGGGAAACAAGAAACAGCGCTGGCCCATAAGGCCAGAAAAACTCAACAGTGACTTCAGAGTAACATACCAAATTTTATTTCTTCGAATGATTGGCCTTCCTTTAGTCCGGACCTTAATTAATTAACAACAATTTTCTCACCAGCTTCAATACGACGTAAAACTTCTAATTTGGTTTCTAGCGTGACAGATTTTCGGCTTCTCTTTTTATTATTAGCAACATCAATCTCCATATTGAATGAATGTTTCGGTGGCATTTTTACTAAAAAAGGAACGATTATATTTAAAAGAATTATTGAATGAATTACAAAACGTACCATCTGTGTTTTTAATTCAGCAATTCAGCAATGCGGGCGTTCTTGTGTGCTTTTGCTTTTTTTTTATCAAAACTTTATTTTGGGGTTCCCCGTTTTATAAACGTGTATGAATGTTTAGTCTTTTTCGTCGTATGCGCTACGTTTTGCTCAGTTACGAATAATAATATGTACAACCATACAAAAATAAATCAAATACAACCAAGCTATTGGCCGTATAATGAAACATTTTAGGCCGTTAATCGAAAAAGTGTCATAATTAAGAAAGGCCGTTTTAGCGAAGTGCCGTATAAAGAGCGGCCTTATAGTGAGGTATGGTTGTAATCGATATATCGCTGCTGTCTTGAATATTCACATGAGTACCGTCCAAGACTGAACACAGCGACATCGTCAAACTGGGGAATATACAAGAACGAGTCAAGCCAAGTCGAAGACGTTTACGGTACTGCAGTTTCTGCACGAACCGTTCGCCGAAGATCGAAGGAATACGGATGATGTCAAGGATACCTGCTGCTTGTCCACTTTTGCTTCCAGTTGCCCGTGAACCAGGACATTGGACAATGGATCAATGGAGCTCCATAGTGTTTACGGATGAGTCTCGTTTTTGTCTGGGTTTACCAGATGTACGAGTACGTGTATGGAGAAGGTCTAGTGAACGATTTTCAGCGTGTTGTATATCTCCAAGAATGGCATTTGGGAGAGGTGGTATAATCATTCGGACTGGCATTTCACTGTACGCGAAAACTGAGTTTGTTCTTATTGAAAAGTTCGCGGAGGTAGTACGCAATATTAATCGCTTAAATTGTGTGAAAACGTAGATACCTAGCCGATAGATCAACGAATTTGTTCATTTTGCACAGTTTACTGTTTTATGACTTTTTCTTTCTGCATAAATGTGAAGTACCTTTTCTCATTCTTACTTTGTAGATAATATTTCGTCTTGTTAAAAAAAAGAAAAAAAGTAATTTTTCTCGTAGTGACATTTACTTCGGCGTCCGGAATTTTTTGTCCACGAGTGTATATAAACTGAGGTTGAAGTACAATAGTATATACAGAAGCCTTACTAACACCCAACAAAATCAGCTACAGTTATTAGCAATGTACCTGTTTCAAGAAATCTTAATGTTAGCAAGATTTTAGTCTCAGTACTTATTTTTCGGTTGATATTATTACTGGATTTTATTTCAGGTGTCACTAGTTATAATATTCTCTGACGGTATATTTATTCAAACGGAAGCATTTTTTAAACTCTGCGTCAGATAAAATGTTAAAATCATCAATCCCACAAGTAAATATGTAATATTGAATCCATATTCTTTGATAAATAAACTACAATACTTTTGACGTCGGAAATTACGTATACGATCACGGATTTATACGTCACTATCTGAATTAAACATATCAACATTTATATTACGATGCGTTTTTATTATTTTTCAATGATTTATAATGCGCCGTGTTACATTTTCTTCAGCTCTCTGTATATTTAAAAAATACTTCAAATGATGGCTCTTCATCTCTAACTTTCGTGTCTAAAATTTTGTTACATCTTTTCTAATTTAACGGATATTTAGATAGTTGTAAATATTATTTCTACAATTTACGACGCTATTTTATTCGAATTTTTCCTAGAAAAAATTTGCCCTCAAGTAGGAATCGAACCTACTACCTCTGGCTTGCCGGACCATTGCTTGACCACTGAGCTGTTGAGGCGTGAATTAGAAACTTTTATGGGGATGCTTTGAGGTACATCAAAGGAAACAGATGAATATATCTTGCCCGTAGTACGGCAGTTGTACAAATTAATTGCGTTTTCGCGAAACAATGTAATTGTAAATATTCTTTCTACACTTTACGATGCTATTTTATTCGAATTTTTCCTAGAAAAAATTCGCTTTTAAGGGTCTACTTTAGTGCCCGAAAAATTACGATTTCAGAAATATGCAACCCACATTACAGCATACTACAACAGACTAGACCAAGACGCCCTGCTGAGAGGGTCGAAGGATTATGTAAATTAGCAAACAAATTTGATTATTGACACATCAGCTACTTGGGATTTATTTATGCCTTGTTTTCAGCAGATAGATGATCTGTGTATTTCCGCCTAAAATTTTTTGAATCGTAGATAAAGAATAGATGTATTATTATAACAAATGTAACTTAATAGGTTCTAATATAAAATAAGTAGTGTAGTAAAGCTACACAATTTTACCCATACATACCTAATTGAAATACTTACATGCTTGTGTAAAGTAAAAGACAAACAAATGTATTAACTTGTTTTCCTCTAAAAGTGGTTACGGCATTACCTGGCTTTCTAATCCTTCTTAGTCATTTAAAGTTAATCACCTGGTTACTTGGAAAAATGTATATAATTCGATAAAGATATGACGATATGATATTAGTGTTGGTGACCGTTGTAATTTTGAAATATAAACAACAATGGGACAAGTAGAAAACAGTTGATGAAACAAATTCGGATAAAAAATCGAATAGTGTCTCAACGTGATAATATTGTAGATAATGAAATTGTTTTCACTGAGACAAATTCGGCACGCGACGACAGTTTTGATTCGGATATATCAGATGAGGTTTTTATTGAAACAGAAAATTTAAACAATATTGCAAATTTTACTCTTGCTGGACGTAGGATTGTTGATATAAATCATCTGTTTACTGTTCTAAAAGGAATACGACACGATATGTTTGGCTGTGCTTTTCAAAATGTAGAAATAAAAGCGGAAAAACATTTTGGTTTTAAAAGTGTTTTTACGTATAAATGCAACATGTGTGGAATAACCGATACATTCAGTACTGAAAATGAAAATAAAAAATGTCATTCACAATTAACAGAATTTTCCGCAGCTTTAGACATTCCTCAAATGTCTTCAGCAACGTATGCGCACATAGAAAGAAAAGTGCTAAAAAATACAGAGGAGTTAGCATTAAAAGAAATGCTAGCTGCAGGAAAGGAAGAACGTAAGTTGGCAATTGAAGCAGGAGAAATTGATAGCGACGGAATACCTTTTATAACTGTAACAGTGGATGGAGCTTGGTCAAAACGAAGTTACAAGTCTAATTATAACGCTCTCTCGGGCGTTGGATGCGTAATTGGGACCAGAAGTAAAAAAGTTTTGTACGTAGGAGTAAAAAATAAAATGTGCAAATTTTGTAAAAATAAGGATAAAAAAAATGTTCCGTCTCATAAATGTTTTCAAAACTGGAACAGTTCTTCAACTTCTATGGAAGCAGCTATTATTCTAGATGGGTTTAGAATGTCAATAGAAATGCATAATTTGCGATATAAAACAATTATTGGTAATGGGGATAGTAGTGTATATAAAAAAATTCAAACAGCAAAACCTTACGGACCAACATATTTTATTGAAAAAATTGAGTGTCGAAATCATGTGTTTCTGTACGAAAATACGAGAAATTTCAAAAACTCCTCGATCAGATATGTGTATACGAAATTTTTTACGGCAGAATATTCTTAAATTTAGAACAGCTGTAGTTAGTGCCATAAAGTACCGCAAAAATGAAAATGTTTCTTTTCAACAAAAAATTGAAAACTTAAAAAATGATATTCTCAATGGACCTGCCCACATATTTGGAGAACATAGTAACTGTGCTAGCTATTTTTGTAGTAAAGATGGTAACAATGGTAACAATTCAAATACTATTGATTACAAACATTTCAAAAGCAGTGCTCTATATGATATATTTTTTCAGTCTTTGAATAGAGTAGCCAATTTATCCTCCAGTTTACTTTATGACGTAGACAATAACGCCGTAGAATCCTTCAATTCTGTTGTGAATAAATTCGTGGGAGGAAAAAGAATAAATTTTTCGCTGGGAGGCTCGTACCAAGGGAGATGTTTTGCGGCAGCCATAAATTATAATAATAAAGAGACATTTGTATATACATTTGTTAAGAAAACTAATGGGGATAATTTTAACGGTGTATATTTGGAAAAATTCAAAAATCTTAAACTAAATCAAGCAATAAAAAAGAATAGCAAAAAAAATAAAATTCGAATTCAAAGTGCTGATTCGGATTACGGAGGGTGCAAAATCGTGGTACCTGACATGCCTATTCCGGAATACGAAAGCAAGAGAAAACAATTTCTTGATGAATTGTTATCTGATTGTCATAATATTCAAATTAGGACGGTGAATCAGAGACATAACAACGAATGGGAAAAAGAGAGACAGATAAGATTAACGGCAAGTAACTTTGGCAAGATTTGTAAAATGAGAGAAAAAACAGACACGGCTAGTACAATAAAACATATGCTGTATACTAATAGATTCGATAATAAAAAACTACCACATTCTCTACAGTATGGCATAGATAATGAAGAAAGGGCCAAGCAAAAATTTATGGAAATTACAAATTTGAAAGTTGAGGCATGCGGTTTGTTAATTGACGAGAAGAAAAAATTTTTAGGTGCCACTCCAGACGGATTAATTGGATTCGATTCTATTGTCGAAATAAAATGTCCTTATTCAGCGCGTGATAAATTAATACATGAAGCCATTAACGAAAAATTAATTAATTATTGCACCTTAGATGCAAATGATAGTAACAGAAATAATTGACGCGAGGTATCATAGAGATCAATCTATAAGAAGTATTATGAAAAAAGATCTCTAATTATTTTTTATTCTAATTTTTTTTAAATACAAACTTTTACTTATGTAAATACAGTAATTTATTAGCTGCAAATTAGTTTGTTAACATATAAATGACTAGAAAATTCATCTTTGATGTTTAGTCTCCGATCCGCACTTAATTTGCGGTGATTATTATTGATCAAAATTCTCTTAAAACTCAATCAAATGTAATTTAATTAGCCATTGAACCAGTTGCAGCATTTATTTTAATATTTACGCCGATTTCAACTTTTAATTTGAAGCCAAAAAAAGGCCGGAAAAATACACTCATTTCAGTGTGGGATTGCCGGGTATAGCGTAGAGCCTTAAGTAGGAATCGAAACCACGATCTCTGGCTTGCCGGACCATTGCTCGACCACTAACTGTTCAGACGTGAATTAGAAACTTTTATGGGGATGCTTTGAGTTACATCAAAGGAAGCAGATGAATATATCTTGCCCGTAGTACGGCAGTTGTACAAAGATATTTAGATAGTTCCGTACACTTACCCATCAATGTATATAAATTCAAATTATGTTTAAGGTATCCAACAAACCATTCGTTTTCAATTTTAAATATATTTATACCTAAAAAACAGAAACAGAGATGGTGCCGTAACAATATTCAAAAGAAAAATACGATTCAGAATGTAGAAGATTGCCATGGTGGTATAACGTGTTGATATTTCTGGTTGTAATCTTTCAAGCATTGAAGAACTAGAAAACGTTTTGTTTGTAAGATTTGGGTGCCTTCTTTGAATTTTCAACTATTTGTTCTTAAAAATTTAATAGTCGAATATACAGTACGACATAATTTTAAAATTCCTCAAAATTTAAAGATCCTGCTACTATAATAGTTATTTATGTCACAAAGGATGCAAGTGCAATTTTGCGGTCGAGGATATAAGTTTGTAGAACGAGACGCAAGCCGAGGTCTACAATATATCCGAAACCGCAACAGCACTTACATCCCTGAGTTTCATACAATATTTTTTCTACTACGGACTCGAGTTGCTAGAAAATAAGTGTAACTTGCAAAAATGTTTTACGTTTGCTTATGTACGTCAATAATTGTCGAACTAGTAGGTGTATAAGATATTATGCACATATTGCTGTGATACTTTCTAAGCGGGATAAATTGAAAAATCAAATAGAGCTGAAAACAGCAATGAAAAATTTAAGACGGGTAAATTTTAAATACACCCTGTATGAACATCGATATAACAGATCTAAAATTTATTTTATGCAGAGTTTCTCGTTATTTTCTGTAAAAGGTTTTAATATGCAACAACACAGATCGTGTTAAGAAAAACACATGTGTGTATATTTAGTAAATTTATATTGAATGTCAAATGTCATGTAGATTATTATATTTCTTTACGTTCTAGTTTATAAATGTTAATAACTTAAAATTTATATAATGCTATACCCATCAAGATAAAAGGATATTTTAAATACTATAGTAATAGTAAACTTCATAATCAATACTTGAATTTTGCAAATCTCCTGAACACATAAACGTTACTTATTGTAACAGTTACGATGCACGTGAAATTTCGAATATCCATTAAGGTTTTAAAGTATCAAATACATATATTATTATTTGATATGCATCACAAACCAAAATAACCTAAAAGACAATAACAATTTTGTAATAAACTATACATAATAGAACGTGCATTTTAGAATTAACATTTTATGACACTTACCTATAAGAATAAGCACGCCATTCGTTTTAAAATGTGTATTATTAATCTGTATAGAATATCAATACCAGTTAAAATAATTCAAAAGGCTTTATAGTATACAAAATAGAGTCTAATATAATATTTGTTCACCCATTACAAACAAATATATTCGCTTAAATATTGTAAACAATGTAGCTGTCAAATTTAGTCCAGTAGTACAGGTTAGGTGTGTTTGAAATGGCGATAAAACACTTCAATCGGAGGATAAGAAAGGATAGTCAATCAATCTATAAGAGAAGAGAGATATAACGTGTGGATCTATAATATGGATGCGTGAGTTCTAAAGAAAACACGGCGTCGGATGGCAGAGAAGGACAGAATAAATGAAAAGAAGGCAGATAGCATGCGATTTTAAGAAAAACAAGATTGCATTTAGAATATGAAACACTGTTAGAAAGAAATATTGAGAAAAGTATGTAAATCAATATAAGAACAAAAGTTTTTAAATATGGAATATCATCTAGAAGAATATATTATAAACTTATAAATGTGTTTGAAAAAAGATTGACGTCAGAGGTGACATATATATATACATATATATATATACATACATACATATATATATACATATATATATATATATATATATATATATATATATATATATTGTACTGTTAATGAAATAACGTTCGGTGTCAAATTAAGAAAACAACTGAGTTCGAAGACTAAATCAAAATTATAATAATTAGTATGAATACCCCTTTATAGGCTAGCTCAGTTGAAGAGTAACAAATTAAATAAGTCAAGAAAACTACTAAAAATCTCAGGGTCGAATATTGCAAATAAAAAGAATAAAGTAAAACGATTTAAGCAAGTTCAAAATATATATATATTCAATTTATATAATGGAAATAAATACAATTAACGTAAAGTACGTATATTGGGAAGCCTAACCCTAACAACCGACACAAAAATCGAGATATCAAAATGACATAAAATTGAAGTTACGTTAAAATAAATTTGTAGTAAAATAGGTAAAACTAAGAGAAACTAATGGCTAGAAATAACGTGAGTGTAAATGGACTGTCTTAAGTTTTGGTGGAAAGTTATATCTTTGGAAAATTTAAATAACTTAAATAAATGACAGAGTACCTTTGAAATTATAGGTTGATCTGACAAGAAAAACAATCCTAGGTATCTTCTAACTGTAGTAATTCTAGAAGAAGTCCATCCTATTACAGACGAGGTGTGTTACGCCAAGCGAGACAAGTCCGATTAGTTGATATTTTAAGTTGAAAAACTGCTAGAATTCCCTTGGAGCGAAGTAACTGCAACGTAAAGTTCGATTCTGAATTCAGGTCAAATTATAGGTGTATATCATTCCAAAACAACCCAAAAAATGCTTGAACTTCTTTATGGTATTTGTAGGGAACCTGGAACTCGTTACATATGGTAGAACTTCAGGTTTGGTTAATGTACTAAGTGATTATAAATGATATTCTTCCTAGTGACGAAAAGGAGCAGGATGGAATCACTTTTAAATGCAAACTCGAAGAATAAACTTTAAAAACACCACATTTATCAATTTTTGACTTGATGCTCTCAAAAAAAACTATTTATATCTGTCGTGTTTTTCTGTCGTCTAGGTGAAAATTAAAAATAGCTAAATCACCTTTCCTTGGAAAATTATACATAGTATTCGGAAAGTCAAATTGAAATAATTTTGACAAATAAAAGAAAAGATCTGGAAAAAGTAACTTCATTGTAAAACTTAAAATGTTAATTAAATCCACTCACGTTATCCCTTATTATGTTCGTAAAGGAAAAGAACAAAGTAAATATCGATATAAATGTAAACAAGTAAAAGAAAGAATCATAATCAGCTTTTTTTTTGTAAAGAAAAAACTCAATACCTTGAGAAATAGAAAAGAAAGGTAATCAATAATAAACGAGACTTAAAAAATAGACAAATAACAACATACCTGAATTAAATGATATCATTAATTAAAAAAAACTAATTATGATTTAACATCAAATATACAAACTTAACAATAAGGTAATAATTTTCCAAACATGTAATTTCAGATATAACTTTCCTGTACAAGATAGCCGATAAAATAAAAAAAAAACAACAGGAATAATTGAAGCAGTAATTGTACTACAACAATATATATATATATATATATATATATATATATATATATATATATATATATATATATATATATATATATATATATAAGGTAAACTTAATTAGTCGGCGATTAAAGGTCTGGTTATTACTTCAAAGTGTATATATTTAAAATAATCCTACATGTTTCGGCAATGATGCCTTTGTCAAGGATATAAAAAATATAAATTATTATTTATATTTTTTATATCCTTGACAAAGGCATCATTGCCGAAACATGTAGGATTATTTTAAATATATACACTTTGAAGTAATAACCAGACCTTTAATCGCCGACTAATTAAGTTTACCTTATCATACTAAGGTCACGAAAATACTATATATATATATATATATATATATATATATATATATATATATATATATATATATATGATAAACGTAATGCTAATGAGAACTCATAATTATTGAATTCTCACATACATGCCATTGCCGCTCTAATTCGTTGCATCAATTTCTACACATGACAAAATCACCTTTGTCTAAGAATGTAGCTGCAACGTGTCACGGCGTCAACCGGCCAGGTTGTCCGGGAAAATGAAAAAAATGTGTGAAAGCCGAATCCATCCGGGATGTGCAGACGTCGACGTTTCATAGTTATTACTAATTGTCAATACACCTTACCCAGAAATGAAAGTCGTATCTATTTCTGGGTAAGGTGTATTGACAATTAGTAATAACTATGAAACGTCGACGTCTGCACATCCCGGATGGATACGGCTTTCACACATTTTTTCATATATATATATATATATATATATATATATATATATATATATATATATATGAAAATATCTCAAGAAGATGACACTTACCGAAATATCGTCTAAACGCGGTTCATGCTTTATAAATGATATTGAATTATATATATCGTTTATTTTATTTTAAGAAAATAAGGAATGGATAAATATTATGCGGAATTCGATAACCTGTATAATAATGAATTCGACAGGTCAGTAATGTAATAAAGACATTCAAGACTTTGAAGTTCATTAAAATAAATTTTAAAGATTATTTGTTTTATGTGGACATTTATTTGATCGGGCACAATTTCAATATCTGTTTCTAAAACAGAAGATATAACACAGATATCTTTTATATTGTAAGTAGAATAAGATCTCACGAGCATTTAAAGTATATCTGGTTTTGAACACGCAATTAAAACTATTATTAAATATTTGAAATATTGAATTAAGTAAATAGGGCAAATTCTCATCACGTGAATATGAAATAACACATTTCTCATTTGAAATATTATGACATTATAATACTACTAAATCCATAAACCTTACAATTTATTAATTTTAAATAAAAACACTGTGTTATACTTTAGTATTTTGTGGAGTATAAAACTCTCTGGTCTAAAGTAATATACAGCTGGATTTTGAAAGATTTATTGAAATCTAACAAGATTTTCAAAGTCATATTTTTGGATATATATATATATATAGATGTGAGTATTTTCTGATTCGATATAAGATTTGCATGCCATGTTTTATTAATAAAGAAAAATATAATTGATGATATTTAACACACTTAAAGGTTAATGTATATTTTTACAAATTGTGAATAATAAATGTATTAAATTTAACATGCTATAGTATTATTTCTCTCTTTATTACATTAGATGCTAGGCCTAGTTGCAAGGAACCCTTTTTGTGAAACAAAAACCCTGAGAGCAATTTTAAGGGTCGATTTATAAAAAAAAATGTGTGCATGATGATTCATGTTGAATAATTGACGATTCATATTTAATAATTGGTATCCATTTTGAAAATCAAAGTATACAGCAATATGTATAGAAGAAATAAGTCCAATTGTGCGTCCTTGATGTCGTTTACATGCTGTCATGACTGTATTAGAGAAACTAAAAAAGTTAATTTGTTAAACTATATTTGAAAGCTTTTATTTCATTAATTTAAATACAAAATGTTATAAATTGATAATAATATAGACATTCATGTCAAATAAACACATAATTTCCGTTTCAATACTAAATGTTTCTTGTATATATTTTTAAAAATGTAATAGTTACTTGCGGTGTTAACAGATAATATATCTGTCAAATAAGTCTAGTTTTGTATACATTTTTTCCGTTTATTTCGATTGTTTAAAAACAGTTCCTTTTAGAACTACATTGTATTTATTATCTTGTTGCGTCATTTGGATACAATGCCGAAAGGTTTATGTAAACAGTCGAAGCAATGAATTGCTCTATTATTGACCATTTTTGACATCTTTTAATTGATATCTTGTCGGCAACATATATAAATAAACCATGTTTGAATATGCAAGTAATTGCGAAGTCAAAGAGGCAGCCAATATTGTTTGTAGGTCTTTGTTACCAGTTCTATTGAAATTTTCACATTCATAAAAATTTCGTGTGTTATTGCTAAATATAATGTCAAATTACTTACTTCGTTAGGAAGGTATGTGAAATATTACATCCCGCTGTCAAGGGTTACAAACGTACATAAATCGTAAGTAAATGTTAGTTCGCTTCAAACAGAACAATAAGAGCCAACTTACGAAGTCGGTAGTAGGAAAGGTAATTTCAATTTAAATTTTCGAAAACAGCGAAAATAGTAACTTATGATTGATTTTATAATTGTTACAATATTAATAAAAAACAATATACATGCCATCAAATTTTAATACAGTACTTTTATTAATAACAATAGTTGCAAACAAATATCTCGCCAACGATTAAGCATATTCATCCAACAGTTCACCTGTGATATTTTACAATAACAACCAGGCGTCATCTGCTCCGTATTGTCCTTTTTATTGCTTCCGAAAAATTTCGGGTATGTGTACGCGAAAGTTATGGCTTTTCATTTGGCAAAATTTTGCTTTTTAACGGTCCGCAGTTACGGAATTAGTTCTCGAAACTGAATGAGACCCGATGCGGTTCTATTTCACACATACGCAGACATATTTTCATTTTCCATTATATCGGGAACACGTGTATTGTTGACCCGGATCACATAAACTCTTGCCCATAAACAATTCCACTGATTAAAACTAAATCAAGAGGTGCACTCTCATAAAAAAAACTCTCCTCTCCGTGTGTACGTACGTGCAAAAGTTAATTTACATCACAATAGACCGGCGAATGGAGTACCTTCACAAAAGCTCCTAAAGTATCATAATGATATTTGCGTCATCGATGCATTCAACACCTGCAAAATAACTTTCCTTTTAATAGTTTCTGTTTTTTTTTACTGTTAGTAATTTTCATTTTTTAATCCGTAATATACTCGTGTATACACTAATTATATTTTAATATTTCATTGTTGATCAATGTTGTCTTTAAAGTATCAAGAACAGTTCAGTGATTTGAATTTGGACATGCGGACAATGTGTGGGTGCCAAAGTGATCAGGCTATCCATTCATGTCAATTCCTGCAGGAACATCGTTACTATAATCTTTAATTTTAAAATATAGTATGCAGTGCGTTCCAGGATTGATGTTACTGCAGGTGCGATCGACTAAAAATTTTTAAAGATTTTTGGGCTCATTTGAGAAGAATTTTAAGAATACTGTGATGTGAGTCATTCATTGACGTCACCCGCTGTGCTACGTCAACATGGCCTAGAACCGTCTAGAGAAAACGCCGATACCGAAGGACCGAGAAAATCGAACATGCGAGGGGCCCTGGGCCTATAAAAGTACTCGAAATGGAAGGAGAGATTCATTCAATGAGTGATAGCAGTCGTGTTGATATTGTTATATAAATGTGAAATAAATATTGAAATAAATACTGTTATTATTAGTTATTAAATGATATTTAGTGGGTTTTAAATTACCGTTAGTTTTATTTAACCTAACCCGAAAGACATGTATTTTAGAAGAGTTTCGGTTTTTGAAAAACAATTATGGAGAGCAAAAACTATTTTCCTTTCAGTTGAAGTATCAGACACAATTTTAGGAAGATTTACTTACTTAGATTAAGCTTGTTTCGTAATAAAACGAAATTTGATATATTTATTTATGTTAGATACAAGTAAATCTAGAATAACCCTCGTGGCCCCAGGTGATTTTCAAAACTCCTGATACCGCGTGAGGTGAATGCTCACCCCAACTTTTTTCTTAATTTTCACACTCTAAATTTTCGTAGGAAAGAACCTATAAACGAATTATTATTTGTTGGTCATATTTGAGTGCTGTTTTGGTTATTTGGGCAATTTAATAAAAGAAGAATTAAAAAAATTCTATTGCTAAAATGTAATTGGGTATATTCTGTATAATCAAATTTAACATTTTTTACATATTTTCGTTGTTTTAATGTGTTCTGGACTTTTTACACAAGGTACATTTTGATTGCACTTTATTGTATTTTGACCTAGAACACACATGACATCGACCTCGTTTTCTTGTTTCGCACGCCGGTTGTACTGGTTCCTCTTGATTTGCGTTGGGCTGATGGCTGGTGTCGTCTAATATTGCGTTTATCTCTTGAACTGTCTTTCTAGTTAGCCTGGAGCGTATGACAGTGTTGCTAATCCTCCTCCTCATACGGGGTTCTACTAGTTCTTTCCACAATTCGAAAAGGAACAATCGTCTTTGGTAGCGGCAGCCTGATTTCCAATCTGGGTGCAGATGTTTCCATAAAACAAAAGCGTTCACTGCAGCAATGTCGATAAAATTCATAGAGAGGACGGCTGGCCATCGTTTGGATTGTCTGTTGCAGCTGTATTCTACCACCATATTATCTAGTGTATCAACCGCACCCTTGGTAGTATTATAATGCAATATGATATTCGGTTTCTTGTGTTCTTCTTCCGAAACGATATCATCGTGATGTTCAGATGATGGTAAAATTACGCTTCTGTTTTTCATTGCAAAATTAGAGTAATGTACGGGACGTTGCCGTTGTGGCAAGAATTCTGAAGGTATGAAAGCTTTATTTTTCTTTAGTGTTCCACAGACTGTAAGTTCTCGGTCTAGTAACTCTTCAGGCAACTCCAAAGAAGTTGTCTGCTGTGATCCCATATCCACGACCTAAACACGAAACTAAATCCAGTACTACCCTCTTTACCCTGGTTCCGTTCTGGGACATTTTCCACCTTTCCCAAATAGATTTGTAAGTTTTTGCAGTAGAAAGTCTCTGCGTCAGCGAGAATCCAAATTTTTATGCCGCACTTGGCAGGCTTACTCTTCATGTAGACCCTGAAAGGACATCTACCACGAAACGGCGTCAGTTGTTCGTCTACTGTCAAGTGTGATGTTGGGTTGAAATACATTGAACAGTTTTTTATGAAAATCTCAGCTACATCTCGTATAGGTGCTAATTTGTCCGTTGCCCTTCTCGTTAGCCTTGTGTCTTTATCGTCAAATCTCATCCAACTGGAAATTTGCGAAAATCTGCGTCGGGGTATTGTTGCCGAAAAAATTGGACGATGAAAACGGGGGTCATCTTGCCATAGCATCCGAATGGGCTCAAGGTTAGCCTTTAGTGCTCCAGCACATACCAACAAACCAATAAAGGCACATATTTCAGTTTAATCGTCATCCTTCCAAATCATATCATCTACCCCGTCATTACGGTTTTCAGTTTCGTAAGCCCCTCGTTGATTTGTGAAGTTTACTATTTCATTCACCATATCAGGACAAATATATAACTTGATCACTTCTGCCATACTGCTGGACTTAGGTACTCCAGGAGGAACCGTAATGATATTTTTCGATCGCTGCCGTTTTCGTTTCAAGGGCTCCTTCAATCAGAATATGTCATCTTTAGCAATAAATATATCTTGGACGTCGTTTGGAATTAACTCGTCTTCATCTTCGGACTCAACCGCAATCTCGTCATCGTCTTCTATAATCTCTTCTAAGTTATCTTCAGTTTCTGAAGATTCATCTAGCTCCTCCGACTACAAATCAGGATAAAAAAAACAGTTCTCGAATTCCTCATCTATAAATAATGAAAAATATACGAAACATTAGAGTATTTTCGCCAATATTACATAGAACCCATGAGAGGTATATTTACTCACCGGACTCATGAAGAGCTCGAGCCATTTCAACAATCCTTCGGGTTCGAGATGAAACTTTGTTAGCTATCATTCACACGCAGTTGAAACATACCTTTGCACATTCTTTACACTGACAATCCAGGAATAAGTATAGAATCCAGTAGAGAACTTACGTGTATTTATATCCCTTCAAGAAGTCTCAAAATATTTTCTCAAACTTGCATAAGCCTAATGGGATAATTATCACATTCCGTAATGAATAGCGCACCCTAACGCAAAATACTTTTGTAAAATATCACTTTTCAAAACGGCTTCATGGAATTTCTAATCACATCGGCACAATTTTGCAAATATGTATAACCCTAATGGGGTAATTACTGCATTCATAATGATCCCTAGGTAATTAGCGTAGTACTTGGATTATTTCTTTAAAAATTTTCAGGAAATTGCAAATTGCAGATAAGACTGAATATGGACTTTCTATGAACCAATTATGCTAATTACTCCACACAGAAAAATTCAAATGAAGTAATCTGGTACTTAGTCATCCTATAAAGAAACCACAATAAGGAATATCTGAAAGACTTGACGAAACAGTATCCGATAGGTACATCGCACCACTCAGCGCATCACTACTAGTTTTCAAATAAATCTGAAAAACCGTTAACTGGATTCGACTATTTTCTGATTTAACAAGCACCTAAAAGTACAAAGAACAATGTAACGAGATGCAAATAGGATAAAAGGGCTATTACAAAAAATACAGACGAAAAAGTTCACCTGGGGTGAGAACTCGAAGGATAAAGAATTAAACTATAACATTTATAATTTTATAAATATTCAACGAGCATTTTCAAGTTTAAACCACTGTATAACATAATTTTATTAGCATATTCAAATTATAAAGCTTTCTTTATTTTCTAAGAATCCCTTACATTTGCAAATTTATTTATTACCTTTATTAACTATTCGTTGTTAACTAAATATGTATACAATTCCATTTCTAAACAATGGAACTCATGCGGAACTACATACTAAGATTTATGACACCTACTAATACTTAATTAGTCATGATTTTATTTAGTTACGAAGGAGATACTTGTTGAAACTTCATTATAACGCTAAGAAATAAGTAATTACACTTCTAGTTTCAAAAATTGGTTTATTATAAATACAACTACAATATTGTTTCGCCATACAATGGCTTCATCAGGTGGATGAAATACTGAATATGTACAATACAAGTTTGAATATTTATGTGAAAATTATTGGGGAAATGGTGGTGGAAATTTTTTTTTTACAATCTTAAATTTAATAGAGGGGAGTTGTTTAAATCAAGTTGGTCATTTAAAGCTAATCCTAAACTATTGTATCTATTAATTTCTAAGTTTTCTAACAGGTTAAGTTTTTTACTTTTTTCTTGAATGTGTAAAATTTTGAAATCTATATTAAATCTATGATTGATATCTATACAATGACTTGCGAAAGTTGAATCTGTTTTCTTTTCTTTATGGTTTCTCTCGTGTTCTTTCATCCTAATTTTGAATGTCCTCCCCGTTTGTCCTATGTATACCTTATTACAATCTTCGCATGTTAACTTATATACACCAGAGTTTGATTCTTTGTCTATTTTATCTTTGTTGTTTTTAATAATGTTCTGTATAGTATTGCCTGTTTTAAATGGTATATGTTCGTTATTAAGTTTTTTAATGAAAGTAATAATTTTTTCCGAAATTTTTCCTTAGTAAGTGATTGAATTATAGGAATTAATTATCTTGTATTTTAATTTTGGATAAACTAAGGAAAGGGTTTTAGATTTTTGTTGGCTATTTAGGATGTTATTGACAATATTTATAGAGTAACCATTGCTTAATGCTATTGTGTATATTCTATTTAGTTCAAGGTCGAAATTACTTTTACTCATAGGTACATGAATTAATCTATATACCATTGATTGGTATGCTGATAATTTGTGTGTTATAGGATGAAAAGAATTAGCGTGTATTGTGGTATCTGTATGTGACCCATCCACGTGATGAAGCCATTGTATGGCGAAACAATATTGTAGTGGTATTTACAAAAAAATAATTTTTGAAACTAGAAGTTTAATTACTTATTTCTTAGCGTTATGATTTTATTTATTTATTAGTAAGATCTTTAAGACCCTATCGTAAACCTGGTATTGTTGCCTGTAGGTACAATTTCTACGAATTACATAGAAAAAATTCCCGTTACGACTTCAAACAATAGAGTGTACAATGAATACAAGCATTTAATGATGTAATAGTTTGTAGGGGTAGTGGTGTATTTTCATCATATATATAACACAGTACCAAACAGAACAGTATTAACTCAACAACAGTACAGAACATTCTCTTCATAACATTCAACAGTCATATAAAACAGTATCATGTTAAAACAAGAGACATACAGTCTCATTTAACAGCAAAGAATTTAAAATTTTAAGTTTACATTAAGTGTTAAATTTGTGAGAATAATTTCATAAATTAGGTTTAAGTGTTCCTTGTTAAATAAATAAAACACTCAAAAACACACCTGCATTTCAATATAACTGCCACCAACCAAAATAAATAACCAACTTATACGGAAGTTACGTCCCGTGAGCTGTGGGTTAAGACACATAATTTATACATGATCTTTCACGAGCCGAATACAACCCCAACATTTGGTTCTTCGAGAGTCGGATATTAATGTATAATTATTATACATTTGGCCCTTCGAAAACAGAGCCGTTATTTTTAAAGATTAAACACAATAAATTTTATTCATAAGTTTGAATGAAGCAAATAGTATTTACAAACAAATTTAATGGCGGAATGGGATGATTTATGGGACAATTTGCTAACTGTCGATGAGACTTGGGTCTACTAAAAGCCACCACAGTCCCAAAATTCAGCTTCCGAATGGCAGTTTTTTAGTCAGCCACCGCCAGTAATCGAGGGTACCAAAATGATATTAGAAAAATCATGGGTACTGTGTTCTGAAATAAAGATGGGATCGTGCATATTGACTATCTCAAATTCGGTAAATACATCAACAAAACATAATATACCGTATGGAACTGGGGTGAGAGAACGGCGGAGAGGTAAACGATACCCCACCAAGTACACTAGATAAGAGAGAAGGGACAGTTATATCACTAGGCGTGTCTGTGCTAAGTCTGATCAGATACGTTGACGATAGATGCGCAGAGTAATTATTAGAGAACCGACGCAATTTCCATAAAACGCAACCGGCAATTGGAATTGTGTATAACGTCGCTGAGTACATCCCGGCGTAATTCAATAAAGTATTTGTTTGACTTACTCGGCCACCTGGGCTCGCTGCGATAACAATGGACAAGCCAGCTATTGTATTCATAGAATATAGTGCTTTTTATAGTGTTTTCATGAGCGTAGATAGAAGCGGGGTTTTTATAATGTATTTTATTTATTAGTTTATATTTCGTAAGATAAATAAAGTGCTGTGAGTTAGTTTCTTGTTTTCGTAGTTCTAACTGTTATCTACATCGTAATTTTTGTGATAGATCCTGTTTAATATCGTTTGATTGAATCAACTTCTCCCATATTATTACGACGTAAGTGTGCATTGAATTTCATTCAGTTTCAATAACTTACGCACACATTTTTAGTTTTAATTTATTTAGATTTAGAGCATTGTTTAAGTTACTTTTTCAGACATGATATGGAAGAATGTCGAGAACGACATTGTAAAACAATGGCGAGTTGGATTGACGGTCATACTGATTGTAAGTCCATTGTCAGTGATTCCGAAATTTATTACAAAATCCGTAAAATATCGTCAAAAATTCGTCACTTAGGATCGCAAACACATCTGAACTCTGTAAAACTTTTATGGCGGCTAATATTCCATTAAATAAACTTAGCAATCCCACTTAAAAATATTTCTTCAAAAATATACTGGTCGAAATGTTCCTGATAATCAACTTTACGCAAATATTATGTTTCTAGGTGCTATACAAGAACAGTAGAATGCATTAGAAGTCATCTTTTAAATCAATACATATGGATAAGCGCCGACGAAACGGTGGATATGTTAGGACGCTGTGTGGTAAATGTTGTAGCTGGTGTACTACATCCAACTATTCCCTATAACTCATATGTAATAGCAACAAGTGTTTTAAATAGAATTGATGCGGAAACAGTTGCTGAAACCATTAAGGAGAATATGCAAAAAATGCTTCATTCGGACGCCACGTACAAAGAAAAAATACTTTTATTTGTCAGTGATAGTGCTGCGTATATGTTAAAAACAGGCAGACATATCCTAATATGCTGCATATTACTTGTGTAGCACATGCTCTCCACAGAATCTGTGAATATATCAGAGACACTTTTCCGGAAGTTGATAGACTTGTATCAGCTTTTAAAAAAGTTTTCAGAAAAGCACCATTGAGAGTAGCTCTTTTCAGGGAAAAATTTCCATCTCTGTCACTGCCTCCCACTCCAGTAATAACTAGATGGGAAACATGGCTGGAAGATACTAGTTATTATGCTGAGAATTTCGATAGTCTAAAACATTTCGTAACACTGCTAAAGGAGGATGCTAGAAGTATTGGTGAGTGCAAGGAGCTCACACAAATCCCAAATTTAAAAAATCAGTTGTACTTTCTTCACGAACACTTTGGAAAATTGCCAAAACTAATCACTTATTTTGAAAATCGAAATCTCAAATTAAATGACGGATTAACCACATTAGATGTGTCTGTTAATAATTTGAAAAGTATTCCAAGTGACTTCGGATGTGGGCTTCGGCAAAAGTTTGAAGCAATTCTTAATAGAAATCCAGATTTGATTACATTGCAGCAATTATGTATGGAGACAATTCCACAAAATCTAACGGCTAAATATGAAGAAATAAAAGAATATTTCCAGTATGCACCTATAACCAGTTGCGATGTAGAAAGGACGTTTTCTATTTATAAGGATGTACTTAATTCAAAGAGAACAAAATTGACAGAAGAAAACCTCGAGAAACTATTGCTAGTCAATATTAATACTGCTTTACTCAACTTGAACGACAAAATGAACAAATAAAAATGTTCCAATTATTGAAATAAAATTAAAAACTTTAAAAATACAACTTTTCAACAAATACATATTGCTATAGATTTTTCCTTGGACAAGAAAGGAAAAATGATTGAACAATATTGAACTCTGTTATGTAGTACATTTATAAAAATTATCTATTTCAATTTTATGTTTATTTATTTCAGACGGGGATCGGTATAAATATATTTTATTTTATAAGTGAAAATTTTTATAATGTTTGAAATTATGATTAACCCTCGTATATTTAGGTTGATCAGAGGATTGAAGTTGCCGCTTTTCCGGATATTGTATTTATTAAAATGTGTATTGTCTGTATATTTTTGATTTTATAGTTGGTAGGGATATCCAGGCGGATGTTAAAATTTCATTTTGAGTTAGAGATATCTTGACGTTTGAAGTGATCGGTTTATTAAAGAATAAAATTCTCAATTTTATTCTTTGTTTTATAAAAATCGGGTTGAATATTGTTTATGCATTTGTGTGAGGTGCATGCAAATCTTAATTCGATTTTTCGAGTGTTATTGTGTTTAAAAAAATGTTTTTTTTATGAATAAGATATCTCTCACGCATTTTAAATGGTGCATAGATCTATGTAAGTTTGATAAAATATTTTGTTTATATATTTGATATCACGATTATTTTCATTATTATAATTTTATGTATTTTTGTAATAATTTATATTTGAAAGTAGTATATGGGTATTAGAGAAAATTGTCATGTTTTTTGTAAGGGAAGTTTTTTCTTAAAAATAATATTCGAGAACATTTTGAATTCAAGGTTGGAGTTTTCTTTAGTGGGGATTGACCTTGTTGTGTTATTTTTGCACGATAAAAATTCAATTTTCGCGGGTTTCGAAAACTTAGTTGTTTTTGACATTTGTTTGTAGGGGTTAAAGTAGAGGTTAAACTTGACAAATTTCACAAGTATTTATTAGTTTTATGTTTGATCGAGTGTCACAAGGGGTTTTTCTCTGTGTGCGAGTCATTATTCACAAAGAGTGTTTCCCCATTGCTACTGTTTGATGATGCTTTAGCACACTATACACTCTGTAGAGGGATTTTTTTTTGACTTTTTTTTTTAAATAAACTGCCAAATTAACAGATAAGATCTTTTATTTGTGTTTATTGTTTTATTTTCGAATTAAAACTTGGACCCGATCCGCGAGGAACGATTCATGAGATGGGAGTTCGTGGATTCTACTAGACTGAATAGCCGGCAATATAAGCTGTAGTGTGAATAAAAATTAATAAGCAATTTCAAAGCAAATTCCACTGCAATATGTATTTCGTAATTTTATAGATCACCACCCGTTTGTTTTCCAATTATATAAATAAAATTAAAAACTTTATAAATACAACTTTTCAACAAATAAATATGTATTTCGTAATTTTATAGATCACCACCCGTTCGTTTTCCAATTATATAAATAAAATTAAATATTTTAGAAAAACAGCCTTTCGCCAGTACTGCACTGAGTGGTAAGCGTGTCCGTTCTCTAGTAATTATAAATGTAATGGCAAAGTATACACAACCAGAAAGAAATGATTTAACTCAAATGTTTATTCTTTATCATACCATAGAATTGCGGTTTTATTTTGTTACGATAGCAAACTTTTTATTTTTTTCGATGTAGCGGTTGTGCATCAGTTCTTTGCACCTGAAATCCATATTACAGATTTTTGCAATTTACTAATAGGGTACACATAATTTTTTCTTTTCTTTGATGGAATTATGCGTCCGCTTTCTCAGAATATTTTTAATTTTCTTTTCAAGTTCAGCATTTTATTTAGTAATAATAATAATAATAATTTATTTTCATCCCTTTGACTACAATAGCATAGGATAAGTCAACAATTTAAAGTAAAACAGTGGTCAGTTCTTCTTACATATTGCTATGGATTTTTCCCCAATAAATAGTAAAAATTTATTTAAAAATGAATGTAATATTATTTTGGATATCTGTGTATATCCGTATGTATTTATGTGTAAGAAAAACTGTATTTTTATGCGAAGCCTACGTGCTTGATGATTTGACCTTCAGACACAAGTTAACTGTTGACGAGAGCGTACATTTTTATTTAAGATAGATAATTACATCTATTGTATAGATGGATAATTGTATCTATTGTAAATTCGGGTTGTTTTGATTTAAATAGTGTATGTGTTTGTATTTCAATTTCCCGAACTTTCTTCGAGTTTGTTAGTCTCGTAATTTTTGAATTTTTATTTTATTACGATTCTCGTTAATGTGTCTCACATTGTTTTTTATGTAAGTAAAAATATATATATTTTTTAAAAGATATCTTATTTATTCAAAAGATTTGAATAGTATATTGTATTTCAATTGTATGAACATTGTTATTTAAGAGATTTAGTCTTAATTAATAGGAAATAGATAACAAAGAGGATTTTTTACATTTCTACGTAAAAAAATATAATTGTAAAATTTTATTTCGTTTGGTTTTCAAGGGAATTTTTTGTTACATGTGAGCGCGAATGTAGTAGATTTTCATCGCGTTGTCAAATTTATACAGTGTGTTTCTCTGGAGAGAAATTAAAAATAAGCTTTAATATTATTTTAATATAAATTTGTTCGGATGTCATAGAGGGTTTTTTATTTCATTTAGCTGTCAATATCAATGAAATTTTTACCTCTGGGTGTAATATATTACATTACACAATCTTTATACTTTATAAAGATAAGATTTTTTTCTTTTTTTGATTTTTTGTACTAAATTTTCATTTTAAATTTATATTGTTATCTTTAATTTAATCATCCTTCCATTACGAGTTTTATAAGTAACTTAAAGATATTATAATTATTACATTTGTCAATACTCTTTTACTGGCGCCTAAAAAATTTTGTAGAAGAGTCAACCACGTTTCCGATTGGAACCCTGAGAGGAAAGCAGTCCCATTTTTTTGGAAATAAACCGACTGAATATCCTAGTTGGATAGATTTGTCGTGAACGGTGGTACAGCAAATATAAAAACCACAGTTCATAGCAATATGTAAGAGCGTCAATATCCATATATAAAATAGACACTATCTAATACTACTGCTTTAAGAAATATGCAAGGAACAAAATATTAAAAAACCCACGCACTAACATAGAGTTTCACACTAACCTTAATTACACTGCAATTAACAATATACATCACAACCATGAACAAACTCCTGGACTGAATAATATTCGTTCGAGATTAATAGGTCCCTTATGCTGCATTCAAACATATCTAGTGGTAGCTGTCTTTACTTAAGTGGTAATCTATTGTACAAGCTGATTGCCTGGTATTAAGGATTTTTTTCAGTAAATGCTAACCTATGTTTGGGAATTTGGGAATATATAACTAGTACGTGTATGATAATGGTGGTTCTCATTTAATTCTGTGAAAATATTAAACTTTTGCTTGACATAAATTAATAATTTACATGGCAATGTCATAATGTTCATTTCCATGAATAAGTTTTTACAACTTACTCTTACACTGATTTTGTTCATTACTCTAATTGCTCTCTTTTGTCTAAAAATTCTTAGTACTTCTATTGAACCGCCCCAAGCAAGTATTCCATATGTAAGTAGGGAATGGAAATTAGCAAAATAGTACATTCTCACGACACAAGTATTTACCCTGTTACGCAATTGACTTATTGCGTAACATACATTAGTTAATTTCTTTGCCAAGCAATCAATGTGCTTATTAAAAGAGCAGTTCTTATCTATCTATCTATATATATATATATATATATATATATATATAGATAATTACTTCGTGACCTTTGTATGTTATGGCAAATTCAATTTGTTGGCGATTTAAGGTCTGGTTTTACTTCAAAATGTATATATTTCAAACAATCCTACATGTTTGTTTCGGCAAATGATGCCTTTTTCAAGGAATATAAAATATAAATCTGATTTATATTTTATATTCCTTGAAAAAGACATCATTTGCCGAAACATGTAGGATTGTTTTAAATATATACATTTTGAAGTAAAACCAGACCATAAATCGCCAACAAATTGAATTTACCATATATTTCCCACTATATATATATATATATATATATATATATATATATATATATATATATATATATACCCAAAAATTTTGTTGAGTCTACCTGAGCAACAGTACCACCATTTACTCCAATTAAATGTGAACAATTCCTCTCGCGTTATTTAGTTACGTTAGCAAAGTTTTAAATTTTTTTCATTTGTTAATATTTTCCTTGATGTAGCGTTTGTACACCGGAATTTAATTATGTATGTAATCACAGGTGTGTGCTATTTACAAATACACCGATTTTTCTTTCCTTTTGATAGAATTATGCGTTTGTTTTCTATGAATGTTTTTATTTTTTTTTATTGTATCGCATTTGTGCATTTTTATCATTATTATACACATAGGCAATATATATGTGTATACCACACCTACTCTTGACGTATCATTGCTTATCCAATCATACGATCATACATACATCAATCATACATATTCATCATTTTTATTGTATCGCATTTGTGCATTTTTATCATTATTATACACATAGGCAATATATATGTGTATACCACACCTACTCTTGACGTATCATTGCTTATCCAATCATTCCTATGTGTATACCATACCTACATCTGACCTATGCTTATCCAATCAAATGCTGCACTATACATTCAATAAACATATTGGAGAAGTAAATCGGCGGGGATGCGTCTTACGCAGCAGTATTGTTTTCTTACCTAGTTTACACACGATATGAACCTTTTTGTAGTGATCAATGCCAAGATTCCGGCTACGAAGCGCCGTAATTTAAAATTTCTACGAGACAATTATCCAGCTCATAAAGCAAATTTTTCACTCGAAAAGACCACTCAGCTCGGTTAGATGCTACTGAAAGACCCACCCTATTCGCCCGATTTGGCACCCTTTGATTAGTACGTGGTTCGAAATTTGAAGAATGATATGTTAAAACGCTAATTTATAAACGTTGACGACGTTAAACATTATTTTGCTAAAAAAATTCAGACTGTTTTTTTACGGACTTTTACATGTTCAAGTCACAGTTGTCCAATGTAATTTTAAACAAGGAAAACTATTATTAATTTTTATATAAAAAAAATCGAGAAAATAAAACACGGACTTGTCATTCAACCTGTGGTAATACTAAGGTCTATTGTTATTATTTCTTTGCGTGATACGAATTTTATTTCCACTTGCTGTTTTTGGGGTCGTGAAGCTACGAATGTTGAAAATCGCTGCTATAGACTGTTACAGTCGATTAACTGACTCAAAATAAAGATTAAAAAAAAGTTGTTTTGTGGAAGTTCGGTCAAAAATAATACAAAGATTGCTTTCTTGATACGTTTTTATCATTTATTGTTCTTAACACAGTAAACATTTCTAGAAAATATGGTTTAAAAATATATACTTTTAGTGAGTGATACTGCGCGGCTTTTATGAAACTTCTTTGACATAAACCGGTGGTGCTTGTTATTGTTGTTGGAATGTGAGTATTCTATAAGTATTTATTCGCTTTTCTGTTTTTATGAGATTTATACCTACTTAATTTTTTCTATACTATCATGACCTAATTCTCAAGATAATTTGCTGTATTTTAAGTAAATAATCGATCGACAGAATCGAATGAAAAAATTTCTGCTGTAAACCGAAAGGTATCTAATATAAATTTTTACCAAAAGAATACACGCATGAATTGGAATAGCTGTTCGAAATCGATGTAGGAAAAAGGACGCAAAAAGAAATTCTGGAAATATGTTTCAAATATAATTCAATAAGGTTTCTCATACATACATATGTAATCTTCATCGCGGAAAAATAAAGAGAAAAGGAAAAGAAAAATACAAAAAGAAAAACATTATAGGCGGAAATGTCAACAAGGAACACAAGTCGTCGTTTATCCCTGTGAGATTTTCGCTAAGGGGATGCGGTTTTCTGTCTATGAGAATAAATGTTAGCGGCGGTCATCTGTATTGGTGGGACATTGTTAGACGCTAACGTAGGCAATCTTGCCTCAATGTCGAGATATAAAAAGAGGTGGAGATACACTCCAGGGACACGAGGTATACATGTGCGTATAAGAGCGCGTGTGTCGTTCGGGATAACAAACTCAAACCCTCATATGTCCGAGTATAATCTGTTACAGAAGCTTGGAGATGTGTACCTTCTCTCCGTTATCTGTGAGGCTTTGCTCTCGTGAAACCGGAAACTGCAGGCTGTAGGGGTACAAACAAAATCATCCCATAGGTCTCTTTCGGACAGACCACTAGTTACAAGGATGCTTCCCAGAATGGCTTGTCAAAATTAACGAAGTAAATTAATTCGGCCTTTATGTGTGTTGCTATAATTGCTTTCGGTCTTAAGTGTTCTTAGACAATATTTAGAGGAAACGTAGAACAACAGAGATTTCTTTTATTATTTGTAGAGTCTCTGGTTATCGAATAAATACCACATTTTATTATATCTATACAGTTGACAAAATTGGATAATTTAAAAAGATATATTTACTAATTATAATGCACCACGTTGCTGCGCTCAAATAATTTAATGATAATCGAAATAAGTATTCATAATTTAAAACACTTAATAGTGATAATAATAATAATAGTTCTATTAGATTTACACTTTATTTAATAATATTTAATAATGACTATATAACAGCTGTTTCACCGTACAACGGTTTCTTCAGATATGAAGAAACCGTTGTACGGTGAAACAGCTGTTATACAGTCATTATTAAATATTATTAAATAAAGTGTAAATCTAATACAATATTGTGTGTCTTTATCATTTGATATGGATTTACATCAAGTAAAGGCAGAATCGATTCAATAATAATAGTATTGATATATTGGTAAATTTTTAAATATAGCGCCAATATTTCTGAGGATTGTGCTGACTCAATGATATTGATTCTATGATATGTAATCGATGTTGTTTTACTAGAAATTGCAATATAAAAATTTATTAGTTTGCTGCGCGTCTAACCTAGTCGAAGAGACATGATATAGTTTGTTAATCTCAAAAGGGGGTACAATAACTCAATATACACGATGCAGCAGAGGAATTGGATATCGTACATTTGCAGTAGAACAATTATTTAGAAATAAAGATTATGTGACACATGTGCAAAGGCTTTTTCGTCGCCACTTCAACATTCATCCGTTATGGAAGTGTTCCCTAGCGAGATATATTGTTAAGGTGGGTCCATGCATTTCCCACAACTGGCTATGTAATGAACAAAAACCTAGTAACCATGGAAGTGTACCCATGAGATCATCGCGTTTTTTGCGTACGCGCCTATTCTCGCAATGGTGATTCGATAGTCACAGCTCAACGTATAATTTAACGTACGGAAAGCACCAAAGGACAATACCATCAGAAAATAGATTAGAATGTCTGAAAATACCGGTGCGACTGTAAAAATTGTCAATCAAGGTCGCCCGCGCTCTGTTCGAAGCCAACAAACGATTGAAGAAGTGAGAGTTTTAATCAATTTGCAAACGCAGTGAAGAACTTAACATTAAGAAATCGTCGTTGCATAAGATTCTGAAGCAAACTTTACAACTTACGCCTACAAAATTCAGTTTGTTCAAAACCTAAACGTTACCGACTATCCTCTCCGGTCGAATTTTGCAAACGAAATGCTTAAACGTTTGCTAAACATTCTGTTTAGTTACAAATGAAACAGACATGCAATATACATATCTGTAACTGCAGACATGGACAATACACCTCGTATTTTCAGCATTTACTTCTGCTTAAGACACGTGTTTCTGCCATCTATAGGCGTCATCAGTCAAGCTAGTGAAGCAATGTAATACAAATGATACAAATCTTTTTAAAAACAGATTTGTATCTGTATATACATTTACGCTGAAATTGCCTACAAGATATAGCAAATTTCGTCCTATAAGGTGGCACTATTTAATAAGTGACATCTGACGGACGAAAGAGACTATGCCGAAAAAGGCGTAGTCTCTGATTAGTATAGTATTAGTATAGTAAATATAATTCACTAGACTTGTACTCTGTGTCTGTCATTGCAGTGACTCTGCCTCTGGAGACTCTTGGTCTCTCGTTATATACCATTTGAGTGTGCTCCCTTAGCCTAGTGACATGGTTACAAGATGCTAAAAATGTGGTATAAGATCATAACTTAACAAGGCCATGTTAATGAAATGAATAAGTCGGATATTGTATTTTGTGAATACATGACCTGGTTTAGTTATTTCAGTATTTATTCAAGAGAGGTTCGAAATGTCTTATGTGAATGTTTATTTCTCTAAGCGATTTTGGTGGATGTTCACAGAAGCTTTTTCATAGCTAAAGTTTTCAGGAGTGAAGATTGTCAATTGTAAAATAATTTTAAATAGGATTTTGAACTTCATAATAATCTATTGTGGACAAATACAGAGACGTAAGCATTTTTAGTGTTTTACCGTTTATGAGAAATAACAATACACTTGCTTATCTTTTCATTATCTTATTTCACTTTTTTATTATACTAATTTATTATGCTATTCTTAAAAATATTAATTAATATGTATATATTAAAATAACGATATTGTAATTCTATATCGACATTGGTTTTTGAATTAGTGTTAGGATTTTCTTATGAACTGTTTTATTTAGTTTTAACGATCGACTTATAAGTATTATGTTCAGACTTCGACTAAATTCAAAAGTGTGTCCTTTTGTATCGTAACGTATGATAAGAAAGAGTAGGTATTTTCAAGTGGTAAGCTACGGACAAAGTTAGGCCTACGCAATAATTTAAAAGTCGTGAGATTATGAGCATTGAAAGGAAATAATAAACAAATATCTTGAATGGAAAATGTATGTTTTTTGTGTGCTCTAATTTATGACACTTTAGTAGGTACCGTCTGTACGATGTGGTATGCGTAAATAATTATTATAATGCATGACTAGTCTCTAATACAATTCTAATTCTAAGTAAATATAATTTATAAAAATGTATATAAGAATAGGAGTAATTGTACATTACACCTCCCCCATGAGAATAAAAGAAATTGTATTTCTTTTAATTTCGCGGTTCGCTCACTTCTGCGAACAGGTTTCTCGGTGACATTTGAAATTGATCTGATTGCAATATCGTCTTGATTTACCCTAACTAAACTATAACATAAATATACTCCGTCAATAATTTCTAATTTAGATACATACTTTAGGGTAATTCGAGGCATTGATTTTTACTAATGTTTCGCTACGAGGTTGTAAGGTAAATAATATTTCATTTTTTAAATTAGAATTTGAGTATATTTTGGAATTAGAGGTTTAATTTGTTGAATTTGAATTTAAAATTTCGTTTTTGCTTTTAATTTCGTGATTTAGATTGAATTCTTCATTTAGTATAAATATATGATTTTTTTCATAATCGATCAAGGCTTCAAGAAATCGTTAGCAATTATCCCATTATAGGCAATAGGAAAGTCGTCATTAATGATACAAAATATATGAGTTCAAGAGTTTGCATCAAGAGGAATTGTAAAATTTGTGTATTTATTCGTGTAAGTAGGATTTAAAACGTTACTATCGATACCTTTTAAAATAATAACGCATGAATAATCTCTAATACAATTCTAATTCTAAGTAAATATAATTTATAAAAATATTTGTCAGAATAGGAGTAATTGTGCATTACAATTTTATTAAGGTTACTAATGTTACATTATTTATTAAATTACACACAAGTTATGAACATTCCATGTATATCCATTACATACAAAATTACTATACGTTCTAGTTAAAAGAGAGTTCGATAAAACTAAAAACGGTAATGCAATTTTCCACTATGTAAAACTTTCAAAGAGGAGCTCCAATATAGAATTCTCTTTATAGTGAATACCCCGAAACAATTAAATTAAATGTGCACGTTCTTTTTTCTCTCAGAAACGATTCATTGCATCATAAAATTAAATCAAGCAATTTCAGTACGTATTTCGCGCAACCTAATCAGTTCAACGTTATGCATCTATTGATGGTTACGAATATATTCTTGTGATAAAGAAATTTTTTATAGTTAGTTTTAGTAATTTAATTATAATGTAATAAGTTAATCAATAAACAGAACATGATTTCACTATGTAACAAAGATTATATATAAATATTTAAAAAATTCAGAAATTCTTGTAGTAAATATAAACAAACACAGGTAGAAACAGACCAAGAAGTAAATGTATTTAAATATTTAGGAGTAAGCATGGACTTTCAGAGCTTACGAGCAACAGATATATTCAGCGGAATAGGGTAATGTCTCATGGCTCATTTGTATGGAAAAGAGGATAACAAGAGAAGCTAAAATAAGTGCGACATAAGTTACGTAACCGATTTACATTTAAATAATCAAACGTAACCTGTATTTAGAATAAGTTCTTTTTTATTATTAAATAGTAAATACGAGGGACAAGCTGAAATTATTGAGAATAAAGAACACGGTTAATATTTTCTAGGATTTTATTTTAAATATTCTCAAAGTAATTCCCTTCAGCAATGATACACTTGACTATTCTTTCTTTCGGAACACCTTCAAAATAAGCATGAACTGCGGTATCAATCTCTTCTTCAGACGAAAACCTTCTACCCCGCAAATTGCGTTTAAGCGCAGAAAATAGCCAAAAGTCACACATTGCTAACTCAGGTGAGTACGGCGGATGTCCTATTACTTTTATATTATTTCAGCCAAAAACTGGAGAGTTATAACTGCCATATCGGACGATGCATTTTCATGGTGGAGCATAATTACTTTGTCTGGAACTCTACTGGACACTTCAGGCAAACATTTTTCAGCTTACCACTTACGTGTAATTGTTTTTTGTACATCTAGCTTAATTGCATTTACTAAACCCGTTCTTCTGAAGAATACGGCATACGTAACTGAAAATTGTAACAAGGCCGACTGGACGAGCTTGTTTATTTTTGTTTGATATTGTTACGTGGATAAAATAAAACTTCACTTCTATGTAGAACTTAAAGTATTTAATTACACATAACACAATAAAGGGTACAAAAATTGCGGTTTGAATCTCACAATACTCGGAACAGATCCGAATACTTCGACAACTTGAACGAGATTGTTTTTACATCTACAAAAGGTGCGGATATCTGTACATCTGTAAGAGCCTTTCATTTAAGGCGACAGTTATTTAGTTTTTGGGAACAATGAATATTTTACAAGACACTTGACCTCGACAGAGGGTTTCTGTCCCATCCGGCCATTTGTATCAAATCGGAGAAATTAGGTTTGACCGACAAACGAAATAATGATAACAACAAATATAGGTATACAAAATGTTAACGTCAGAGATATATATATGGAATGTTATATTAAATTTTAAATCTAAGAATCGTATAATAATAATTCAGAATTATAAATAGTTCTATTCTGAACATGCCCCCCATCTTGAGAGCATTAGGTCTCAATTGGTAAGACACATAGTTTTGCAACACATCTCTTACACACACCAGTCATGGTTTTCACTGACACAACACGCACTATCCCATCTTTGCCTGGATGTAATTCAATAATGCGTCCAAATCGCCAATGCTGAGGTGGAAGATTGTCTTCCTTGAGAACCACCATGGTTCCTGGTTTTAGATGCTGTACTGCAGTTGTTTTCCAGCGTACTCGTTGCTGAAGTTCCGAGATATATTCTTTGGACCACCGTGCCCAGAAATGCTGTTGTAGGCGTTGTCGTGCTTGATATGCACTCAGTCTTGATCTCGGAACGTCAATTAAAGCGGGATCTGGTAGAGATACCAAACTCTCTCCTATCAGAAAGTGTGCTGGAGTGAGAGGATTCATGTCGGAAGGATCAGAGGTTAGAGGAGACAGTGGACGAGAATTAAGACATGCCTCTATTTGCACTAAGGTCGTATAAAACTCATCATATGTTAGTTTTGTGTCGTTTAATACTCGTTTCAAATGATGTTTAGAACTACGAATACCAGCCTCCCATAAGCCTCCCATGTGAGGGGATTTGGGTGGTATGAAATGCCAAGTTATATTTTCGTTTGCTAACCTACTTGATAATTTATCGTGTTCATTGTTAAAAAAGTTTGTTAATTCTTGTAGCTCATTATTAGCCCCGACGAAATTGGTTGCGTTGTCTGAATATATGTCCGAGCAATGCCCACGCCTACTCATGAATCGACGTAAAATGTCTATGAATGCTTGGGTGGTTAAGTCACAAACCAGTTCTAAGTGCACTGCCTTTGTGGAAAAACACACAAATAGGCAGACATATGCCTTTATTAATTTTGCGCCACGAGTTTTACGATCTTTTATTAAAAATGGCCCTGCGTAATCTACCCCACTTACAAGAAACGGTCTACTTGATTTCAGTCTATTGGCAGGAAGATTTCCCATTAGCTGGTTGCTAGGTACCGGGCGTGCACGGAAGCACGTTACACATTGGCGAACTATCTTTCGTGTCGACTTTCTGCCAGAGATTGGCCAATACCTGTCTCGGAGTGATGCTAGAAGAGCCTGTGGGCCAGTGTGAAAAAGACGGATATGTTCGGCACGTATAATTAAATTGGTGATACTGTTGTTTGTCGGTAAAATTATAGGGTGTTTTTTGTCGTAAGGAAACGATGAATGATTTAGCCGTCCACCTACTCGAATTAACCCTGACTTGTCTATAAACGGATGTAGACATAATAATTTACTTTTTGAGTGAAGGGATTTTTGTTTATGTAAGTCCGAAAGTTCATTTGGAAAACATTGAGCTTGTGTCATTTTGATTATGATCGTTTCTGAATTTACTAATTCGCTACTTGTAAGATGGTTTATCTGTCCTAGTTGTCGTGGCAGGTTACAATTTGAGATAAATCTTAAAATATAAGCGAAAACGCGCTTTAGTTTACTGAACGAGGAATACTTAGTAAATACATGTGTGTCAATAGTGCAGGAGAGCGTGATAGCCGTTTTTCGAAGCTCAAGTGAAGCTTCATCTAGCTTAGTGTGATTATTACCTTGTGCAGGCCAACACGAATTTTGTTGACTTAGCCACGATGGACCCGACCACCATAAATTATGCGTAACCAAATCTTTCGACAATATACCTCGCGAAGCAAGATCCGCAGGATTTTGTTCAGACCTTATATGATACCAATCAGAAATGCTACTTAATGTCTGTATAGCTGCTACCCGGTTAGCCACAAATGTTTTCCATGCTTGCGATGAACCGCGAATCCACGATAAAGTGATCATGGAATCACACCAATAATAATACTTATCGAAGTGTAACGTGAATGCCGCTTTCAATTTATCAACTAATTTTGCCAATAGTAGTGCTGCACAGAGTTCCAAGCGAGGTATTGACAATACCTTTAAAGGAGCTACCTTTGATCTAGCGCAACTTAAACGTACAGTTACCTCCCCTTGTGAATTTGTTGATCGTATATAGACACAAGCACCGTAAGCTATATTGGAAGCATCACAAAACCCGTGTAACTCTATGTGTTGTGCATTTTTGCATGTTACGTGTCGTGTTATGTTCAAAGTGTTTAGTATGTGCAATTGGGCAATGAATTCCTTCCACTTTGTAAACAGAGTAGCGGGAATGGATTCATCCCAATGCAAATTAAGTTGCCACAATTGCTGAATCATAACTTTAACAATTATAGTGACTGAGCTAACTAAACCTAAAGGGTCATAAATTTGAGCAACGGTTGATAATATTGTTCTTTTCGCTGCTCTTGACGTTTCAGAAGGTTTAATATTATATTGCAAACTGTCTTCAGATGGAAGCCAAAAAATCCCTAAAATCTTAGAATTTTCGCCTAATCTAACACTTTGTTGATTTGAATCAATATTACCTTGTGATACTTTCTGGATAACTTCTGGACTGTTGCTTGTCCATTTTCTTAACTCAAAACCTGCGCATTTTAGAATGTCATTAATTTCTTTGCAAGATTGAATAAGATTTTTCTGTGAATTACTTCCCGTTAAAAGATCATCAACATAAAAATCGTTTAAAATTGTTTCACACGCCTTTGGATATAAATGCTCGTTATTTATAGCTAATTGTTTCAAGCATCGCATAGCCAAAAATGGAGCCGATGCGGTACCATACGTGACTGTATTTAGCGTATAACTTTGCAAAGGTTCATTTGAGTTACTGCGCCAAACGATTCTTTGAGTATCGCGATGTGATCTATGAATTTGTATTTGCCGATACATTTTTGCAATGTCTGCTGTCGCTACGTATTCGTAAAATCGAAATCTAAGAAGAATTGATACAAGATCCTGTTGTAAAGCCGGACCACTCGCTTGGATATCATTAAGTGCTACGCCACTGGATGACTTCGCGGAACCATCAAAAACTACTCTTAATTTCGTTGTAGTGCTATCTGCTTTCATTACCGCGTGATGTGGTAAATAAAAGTATTGGTCTGGTATTTGACCTTCAGAAATTAATGACATATGACCTAATGACTCATATTCTTGCATGAAATTTGTGTAATCGTTCATTAATTGAGGATTTTTTAAGAATTTACGTTCTAGTGCTAAGTGTCGTTGTATTGCTAAGTTTTTAGATTCTCCTAATTCACTTATCGGTTTGATGAAAGGAACTTGTACAACAAACCTACCATCACTATCACGTTTTGTAGTGTTTATGAAAAGATCCTCGCAATATTGCTCTTCAGGTGACATTTGACCTTTGGGAAATTCGTCTATCGACCAAAATTTCTTTAATTGTGAATCTAAATGCTCTAAGTTACAATATGTTTTGATAGATGGACTATTGTGTCCAGGAATGCTACCCGATATAACCCATCCCAACTGCGTTTTCTGTAATAGGGGAAGATTTTTACTTAATTGTATTTGCCCTACAGATAATAAATGCCAGAATAGTTGGGCACCTATTAGCATGTCTATAGTTGCCGCTTTATTAAAATCAGGATCTGCTAGTCGTATATTATGTGGAATTTTTAATATCGATGGATCAAAACTGAAACTAGGTAATTGATCAGTGATTTTGTTCATTACTAAACATGATATTTCAGTTTGAAAGTTATTACATAATGAAGATATTCTAACTTCTACTTTAGACTGAATTGGTAATGTTATTTGATTAATTCCTACGATGGATGAGTTTACACGATGTTTTCTTAATTTTAAAATTGAACACATATTTTCGGTTATAAAATTTGATTGCGAACCTGAATCGAGTAAGACCCTGCAATTATAATCCTTTCCCCTGTTATCATATACCTTTACGCAAGCTGTAGATAATAAAACTTGACCGATATTATCGGAAGTTGTGTGGTTTACTATACTAGAAGTTGATGGTTGTGACTTTGAAACGGGCTCAACCTCTGACACTTCAAAGTGAAGTAATGTATTATGTTTTTGCTGGCACTTTTTGCATGACGAAGAATTGCAATCCCTTGTAAAATGACCCTTACGTAAGCAATTAGTGCATAATTTTAAAGTTTTTACTCGAAGTAGGCGTTGATCTATTGGTAACTTAAGAAATTCAGCACAACTATAAATTGAATGCTGGCCTTTACAGAGTACACAATATACCGCGCTACTGACTAAACAACCTTTGCTGTTTGGTTTCATAAATATTTGTTTGGAACTATTATTGCGACCTAAATTTAAATCTGTATTACCGATTCCATTGACTGTTTCTAATACATCACATCGTTCACGTAAGAACGCTGAAAACTCATCAAATGTTGGCATATCACTTTTAATTTTGTAAAATTCCCATTCTCGTCTCGTATTTTGATCTAATTTTGAATTTATTAGAAAAATAAGCAAACTATCCCAATAATCTATTGGTTGGTTTAAAGCCTTTAAAGCCCTTAAATGATTTATCACCTGATCTAATATTGTTCTGAGACTAGAGTGTGATTCCTTTGCAACTGGCTTAAGATTGAAAAGGGCGCTAACATGATTGTAAACAATAAGACGTTTATTTTCAAACCTTTCGCGTAATAATTTCCATGCAATAGAATAATTTGCCGCAGAAACCTCTAGTGACTGAATGACCGCTGCCGCTTCATTTTTTAGAGAGCTTTTTAAATAATGGTGTTTCTGTATATCGCTTATTGTATCATTACGATGAATTAATGAGTCAAAGGTATCGTAAAACTCCATCCACTTGTCATAACTTCCCGAAAAGGTTGGCAATTGTATGGTTGGTAACTTAACACCTACTAAATTTTGTGCATTATTAATTTGAGCTAAACTTTGTTGATTATTAATTGATTTATTAAACGAATTTACTAGGTTTTTGCACACGCGATTACAGAGTAATATTTTGTTTCAAATTCATTTCTCATATTAAAATGATCTTGTTCGAGTTCTTCATTTAATTCTAATAATTCGAGCTGTGATTGTATCTCATTAAATTCTTCTAGAACTGATTTAATATCTAGCAAACGACAATTTAATGCCTCTACAACCTCCGGTAATGCGATTGGTTTATCGATAGAATTTAAATAATTTTCAAATCTAGTTAATTGACCTTTAATTTGTCCGCGTTTTACTACAAGATGCTTTTTGTCAGTCATTTTGTATTAAAGTTGTGCGTAATAGAGGTATGTTTTAATTAAGGATAAGAAATGGATTAACACTTACTTGATTGTTTGAGAGTTATTGAACGATTATTTCTTGAACTCGATAGCTTTGTTTTCTCCCTTGGTGGAACTGCTTTGTATTTGCTGTCGCTGATATGTTACTTTAAATGTTTTTAAAGCTTTTATCGTGGATCGAAGGACCAATGAAAATTGTAACAAGGCCGACTGGACGAGCTTGTTTATTTTTGTATGATATTGTTACGTGGATAAAATAAAACTTCACTTCTATGTAGAACTTAAAGTATTTAATTACACATAACACAATAAAGGGTACAAAAATTGCGGTTTGAATCTCACAATACTCGGAACAGATCCGAATACTTCGACAACTTGAACGAGATTGTTTTTACATCTACAAAAGGTGCGGATATCTGTACATCTGTAAGAGCCTTTCATTTAAGGCGACAGTTATTTAGTTATTGGGAACAATGAATATTTTACAAGACACTTGACCTCGACAGAGGGTTTCTGTCCCATCCGGCCATTTGTATCAAATCGGAGAAATTAGGTTTGACCGACAAACGAAATAATGATAACAACAAATATAGGTATACAAAATGTTAACGTCAGAGATATATATATGGAATGTTATATTAAATTTTAAATCTAAGAATCGTATAATAATAATTCAGAATTATAAATAGTTCTATTCTGAACAGTAACCTTTTCCATAGCTCTCCGCTTCTTAGTCATGCAGCAGTTCCCTCATCTACGTGAATCCATACACGACTTTCTTGGCTGGTAGGAAGGTCGAAAAAGGGAATATAAGTTTTGTCATCTGTTACGTTTTTGGAAAAAAATAGTGCCCGCTATTATTTCAGAAATTTAAAGTTTCATGGCGAATTCTTACACGCTCTGCTTTTTGGAAGTCAGAAGAGTCAAAACAACTTATAGTAAGTGAACGATTTACGCTGGATTTTTCACTTTTTTGTTTTGTTGAAAGGAATACTCGCATGTAAATATGTATACGGATTTATTTACTACGAGATTAATACACTTAATACAGGAGATACATAACAATTGCTAAGTTATTTCTCGTTTTGTACGTTAAAGACCAAGACATGTTATGTCTTGCCTTGGTGAACTTCTCGAATATAATGTCCTCTTACATTATTTTGTCTGGTGAAAAATGGTCCCCACCCTTGTGGAAGGGGTTTGGGGTGAATAACGGTTCATAGTAGATATTGCAACAATATCTCTCAGGAGCATTGATTACGCATTTGTGGAATTTCCAAACTTAAATTGAGAATAAATGATTATTGCAATATCTTTACAAAGTATAATAACATGACCGTAATAAAATGTATAGATACAAACAATTTCTCTTACGACCCATGGTTATAATACGCATTTATTTTATGGCAATAAGCGGCTTGGACTTTCAAAGTAAGCTACGTAAATTCCCATCTGCTAAGTTTAGGGGATAATTACCTTCGAAGGTTTTGTATATAAACGCTGTAATATAAATATTAACGAGATTTGCATGTCTTATTCTAAAATAATTCTAGTTAAATGCTTTTGTGCACAGAGGTTGATATTATATGAATATGTATATGAATATACAGGTGCGTCCAAAAGAAACATACATTAAATCATATGATAGTAATAAAAGAAAAACTAAAAGTAAAAAATAAGATAAAAACAAAACCTTATTATAAATATTTCCGGGAAACCGGAACAGTAAGATTCAAAATACTTAAAATAACTGCAATTAACACTAAGCGGAATATAAGGAGTACCTGCTGTGAGTTTACCTGTGGGGCATGAAACATTTGCAAATAGTATTTGTCTATCAGGAGTGTACTCCGAAAAAATGTAAAGCGGCAACAGATGTTGTTTTAAATAATCAATATTTAAAATATGAATCATCGAAGCTTTTGATATATATGAACATTTTATTGGGAGAGTTATGATACAAGTAGCTATATATTGTGTAAAAGATTCAAAATCTACTTCACTCACACTTGCTTCACAAGCCCATGGCCGCTACATTATCATCGGCACTATGAATTATATGAACGCGAATAACAAATATGTTATGCACCAACTACCTGTAATAAGTAGTGTACACGTGTCCATTTTCTCCGTATACTCTTCTCTTTCTCTACTCTTTTAGTAGTGAAGATACTAGATCGTTTAAATTAGCAAAGTTGCTCAACATTTTGATGAGTATATGGTAGCATTTGCAGATTTGTCATATGTTGTCAATTTTTTTAGATATTTAAGGAAAATTGAAATTTTCAGTTATACATATCTTCCCAACAATTGAAGACAGAGCAAACCTAAAAATGCCATCTGATAGTATTTTTTATATAAAATTTAATAAACTTTACTAACTATTGACATACTTTATTATCAAGATATAAAATAAAATTACGTTTTTTTAAATGGCAATCATAGTTCGCCATGACTTCATTAAAATGCTTATTTTGTTCTGATTTCATAAATATAAGGTTTGGTATGGTTATCTTTTTTTAATCTTTATTTTAGTCGATGTAATTTAAATATTATTACTAAGTGAAGAAATAATAGCCAATTGGGCTTTTTAAAAACTACTTTAATGCAGCAAAAATAAAGAAAAATAAATTAATACAAATAGGAACGGATCTAAAATTTAAGTAAATGTTTTGTAAAGGAAGGAAACAAACAAATGAGCAGACAGTGAATAATATTATTTTATCAAATGCTCAAAATGACCACCATGATTCTGGTTGCACATTGCATGCCTTCTCACCATATCGGAATGAATCTTTCGCAGAGTCTGTGGGCGGATGCTTTTTATGGTTGTCGTAATATTAAGAAGTTGCTATATGATAATTCTCAACAATTAATAAGACCCAAGCCAAAATTATAAAATTACATTAAAACAGTATATTAATAAAATAAAAATATATTTGCAATGACAACCATTAGTCCCCCATTTGGTTACTCATATTAACGCACACATTAACGTATATGTGTGTACGTGTAAGATTTTCGTGGCTCATGCGCAATACTGTCAAATTTATCTATTTTATTATAAACAACCCAACATACTCGAGAACTGGCTTAATTAAATTATGAAAACTGTACAAAATTAAGAATTGAATCGATGGCAATTTAGAAGACAATATCCAGCATTTTTTCTAATTAAATAAATAGATAACCAACGCAAGATATAAAATGATGAATAAATTTAAAATAATTCATTCAGATTTTTCGCCTAACCTCACTTTTTTATTTTCTCGGAATGTATGACCAATAATATTTTGCTTCAGAGTTCAGACCATAAAAAAATATAGAAAGTGTGTAAAGTTCCTCTTTTCACTGTTGTTTTACGATTCACTCACAATATTATATATATTAAGCTAGTACAGCCTTCAGAAAACAATTTACTTTAATGTAAACAATTTATGGTATAATTACAAGATTTAATTTAAATTAATATCATATAATTCTAAGAAAATGTCAGATAGCGCCATCTGTATAGGAATAACATAAGTAGGGTTATATAATAATGTAGCTATTTGCAATTTAAATGCCAATTATTTTCTAACAAATTGATTTAATTATTTAGGATTTTTAAATACCTTCAGAATGCTTTAATTTACTTTTAACCAGAAGTTCAAACCAACATTTCAAATTGGCCACGCCTTTTTCTTATCAGCGGTTATTTTTCATGTAGACATCGCGTTATTAAAAAAATGGAACGTCGTTTCGTGAAGGTAACGAAAAATAATAATAACAAAAAAATACGAAACGTTGCTTTTTAACGATAATATCATGTCAAGAATTAAAAGGCGATTTTAAAAGTTATAAATCGTATTTAAAAGCTTAAATATAAAGAACAATATAATTAAAATATCCATACTACTTTGGAGTAACAAAATTACCTTTATTGCTAAGTGCATTTTCAAGAAATTTGATTATCCACAACGAACAAGTATCGAGCCAGCGTCTAATAATATAAAACCTTCTAATCCTTAATTTTATTTCGTTTTATAATAGCCATCCAATTAATTGTGCTGTACAACCAATCTCCTGTCAGTTTTTTCCGTAAGAATAAATCAGAATCCAGTCCGAGACCTTTCCGAAGGAACCTATTCCTAAAGCCAGTGTACCTCCAGTTACAAGTTAATTAGTGCTCGTAGACAAGGTAGAATTTACCCTATTATTAAAGGAATATCTGTGTATTATTATTATAAATCGTAGATAGAGCAGCCTCATTGTGTAAAATATCACCTATTTTGAGTATTTAAAGATAGATTAACATAGCAAGCATTTTCATAAACGTATTGGTTGATAATTATTATCCCACCTTATTTTCTCTGATAATCCGATATTATTGTTATTGAGAACAGATTCATTTTGAGGTTAAACCAAATCGATTTATATTTGATGATAAACATTAATCCTATCAAACCACCTAAAAGGCATTAAAAACAAAATTGTTTGTGGCATATATATTACAACTACTTACCTTGTTCGCGTTTAATTATATTATCATACTGTAAAAGCTTATTACCCATTTTAAAACTAATTGTTGCTGTCAGTATACTTTGGGTACGTATGCACTCAAGTATGTAAAAGGGAGGGGGGATTTCAAATTGTTACGCGAAAATATTATTTATATTACAAAAGTTTAAAAATATTAAATTGAGTATAATTGTTTCAAAGTGGTTTTTCTTTTATTCTACAATATAGGCGCACGAACGTGGGGGCTTTTCATTATCTCTCTACTTACTTATTATTACATTTTAGGCGTACAACGTGTAGCTGTCAATTATTGAATTATTCGTACAATAGGGGATGTCATCATATTTACATTATTGGCGCCCAACGTGAGGCAATTTATTACAGTACAGAGAGCGAGGTTTGCCTATTTACATTATTGGCGCCCAACATGGGGCATTTCATTATCTCTCTAGTTACTTATTATTACATTTTAGGCGTACAACGTGGAGCTGTCAATTATTGAATTATTCGTACAATAGGGGATGTCATCATATTTACAATATATATATATAGAATTTCAGTGTAACAGAGTAGTATGTGCACATACCACTTTGTCAGTCTGAAATGATTGTTTTACACAGATACAACTATGTATTTTTTGTTGTCTACTCCATAGGATATTCCCCACATGTTGCAACTGTGCTAACCAACATATAATTTTCGATCAGTAAAAACTCGAATTCGACAAAAATGCAACATACAACAGTATAACTCCAAGGTGACGATTTGTCGTCCAAGTTTGGCATATACAGTGAACTGGTTCAAAAAGTTGTCGAACTTCCACGTCGTGCGCTGATGACGGCAATAGCAACCCTAAACACGTGTCAGTACGTTGATCGCTCCTCAATGAAGCCTTGTATATGCGAGGGATAAGCTGGATTTATTGAGAATAATAAAATCTAGTAGACTGTGTAAAATAATTAGTATTTATTTAGAGAAACCTTTTATGCGTCATTTGACGTTTTGTTGTTGAAGTTGCGTTCGTTATAATTCAGCTACTAATTTTTTAATAGTAAAAGAAAATGGAACTAACCAGAGAGCAATTTCGAATAATAATTTATTATGATTTTAAAAGAGATTTAAGTACTTATGCTTATACGCAACTCTTAGCTCGCGCTTTTGATTAGTTATTAATTCAAAACATCGTCAGCTTTGAACCCTCTCCACTTTAGGTAATAAAACAAAACCTTTTCCCAAACGAGTGTTCTCTTACATCGAACTCATCCTTTCTTCTGTTCAAAACCTTCGTAAGAAAAACATCTTACTCAACATGCTGTCCCAGAATACAACACGCCGTCGAGTGTTCTTCGTTACTAAGGTACCCTTGTATTGTCCAATGCAGAGATTATTTTATTTTAGTTGCATTCACATTAATTTATTCGTCCTCCTGCCAAACATCGCTCTTCGTACTTGTTCAAATACATGATGCGAACCTCGTGGCCGACCAACACACGCTTCCACAGGTAACTCTGTATTGTTCGATACAGATGTTATTTTATGTTAATCACATTTAATTCTCCTTTAATTTACGACACAATTTAAATACCTTTTCAGGGTACTGTTTATGTGTTAATTTAAATTACTTATTTGTCGCTACTTGTATATATTGCTATTTTTATTTAATCATTTTAATACATTCTAAATCTCTCAACTTCTTGTGTAAATATTAAATACAAGATTTAAGGATAACATTGTTGTGTTTTATTTTAGTTAGTAAGTTGTAATACACACCTTATACACGTCCTGGACTTTGAGTGCATCACCACTAACACCATTTATTATTAAAACATATACAGCATTACTAGGATGCTCCAGCTAGCCCGGAAAGAATCAACACAAGTCATAAGCGTGAGAGCGTCCAATTGATACAAGATATCAATTTGACGCTCTCGCGTGCTCAAATACAATACACGTTGACCTCATCTAGCGTTTTTTTAATAACTTACGCTCCCTTCTTTTTCGACCTTCCTACACGTCAAGAGAGTCGTGTATGGATTTACGAAGATGAGGAAATTCCTACAACGACTAGGCAGCAGCGAGCTATGAAAAAGGTTATGTATGCGGTATTATGCAGAAGTATGGGCTTAGTATATGCAATTAAGCTAGATGGACAAAAGACAGTTACAGCTAAGTGGTACACTGAAAAATTTTTGCCTTAAATGTTTGGTAGAGTTCCAGACAAGAGAATTATGGTCCATTATGCTAATGCATCGTCCCATACGGCAGTTTTAACTTTCCAGTTTTTGTCTGGAAAAAATATAAAAGTAATAGAACATCCGCCGTACTTACCTGATTTCGCAACGTGCGACCTTTGGCTATTTTTTGGGCTTAATCGCAATTTGCGGGTTAGAAGGTTTTCGTTTGAAGAAGAGATTAATATCGCGGTTCGAGCTTATTTTGAAGGTATTCCGAAAAAAGATTGGTTGGGAGCTTTTAAACAGTGGAAAGAAAGAATGGTCAAATGTATCATTGCTGAGGGGAATTACTTTGAACATATTTAAAATAAAATTCTAGGAGATATTAACATTGTTTTTTATTCTCAATAATTTCAGCTTGTCCCTGCTTAATACATGCACATATTTGTAGTATAGGTAATATGTGCACTACTTGCTTTTCTTATTATAACGATAACAATAACAAATAAGCATATTGCTATGAATTGTGATCTTGAAATTTGCTTATTCACAATTCACGACAAATCTATCCAGCTAGGATACTCAGTCGGTTTAATTTAAAAAAATGGGACTGCTTTCATCTCAGGGTTCCAATCGGAAAAGTGGTTGTCTCTTCTACGAAATTTATAATGCGCCAGTAAAAGAGTATTGACAAATGTTATAATTATATTTCTTTAAGTTACTGGTAAACTTCTTGAAATAAGGTTAAATAATAATAAACACAATAAAATTTAAATGAAACTTTAATACAAAAATCCAAAAAAAAAAAAAAAAATCTTTATAAAGTATAAAAATTAATATTGCCTCATTTAACAATATTATAAAGGTAAAAATAACGCTTGGAAATGACAGCTGCATGCGATCAAAAACCTTTGTGACCGCCGATCAAAATTAAAAAATAATAAATTACAAAGAAACTTTTTAATTTCTCCCTAGAGAACAAAATAAACAAACTATTTGACAGACCGAAACAAACTCTAACGCATGTGCAACCACATGTAACAAAAAATGCCCTTGATATACCAACGTCCTAAATTTTACAGTTAACAGAATTTTTTTACTAGAAATTTTAAAAACCTTCTTTGTTATTTATATCAAATAACTAAGACTAAATCAATACGATAATAATAATAATAATACAATTAGAAAATACAGTATTTGACTCTTTTAAATATAATAAGATATCCTTTAATAATATATTACTTACGTAAAAAATATATTCAAGACACATGGGTAAGAAAGTATAAAATATAACAATTACGAGATAAACAAACTCGTTAATGAGCGGTAATGAAATTAACACAGCACCAACCACAATTAAATCAAAAAATAAACCCAAAGTTACTTAATAAAAAGATAAAGAATAATCTTTTTATAAACACGACTTTCTTATCTCACATTACACTTGTCTCTCTGAGGAAACAGCAAGCACGCAGGCTTCGCATAAAAAAATACAGTTTTACAATCATCCACAGCAGAACAAACGGCATGCTCAAACTGCGCAAGTCAAATATATATTTAAGTTCAAAATAATTGTGCATTCATAAATAATTACATTTTTAAAAATATTTGTGGAGGAAAGTCCACAGTCATTTTATCATCCCCTCATCAAAAGTCATTTTATCATCCCCGGCACATCCTCCAAAATGGCTTTGATTTTCTTTAGGAAACTCATGGGATTTGTGTTTGACATCCCATAAAATTTAGGTAGCACTTGTACAGGAACAGGAATATATGCCGGTCCATTTACTTCATTTTTCTCTTTTCTCACTTGCTCTATTTCCTTTCTTAACTGTTTCTCCATGTATTGCATTTGTAATTCTGCAAACTCTCTTTTTTCCACTTCTTCGGACAGGTTACTATTTAATACCATAATATTTTCTTCCAAATTTTGTTCGTTTGATAATTGTAACGAGTCCATGCCCCTTATTATATCCTCTTCTTGATTAGTTTTATTTAATGCCATAATTTTATCCATCATTATATCTATTTTCTCTTCCATTTTCCTTTCTCTTTCCATCATTGTTTCCATACTAACCTACATTTTCATTAACATATCCAGCATAATCTTATCCCTGTTTGCCCCTTCGTGCCCCTCTTCATGTATAGTACTTATTGGACCTATTCTTTTCTTCGCTGCCTCCACCAGTTGCTCACTTCTTTGCTGTACTCCGGAGATACCTTCCATCTTTTATGTGCTCTGTTTTTAACTTTCTAATACTGCTTTTATTTAAACGTTGAGTTTTCAATAATATTAGTATCATTCTATTCTAATAATTGAACGTATAGTGTATAATACAATAAATAAAAATCATCGTACAAGTAAACATAGTATGTGATTTATATGTATTAATATTTGGAATTAACTAAACAGAAATTCGGCCCCAAAAAGAAAAGATTTCTTTTAAATGATGATTCATACATTTGAATTATGGAATTGAAATACATTTCTCTAAAAGCTCCTCTCTGCTTGCGAATTCTTTTTTTGTGTTTATCACCGTTGGACCTCTATATTTTACCTAAATGTAGTTTCATTCGGGCGTTCGCGTTAAGTGGATAGACAAAGTACGGTTAGAAGTTAAATAAACGGTGTATTTTAGAAAATGCGTTCGTACGCGTTTTTTAAATAAAAGTATTTGGGATTGTGCAAATCGAATGATTAGAAACACTATAGGAGATGTTTCTTGTTCCACGATGTCTTGTCACAAGAACAAAAAAATAAAGTAATAAGTTAGATTTTTGCGATTCGGGTGCGTCCATTTTTACTGGGTGTTAATAAAGGTTGTCGGATATTTTACCTAATTATATTATGAGTACTGGTGGAAACAAACAAAATTTGGTCAACATTGATCTGCAACTCAACTGTTTTTGATTTAATATTGTTTTATTAGAATAAAAAGTACAAAGGGTCTCTAATGAGAGTGTACGTAAAACAGAAGATAATTTAAAGCTTACAAGAAAAAGATAAATTATTTGAAATTGAATTGAATTAGTTGAAATTGAACCCTCTGCTAGTGCAGTTAATGCAATTTTACTGGATTTCCATGCTCCTCCACATTTTAGTGGTAAAATATCTTCACCCGCATCCAAAATCAGAGTTGCTACAGTTCGGCGAAAGGAATGACCGGTATATAACTCTGGCTCTTTTAAATCTAAATATTTCGCAATTTGATTTGGAACAGCGCCAATAGTGTGCTGACCAGCATTAAGGGAAACTCATTTTCCATTTCTGTATGTTAAAAAAATCGTAGGTTTTCTATTCTAAGAGGTTTACGTATTTTCTGTATAACCTACAGGGCGCGAAGTTGTAGGCATCATGGGTTATGGTAAATCTTCCTGTTGTTAATTTTTTGTTTGTCACACTGGCCGCCATCTCTAAAAACTAGATGCTTGCGCTTGCGATTACAATCAGCTTGCGTTGGCAATGCTTGTTAGTGAACCAACCAAGCGTCGTTGTTACATATGGTTACATATTCGTAATTGATCGGTTATCATTTGTGTTGTCATTAGATACGAACAATTAAAATTTAAAAAGTAAAATGGAAAATAACTAGTCCGTCCGTAGTAATACCGTTAACTAAAATGTTGACAGTTTTATCTATTTTGCGTTAGATTTAGCCGAGCCGTATAATGAAGAAAAATGACAAGAATTAATCAATATTTGTAATAATATATGACCACAATATAAAATAAAATAGAAACTATAATAAACCTCAATTTATTTAAAATAACCAAAAGAAAAACTTTTTGCCAATACAAAATAGCATGAACTAAGCGTCCTAGTGTCTAACGACGTAACTTTTGAAATTAGAAACACAAAGTGATTCTACCAATCAAAACGCTTTGCTAGTTGCTTGCATCAACACCAAGCATAATTTTTTTACGCTTGCAAATATAGCTGCCGCTTGCAATGTTTTATTATAAGCAACCGGTTACCATGGTGATTGCAAGCAGCTTGCTAGCAGCTAGCTTGGAAGTACGTCTGGTGACCGCGGCCAATGTCACAACAACGTATTTACCCATACCTTTTCTTTTTTCATTAATTGATGTTGCAGACACTTCTTGGTGAAACATTTTAGTAATTATTAATGTACTTGGTAGGAATATCACATTTGGCTATATTTCACAAATTTTATTATATTTCTCTAAACATATGTGTTTCGGCTGTTATGCCATTCTCAAACAGTTTCTTACAACTAACTATGTAACAGTGTAACTTATATACCTAGTTTTGTGATGCGGTGGTGGTTAGATGATGTTTATAATGGTGTCTATGATGGGGTGTTTATAAATTCTAGCTATTTATTAGTGACTATTACATTTTCTGTTCTGTTTCTAGGCTTCGTGTTCAAATTTTAGGAGTGTAAAGTAGACTTCATTTCAAGTAACAAAAACGCAAAACTTGTATATCCATTTTTATTTGTTTCAAAGTTACAGATCTATGAATGTGATTGTCAGATCATGAAAAAAAATGTAATCCTAAAGTCAATACAAACTGATTTTATTGAAAAAAAAAGATATACGATTCAATAACAGGCCTGTGATTGTTAACGTCGCATAATAAAATGTTATCCTAAAATAAATAAACACGTGTCGTAGTGCATACAGTAATTTCTTGGAGATCTACAAAAACGAGTACTGGAAATTGATTTATGATAAAGAAGGTTCTTACTTATTTCGTAATTGCTGAACCATGAATATCGTACAATAAACAAATGTTCAGATGACTGTTAACGTTGCATTTTTTAATGAAGGATTACATTACGTTTCAGTTCATACACCAGCTTATTAGTGAGTGGACACGTTTCCTTTATTCAAAATGCCTTACCGATTTTCTTCTCAAGAGTATGCGGACATGCATTTTGTGTATGGCTACTGTAACGGCATTGCACGTCAAGCAGCTATTGAATACCGACATCGGTTTCCCGATAGGCGCATTCCTCATTACAGAATGCGGAATGCGGACTGCGTGATTATCTTTTCGACCGCAGAGTAAATTTGCCAGCAGACTTAGAGGAAGAAGCAGTAGCTATTGTTACAAGGGATCCAACTCTCAGTGTACGTCGAATCGCTAGACAACCAGGAGTGCCACAAACGACAGTTTGGCGAATTTTAAAACGTGAGGGCTTATATCCATATCACTATCGCAGGGGACACGGTTTGCTTGAGGTAGACCCCTATGCTCGTCTAGTTTATTCTACCTGGATATTAAGACAGTCACGGCTTCATTTTAATTTTTCAGAGCAATTCTCTGGACAGATGAAGCTACGCTCACGAGAAGTGGTGTTACAAATCTGGAAACCCACACAGGTGGTCATCAGAAAATCCCAAAGCTATACGCCCATCTAAATTTCAACATGAATTTTCTATTAACGTTTGGGCGGCCCTAATCGATGACTTGTTGATTGATTCTGTCGTTCTTCCTGGGAGGTTAATTGCGGACAATTACCTTCAATTTCTTATTGACGAACTGCCAGGTCTTCTAGAGGATGTCCCACTGAAAGTTCGACGAGACATGTGGTTTCACATGGATGGGGCACCACCACATTTCGGAATTGCTGTCTGAAATTGGGTTAACGTAAATTATCCAAGATGGATTTGTACATGAAAAATTTAGTCTACGCGCAAGTTTAGAACACAAGAAAAGAGTTGTTGGATCGTATTCACCTGGCTGCCGAGCAAATCCGACAAAACCAATATAAAATTCGGTTAAGTAGTTTTTCTGTTGCTTACGGGCACAAGCCTGTATTCCACAAGGAGGTGAACATTTCGAAAATATTATTAATTGAACTTTTTTTAAATAAAATCAGTTTTTATTGATTTTGGGATTACATTTTTTTTCATGATCTGACGATCACATTCATAGATCTGTAACTTTGAAAAAAATAAAAATGGATATACAAGTTTTGCATTTTTGTTACTTGGATAATTTCTTAGCCGTTTATTAAATATAACAATTGACAAACTCCAATAACTTATCAATTGTTTTATATATATATATATATATACATATATATATATATATATATATATATATATATATATATATATATATATAGGCTGTCGCACAAGAAACGGCCCAAGCTGTACTCTGTTATTTATATTTCGATTTTCATGAGATAGGTACCAAATGAAATGGTTTCATGAGTACTATGTTTGAGGTTACATTTACGTTTTTCCAGCGCCATCTTCATTTCCTAGCGATTGTCAATTTTTTTTTTCAAATTGTACGGTATACATAATTTTCGCAAGAAACCAATATAGTCATACAATAAACGTTCTATCTCAGTTTTAGTTAAAACTTTTGCCCTTTTTGAAATATACCGCTCATTCTTACGTACCATGCAATTACCTTTTGAAATCTACAAATGCCAAATACATATTTGCCTTATAATTTTCGATATAAAACAAACCTGCGAACTTTTTCTTGAGTTCCAATCAACTTTTAAGTACAGACCAGTTTGCCCATAAAGTATTAGATCTGAGTCAAGCACATAGTTAATTCATATAAACTAACAGAACATCTTCTGTTACCACAATCATTCCTTTTTTTCTCTACCAGTTTTTAAAGTCATAGCGACTTTAAAAAGAGATATAATCTTCAATGTATGAACGTGAATATAGCATTCACGTTCGTACCTTGAATATGATTTCTCTGACAATAAACTAGAAGATGCGCTAGTGGCTTCCCTAATAATTGCTTCGGATACATGATTTTTACCAAAATAATTAAACAGTGAAATAAACAAAAGACGTAGTCACAGTTATGCTTCCAAAGCTTACGAAAAATTATTGAGGATTTTATTATGTTCATTAATCCCAAAAAAGTGTGGAACACCTTTTTGTTTCAGCTTTTTTTTCGAACAACTTTCGTTGCAGGCAACTATTTTCAAGGATCCAAACTACCGATAATTGCTATTTTCGGAATCATAGTAATTTTTTCAAGATTGGTTACTTGTAATGATGTTCGCGAGGTGAGACGATCAATTAGTAAAGAGATCTAATGCAGATCTGCACTATCTGATACGATTTTCTCTTTGGACTAGAGTCTTATTACGGGTAATATAACGGAAACAAAACATACTATCTTCAAATATTTGTGTAAAATGGTGTTAATTACATTCATACCAGTGTCTATAGATTTGATTTTATACTTCTGACAGAAATACTTTGGTTCTATTCAATCATGCTCGACATAAGATCAACGTCTTTATGGTAACAGCTGTTTTTGGCTTAGAAGCCAGAAACGTGTCATTTAAGGAAAGTCAACCACGTTGAAATAGTACGACGGCGTTACGGTAACTAGGAACTTAATAAATACGCGATTAATTTACTAAAAGTAATCCTTATATTTTATATTGAAAACAAAATAAAAATTTGGTAATGTACTTTGTTCAATGTTCAATTCCATGATTTCTTCTGAAAAAGATTACTTTAAATATATTCAAGTATGTTTTTCAACTGTTGCTGCCATTAAGCACGTGAATAGAGTACATGACATGGAGATTGCGACACCAAGAAGAAGTACGAATTTTTTGAGCATACATAGCAGAACTCATAACTATTCAAAGGTTTATAATTGATTATAATTTTGTGCAGTTTTTTCTGACATTAATGTGTGAAAAGTGTATTTCTTTTGAGTTTTGATTCAATTTTTTCCTTTCTTTCTTGTCATACTTTTGCTTAACGTGTTTTGAAAATTACCGCAAGTTGAGCGAATTCGACAATTCGACGAATTGTTGGCTTGCGCGTAGATCGTTTTTCATTTAGGAAAATTGCACATCGTGTTAACTGGAACCAATCCACCATCATGCGCTGTTATCAGTCTTGGAGTAGGGTGGGCCAGGAAATACACCAAAGAAGAACTGGCATCCGAAGAAGAACTAATGAGGTATAGGACCGCCACCTTCCTCTAATGGCACTAACAAACTGATTCTCCAGTACCAGATCAATGCGGATTTGTAGTTAGATAGTGGAGGTCATCCTGTGACAACTTACTCAACTGGAGTGCTGCAGCATGGGAATGCACTGGAACTGGAACGTGGAGTAGCATAGGGTGTTTATCGATGAATCACGATTTTGCATAAGTATGCATGATGGCTGCACAAGGGTCAGATGAAGACGTGGGGAATGTTGCGATAATGAATTTTCTTTTTTTCAATCGAGCCGTGGGAGTTATGATATGTGGCACCATAGTATATAGCAGTAGGTTCCACTTGGTGGCCATCTAAGGCGCCATGAACGCCCAGCGTTGCGTTGATGAGGTGGTTGAATCTCATATTCTGCCATATCTTCAGCAGCTCGAAGACACTTTTCTTGCAGTATAATGCCTGTCTTCATCTAGCGAGAATTTCTCTAAACCGGTTTGAAGATGTTCATGTCAATATGTTGTTATAGCCATCAAGGTGTCCTGATGTTTCGCCAATCGAGCATGTGGGCGATATTATGAGATAAAAATTCATGAATTTGCTTGGAGCACCATATCCCAAGACAACAGTGACCGCCTACTGCGCCCTCACGAAAAGTAAGGAAGTATAAAGCTAATACGTGCGCCTCAACTTATTTTTAATATAAATTGTGCTAATCTTTTTTTTTTAAGTTATAATCAAATAGCTGAGCCGACATACGTTGTACTGTCCAAATCTTAATAAATTTATTTGTGATCCTTTCGTGAATTTGTCAAAAGCTTTTGGAAATGTCTAAACAAAGTTAAAATAAGAAAAGAACGAATTCCTGACTGATCATTGTATCTATTAACGATCGTGGCCATGGATATTCAATTTGAGGAGGAGTACATTCAGAAGTACGCCAAAGAGAAATTTTACATACGAGATTAATTCCTCGCGAAACAACACAAAAGTAAAAGCAAATGTAATTTAACCTTTAATTAAGGCTGGAATGCGTTTTTCCAGATTTTTCTACAGATCCCGTAGATTTTTTTCAATTGAAAACATCGTGAGTAAAATAGTATGCAAACCTCGGCGGAAAGCTCCATTCCCGTCTCGAGATTAAGTTGCTAATCTCTTGATGGTAATGAACCACTTTCCGCCTCAGTATGTAATATACTATTGTATTATACCAAATTGGTGAGGTTTTTTCCTACTCAAGTTTATTTCAAATTATTCAATTTGAATAGGAGTACATTCAGGAGTGCGCAGAAGAGAAATACATACGAGTAAAAACAAATGTAATTTTATTTTAATTAAGGCTGGAATGCGTTTTTCCAGATTTTTCTCCAGATCCCACAGATTTTTTTTCTATTGAAAACATTCAATTGAGTTATTTCTATCCTGGGAGCATAACGAAAAAAAAAGAAAAGAGAATCAACCAAATATGTAGTTCCTATCCTATCGTCGAGAGTGCAAACAAAAATTATGATTTTTGCAGCTTATCCGAATTTTCCGACTTTCCTTTCAAACTGTCCCGAATTTATTTTTTCTGAAAACTTTTCCAGATCCGTAATGAACAAAACAAAAAAAAATCGTTCCAATATCCATCGTTCGAGTAGTGAGTCTTGAGTTGATATAAAAATCCCATAGGAAAAAGCACTTTCAGCTTTTCCCGATTTTTCTAATTTTGCGGACAACTTTTCCAATTTTTCTTTCTCTAAAAGCCTTATTCGTACTATTATGAACATAAAAAAAAATAGCCAAATCGGTCCAGCCGTTTTCAAGTAATGCGCTTACCAACGAATAGCATTTAATTTTTTTTATAGAGATTCATGCAATTTCACATACTGTTAATTCTTTAATATTTGCCGATAAAATTTGGAAAAAATATATATGATAACAACCTTCCACACAACATAAGGTACACACACACAATTTTATCGAAATCGATTATGAAGTTTGTAGGTCTATAAATAACAAATGAAATGTTTTTGATTTATATCGCGTGTTCAAAAAAAACAGCCTCAGAGTTGGCCATGAAATACAGGGTGGCCCAAAATGACCGAAGGGGTTTTAATTCCTTATATCTTTTTTATTATAATTTTTCTTTTTTTCTTGTCTTCAGTATTTTGTAAAGAAGACCTGGGCAATTTAAAATGGAACAGTACACAATTGAACAACGTGCCAAAATCGTTGAATCTCAAATCAACGATCCATTGTTTTGCATTGTTGTGCATATCGTCGTTATTTTAATGTGCGGTTTGGACCCTCAGATTCAACACAAACCGTCTGGTTGCAAATTTTCCAGAACAAGGGGCAGTAAGGAACCTTCCTGGTGCCGGCAGACGACGAACGGTGCACACGGATGACAATATTGAACGGATACAGGAGAGTATTCGGGGTCAACCAGGAGACATTCGACACAACTTGGCCTCTCAAGAGGGTCGCTGCAGAGAATTTTGCATACAATAAGAATGTTTCCATACAAAATTCAGCTTGTCCAGCAATTGAAACCGACAGATTACCAGCAACGACTTGATTATGCAATTTATTTTCGTCAAAAAGCAGATGAAAATCATGATTTTATTCATAATTTAGTTATGAGCGACGAAGCCCATTTCCAATTAAATGGGTTCGTTAATAGGCAAAACTGCAGGATATGGGCTACGGAAAATCCAAGAGTAGTTCAACAGCGCGAATTACACCCACATAAGTGTACCGTTTGGTGCGGTGTTTCGTCGGAAAGGATAATTGGCCCATATTTTTTTGAAAATGAACACGGTGTCGACGTTTCCATCACTGGTGTTAGATATCGGACAATGTTGGAAAATTTTTTTAAGGCCAGCCGTGGAAAACCATCCGCAAGTATGGTTCCAACACGATGAAGCCACAGCGCACACTGCGAGGGACACAATGGCTCTTTTACGCGACATCTTTGGAGAACGAATTATTTTCCGTACAAGCGATTTTAATTGGCCTCCGCGTTCACCGGATTTAACCACTTCAGACTGTTTCCTTTGGGGTTATTTGAAAGGAAAAGTCTATATTAATAAGCCTCGAACCATACAGCAATTAAAAATTAATATACGCGACGAAATCAACAACATAACACCTGAAGTTTTGCGAAAGGTTATGGAAAATGTTTTGGAAAGAGCACGAATATGCGAAGCAGAAAATGGCCACCACTTGCGAGATATAATTTTTCATAATTAAATTAAAAATATTCTGCATTAATATACTGTATTTCAAATTAAAAAAAATTAATAATTATGTCTGAAATAAGAAGTTATAATGAACTCAAACCCCTTCGGTCATTTTGGGCCAACCTGTATTTAGGTATGTCGTAACTTAACCTGAATTGTCAAATGTTAATATCATTAGTATCATCTAATAGAAACGATAACAAGGAATTTTATTTATTCACGACAGGAAGATTGTAACCTAGCAATTAACCTTGCAATTTTCTAAAGCAGTCTGTCATTTAGATGTAACTGTCATTTAAGAAATTCATATTAGGAAAGTTACGACATGTATTTTGATGTTACTTAAAAATCATGGCTCACTAGAGGCAGTTTTTTTTAATTTTTTTGTTATATAGATTATTATGAATTCGAAATGTTTTCACTTCTTTTTGGTGTGGCAATTTCCCTATAGTAACAGAATTAGTGCTTCGTTTTGTACTAGTGAATAGTTGAAGAGATTAACGAGATGATCGTTGGCTTTAAGTTAAAAAAAATAAAATAAATTTTTAACTAAACATGTAGTAAATGATAAAAACACACAATGTTGTATTAGATTTACACTTTATTTAATAATATTTAATAATGACTATATAACAGCTGTTTCACCGTACAACGGTTTCTTCAGATATAACAAGCGGTACTATAAAACATTTTACTTAAACGTAAATATTTTTTATTTTATGACTTAATGGTATTCTCAGAAATTGGAAACCGAAATATTTTTACCCGCCTCTTTTAGTATAAGGGATACATATAGATAACATAAATTATATTATAAGTGACACATATCTAACAAAATATTTCAATCAAAAATAGGAAATAAATTCAACAGAGGGGAGGAATTGAGCTCTGTTTTGTCATTTAATAATTTATTTGAAAATTTTTGTTTATTAATTTGCATTGCTTCTAATAAATCGAGTTTCTTACTTTTCTTTTCTTCGTGTAGGATCTTGAAATTATTATTTAAACTATGGCTTTCTTCAATTAAATGGTTGGAGTATGCTGAATCTGTTTTCCCATTTCTAAACGAATAATAATGTTCGTATATGCGCTTTTTGAACGTTCTACCTGTTTGCCCGATATATGTTTTAGTACATGTGCCACAAGTTAGTTTATACACACCTGACTTATTATGATGTGCTGTTTTACTTTTATTGTTTTTGATGTAGTTACTAATATGGTTGTTGGTTTTATATGCAATGTTTATATTTTGTTTTCTTAAAAATTTTTCCAATGTTTTATTTTGTCTGCCTAGGTAAGTAATAATTTTAAATTTCTTGTCATGATCTTTAGTAATCGGATATATATCTTGTATTGCTTTAGTTTCTCGTTTTTTGGATATTATTTTATCTATTATATTCGGGTCATAACCATTATTGATTGCAATCTGTTTTATAATGTTGTATTCTGAATTAAAGTCTTCTATTGACATGGGTATATTTAATAGTCTATGAATCATACTATAGAATGCTGCTAATTTATGTTGAATTGGGTGCATTGATTTATTTTGTATTGTTGTGTCTGTGTGCGATTCTTTATGGTATATCGAGAATTTTAGTAGGTTACTGCTTCTCTTAATCGTTAAATCTAAAAAGTTAATGCTATTATTCTGTTCTTTCTCTATTGTGAACTTAATGTTTTTATGTATTGAGTTGATAAATTCTTCAAGTTTATTAAGTTGTCTATCTGTGCCTGTATAACAAATTAAGATATCATCTACGTACCTATGCCAAAATAAAATGTTCTTAACTAATGCACTGTTACTAAATATAGTGGTCTCAAGGTTATCTATAAAAATTTCCGCTAATAACGGGCTAAGTGGGTTGCCCATTATTAATCCGTCTTTACAACTGTAAATATTATCATTAAACACAAAATAATTTTGATCAACACAAATTGAAAGTAAAAATAAAATTTCCTCTATTATAGTGGGGTTGGTTCTATTATTTTCTAGCATATTCTTAATTAGCAAATTGGCTTCTTTAGGAGGAACACTAGGCAATAGGTTTTGTACATCAAACGATATTAGTTTCGCATTATTCGGTAAATTGACCTCTTTAATCTTATTAACTAATTCATAGCTATTTTTAACGCTGTAATGTGGTTTAAATTTTGTGTGTTTAATAATTATATTTATGAGATTTTTAGATAATTTAATTAATGAATATAGTTTGGGGGGTCGTGGGTTCATTATATCTGAAGAAACCGTTGTACGGTGAAACAGCTGTTATATAGTCATTATTAAATATTATTAAATAAAGTGTAAATCTAATACAACATTGTGTGTTTTTATCATTTGATATGGATTTACATCAAGTAAAGGCAGAATCGATTCAATTTTTAAACATGTAGTACTTTAAAGTGTCTTTCGCTACAAGAGTTCTTTAATAAATTATAATTTTAAAACAAATTCGACTCAATTTAATTTTTTCTATTTCGATCACGATTTTATTTTGTACGCCAACATTTCCCGTTTGCAAACAATATATTCAGTTGATTATGAGTTTTTTACAACTCGTATCATTAGCCTTCAGTTTCGAAACACGTTTTTTAACATCCCATTCATAATGCGCATTTATTCATTTTTACCTTTAGAAACAAACACACGCCGACGGCAAAAATTAATAGAAACATGTTCGTGGCGAACTTTGAATTTTATATTGTTTTTGTAAATAAAAACAAAAGTAGATCCTCGTTCGATACTATACCACTATTCTGCCTTTTTAAATATATACATTAGCAGCGGAAAACTTCCTTCATATTTCTTGGTACGTTGTTGTTCTTCCTGTTGTTGTCCTGCATAAACTTTTAATTAACTTTCGAAAAGTTTTTGTTTTTAATTAAAGAATGCCAAGTTACATGCCCGAGATGGAAGAGTTTATTTAGAGTTTTGTAAAGCGTTGATTTTATTGTTTGTATATTTATTCGGAATAAATAAAACTGGAATTAATGTGTGTAAATATATTAATTAACTTGTTCTATGTTATTTATCTAGTCTTGTAATTAATAAAGACTATATGTTATAATTAGTTATCGGTTTTGTCTGGGGAACGCTCTAGGGATTCGAGGGTAACGCGCCTAAGGCAAATATAAAATAAGCTACTGTAAATAGAAATTGCAACCGCAAGAAAACACCTAGAGAAGTAACCGTATCTTTTAATAAATCATATAAAATATGCAAGGTGTGTATAAATTGGCGTACTAACTATACGTGACGGCATTCTTGGTAAAATTTGGAGTTTAAAGTTTTAATACTAAAACGGTGTATCTATGCTTCCTAAGTTTTCAGACAAAATTTTTTGAAAGAAACGTACATTTGGCAATATTATGTATATAACAAAATAATTTGAAACTTACATGAGTGGGTAAAAACAACACCAATTTGTATAATACAAAAGTATTTTTAATAATATAAAATATTATTAAAAATGGGGTGTGAAGAACACAATACAAGTTATATATTTGTGAATGTATCTCCTCTCCAGAGACGCAGATACGTATTTCACCTTTCTACAGGATCGTCGGTACGCCCCTGCTGGAGAAGAGATACATTCAACCAAACATAACTACCTTGCTATCAACCAGAAATTATTAAGACAGAGCGTGAAACTCTCCTCTGGAGAGGAGATACATTCACAAATATTTAACTTGTATTGTGTTCTTCACACCCCATTTTTAATAATATTTTATATTATTAAAAATACTTTTGTATTATACAAATTGGTGTGGTTTTTACCCACTCATGTATGTTTCAAATTATTTTGTTATATACGCATTCGGTTCGCCCGACAAGTAGTGAAGACACGATAATACAGTTTTTTATAGATATGGTTGTTACCGTCTCTAGAAAAACACGTTGCTTAGTTCGGCAGTTATTATGTAGACAGCGCTGAATATTCTTTCACGCTCTGTCTTAATAATTTCTGGTTGATAGCAAGGTAGTTATGTTTGGTTGAATGTATCTCTTCTCCAGCAGGGGCGTACCGACGATCCTGTAGAAAGGTGAAATACGTATCTGCGTCTCTGGAGAGGAGATACATTCACAAATATATAACTTGTATTGTGTTCTTCACACCCCATTTTGAATAATATTTTATATTATAGAAAATACTTTTGTATTATACAAATTGGTGTGGTTTTTACCCACTCATGTATGTTTCAAATTATTTTGTTATATACGCATTCGGTTCGCCCGACAAGTAGTGAAGACACGATAATACAGTTTTTTATAGATATGGTTGTTACCGTGTATAGAAAAACACGTTGCTTAGTTCGGCAGTTATTATGTAGACAGCCCTGAATATTCTTTCACGCTCTGTCTTAATAATTTCTGGTTGATAGCAAGGTAGTTATGTTTGGTTGAATGTATCTCTTCTCCAGCAGGGGCGTACCGACGATCCTGTAGAAAGGTGAAATACGTATCTGCGTCTCTGGAGAGGAGATACATTCACAAATATATAACTTGTATTGTGTTCTTCACACCCCATTTTTAATAATATTTTATATTATTAAAAATACTTTTGTAATATTATGTATCATCCTCAAAATAAAAAACAGCGTAACACAACAATTCCTCTTCCATATTTTGGTATTTTACCTGTTCCTCAATTAAATCCAGCTACAGATACTACGCAATTTCAAAATAGTTGCGCATATTGGTCCGTTAAGTCAGAATTGACATTAACAATAAATACTAAATCATTATATTCTCAAGGTCATATATTTGTTGCATCACCAGATGAAGCTGTATTTAAAATAGATAGTGGTGTTGAAGGTTGTAATTATAATAATTTTTATCCTATGAATCTTGTTACTTATGGTATCTAATTTAATTGTAAATAAAAAACATGTTATAATAAAATTGTTTTATTAAAGATTACCTTCAAGTAAATTATAATTTTTTAATAAAATATAAAAACACATTTCGCTTGACAACAATTAAAATTAGCTCTTGAGATTACATATTCATTGTGAAAATATTACAAAGTTTTCAAATTTTGTGATCAGTATTGACTCATTTTTATTGTACATCATTTTGGCAGAAACCAATGTCATTATTACCTACATAATTGTTCGAATTGAAATCCACATCGCTACAATCTATATGGTATGGTTTTTACTATTCGCTTATATCTTTCTGGTGTGATTTCTAATACTGCAGCGTCAATTCGGGCTCTAACTTCGTCAGCATTTTGAGAAGTAGTAGAATAAACGTTTCCTTTAATGAAACCCCAAACAAAAAATCTAAAAATCTAATAGACTGAGATCGGGGGATCTAGCAGGCCATAATATGGGACTGCCACGACCAATCCATTTGCTTGGGCAGTGTTCATTGAACGAGTCTTTTACATTACGGGCAAAGTGCACAGGGGGGTCCATCATGCATGCAAATCATATTACGTCTATGTTCAGCGGTATCTCATTAATAACTTGTAGTATAGGCATGAAGCATGGTACAACATTTTGGTTTAGAATTAGAACACAATGATAGTTGTGTTCATATTTTAAATATAACTCTTTTAAAAAGGCTGTTAGTACGTAAATATGTAAGCTCAAGCATCTTAAATAAATTCATATTTAATTAAAACAGACCTTAAATCGCCGAATAAGAAAATCTCCTAATATATATATATATATATATATATATATATATATATATATATGATAAACGTAATGCCAATGAGAACTCATAATTAGTGAATTCTCACATACATGCCATTGCCGCTCTAATTCGTTGCATCAATTTCTACACATGACAAAATCACCATTGTCTAAGAATGTAGCTGCACCGTGTCACGGCGCCAACCGTCCAGGTTGTCCGGGAAAATGAAAAAATGTGTGCAAGCCATATCCATCCGGGATGTGCAGACGTCGACGTTTCATAGTTATTACTAATTGTCAATACACCTTACCCAGAAATAGATACGACTTTCATTTCTGCGTATCTCATTGGCATTACGTTTGTCATCATTAGTATATATACACGCAGTATAGAAATGAAAGTCGTATCTATTTCTGGGTAAGGTGTATTGACAATTAGTAATAACTATGAAACGTCGACGTCTGCACATCCCGGATGTATACGGCTTTCACACATTTTTTCATATATATATATATATATATATATATATATATATATATATATATATATGGTAAACCTAATCGGTAGGCGATTAAAGGTCTGTATATTACTTCAAAATATATGTATTTAAAAAACTCTACATGTTTCGGCTGTATACGCCTTTATCAAGAGAATACAAAATATGAATGACAGGATATAAATGTCAGTAGATATAAATACGTATATAGTATTTATTGATATATATTGTGGTTAGACATAGGACATTTATATCCTGTCATTCATATTTTGTATTCTCTTGATAAAGGCGTATACAGCCGAAACATGTAGAGTTTTTTAAATACATATATTTTGAAGTAATATACAGACCTTTAATCGCCTACTGATTAGGTTTACCATATCATACCAAGGTCACGAAGTTATTATATATATATATATATATATATATATATATATATAAATATATAAGGTAAACTTAATAAGTCGGCGATTAAAGGTCTGGTTCATTACTTCAAAATATATATATTTAAAATAACTCTACATGTTTCGGCAATGATGCCTTTGTCACAGACAAAGCCATCATTGCCGAAACATGTAGAGTTATTTTAATATATATATATATATATATATATATATATATATATATACTTGGAAGTAATGAACCAGACCTTTAATTGCCGACTTATTAAGTTTACCTTATCATACCAAGGTCACGAAGATATATATATATATATATATATATATATATATATATATATATATATATATATATTGATAAGGGGCTGTGAGCTGAGAAATAATAATATATAATAATTTTAATTGAATTGTACTGGAGTTGTATTTTGAGTTGGGCGCCTTTATTTTAAAACTGGTAAAGTTAGATCATCAGCCACTCTCATTTAGTATCTCAGTTTACGACTAGTTGTCGGTAGAACATGAATAATATTTTACATAAATTACCAAATCGCCAGTGGGATAACACTCCAATACCAAAGAACACAGTGAGTGTTATCCCAATGGCGATTTGGTGAAGAGCATATCTTCTAAGGTTTACCTTAGCCAAAGACGCTACGTTTAACAATTTTTTTCAGTTTTAAGGTTATTCTACTGAAGATGGCAACTTAGTTGCCGAAATACGTATATAGTATTTATTGATATATATTGTGGTTAGAGTGTTTTTTATTTCTCTTTCAGACTTTAATTATGAAAATGACAATTAAAAATATGAGAAGTAAATTTGGAAATGAATCTGAAATATACAAAGTTATCGTAATATTAAATTATTAACACTTAGATACTAATTTTACAAATTATGTCCGCCAAATGTAGCAATTCTATTGAGTGTAATTCCTGTACTAATTACTGCTTTTCCATTCGCAGATAGCTGGAATAACTGTGCTATTTGCCTCATTACAATATATATATATGTAACAGTTTTAAATGAATCAAATACGAGGACTGGACACAAAAGCAGACCAGAAAATATAAAACAATCGAATTAATTTAATGAGAGATGCAAGCATTGGCGAACGTGGATGTGTGTTCTTTGGTATCGAGATTGTTAGTAATTTTTTTATGGCTAATGAGTGAAATTATGAACATATAGAGTCCATTATTAAAGAAAAAGAGAAAAGGTATCCATATACATACATATACATTGTAAACAGTTTACGAGTAACCAGAAGCAGAAGCAGACAGTTATCGCAGACCTGAGGATGACAAATGTGATTTTGCCGAAACGTCGCCCAGAAACCAGCAGCGGTCTTTACGAAGACCAAACAGTGGAAACGCGGAAGAAAACCCGGAATCCAGTTACAACATATATATATTACAATTGATAAATTATTGGAGTTTTTCGGCTTTTATATGAAATATTTACAAATATTTGTAAATATTTCATATAAAAGCCGAAAAACTCCAATAATTTATCAATTGTTATATTCAATAAACGGCTAAGAAATTATCTAAACACTTAAAATAATCTCATACATGCATCGGCAATTTTTGCCTTTTTCAAAGAATTTTAAATTATAATTTAAATTTTTTTGATCGATGCTGCGATCGAGTGCATGGCCTATTGCGTTATCATCGCATCCTCCCCTCCATGTTTCCGTAGTGGGGCATTCGGCTGTTAGTTGTTACGAATGGACACGATGTTTCGGTGACGCTTCGTGTAGGCACTTAATGCTGAGCGGCTTCGGGTAACTAGTCAGTGTTGTTCCGTGTACCGATTTTTCGGTAGATCTACAGATTTTTCTACACTTCTACCGATCTACCGATGAAGCCATCATATCTACCGATTTTTAAACGAATGAGAAAAAAAAATAAAATTGTGCTAAAACTGTTTATATTCATGTAAATAATACGTGTTAATGTAAATATTTATAGGGGTACTTTTTTTAATGTATAATAAAGAATAAAAATACAATATAATAAATTATTACTATAATGGCATTCACCTTTAATCTATGACTATAATAAATAGAAAATTAAAACAGGCAAGCAATTTTATGAGTAGCGACACACAGTAATAAAAGCTACTATGGATTGTAGTCGATATAATGCTTGAATTCAAAGGCAACAATTATGTATGTCGGTAGGTATTTATTTGCATGCTTCTCAAGCGCTCTTTATTCTAAATAAAGGGACTATTCTGGTTAAAAATTATCTTAAAGAAACATTGTTTTTCAAATAAAAATACTTAATCCCCCGAAAATAATTATTTCAAAATTCTACAACAATGAAATAATCCTTTTCATTCGAACAAATGAATGAATGAAATAAATACAACATATCATTCAATAATGAATAAAAGCGATATCTATTTGGTTATTTGCTTATTTCTATGAGTTTAAAACAGTGGGGCATCTTGAGTGAAGGGTTTGTTTCTGTTTTTGCATTTAAAATTTGAAATTAGTATCCTATATCGGTTCTAGAAGAACACATACATAGGTGTTACTTGATTTTTTTTTAAATTAATATACCCAGTGTTAAAATATGGGTAGTGACAGTGACTGTGAACAAGCTGGCCCAAGTAATATAGCAAAAAAAATAAAATATTCCCAAAATTATAAGGAAGATTGGGAAAAGCTGGAAGACTTTGAGAGATGGCTTTCTAGAAGTAAAAAGGGAAAAAATTTGCAAGATGTAAGATCTGCAGTAAAGACATTAATATTTCTAGCGGAAAAGATTCTCTAATGAAACACAGTCTTTCGATAATTCATAAACATACAGCAAGGATGATACGCAAACAGCCGCCGTTTAACCGAATTTTCAGCAGCTATGGCAGAATTGACGCAAATAAAGAATAATATTGCCGAAGGTATGATTATTTAAATTATTTCATATTTACAATAATTTTAATTATCTTGGTTTTAGCCGAGATCCGCTTGTCTGCATTTATTGCAGAACATAATTTGCCATTTTTGGTGATAGATCATTTTCCAAAATTATTAGCTAACATTTGTCCCGATTCAAAGATTGCTCAAGGCATATCGTGCGCCAGAAAGAAAACCACAGCTATTGTTCGAAATGTCATAGGTGCTGAATGTTTCGAAAATATATGTGAGGATATTAAATATAATAAATTTTCCCTTATTATAGACGAGTCTACAGATCGCTCAACGATAAAGCATCTTTGTCTCGTCGTCAGGTATGCAAAAGACAATTTAATCAGAGACTGTTTTTTGCTCTTGTGAAATTAGATAGTGCGATTGCGAAAACTTTATATAATCATGTTATAAATATATTTGTCTCAAATTCTGTTCCTTATAAAGATAATATGATTGGCTTTGCTTCTGATGGCGCAAATGTAATGATGGGAAGACATCATTCCGTTACAACATTACTAAAAAAAGATATACAGAATTTATTTGTCATGAAGTGCATCTGCCACTCATTTTACTTAGTTGCTTCATACATGCGAAAAAATGCCAAATTTCCTTGACAACTTAACAAGAAATATTTTTAATTACTTCAACTCTAGTCCAAAAAGAATCGGCGAATTCCAAGAGTATCAATTATTTTGCAATGTTAAAATCCACAAAATTTTACACCCGTCCCAAACCAGATGGTTATCGGTTGATTCAGCTATTAAACGAATTCTAGAACAATACAATCCGCTCAGATTATATTTTACAACTGCTGTTGCAGATGGCGATGTCTCAACAGCTGAAAACATACTCGATCATTTAAATAATCCGCTAACTAAAGTCTTTCTATTATTTCTAGATTATGTTTTGCCACTCTTTAATAGTCTAAATCGTGAAATGCAATCAGAATCGCCAAAACTTTACACTTTATATAATAGTGTATTTGTGACTGTTTCCTAAAACGTAACTATTTATTACATATCTACTGCATTAGAAAACATTGAATTTAAAAATCCACATAATTATCAAGCATTAGAAGATCTGTATTTAGGAGCAAATGTTAGAATTTATTTAGAAGAAGGTAAATTGAGTTCAGAACAAATAAAATATTTGCGACTACGTTGTTTGGATTTTTACGTTGAAAGTTGTTCACAAATCACGACTAGATTTCCACTAAAAAACAACCCACCTAAAAAATTTAATTTCATTGACCCCGAGTTAGTAAAAAGCGGAACTATAAGTTCAATAGCAGATATAGCTTTACTTTTTCCGAATTTAATACCACAAAACGAACTTGAAAATTTAGATAGCGAATGGAGGCAATTACGAAATTACACAGAACGCCAAAATTTCAGCACAGATATGTTGGAATTCTGGGCTAGTGTCAGGGCAATAAAACGTGGTGATGAATCGAATGTCTTTCCATTATTATGTAATTTTATTCAAAATTTGTTGTGTTTACCACATTCATCCGCAAATGTGGAACGAATTTTTTCCTCCATCAATTTAATGAAAACTAAAGAACGTACTAAATTAAGAACGGAAACAGTCACAGGACTTCTTCATAGTAAGACATATATAAATAAAAATAGCTGTTTCGATTTAAAATAGACAAAAAATTGATATTGAAAATAAATGAAGAAACATTAAAAATATACCTGATGACGAGTAGAGTTTATTAACTATTATTATTAACGTCATTAGTTTTATAAAACATCATGTATATAATAATATAAGTTATTGTTAGTGTGCTTCATATATATTTACATTTTTATTATATTTACTAGTTATATGATACTATTAATAACTATTATTATATGTATGTATTTTAGAAATTAAAATTGTTATCATATAATTGTTTGATTTTAAACTAAGGATAAAAAAATCTACCGAATTCTACCGAATTTTCACGAACCATTCTACCGATTATCTCTACAGGTCACGGAACCGGAGATTGTCAGTTCCACCACGCCAGCAGGGTGTCCTTAAATCCTACCGGTCAGTTCCACCACGTATTAAAAGGGTTTGGGATTAAAGTATTAACTGTGATCTTAATGATTAGAAAATTGCACTTTCTAGTTATGACATACATACTTATGTATTTTTATTGTATAAATTTTACAAAATTACAATACTTATATATTTTTATTATATAAATTTTATTATATATATTTTTATTATATAAATTTTACAAAATTACAATACTTATGTATTTTTATTATATAAATTTTACAAAATTATAATACATGTAAGTACTTTTAGGGAAGAAACTTATGACTAACCAAATGAACAAAATAGTATCTAGAAATAATGTTTTGCTTATATTTAGCAATTGCTTCATTTATAGTATTAATTTTTTCTCTAATGTTTTTACGCATTTGTTTGGAATTGTTTACGCTTCTTATTTTAATATATATTTCACTCTGAAACTGGAGCAACCGATCTGTAAAACTGAAAATATTTGGATGAGCTTTGTAAAAACCATCTTTAGATTTCGCGTGGAATGACTCACATGCATTCGTCGTTCTTTGAAAAAATTTTTCATCACTACACCACATAAAAGGAGGAAATTGAGCGCTACTACTAAAATACGTATTATTAAGATATTTTCTAAAATTTCTTATTCTGTCATCATCAGGCATTAAATAAAACATTTCGTTTTTAAAAAAATCAAACGCATCGTCAGGTTTTAAAAACGGAATGCCAAAATGAGTTTTTAAATATTTGCCAATAACTGACTCACTGTTTTTATATTCAGAAACTAATCCTAACTCTTGTGTTTTTCGAAACCAGCTTTGAGATAAGTGAAATCTACACCCTATAATTTCGCTATTTTTCCAAATTCTTTGACAAGCTTTATGAATGGCTATTTCAAAGTCTATTACAATTTGCTTTGGTTTTAGAGCTAAGTGCAAATTTTTACATTTTTCTTCTAAAATTTCTAATAAATCTGTATATGTTTCCGCTGTCTTTTTAGGTAATAATGCAAATACTAACGGAGCATAATAGTGGCCATTTTTAAAGCCGTGCAAGGTAAACATTTGGTAAAAGAATTTCGAACAATATTGAAACGTACCGTCCATATATATATATTCACTGGAACATAGAAAATGCAGATTTGTATAACAGGAAAAAATGACAATCTTCTTTCGCTCACAAACACCAAGCACAAAATTTTCACCTTTATGAGTACTTAAATTCATAGACTTCACCGTTTCTAGCACCTCTTCTTGATTTTTCGGAAGCGTGGGCATCATTTTCCTGCGGGCCATATACATATTTCTTTTTAAGCAGCTAAGATCATCCGTGGTGATTTCCCAATCATTTTTTGACAATTCGACGTGAATCAATTTAGCTGGTCGTTCGGAAATATCTTCAACAGCTTTCCTCTTGATGGCGTTGCTTATAGCTTGCCTTGCGATTGTCTCTGAAGCTTCGTGGTTATGATTGCCATTTCTGTCAACTACATGTTCTTCATTTGGTACAGATGTATACATCACGACCGCACAATTTTTGTTGCAGCATCTCCACCGAATTTTGCCACATTTACTGACGTGGGATTTATAAAATTTATAATTATTTACAACTAACAGTTTCTTCCCCTTTTCACTTGTAATGACACAGATACTTCCCATTGTAACATTCACTTAATTTGCGAATTTCACTAAATAGAACTGAAACAGTATCAACAAAACCTACCCTTAAATACTGATCCCTTGTCATTAACGGTGTATACGAGTTGCGCCACAGATTCTAGGAATTAGTAATCCCTCTTAAATCCGTATACGAGTTGCGCCAAAGATACACCTCGAGGGTGGTAAATGTGAAAGTTGGTCATTAAGTAGGGGTAGTTAATATTTTCCTTAAATATTAACTACATATTTTATAATTCACATCCGAACATTATAAATTTTGTAGAAATGCTTGTAAATTTACAGTTAGAAATATATGTTAAAATTAATACAGCAATTAAGTTTGCGAAGAAAATTAGAACTGACCTAAAAGGCAAGCAAGCATATATAAAACATAAAATCGATGAACTATATGTGTATAAGACAATTAGTAAAATAGATTTTATCAAATGTGTTTCACATAAATTTTTGCCTAGCTCTATAATATAATATTGATGTGGGTGTAATATACATATATATATATATATGAGTTTGTTCTAATTGTAATTACTTGTAATTATTTTAGTTCATTACTTTTAATTTCAAAGTGTAATAATAACATAAACATAAATAAATTGTATTAAAGTTTAAAAGTTTGTTATGTCTACTTTACTCCACCTGAACATTTACCATCCTCGAGGTGAATCTGGCGCAACTCGCTAAAATTTTATTTCTAGGATTAATTCAGGTACTTTGGCGCAACTCGTTTGCGTCCGTCATTAACTAGCCCCCCTACCGACAAGTGGTAAATACTCGTGGTGGAACTGTAGGGTCATCTTAATCCTTCGGCTAGTAATTTTACCTGCATATCTTGTCGCCGTGGCGGAACTGACATACGTCCAACGGAACAACACTGTAACTGGTCCAGTACTATGATTTTCCTACTCGTGAACGTTCGTGACTGGATATTCACTGCACTATCCCTGTATCTAGCAAGCAATGGTTTCCATGTCGGTGGTAAACATTGTGCATCGTCCCATTTGTTAATGCTTTCAGGTCTTTTGTTGATTTCTATGGCTTCGCGTATTGTTGTCCGTATATTTTTTACTATTCATTAAAGTTTTGGTATTTTCAAAATCTATTGTATGTCCAGTCTGTATTACATGTTGCGAAGACATTTCAGCAAACCTTTGCTATTAGCTCGTTTTTCTGCAAAGAATAAGATTTAAATTAGACCTATATTGAGCACATTGCATGAGTTGCACTTTATTACAGCGACATGCATTTTTAATATTATCAAATTCCCTAGAGAACCTTCTTTTCGCAACAGTTTTTAAATGTTAATCTTTTGAGCTCGAGTTGTGACAGGTCATTCGAGTTTTGGGACACCGTTAATTATATACTCCTATCATTTTAGACTAACACTTACTTTGAAAACAACAAACGCATCTTCCTCAATCACAGTAACGATTCTTTCATGATGTTTTCGGTGATTGTCTTAATTTATCAAGAATTTTATGACCTGCGATGTTCGTAATTCCACTAATTTTAGCAACAAATAAGTGGCCCCAAATCTCAATAAGCAGTTTAAAATAAACAAAATTTAGCCCGTGTACTTATAAATGTCACAGCTGTTTTCAACAATTAGTTTGACATCGTCATTTCTTGTGTCCTGGCTAGTTACATAAAAAATACGCTCTTGTATAATTATGTAACAGTCGCCATGAAATTAACTAAACATTTTGCCTGGAAATGCTAATTAGAAATTTACTCCTTAATAAATATACTGACACTTATCTATATAATTAATCTTGTATTATCGATTCATAAGAAACAATAAATTAACTGTTGACATTTATTTTAATATAAATTTGTGCCTACAGTATATTATTGATCGGCAGGAGAAAATTAATTATACCGAGATAGGGATCGGTAATTCTAAATTTATTTACCTTAATGTCGGCCACTTGCGAATTTGTAATTTGATCGTTTCGAAATGAATGTAGATATATAGGTGGAAGTTTAAATTGTGTTTGAACGTAATGAAGTTATAAATAATAATTATGGGTTGTGTTATGTAATAAATTAGAAGAAAAATTTACCAGTTCGGTTAGCATGTTATAATGAATGTACATTGATATACTATATATTGTAGTGGTTGCAAGTTTTACTTTTAGGGTAGTTTATATTTTCATTTGCACTGTGTACCGGGTGTCTCAGTTATGTTGTTCCAATAGGGTACCTCCGTTATCTAATAAAATTAAAAAAATGAAATTTGGGACATCTGATATACACATAATGTTCTCTAAATTGAGCCTAATATTTATATTCTGTCACTTCCGGTTTAAATCCAAACGACCCTAACTTTTTTATTTTAAATAGCACCCTGTTTTCTCTTTCCAATAAAGTATTACAGTTTGTATTTAGACTTCAAAGCAGAGGTGAAATTGTATTTTAAATATTCAAAAATTGGGATTGTAGAAAATTATGAAATGTATGTTTATACTTTCGTATTTGAATTTAAACTAGCAAAAATACACTACCCAAAAATATATTTTTAAGATCTCTGTTAGACAGAATATTCATTTAGACAAGAGTGATTTACAAACATTTTATTGAAAGTCAAATAACAGAAAAATAATGTTAAATGAATTCCAAAAAATATTGTATTTAATCAAGAATGATATTTATGAATCACTTAGTGGCACCTAACTTGAACTGTGAGCACCAAAAAAAATGCTAAAGATAACGCTCAAAATGCTGTCGATTTGTTTCAATGCAACTTTCGGCTCGATGCAAAAGTTCACCTGAAGTAACACTTCTTAATAACTCAGCATTAAGAGCTGCGCATTAATTCCTAATTATATTTTCTAAATCTTCCAAATGCAAGAGACGTGTGGTATACCCTATCCTTCAAGTATCCCCATAGAAAATAATCTAACGGCGTTAAATCGGGTGATCTTGCAAGCCATCTTATTGGTCCATGTATGCTTATCCACTTATTAGGGAAAATATGATTAACGAAATCAGTCCACATTTCTAGAATTGTGAGCGGGTATCCCATCATGCCTAAAATATATTTGGCACGTATATTCAGCGGAACATTTTCAAGAAAACCTAGAAATTCGCCCTGAAAAAATTTTAAATATGCCTCACCAATTAAGGTTCCTTCATAAAACTTTATTCCAATAATGTACCCATCGATCATGCCGCACCATACATTAATTCCCCAACTTCCTTGAAAGTTAGTCTCTTTCATCTAATGAGGATTTTCTACAGACCTGTGTCGATTTACGGTTCCATTATTATGAAAGTTGTTCTCATCTGTCGATAATATTGAGCTAATAATGCCATCTTCACGGCCAGTCGCTAGCCATGCAAGAAACGCCAGTTTTCTGTCATAATCTTTTGGTTCTAATCCTTGATGCAGGTGAATTTTGAAAGGCCTGAATTTGGCGGATTTTAGGATTCATCGAATAGAAGAATGAGAGTTATTGCATTCTGCTTCAATTCCTCGAATTGAAATAAGCGTACACTTCCCAAAACACCAACACTGTGCTCTTCATCAGCAGCAGCCTTTCCTTTGAAAACGATTTTTTTCCTTGAAAAGGCACCACATGTCTCGAAATTTGAAGCCAGACGTGGAAAATACATAGCGCTTGGCATATGTCTGTTAGGGAATCGCCCTCCGTAAACATGGAAGGCATCCGGTCTCTTTTTTCTACATTCCCCATAAATGAGGAGCATATTAAATTTTTCCTCATTTGTAAAATCGTGGTTATTCATTTCAAATACAACTTTGTTCGAAGCAACTTTGAGACAATCTTTAATAACACTATATGAACTGTCGATGTTAACAAACAAATAATGACAAATTTTGCTTTAGTTTCCATAGATCGCTTTGGTTTCTACGATCCCAATTTTTGAAAATTTAAAATGAAATTTCATCTATGTTTTGAAGTCTAAAGTGTAATACTTCATAGGAAAGATAATTTTCCATAGAATTCAACTTTTGAGAAAAATATACAGGGTGCTATTTAAAATAAAAAAGTTAGGGTCAATTCCGATTAAACAGGAAGTGAAAGAATATGAATATTGAGCTCAGTTTAAAGAACATTAGGTGTATATCAGATTCCCCAAATTTCAAATTTTTATTTTATTAGATAACGGAGGTGCGCCATTGGAACAACATAACTTAGACACCCGGTATAATATAACGTGAATTCAAAAACTTTCCGTTATAGTAGGCTGTGTTTTAAGTAATTAAGTAATCAAAAATTGGTGCACATGCGAAGCTTTAGAAAACTTTAAATTCTGATAGTTGTCATACATAAATTCAAATTATAAGCGCTTAAATTTTATAAATTGTTTTATTATAATGTTAGAGTTACAACATAAAATATTTATTATTCAAAGTTACTATAGAACTGGCCAAAAATTAGAAAATGGAGATTGGGTTTATTCCATTAATCAGTGCTTAGAGGATTTCCGGCAACAGTATCTTAATTTGCCAGTTACTTAAGCACAACTGCAAAAACATATTCAACCTTGTGTTATTAAATTTGGCGAAACAGGGGCCATAACTCGCGGTGGAGCACCTAGAAAACGAACATCAAATTGTATAGAGGATATTCGATGTCGAATGGACAACTCATCTAAAAAATCAATCGCAAAACTATCACAACAAGTTCATTTGTCAGTGGGAACATTCAATACTATTTTAAAAAAGGACTTAAAGTTGTTTCCATATCAAATCCAAGCAGTTTCGGAACTCAAATAGGTAAAGGGCCTTTTAAATTTAGCGCCTTATTTTAAAAATAAATAAAAATATAGATGGCGCACTGAATTCGTCTGAGTATTTTAACATTTATGAAGTGTGATGTATGACATTTATAATAATGCCTTCTTATACGATACAACAATGCGTTAAAATTATTTCATGAAAATCGGCGTTCTGTGAAAAATGTTTTTAGAAAATTACGTGAATTGCATACCGTGGAAGATCAAAAAAGAGAAAGATACAGTCGTAGTGATCGCTCACAAGAGCACATTGATTTAATTCGTGAAAGTGTTATTGAAGCACCTGAAATATCCATTAGTCGACGTTTACAACAAGTTGGACTCTGTGAATCAACAACATGGAGTATTTTACGAAAGGATTTAACTTTAAAAGCATATAAGGTGCAAATAACACAGGAATTAAAGCCATTGGATCATTCAAAACGTCGTGCATTTGTCAGTTGGATTAAAGAACAACCAGATAATTTTTCACAAATCTTGATGAAACATATTTTGAATTTGGTGGTTTTGTTAACAAACAAAATTGTTAAATTCGGGGTGAGGAAAATCCACGAGTGATTCATGAAAGACCTTTACGAGGTATGGCAATTATATATCGGGATTGCGCACTTCATATAACGCAGTCGTAGTGGAGGAAGTTGGTATTGGAATGTAGTTGATCTTAAACGTTCAGGAGCATTAACAGTTCGTTCCGCTGTTCTGTCTGCCTTAGTTTGCTTTTGAATTTTGGTTGAACGGGACGTTGATCCGTAGTTGTGCCGCGATCATGGTGACCTTACAAATCGAGCAGCGCATTAATCTCAAATTCCTTGTGAAATTAAATAATCAACAACGGAATGTTATCAATTGTTAAAGGAGGTGTTTGGTGATAATGCTATGTTACGTACGCGAATTATTGAATGGCACAGAAGGCCGGGAAGAGGTTGAATATGACGAACGTTCCGTTCGATCTGTGAGTTCATGATAAACATTAATAAAGAGATAGTAAGACAAATTTTGCACAACGAATTAACCAGGTCAAATGTTTGGACAAGAATGGTCCAGAAAAACCTCTCGCATGAACAAAATATAGTCGGAAGAACCAGATTTGCTGGATCTTGCTGGAACCAGCTGCGCTCGTTTCGGTAACTCCTGTTTTCGTTTCGGAATCACTATCTTTCCGCACTTGTTATGCAAATAACTATTTTTTATTTGTAGCGTAGTCTTGTCATTCATCTAACACTTTATCGAAGCCTTTACTGATATTCAGAAAGAGTTTCATTTCGAAGCCTTGATTGATATTTATAATGAATTGTAACCAATTTATCTTAAAGCTATATTTGCATACCATGTTGCATGTTTTGAGCAAAAGCAACTATAATTAGCGTGAATGGAAAAGAATCTCTTAGTTTTAACAAAAAGGCACACCCTAAGCAAAAGGTGAACCTTAACCCTGTAAGTTTATATTGTGCATGTGGTGAGACAAAGATTGCTTTGCGTCGTCTACTATGAATGGTTTTCGAGGAATGTAATCATAACTGATGAGATTTACTGTCAACAACTTCGGCGGTTTGAGACCGCAATTAAAAAAAAAAAAAGATCGAAGAGACATCATCAAGTCATTTTGCAGCATGATAATGCTTGCCTTCATACTATTAACATTCCAAAAGCGCTTGTTTGGCATCTCGGTTGGGTAATTATTCCGCATGCGCCTTGTACTATCAGTCTCGCTCTGTAAGATATCAATCACTTTCGCTCTTTATTTAAAAAACTTCGACAAATTTCCTTTAATAACGAAGTCGGGCTTCAAAATTCGCTTGTCGATTTTTTCACAACAACCAGATTTCTGTTCAGGCAAATAATCGAAATATTTAGAGATTATTGAGAGGCAATCGTAACTAATCCAGGAGAATATATTCATGATTAGTTCTGTTACAATATTTTGGTCTGTCCATGTCTACCATTCGCATAATTGATAACGCCTTATCTGTCATGCATTCTGAAATCTTGGAGTAGGGACGAAAACGACTGTGCGTGTCTTTCGTCAGTTTTGGTGAAAGTGTGATTGTGAGCTATATGCTTAAAGAAATTAGACGACGGCTTTTGGTTGTGAATTTTCCATATCGTTTTCATTTTGTTTGAAAAATATAAGCATTCTCAGGCTGCAACATTTCAAGACCGCTTGGGTGCCAAGTTTACTCCTAATTAATCAGGGTACAAAACTCTGAGGGACTCTGTGGATGTGAATGGATGAAACATCCGTTATTCGGAACCCTGTGTTTGAGTTCGAAGGCATCTTGAAGTAAAAGCCACATAACCCGCTAAAATACCAACCATTATTCGGTACTAGCTAAGTACAATTTGTAATCTCGCGGTATTAAAAAATATATACCTATACAATCAGGACTGTTAATTACCAATTCATGTAGTTCAACGAAATACATTTTTGCGACGCCATATTGTGTAGTTTAGCGTTAATTATAATTAACGATAAATTATAATTTTGCTTTCATTATTTTCTAGTACCGATTATGTAATTGGAGTTATATTAATTTTATATTTAATATTAAATTGGTTATATAAGAAATGAAGTAGTCTCTGTACGCGTTAAAAATTATATTAGCTGAAATTAATTATTTTATTTGCGTCTCGTATTCTAATTTACATAAGTCGAAGTAAATTTTGCATTTTTAGCATTACAAGTTAATCGTAACAGCTGTGTGCCTTTTTCTTTCCTGTGAAGAAATTAACTTTTGTGTATAATAATTAAATTAAAATTAGATTAGGAGATAAACTAGTTTGCTTCTGATATGTAACTTTTTTTTTGTTTTACTTCTTTTTACTATACTCTATCTTATATTTATTTTACCTTTTGTAATTATCTTTGTAGAATACCTTATGGTAATTTAAAATTTTGTTAATGCTATATTTGAGCTACGTTATATCATATGTTTATTGTGATGGCATTGTAGCCGGTGACTTTTTGGTATACTGTATATTACTTTAGTTAACGTCAAATTAGTTCAATACAAAAGTATTTTTAATAATATAAAATATTATTAAAAATGGGGTGTGAAGAACACAATACAAGTTATATATTTGTGAATGTATCTCACAAATATATAACTTGTATTGTGTTCTTCACACCCCATTTTTAATAATATTTTATATTATTAAAAATACTTTTGTATTATACAAGTTGGTGTGGTTTTTACCCACTCATGTATGTTTCAAATTATTTTGTCAAATTAGTTCATCATTTGGAATATTATTTAGAGTTAATTTAATTAATTAGTTGCTTTCTTGGTGTCATCAACCTGAATAAATTTAGTAGCGTCCTTTTTAAACCCTATTTCATTTAATATCACCTGATTGGTTTTTATATCCTCTGTGAGTTCCATGTAGCGTAGAATATTTCATACAAACCAACAAAGACCAATAAACATTGGAAATTTAGGAATTTTTGGCATTCTTTCGACAGAAACCGCCCGATCGTCTTCACTCGAAGCCAGTCTGGATCTGGTTCGTTGGTTTTGTACTCGGCTACAACATCTCACTCACCAAGGTAAGTCCCAGGGGCGCTATTAAGTTGTGTAAATTCAAAGGTCAGCTTCGTTTGGTTAACTACAGTTACGATTTTGGGTAGCATTTCATATGTATCAGAATAATTGAAACATACATGAGTAGGTAAACCCCACCAGTTTTGTATAATACAAAGGTATTTTTAATAATATAAAATATTACTAAAAATCTGGTGTGAAGAACACAAATGCAGGTTCACTATTAATATTTTCTGTGAACGTGTCCGAATATATCGTATCCCCAGAGACGTAGATACGTATTTCGCTTTTCTACAAGCTCATCGGTACGCCCCTGCTGGAGAAAGGATATTTCCAGACACATTAACAGAAAAGAACCACCTCGCCCTATCACCGTAATTATCCAGACCGAGCGCAGAAGTAAATTCGGCGCTACCTGTTGTCAGACAGCCGAAGTACCTCGCATACCGTCCACATAATTAATGTGAAGTAACGACGCCCTTCCAAAGGTTAGCACAGCCAATCTCTCTAGACTGCATTTTGTTTGTGCCTTCACTCATACTACGGCTTAACCGCATGTGTAATGTATCAGAATAATTGAAACATACATAAGTAGGTAAACCCTACCAGTTTTGTATAATACAAAGGTATTTTTAATAATATAAAATATTACTAAAAATCTGGTGTATATTCGGACACGTTCACAGAAAATATTAATAGTGAACCTGCATTTGTGTTCTTCACACCAGATTTTTAGTAATATTTTATATTATTAAAAATACCTTTGTATTATACAAAACTGGTGGGGTTTACCTACTCATGTATGTTTCAATTATTCTGATACATTACACATGCGGTTAAGCCGTAGTATGAGTGAAGGCACAAACAAAATGCAGTTTTCTAGAGAGATTGGCTGTGCTAACCTTTGGAAGGGCGTCGTTACTTCACATTAATTATGTGGACGGTATGCGAGGTACTTCGGCTGTCTGACAACAGGTAGCGCCGAATTTACTTCTGCGCTCGGTCTGGATAATTACGGTGATAGGGCGAGGTGGTTCTTTTCTGTTAATGTGTCTGGAAATATCCTTTCTCCAGCAGGGGCGTACCGATGAGCTTGTAGAAAAGCGAAATACGTATCTACGTCTCTGGGGATAGGATATATTCGGACACGTTCACAGAAAATATTAATAGTGAACCTGCATTTGTGTTCTTCACACCAGATTTTTAGTAATATTTTATATTATTAAAAATACCTTTGTATTAGCATTTCATATATTTTGTTAATTATTTATTGGAATTAATCAATCTTCAGTTAATAAAAACGATACGATATTATTCGTGCTTCGTAAAGGCCTAATATTAGATGATGACTATGACTTTCGTATATTCCTGTTCAAAAATTATTATTAAACTTTATAATAATATAATGAAACTTTCAAAAGAAGAGTATCAAAAAGAAAGTAAAATTTTAAGAAGTTGACTTTCTTTTATTTTCGGCTTTTGTTCTTGACGCATCCAATCTCGAAGAAATAAGAAAGTATACAACATATAATTTTGTGGGAGAACTCCTGCCTCCTTTAATAAATTACAATTAAATTGAAGTTTCTCTTGGACGAAATGAAAGCAGGAACATGGGGAAATACAGAAAATATGTATTTACATGAAAAAACAAAATATTAAATTTAATCTTCCCAAATTTTTTTCATATATTCTATTAGAAAGTGCACTCATGTAGGCGATTAATAAGTCATAATCGTAAAAAAAATCCCATATTCTTTAAATAGGCACGATATTATTAAAATTTTCGGAATACCAGACCTTTCGCCATTGGAACGACGTAATATTTAACGTTGAGGCGAGACCCAACGAATATACACTGAATAAGCGCCACAAGCGAAGATATGATACCGAGATGTAAGTTTGCTATTTCATTAAATCTCCTGGGAATTTAATTTCTGGCTTCTGTTTTTGACAATGCCATTGCTCTAACGAAATAAAAAAAAATAAAATGAAAGAATTTCTACTGAATTACCTAGGTCGGATTTTTATCAACACTATTGAATACGAAACATTTATTAATGGAAATAAATGCAATAATCTGTGTCTTTCATATATTCATATAAGAACAGTGAATTAAAAATATTTACCAAAGATACGGGAAGTAGAATAGTCGATTCCTGAACTGTGGAATCCAATATGATGACGAAATTATTAGTGGCATTTTTTCATTACTTAAAGTATAATGATATAATTTAGTTTAACTTTGTTCACTGTGGATTTAATATCTCCGAATGTAATGATACTTCGACATGTTGCTTTTTCCATGATCGATAGATTTAACTCCTTTACTGATTTAACTACAGCAACCGTAATTTGTGTAAATTTATAATTACGATGAGCTAAATTTTCACGAGTTGTATATGCGGTAACACCATCTTGCTGGAAGTAACCCCCATTGAATTTGTCTCGTTTCACTTGAATTAAAAATGGTGTTAATAACTATTCTCGGTATTGTTGGCTATTAATGTTATACAAAGGTATTTTTAATAATATAAAATATTATTAAAAATCTTGTGTGAAGAACACAAACACAGGTTCACTATTAATATTTTTGTGAACGTGTCCGAACATATCCCTCCCCAGAGACGTAGATACGTATTTCGCCTTTCTACAAGCTCATCGTTACGCCCCTGCTGGAGAAAGGATATCTTCAGACACATTCACACCAGATTTTTAATAATATTTTATATTATTAAAAATACCTTTGTATTATACAAAACTGGTGGGGTTTACCTACTCATGTATGTTTCAATTATTCTGATATATTAATGTTATTGTGAAAAAATATTGGTCCTATTTTTCTACGACAAGATACAGCTCCAACTTTAACAGTATGTAAAGGAACTTCGATGTGATTCTTTGGATTGTTTATAGACAATGTCCTGTAATTTTTTTTATTTACAAACAAGCTTAAATGAAACCATGATTCATCAGTCAAAAAAACTTAGATCAAGAATTTCGTCATTATTTAAATTTTCTTGAAAAAAGTTGCAATAATTAAGCCTACTAGCGTGATCTCTAGATAAGATCTGTTGAACAATCGACACTTTGTATAGATACATATTGCTATGAACTATGGTTTGGAAATTAGCTATCCCACCATTCACTACAAATCTATCCAGCTAGCATATTCAGTCGGCTTATTTCCAAAATGGGACTGCTTTCCTCTCAGGGTTCCAATCGGAAAAGTGGAAAATTATTGAATTAGTAAAATAGTTAGGCGCCACTCAAAATTTGTTTGAGAAAAGTTACGAAAATATCTTTTTAATATACTATTAAGTTACTTGTTAAAATGTGTAGAAAGGATTATTAAATTAAAGAACACAATATAAAATTTAAATGAAAATTTAATACAAAAATCAAAAAAAAGAAAAAAAGAATCTTTATAAAGTATAAAGATTAATATTGCCTCATTTAACAATATTATAAAGGTAAAAATAACGCATGGAAATGACCGAAGCATACGTCTAAAAAACCTTAATGACAGCCGATCAAAATTAAAAATAATAAATTACAAAGAAACTTTTTAATTTCTCCCAAGGGAACAAAATCAAAATAAACAAACTGATTTGACAGCCCGAAGCAAACTCTAACGCATGTGCACCCACATGTAACAAAAAATGCCCTTGAGAAACCAAACGTATAAAATTTTACAGTTACAGAATTTTTTTACTAGAAATTTTAAAAATCCTTCTTTGTTATTTATATCTAAGACTAAATCTCAATACGATAATAATAATACAATAGAAAAATACAATATTCAATTCATTCAATATAAAAAATATCTTTTAATAATATATTTTACTTACGAAAAAAAAATATATTCAAGACACATGAGTAAGAAAGTGTAAAATATAACAATTACGAGGTTAACAAACTCGCATACATATCGGTAATGAATTAAAACAGCACAAACCACTAATTAAATAAAAAAAAATAACCCGAAGTTACATTAAAAAGATAAAAGATTTATCTTTAAATAAACACGATTTTCATATCTCACAATACACTTGTGTCTGCAGTATACAGCTAGCACGCAGGCTTCGCATAAAAAAATACAGTATTAAAAATTGTCCACATCTATACAAACGGCTTGCTCCAACTGCGTAAGTCAAATATACATTTGCGTTCAAAATAATAGTACAACTATAAATACATAAATTTTTATAAAATTTATGGGGAAAAGTCCACAGCAATATGTAAACGATGCTTCAAATTTCTATGGACGGCACTAGAAGATTCGTTCGTTTGTTTGGGTTTTCTCCAACAAGGTTTTCTACGTGTTCAACAATATTTTGCTGTGGAAGTGGTTTACCATAACTTGAGCCTTTTAACACAGATCCTATAGATCGAAACGTCTCAACGACTAGACGAATGTGATGATATAAAGCGCGTAGGAATATTGTCATTCTCCGTAAAGAAATTGTGCACTTCGGAAATATGCTTCAACAATAAAAATACTTTCTTGCAATATGTATATTGCAACAGTAGTATTGTTAATTAAGAAAAAATGTAAGAACAAATTATATTGCTAATGTCCATTCCAAATAAGAATAAACCGTTGGGAAGGATAGGGCTTAAAATAAGAGCTTGTGATTGGCTAAAATAGAGGCCGCTTTTATGCAGGCCAAATTATGTTTATTTAGTTCTGTCAAATTAGCGTTTTGCTGTCAGTACTGACCGGTATTTCTGTCTGTGCTAGTCAATTGCATGTTTTACTAGTTGTTTATTGTGCTATTTATTATTAATATTCGTTAAAGATAGTTCTTTATAGTGATTAAAAAGTGAAAACATCATTTCCTAAAAATATTTTATCACTCATTAATTTATTTATTTTATATAATCGCAATCGTTTTAGAGCATGGATGACGCAGCTTTACCAGTTCCATCAAAAAATCGTAAAGGAAAATATGTAAAAGTGGACAGAGGCAGATGGCTTACAATGTGTATTTTAAGAATAAAACTAATATCCCCAAAACAGCTGTTGTTCGTCAAACTTCAAGGAAAGTAGAGATTGGTAGGAATACTATGTTTGACATTATTAAGGAAATGTAAATGTCTGGAGTTACACAGTCTATATTGAGAAAACGAAGTTGCCGAGATGCTTACAATAAATTAGATGAAGTATCAAAAAGCACGATTAGAAGGCAAGTGCATTAATTTTTCTATAAAAATGAGTTACCAACTTGCACAAAAATATGTGAAGCTATTAAAGGGGATGGCAGTTTACCTCCTTTAAAACGAACAGCACTTTGGAGAATCCTAATGAAACTAGGAATCAAGTGAGAAAAACACACACGGAATAACATATTAATTGAACGAAATGATATTATCTTATGGAGACGTCGTTATTTGACAAGTATAAGAAAGTTTTGTGCAGAAGGGAGAAAAATCTATTATTTAGATGAAACATGGGTGAATGCAGGTTATACAAAAGCAAAAATATGGAAAGATACAACGGTACTTAATCTAAGGCAAGCATTTGTTGAAGGTCTTTCTACTGGTTTAAAAGATCTATCTGGCAAAGGAAAGCGACTAATTGTGCTTCACATTGGCAGCGAACTGGTTTTATGAATGGGGGTTTGTTATTATTTGGATCCAAGAAAACTGCAGATTACCATGAAGATATGAATAGTGAGGTGTACATCGCATGGATGCAAAATATACTACCTTCTCTTGAGCCCAATAGTATTATAGTAATGGATAATGGATAATGCGCCTTATCATTCTATTAAACCTACTTCATCATGGAAAAAGGAAGCATTCTAGCTGATAATATTATGCTAAATGTTTAATTGTTTGAGCTTGTAAAAAAATACGCATCCTGTCACCCAGTTTCATACGTGGTTGATGAAATAGCTAGAGAAAGTGGCAGTACAGTTTTACGTTTACCTCCATGTTATTGTAATTTTAACCCCATTGAACTTATATGGGCTAAAGTCAAGCATCATGTTGCGGTCAATAATAAGACATTTAAATTGGACGAAGTAAGAAATTTATTATTAAAAAGATTAGACATAGTTGATACTGACGCATGTAAAAATAGCATTCATCACGTTATAACAAAAGAAAATAAAATGTATGATTTAGATAATATTGTTGAAAATGTATTTTACTTTTTTACTTTTTTTTTAAATTTTACTTTTACTGTAAATACGAGGTCATCCGCAGAATTTTTATTAGATTCAGGTTCTGATCTTGAAGATGAGTAGTTTTCAATATATATACAGCAGACCGATTTTCATGTGGCCGGTTAGAAGTACCGCCCTCGAGATGCGCACGAAATTCATAGGTAGGGGAACCTCTGTGTACATCGTTTTAGGCGATAAACACAGTAGTGCAGTGCCGTATTACGGTAGTGAGTAATGGAGTTTAAAAGTAAATTAAATAAATGTGTTTTACACAGTCAAACTCGTGAAGTGATCTCAAATGGATTTAAATATATGCAAGAAGAAAAAACTTCAGGGGTACTCAAAATTCCACTGGATCAGTTATATGAACGCGTTATTGCCGCAACGGGTGTTTCTGAGAGAAGTATTAGACGGATTGTTAAAGAAAAAAGTGAAATAAACGCAGGTGCCGGTTCATCTTTTACATCGCCAAAGAAAAATAATAAAAAACCAAGCCCAAAACCGACTTAGACGATGCAGATAAATGTGTGCTGCGTAGAACAATTTTAAATACCTTTACAGTTGACAAAATTGTGCCTACAATGCCAAACATTCTAAGAAAATTTAAGGAAATAGGATACACTGGAGGAATAGATTCTCTTCGGAAAGTAGTAAAAGATATGGGCTATAGTTGGAGAAAAACAAAAACCAACAGAAAGTTGTTAATGGAAAAGCACGACATTCGTCAGTTAAGAGTGTCTTATTTGCGTACCATTCAAAGCTACAGAAATGAAAAAAGACCGATTATATATATGAATGAAACTTACATCCACAGTTCTCATACCGTGGCTACTTGTTGGAGTGACAATTCCAATGAAGGATTAGCAAGGCCTATATCAAAAGGTCTAAGACTAATTATTGTTCATGCTGGCTGCGAGACGGGATTCATTCCGAATGCTAAATTGATTTTTAAGTCTAATACCACAACGGGAGATTATCATCACGAGATGAATTATGAAAATTACAAAAAATGGTTGTTAGAAAAATTAATTCCAAACCTGCCTCCAAAGTCTGTCCTAGTAATTGACAATGCTCCTTATCATAATGTCCAAAAAGATAAACCACCGAATTCTAATAGCAGGAAATCAGTTATGATAGACTGGTTAAGGTCTAAAAATATTTACTTCGACAATAACATGCTCAAGCCCGATTTATATAATATTATTAAAGTACATAAGCCAACATTTAAAACGTTCGAGATAGATGAAATGTTAACACAACGTGACCATAGTGTTTTGCGATTACCGCCATACCACCCAGTTTGAAATCCGATTGAGTTAGTATTGGCATCTCTTAAACAATATGTGGCACAAAAAAATGTATCATTCACTATTAGATATGTTCAACAGTTATGTGATAACTTTTTTGATGAATTTAGTGCTGCTGAATGGAATAAATGTTGTGACCACGCGATAAAGTGGGAGCAAAAGTTTTTGGAAGCGGAACCTCTCATAGAAGAAGTTACAGACCAGTTCATTATTAATTACAAAATACTGTTATTTTAATAGTATCTATAATGAGAGAGCAATAAGTAAATTCATTTACCTGCACATCATTTCAATTATTAATTTGGGTGAAGACTCTGAATCGGAGAGCGAAGAGGAAGTCAGTGATAGTGATTCTGCATAACTTTTTATATAATTATATGTATAATTTACCGTAATTTTTTTGAAACTTAGTTATTGTTCATTATTGTTTCCTCCTATAATTATTTTTGAGTATTTATGTATTATTTCTTATTGTAATTATATATTGTGATAATCGCGGAATATGAATGAAATTTCTAAGAAGGAAATGATTATATAATTTTTTTAATGTAATTATGTAAGTGTAGGTAAAAGATTTAATGTATATTATGCTAATAAAAGAGGGTTTTACACTCATTGTGTTCAGACATTTACGAAAAAAATTGTTTTTACTGAACACACGTTTTCCCATCAAAGCAATTCCTCTTTTTATTTACTTTTATTTTTTTTTTAATTACATTGAAATCTGTAACTGTAATCAAACAATATTTCTGCTAAAAGCAAAAAAATCATTGTACGATAGTAGCAATTTATCCCAGCAAAAAAGTAGGTATTAATCAGCCACAACTTGAAATAAAGTAACGAACACATGTTTAACCAAATACTGAAACTGGAAGATGCTTACGTTTTACCTATCTTTGGGCGCAAAACTGCTGTTTTATCCTTTTTAATATGTACTTACTTATTTTTGTAAAATGAAAATATTTTTAAATACCTTTTTTAGATGTTTGAAAATTTTTATCCGAATTATGTGAAATGATGTGCAGGTAAATGAATTTACTTATTGCTCTCTCATTATAGATACTATTAAAATAACAGTATTTTGTAAAATTCTATATTTTTTAAGCTAAACGATACACAGATGATATGATAATTATAATACACTGTCACCATCAATCCTTTGAATTTATTAGTTTCACATTTACAAAAAAGTTTTGTTCTCTAATAAAATCAAAGAAAGATGTAAATATTTTAATTTTAACACATTCTCACAGCATTTACGTACAAATTTATTGTAGATGCAACACCTTCAAAGAATAAATAACAGATTATAAGATATTGATTGAAATATTTTATATAAGTCTAAGACCTTGTTGCGCTTCTTGCTTGAATGAAACTATTAAAGTCTAAGCTTTCTTAATAATAAATATGTTAATAAACAAACGTCAAAAATAATCTTTTACATAAGTTAGTAGGTATATAACGTCACATACAAATTATCTTTTTTTTTGAAATTCCAATGTAAATTACACTCTGGTTGAGAATTCAAAATATTATTGCCACTTACGCTTATCAGATAATTCCTGTAAAAATTTGTGGATATTTTTTTTCTGCAAAACATATTTTTTTATCCCATGTTGAGCCTTTCCTGTTAAGAAATTCATAAACTTCCCGGTGAATTATTAATTAAATTTCTCGCTTCGTCGTACGATGTATGCCAATAATACTTTTTCCTTGATTTGACATTATTTTTCACTGTAACGTGTGTTCATTTGAAAAGTCAATCTAGGTTACTTTGAAATTTTGATAGAAAGAGACGCAAATATATTAGTATGTGTTTGTTGTTCCGTAAATGTAAATCCTAATGACAATTGATAATGTCAATCACAAATATCAGTTAGTGAATAAAATAATCGTGCGTCGATTCTGGTTTAAATAAATTGCTTCTCAGTTTTAAAATGTATTTCACTTTAGAACATACATTTTTTTTAGTCCAGGCTTGTTTTCGAAGTGGTAATAAAATTAATGGTTTATGAGTTTGTTCAGTTCAAGATTGCATGGTAGAATTTCAAGTTGAGTTTCCACATTTTGTAATAGATTATATACAATTTAAGAATACTTTGGATAGAACTTTAAAACTTTTTTCTGAAACTGGTAGTCTCTTAGAAAATCAGGCAGCGGAGCAGTTAAGAAACGTACACCTCAAGTTGTCAATCGTGTTGAAGAAATAATGGAAAATGAACCACAAACATTCGACATTTGAGTCAACAAATAAACCTTTCTGTTGATACAACTCACAAGTTATTAAAAAAAGATATGCAACTTTATCCAAACCGTGTCACAGCAGTACAAGAATTGTTAGAAATTGATTACCCACGTAGACTACAATTTTATAATTGGTTTGTAATTATGAACAATAATGGAGAACTTTCGCGCAAAGAGTCATCTTTACTGATGAAGCATGGTTTTATAAAACGGGATACCTAAATTCACAAAATACAAGAATTTGGAGTAGTGAAAATCCACATGTAATTTATGAAGAATCGCTACATCCAGAGAAAATTGGTGTTTGGGCAGCGATAAGCCAAAGGCGAATCATTGGACCAATATGTTTTCAGGGAACGTTAAATGCTCAAAGGTACTGTACGGAAATTGTACAACCATTTGTCAATCAGTTGCATGATGATGAACTTCAAAATGCATATTTCCAACAAGACGGAGCACCTTGTCACTGTACTGCAGAATCTTTGGATTATTTAAGAGAATTTTTTAATGAGCGTATAATTAGTCGAAATGCTGAAATTGCCTGGCCTGCACGTTCAAGCAATTTAACACCTTGCGACTTCTTTTTGTGGCCTTATCTAAAAAGTAACATATTTCGAACACCTATATTGAATTTGAATGATATGCTACAGAGAATCGAACTGAAATGCATGGAAATTAATAACAATCCAGTAATGTTGCAGAATATCATCAGAGATTTTGAACGGAGGATTTTAAAGTGCATTGATATTGAAGGACAACATTTTCAACATTTGTTATAGTTTTCAATAAATACCTATTATTTGCTATTTATTTGTATGTATGAAACTGTCAAAATATACGGCTTCGTAGGTTAAGTAGTAAATTTTAATTTACGGCATACTTCAAAATGTTCTCAGTAAATCACATGCTACTAGATTGAATTGTCAAATGAACACTTGTTATCACGGTTCAATAAATTTGTAAATATTTTCATACTGTATTATTTATATTTCCGGTAAAATTGAATGACGCTCTATATTCCAAGTATTATTAATTTCGGAATCGTTACTATCATACATTTTAATAATATATAATGCTGGTGATTATTCAAACTAAAACATTAACAATAATAGTTTATTGATTGAGTGTTATACTAACAAAGTTTAGCAACGAACTCATACGCTATTTGAAAACCGAAAACTATAGATTTTTAATACATTCTTGAGTATTGTTTCGTTATAAAACGAAATTTCTTATTTTGTATATATTTATATATGTTAGAAGCAAATTTAGCATAACAGAACTAAAGTATAATATTTCAAATTTTATAAATATTCAACGTGCATTTTTAGATGTAAACAATTACAGAACGTATTTTTAGTAACATAATCAACATTATAATATTTTCTTAGATTCTAAGAATTTACATTTAATTTGTTTATTACATGCTTTATACATTTAAACAGTTTCCTTATTGCCACGGGTAATTAGTGAACGTTCTCCAAATATGTTTGTTTCATAGAAATCTATTATTGATGAATGAAACATATGGAAATGCACTAAGAAGATTTATGACACCCTATTAATACGTAACTACGAATTCTTTTTTTTATTATATTTATTTCTTAGTAAGATCTTTAAGACTGTCGTAAACATTGGGTATTGTTTGCACGTAGATACAATTTCCAAGAAGTAATAATGTAGGTAACAATGACGTCAACCATATACGCACTTAGGGTGGTCCTTATTTTTCACTTTGTTGTTTCGACCGTAACTACCCGTCAAAATGTTCGTTATAGTATGAAAATACGGTGTGCAAAAAATTATCACGATTGGGCGAGGTTAAGACGTGGCGCATCGCTCTTGAAATTTGGTTAAAAAATATTAAAAATACAATTTTCTTGGTTGTAAAAAATATATTTATTTATACTAAAAAATATATTTAAAATATATATTTGACTTTAATTTTAACATATTTTAAATTTCCTTGAGACGATGTCGTCTTAAAGCTTCTCTGGTTTTCATTTAAAACCAAATTTTTTAAGGACTAGAATACAAAGTTATCTATATATTTATATACATCTATGGTAACATATTTTCTTAAGAAAATAAATGAAAATTAATAAAAAGATAGAAGAATGGTTTACTTTTGGAAAACAAAGTTAATAAATAGGAAAAACATAAAACATTCACTTATTCCTTGTGGCCGCAAAGTTGATAATGTTACAAGATCTCTGTCTGACAAGGGATAAATAAAAATGCTTTGTTTTTAGTTATTTATATGTTATTTTATTTCAAAAGAGAATATTTGTTCACACTGGGGTAGAGTTTCCGATAATCCGCAACAATTTGCACTATCAATTGCTTTTCTTTTTCATCTTTGGATAACACTAAATTAAAATCTTCCATTAGCTTAACTGCTCGTTCATATTTCCAACGATATTAAGGCCAATGTTAAAACTAGGTTCATTTACCCACTCCTTTGGATCTTTTGTTAAAAGTCCGTTGGAATACCAAACCTTTTAAAAACATTACGTGATTTTTGGGTTATAAAATATTCGATGTTCTTATTAAGATATTGGCTTATAGTATGAGGAGTTACCATCAATTTTTTTAATTCGCAAACAGTAGGGTTATCCAGAGCTTGCACCACAAGATTCTTCGACTCATATGTAACATTTGGATCATAAAAAGACAACGCTGCTGTTTTTCTGGGCTTAAATATCACAAATGATTACTTAATTTGCTTAGTGACGCACGACTAATCTTCTCATCAACAATTTTATAAGCATGTAAATCTTTTAGCAATCTTAAATCCTGCATAGGGGCTTCTGCTGCAACTGGTGCTTGTATCCAATTTTTTAAGTACACCCTTACAACAAAGACGCAAATGTCACGAATACTAGTTATCTGCAATTGTGTCATTTGAAATTCTTTTCGAAGTAAATATAATTTAAGGTAATAAATAGCTTTCGACAACCAACGGGCGTGATGAAATTCTCCAGGCTTTTTGAAGGTAAATTCCGGAACTGTACCACCAAGAAAAACTATACTTAATTGAAGAAGCTCTTTATAATCATCACGTGGTTGCTTTACTTCATGATTTTGAGATGCAAATTTTATAATCTCGGATACACTCCCAACTGCATCCTTCACAATCTGATCTTCAACACCACTCATAAAGTTAATTTTGTCAATTTTGAGCGTCTCTAAATCTACTAAATATTTGTACGTTAGGGCCTGATGATTTTTGCATTTTTTAATCGAAAACACTTCTTAAACTTATTTTATAGATGTGATGACGGCATGGTAAATATAAAAGATCTTTTCCTTTCGCTTGCTCTAAAAGAACACAAGAACCTTGAAGTCGGTCTTAGTTAGAAGCTGTGGTATCGCAACATAAAGCTTCTACTTTTTGAATTGGGTTTCATTCTTGCAATAGGTCATACACTACTTCCGCTTGTTGCTTTCCCTTTCCAGATGATATTGCTGGTATTCCAAGTAATTGTTCCTTGCCATTGTATGATATAACTACTGGAATCCGATCAATAGATTCTTTTCCTATTAACGATGGCAAAATTTTACCACCCCAGTGAATTTTAATAATTGTCATTTTGTAGGGGATGTCCCTTTTTAATTTTCTTAAATGCTGCACCACAGTGATGCCAACTTTTCTTAACAAAAACACGTAAGAGTATTCCAGAAAAAGGGATAAAAAGCTATATTTAGAACTCGTTGGCTTAAAAAAAATATCTATGCTTGTAAACTATTATCAGGATATGTAAATAATATAGTTGACGCCGCAATTTTTGAAATTCGATTCCAATTAAATTTTTATAATCAAATTCTTGTTACAAATCGTGGCAGTTACCGTAAATTTAATCAAGTTATAATAATAAAGTTATTAGTATATTGTATACTAAAAAATATAGATACATAAAAAAAATTATATTTCTGTTCATTTTACCAACAGGGGTCACCTTGAGAGGCGGTGCCTTCCCTTTGTTCGATACGCATAATTTTTTGTATACCGTATTTTTACACAAAAACAAACATTTCTAGAGGGAGTTACGATATATAACTTCAAAAAATTTTTCTTCCATACATCTAAAGGCCACCCTAATACGCACATATTAGTTATGTAGGGATAGGGGTAGTGATATATTTTAAATTAACTTGTAATACAACACCAACATTCTAAATACAACATGCAATCTATATACAACATTGACATTCTTAACACAACACAGAACAAGACATGCAGTCTTAACAAACAATAAAGAGTTAAGTTTAAGTTAACATTAATTGCCACATTGCGAAATTTACCTTATGAAATAAGTGTCAGTACTGGCATGTTATGGGTAACATATCACCTTATTATGAAAATTTTAAACACAGAAACCGAGAAAATTCTTCAACATAAAATAAAAATTGGACAGGGGTTACCTTAAGATGGGATATTTTAGGATTTTAATTAGCAAAATCCTTTTTGCTTACTATTAAAACTAAAAAAAAAAACTAAAAAAAGGATATACCGTAGAAGTAAAACACATTTTATTGAAGAAAAGCCTCGTAAAGTTAAATTCCAACTCCATTAAATAAAATAATGTCTAGATCTACCATTGAAAGAAGAACAAACAGTTAGAAGTCAAACAAGGAACTAAAATACACAATAACCAACCAACAAAATTAACATCTGAACAGAATCCATAGACATCGGGATTTTTCACACCAACTGGAAGAAGATTTTCACCTAAAAAAACAAATAAAATAAAACGATAATAGGCTTAAATTACTGAAGAGGGCTCAATTTACAAAAACAATAGGAACTAAACATAATAAGAATTTATATGAAATTTTGGAAAAAAATACAAAGATTTTTGAAATTCGAAAAATATAGTAAATTATATTAAGATAACATTGCTGAAAGGACATAAATAACAAACAACAATATTTTAACATAAAAATACACTGCTCAACTTTTGAACTGGTACACTTATATAGCATGCAGTAAAAGTAAACAACCCTTCGTAGGCGTCAGGCATGACTTCCTATATGATCAAGGCTGTGCTTCGGAATGCAAACAAATGTCTATCGAATTACATTTGCGACTCCATTGTTGTTTGTTGTTATTATCTGTCATAACTGCAGTTACTGAGCTCGCGGACGCTTATACTTTTATCAAGTTTTAAGAGAGTTTTTGCTTATTTCTCGAATAAGTTTTAATGCAGAGTGGTTGATTGCATTTTAGAGATGCCATTAAGGCGTTTAAGTATTGAAAAGATGAGCCAAGCTATGGGAATGCTTAAGACTGGTGCATCGCTAAGAACTGTTGCTGCCCATTTCAATGTGAGCCACAATGTGATCAGAAGAATTCGAATGCGCTTTAATGATACTGGATCTGTCCAACATAGACACGGCGGAGGGCGAAATCGCAGTACAACAGTCAGGGAGGACCGTTTTATTACGGTTCAGTGTCGAAGGAATAGATTTTCTACTGCAAGAACACTCCAAATTCAGTTATTGAATGCAACAGGTACTCAAGTATCCACTCAAATAGTAAGAAGAAGGCTCCATGGCGTAAATTTAAGGTCCAGATCTTCTAAAAAATGCCCATTGTTGACCAGAGCCCACAAAAGAAGAAGGCTAGAGTGGGCACATCAACATGCAAATTAGAATGTTGAAGATTGGGGTCGTTGTTTATTCAGTGACGAGACCAGAGTGCGTCTCCATAGCTCAGATGGAAGAGTTAGAGTTTGGAGGAACAGAGGAGAACGCTATATTGAGAACAACGTGACTTACCATCAAGCTTATGGAGGTGGTTTAATTACTGTTTGGGGAGGTATTTCTGCGACTCATCGTACTGAATTAGTTATGCTTGGAAATGCTACAATGAATACTGTCAGGTATCTTAATGAGGTATTACAACCTGTAGTGTTGCCATATGCTAATGACGTAGGCGATGGTTTTGTGTTTGCTGATGATAACGCGCGTCCTCATATAACAAGACGAATCAATGCATTTTTTTGAAGAGAACAATATTGCGCACATGAATTGACCAGCGAAGTCTCCAGACCTTAATCCCATAGAGAACGTATAGGATTACCTGAAGAGGTTGACAAGATCACGAGGATTGGATCCAAACAATCACCATCACCTTCGAACTGCCGTTTTGGAGAATGCCAAAATATTCCTCAGCATTACATTCGGAATTTGATTTTCAGCATGCCAAGCATTGCCAGGAGGTCATAAGAGCTAGAGGAGGTCCCACGCATTATTAATCTTTAAGCGTTTGGTTATCTTTTCTTTCCAAAGCAAACTTTTCTGTAATACTAAAATGAAGATTTTGTTATTTTTCAATTAAACCATTTGAAATTCGTTATTTAAGTTTTCTTCTTTTAATTCTTCGCCTTAGAAGTGTTTCGCAGAACCATATACTATCAATTAAGCAAGAAAGTGTTGCTCAAAAAGTAGTAAATTGTTATTTATATATGTTCTTGTAAGTGTACCAGTTCAAAAGTTGAGCAGTGTATTAATTCAACAATTAAATGAAATTTTGGAAAAATATAAAAATTTTGACATATTAATTGAAATGTTTAATATAAAGATGTTAATTAAAATAATTACATGAAAAATAGGGCTAATTTTCAATGTTAGTTTCATAAAATTTCAGAAAGGCATTTGAGAATTACGAAGAAGAAGTATGTCAAAAAAACGTATCACTTTTGTTTAAATTGAAAGTGGTATAAAAGCCAGAAACCCTAAAAAATAGGGATATCAATGTTTTGACACTTGAGTAGTAAACACGTACAGTCAAAAGCAAAGAAAGTAGATAAAAATAGAGGTTTTGGTCATAGACTTTGTCAAAATGATTAGTGTAAGAGCGGTTTCAAAGTTACTTGTCAAAATTGACAACTTTACAGTTGATATTAAACTATTATAAATGCATTCCATAAATGAATATATTACAGCTACTGCAAATTTGAGTAAAGGTTTGTTACGCTCCGCATATAAATATATTTTAATTTATTTTTTAAATAATATATTTCTTCTTTAAATATCTCGATTTAAAATATTTAAACTTAAGACATTTTTTCTGTATATTCGTTTACAAAGAGAAAGCATTTCTTTTGTTATATCCTTAACCCTTAGTTTTCTACCTGACCTAACGTTACTGTGGAATTTCTATATACATTTCATTTTAAATTGTTTTAATTAATTATACATCTTCCTTTATATGGTTTGTTTCATGTCATTAGAAAGCTTATGTCACAAGCGTTATTTTAATAATATTTATGCCATCGATAGAACATCTCTTCAGGTCGCTCTTCTTATTAATTATTATTCAAGATATCGACCCTCGCTTCGACTTAGGTCATAAAACAGACCTTTTCCAAACCAGTGTTCTATCGACACAAAACTATCAGTCGATTCGTTCTTGTTTCGTCAATTCGTGATTCGTCACCTGACCCAAAATTTCTTGTTTCGTCACCTGTACCTTTTTGACCTTTTCGCAGGTAATGATTTATTCCGCATTCGTCAACTAGGACTACTATTTTTTGTTTGAAAAAGCCAAACGCAAGTTTTTTCTTCTGTACTACCAAAGTCCATATGAATGGTGTATAATTGTTCAAATAAGGAAGGACAACTCTTAAATGTTCCGTCTCCAAAAAAGATTCTACCATGCTCTAGTCTACGTCCACATTCAGCAGCAAATATAAGTATCCTGTCGTCCAATTTATTGTCAAATAAAAGGAAATGTTTATATTTATCTGGCACGACAACATCTTTGCGGTGTTTAGGCAAACTATTAATGCCAAGAGAAGTATGTCTAGCATGATACAACTGCTGCTTCACTGAAGAATTTGGGTTACAAAGTCAAGACCCTTGTCTGCAGCTTTATTCATAACTTCTTGCTGATATATTTGGGTGACTGGTAAATTTTCTTCACGGGACCTTTTCTTGGCATTGAACAAGGCTGTTTCCACTTCATTTTTTGCAACATCTGGGGCACATATGGAATGTTCTTTACTTTTCAACACTGTTGTAATTGTTTTATCGGTTGTCACACTTCCAATACATTTTCGGCTTACACAAGTCCAAAAGATGTCACTATTTTGATAAATTTTCCTTTGGTGAAATTTATAACCTAGTAAAACCTCTATTAAGGATCGAATCTCAAATCTAGTCCGATTAACTTTCTAAAAGTTTTACATTTACGTAGGTACTTAAAAACATATTAGTACGGACATCTAAAATTTCGAATCCTGTATCAGGTAAACAGGATTAAAGCAAATGACTAAACAAGAACACTTTAAGCAGGTATATCTTGCAGTTGACGAAACAAGAATAAAATTGGTCATAACAGGTCAAATTTCCCTAGGTGACGAAACACGAATAGACGAAACAAGAAAACACCCTATCAGTCCATCTTCTCTTTAGAACCTTTGAAAGTAAAACAACTCATCGTGCTGTTCAAGTCCACGATGCCACGCCGCCCGGCGTCTTTCGCTTCTAAGAACCGCTCTACATATACTTGACCAGGTATATCTTCGAAGGCCACGTCACCATCTTCGCCACACAAAGGTAACTCTTATTGTTCGATACAGAGATTATTTTATATTAATCGTATTCAATTAACCCTTAATTTACTGCTAAATTAAACGTTCGTTTCAGTGTATTTTGTGTTAATTCTTAATTACTTTTAAATATATCAATTTCAATTTCTCTTATGTAAATATAAATACAAACTTTAAGGCCAACGCTCCTGTGTTTTATTTAGTAAGTAAGTTGTTGTATATTTATTTAATTAACATTATCACACACGTCCTGGAACTTTGATGAAACTTCACCAGCACCACTAATTATTTTATTATCAAATAATTTCATTATTATTAGAACGGCACATACATCCCGATAACCAGCCAAACCGCCGTTTGTAATAGGTTTTAACGTGGAAGTTATGTGAAATTGCGGAAGGAAATAATACACTGTGAGCAACAATGGTTGACACGTCTGAAGTTGCAACTTTATTAACGCGATATTAAAAATATATTCCATATATTAATAATTATTTCCTGCATATGTCAGAAAGCAGTAAATCCATATGCGTACGTGTTTCTCTATTGTCGTGCCTTCTCGGAAAATATTGGTATGTGAAATAATTTAAAATTAATGCGCGTAAAAATAAATGATAAATACGTGTTACTTTCAGGTTAGAATGTTCACCGACGAACATAATAGGTTTATTGTAGAAGCCTATTTCCGTACTGGAGAAAGAGACGAAGATGGTGTTTGGAAGTATTCATTTATGTCTTGCTTTAACCAATTTGAAGAAGCTTTTCCTAATGAAGAAATTTCAAAAGATAAGTTTCGTTAACATGCACGTCGTGTTATAGATCATTTTCGTGATGTAATAACTCGATATAGTCATGTATATGCATAACACTCTCGGCAAGGCTACAACCTCGCCTTTTTAATACAAACGGTAACGTGTTATATAAACACGACCTCACTCTGTGTTTATTGCATACACAAGACTATGTGTCAGGGTTGTAGATATGTTCTAGAAAACACATCAAGGATCTTCTCTAAGTATATATAGACATTAGTTTAAGTAAGAGGGAGGCAGATTCAGATTCAGTCTTATCCAGAGTGATAGTCAGAGTAACAGTACGAGTAGAGTGAACCATGTAAATACTTTGTTATCCAGTTTTGTAAGAGTTAATTAATTATAGAATGTTACCCGAACTTCGTGTGTGTATCATTTAGTACCTGATTCGCCTCGGACTTGCTACCCGATGTGGCCGCCCAAACGGCACACATTACACGCCGATCCTCCAGGCACTAAGGACCTTATTACGTAGTGATCTCTGCCTACCTTAGGGCATAGGGCCCTACATTATCATATGGCGATCCAGACCAGCCCTTTAGGGCACAGGTTATTAGAGTGATACAGGCAGTGTATGTAAAGGGAAATCATCTGGTAGACCTAAAGTATTAACGGAAGATGTTGTAGAGGATCTACGCCAAAGAGTAGAGCACAGTCCTAAAAAATCATTACGGAAATTATCATTACAGACAGGTATTGCTTCTATTGCATATTTGACAGTTACTTATTATCATGTTATTTTACAGAAATTTCTTACGGTTCGTGTCGCACTGCTTTAAAGAAAGCGTTCCATATAAAATTAGAGCAGTCCAAGAGCTTTCGTCGTTAAATTTGGAGAAGCTTGTAAATTACTGTCAGTGGTTTAATACTACTCTAAATAATGATGATGTACGTGATGTAATCTTCTTTAGTGATGAAGTATGGTTTCACTTAAGTGGCTTTAGCAATCCACAAAATTACAGGGTGTGGTCTTCCGAAAACCCTCATGTATTTCATGAAACACCACTGCATCCATTAAAGATTGGAGTATGGATTGCAATGTCAAGAAGAAGAATAGTTGGTCGAATTTTCTTTTACAACAATGCCCAACATTACATAGAGCAAATATTGCAACTATTTGTTAATGAAATACATGATGATGAACTACAGGCGGGATATTTTCAACAAGATAATGCACCGGCACACACAGCTGCTGTTACAATCGAATTCCTGCGATAGTTTTATGATAACTGTTTAATAAGCAGAAATATTTGGCCGCCGAGGTTTCCCGATATAACACCACTTTACTATTTTATGTTTGGTCATTCAAAAAATAAGGTATTTAAAAATCGAATTCATATAATAGAAGAATTAATAGAAGTTGTGACGAATGAAGTAAATGCTATAACACCAGAAATTCTTAGAAAAGTTTTCAGTAATATGAAATCTCGCATTAATTTATGTGTACAAACCAATGGATAACACTTTGAACATATGTTGTAAATATTGTTTATAATCTTGTATGTTTTATATTTAATAAATGTGTATCTTGTTTGTTATTCTACTCCAGTGTTTATCTAATCTTCTTTGATTAGTTTCATAATTAACTAATTTGTTGTTAATACAGAATAACCTAATTGAACAGCGTTTAATTGTCATTAATTTCAGTCCTTTCTCAAATGTTAATTGTGATTATTGTGAACTTAACTTTTACTTTACGCCAATGAATGCAGTAGCGGTCCACAATATTTATTATGCGGCAATGACCCTTTTCGAATAGAACGGCACAATCAATCATTTTTGCTCACACTGTATAAATGCGTATATATCTTTATGATGTTTTTTAATTATATTTTTATTCGTATTAATCAGATGGAATATGTTTTGATAATTATTTGATAGTCCATAGAATAATGACTGGACACCAATGACAAGTAAATAAAGCCATGTTTACAAAGCACGAGATCTCTTGTCTACTTTATTTTTGCTTTCGACTGTCCTTCGTGAGATCAACAAAAAATAGGCGAATACATAAGTAGTGTCAGGTAAGTGTGATAGAAACAATATAAAGATAACAATCAAAGAAGTTAGGTACTGCCTAAATATAAATACGAGAATCAGAAAGAAAGAGGATTTCAAGAAAAGAAAGTGCCATCTATCATCTAGTAACATAAGGTTAGATAAAATGCTAATTTATAAACGTCTTTTCATAAACGTCAAATAATAAATATTAAAAGAAAAAATATAATTCAAAAACTGTATTCAAAAATAAGAAATCCAATTACAAAGAGTCAATAGAATTTTTCACATTAGCTGTTCTTTGGTCTTGTTTCTCGAAAATTCACGAACCTGATTTTAAAATAAAAGATTAAAAATATAACTTTTAAAATTTAAAAAAACACCTGAGATAAGTAATTACCAATCGATGCGCCCACGATAGAAAGAGCTAGCTGAGGAGAAAACTGAAAAGAAGATCACGTCCACCTATCACTATTTATCAAATGCATGTTATAATATTTATTTATTTCTGTAAAATAATGATTTTTAGAAAAATGAAAGTTACCTTATTGTATAAAACACACATGTAGTAAATAAAACACTTTCATAATAGTACTGGCAGTTCAAATGACCTTTCAACGCAACAGATAAAGGCTGAATACAGAGCGCACCAAGATTTTTTGGGTTCGTCATTATTTTTGTTTTTCTTTTGGCTGTTTTGGTAAATAAAATGTTTTAAATGTTCTTTAAGTCCAAATTCCTATTTGATAGATAATATTTCATATCTTGTGAAAAAAAAATTAAGAATCTTCACACAAGAGAACTCATCCAAAAAAAAAACCCATAATATTGAACATCATCAAACGCTTGAGATATCTGGAGAAAAAATATGTAAAAATCAAATTCTATTGGATCAAAGGACATTCAGGTATAGAACCTAATGAGGCTGTTGATCGTTTAGCAAAGGAGGCTATAAATAGTAAGAACATACTGACGGAAAAAGTACCATCTAATGATCTTATTTCTCATCTAAAAACCAAAACATTAAAAGATGATTGGCAAGCATATTGGAAGCATTCATGTACGAATAGAATGACACACTACGCAAAAATACACCCAAATGTATCTATCCGAGAATGTCATAAGGAACATAGGGTATCAAGGATATATCGCACTACTGTCGCTCGATTAAAATTTAACCATGGACAATTTCCAGCACATTTACACAAACTTAAAATTATCGAATCAGCTTTTTGTACATATGGTAATAATACAGCCGCTATGAACTTTTTAATCTTCGAATGCCCTACGCACAATAACTTTCCAGGTGAATTTATTGGCAGACTTGTTAATGCGGGAGTGGTTATGGCTAATAGTATTACATGTGTCCTAATGTATAATAGCAAGAATGTTTACGATGCATTGATGGATTACATTTTTAAATCTAGAATTCGGATCTAAAATCAAAACCTATCCTCGTTTGCCTTTGTGGGGAAACCTATTTTTCAGATGGCCGTTTTTTATTGTGTTTAAAGTCGTCTGATAGGCCCCGGACGTGAAACATGTTTATTCCAACGTTTCCCTTCCCGATTTGCGTGAATTTTATCTTATTATAAATTCTGTAAACCTTTCACCTAACGTGGCAATATGGGCAATGATTCCGAATGCCAAAAAAAACACACACATGTAGTAGATAAAACACCTTCATAATAGTACTGACAGTTGTTCAAATGACCTTTCAACGCAACAGATAAAAGCTGAATAAAGAGCACACCAAGATTTTTGGGTTCGTCATTATTTTTGCTTTTCTTTCCGCTATTTTGGTAAATTAAATATTTTGTAACTTTTTTAATTCCCAATTCTTATTTCATGGATAATATTTTATATCTTGTGAAAAAAAATCAAGAAACTGGAATTTTAATTATGATAGCAGACATTTACTTGAGTGTCCGGAATCTTTTGTCCACGAGTGTAATTCTAGTAGATAATATTGTATTTTGGAGAAAGGCTCATATTAATTAAATACCTTGTTGGTTTCGGACATAAAATTCTATTCTCAAAATAACCATGGTCTCATTTTGCAATGAAATAATCATTTATATATTAATGTTTAATATTTTGTCCGTTACTGATTAAATGAGAAGCACAGGTATGTTATTTTAGTTTATTCCAAGAAGAGAGAATCTTTATAAGATTGGCCTGGTCTATACGGTTTTCTTGGAGTACATTCGCTTTTATTCTAGAAACCGTTCAGGTACTTTGATTCACTCAGATTAATTCAGTTTAATTATATGAAACAAAATTACCTTTATATTATTTCGCGTGAGCTAATCCACTCCAATCTCATTTTCTCCCGAAGACATTTCATTTGGTATTTCATTAGCAATGGATTACAATACGGAATGTAGCGGAGAAACCATATAAGTAAATAGATTCACATCGTTTAACTAAATAGGCTGGCTTCTCTGTTAGTCAAGGTCGTGAGTTCCCACTCCGAGTTGTTAACTGGGATTAAAGGGATTGACAAAAATAGGACCGAATTTCCTTTGAGCTTCAGCTATCCTTTGCCATATTCGTACATTGATTAAAGCGCGGAAGTTTTCATTATCTCTTTTATATTTACACAGAAAAGGTAATTATAACTTAGTGGAAATCTCAGACGGTGGTTGTGTATTTGTAATAAGAAAATTTATTAAGTAAATTAAGCGTCCAAATTTGTCTCGGGGGTTTGGTCTGTGAAATAAACGAACGCTTTGTTTGCCGGTACTAATTGTGGAAATATTGTATAAGGGGTAAATTAGGCCAGAGATGAAAGCATTCTCTTTCGCCAAATTACTAACATTTTGTTTGCACTTTCTAATTTATTAAATTTTCGATGCTCCTGGGAATTTTAATTCAGCTACTTGGAAAGCGGAATATGTTAAACACATTTATACTAAGAGAAACTATATCGAAAACGTTTAAATTCTCTGATTGCATTATCAACTTTACGTTATTACAATTGGTTTATTTTGACTTACGAAATAAGCAGAATTTGTATAAGTAAAACTAATTTTATTAGTTAGAACGTAGAACACTTTGGTGATACAAAAGTCTACAAAGAGGCGCACCAGAAAAAGAAAAAATAATGTGTGATAAAACATATATACATTCTTACCTTATGCGATGTCTAATAAGACTATGATTAAAAAAAATTTTTATAAGTGGCGGTTGTGGATTATGTATATTTCAAAAATGTATGTCTTAACTTAATATCATCTAGTTATCTGTCAAATGTGATTAATTTTATATGTCAGAATATTGTACTATACGGCATTCCAAATAAGAATACAACGGTTTATTCTTATTTCTATTTTCTAAATTAATGAAGCTATACGTCACTACAAATAAGATTAAACCGTTGGGAAAAATAGGCTTAAAATAAGAGCTTGTGAATATCTAAAATAGAGGCTGCTTTTATGCAGGCAAAATTAATGTCACTAGATACATATAAAGTACCGCAATCCATAAGGCCAAAGAGTGCGAGAGAGAAAGCGCTACTTTTTCCCAAACATGGCCGCCAAACGTCAAATCACTTGTCGTTGCATCGTTGCATCTAAACCCACCGTTGGCAACATAAAGTGTAATTATGCCTGGTTGTTGTATTATCAATTGCAAAAACAGTGTCGCCAAAGGTTTCCGTTTATTTGCATTTCCCAGTGGTGAAAGGAATGCAGACAGAAGAAAAGTGTGGTTATGTGACATTAATCAAGACAATGTGCCGGTAAATGCGAAGATTTGTGAGGTGAGTACATATGTAAAAGCAGATCACTTGTTATAACACTTAGTTACTTATGTAAGGTGCATTTTTCTGATTCCCAATTTGAACAATCAAGAGCAGATGACATGAAAAAACTAACTCCAAATGCACACCCTGATCTGGTTGTCAACCACAAAAGGCGAAAATGCGTGCTTTAGTAAACCAACAATAATAAATAATGAAAACAGTGCTTGCTTGTTTTAATTAATTGCCTTACTATCTGCGGTTTAATTATTAACGCATGTTCATACAGTTGCGTTCTTTTAAGAATACAGTACTAAATTGATTTTTTATTTAACACAGCAATTCAATTTTGACGCCAAATTTTTGCCCAAAAATGGCGGAGGTTTGCGGTACTTTATTTATCTAGTGACTTTAGGCAAAATTTTGTTTATTTAGTTCTGTCAAATTAGCGTTTTGCTGTCAGTACTGACCGGTATTTCTGTCAGTGCTAGTCAATTGCGTGTTTTACTGGTTGTTTATTGTGTTATTTATTATTAATATTCGTTAAAGATAGTTCTTTATAGAGATAATAAAGTGAAAACCGAACTGGTGTCATAAGACGATGTTTTGTTGTACGAGGCCAAGTTTGGAAAACGAGCCGAAGGCGAGTTTTCCAAAGGACGAGGACAACAAAACGTCTTATGAAACGAGTTTTCTATACTATTTTTTCTATTTCGCATTTCCATAACTTTTAAAATTTATATTTTTCATAATATGCAATTTGTATAAAATAAGTGACATTTAATTTTTTGAAATGTAAACGTTGGTCAAACTGACATTCCCTATTTTTAAATAGCGAATGTCATCTAAAATTTATTATTATTCTAATTCAAACAGAAACTATAAAGAAATGATCGATAATTCTAATTACCTAAGCGGGACACCACCGAATCTCCGTGAAATAGCAGAAAATACATCTGGAAATTTATTGCAAGAAAAATCTCGTGTAGTATATGAAAAAAATTATCAGCAATTTGAATCTTGTTGTATTGAAAATGAAGTTCACATACTATCAGAAAATGTTTTATTGGCATATTTTAAGCTACAAAGTGAAATACCCTAGACACTATGGGCATTATATTCTATGTTGGGTTCTTGTTTAAATATCTATAAGAACTTAGATATATCAAAATATTCTAAACTACAAGCATTCTTAAAACGTTGTGGACAAGGATATCAGCCAAATAAATCTAAAATATTAGATATGGAATAAATTGATCATTTTATAGAAAATGCTGATGATAAATTGTACCTTGCAATAAAGGTATTTCTGTTTCTCTATTAAAACACAATTTGTATAGCATTTTCATTTTAGGTTGCATTATTAATAGGTTATGCTGGAGCTTGTAGACGAGATGAATTAGTAAATATGTCAATCAATGATGTTGAATATAAGGATGATTTCATTGTTTTTTCGATACCTAAAACAAAAAATTATTTACCTAGAAGTTTTGCAATCACAACCCCTAAATGGATTGATTTAATAAAAAAATATATAAGTTTAAGATAAAAAAACACAACCATTGAACGTTTCTTTCTTACCTATCGCAATGGATATTGTATATCATGTCCAATTAGAATTCATACAATAGGCAAGATGCCTAAACTTATTGCGGTCTTTCTTAAATTACCAAATCCTGAATTATTTAGTGGACACTGTTTTAGACGTTCCAGTACGTCTCATATAGCAAATAAGGGTGGTGATTTGATTACAATTAAGCAACATGGAGGATGGAAATCGTCAGCTATAGCTGAGGGTTATATTGATACATCCATGAAAAGAAAAATTGAGGTTGCTCAAATGTTCTCGTCTGAACAAAATACATCAAGTGGGTGTTCAAGCGTTTCACAGCCACAATCTTCAAATAAAAAATCTAAAGTTATTGTTGAAACTAACACTACAAGGAAAACGTTAGTTTCCAATCGAAACCTACCTGACATTAGTATAAATGCTTATGATTCATCGCAAGTTAATGTACATGTTTATACTAATTACAATAACTAAAATAAAATACATTAACATAATTATATTTTTATATTGAGTTTTGTGCTTCATTCTTACTTGTTTAAGGACTAAAATATAATAATAAATAGTCGTTATTCTACATTGATGTTAATTATCTTTTGTATTCTGGTAGGTACATAACCTATATTAAGCAGGGTGTCAAATATTATTCCAAATTGAACAGGAAACAAACACTGAATAATGAAAGGTTGCGTCTCGAAATAAGGTTCATTTCGAGCCGCGAATGCGTATCAAAATGAGATCATTGTGTGTGCGAAATAGAAAAAAATATTTTATCACTCATTAATTTATTTCATTTATTTAATCGCAATCGTTTTAGAGCATGGATGACGCAGCTTTACCAGGTCCATAAAAAAATCGTAAAGGAAAATATGTAAAAATTGGACGAGTCAGATGGCTTATAACGTGTATTTTAAGAACAAAGCTAATACGCCCAAAACAGCTGCTGTTCGTCAAACTTCAAGGGAAGTAGGGATAGGTCGGGATACTATCCTTGACATTATTAAGGAAATTGAAGTGTCTGGAGTCCCACATTCTCCTTAAACGAGGTTGCCGAGAAGCTTACAATAAATTAGATGAAGTATCAAAAAGTACGATTAGAAGGCACGTGCATTCATTTTTCTTTAAAAATGAGTTAGCAACTTGCACAAAAATATGTGAAGCTATTAAAGGGGATGCCAGTTTACCTCCTTTAAAACGAAGATCACTATGGAGAATCCTAAGGAAATTAGGATTCAAGTTGGAAAAACACACACAAAACAACATATTAATTGAATGAAATGATATTATCTTATGAAGACGTCGTTATTTGACAAGTATAAGAAAGTTTCGTGCAGAAGGGAGAAAAATTTATTATTTAGATGAAACATTGGTGAATGTAGGATAAAACGGTATGTATACAGAATCATGGATAAATTTTTAAGTAGGTGTAAGCGAGCACTAGACGATTGTGAAGCATCAAGAAGTGCACAGACGACAGTGGTTTCGAAGACAAAATCAAGAAAATATTCTGAAGAATATTTAAATTTTGGGTTTACCAGGAGTGATGTAAATGGAGAAGAAAGGCTTCTGTTTCTCATTTGCTCAAAAATTTTGGCAGCAGACAGCATGACACCAAATAAACTTAAACGACAATTAGAAACGCTTCACAGTGAGTACCTTAGCAAATCCGGAGAATTCAGAAAAAAATTTTCTATGAAAGATAAAGCTTTACTCGCCTCTTACAAAGTTTCATACCACCATAAGGTGAAGAGCTTATTCTGCCAGCTGCAATTGAGATTGTAGGAACTATGTTTCGAGATAGTTTTGCCAAACAATTGAAGTCCATACCTTTATCAAATGATACTGTTACCCGTCGAATAGGTGATATAGCTGAAGATGTACAGCATCAGCTTTTCGGAAGGTTGCGTGACAATCTATTTTCAATTAAGCTTGATGAGGCGACAGATAGCAATAAATATGCTCATTTAATTGCCTATTGTTCGCTTTTGTGATGGTATATCAGCAGTAGAAAATCTATTCTGCAAACCAATAGAACTCAGAGCAACAGTACTTGCATTATTTGGTATCTTAAATGATATTCCAAACGAGGCTAATATAGAGTGGAAAAATTGCGTCGGAATATGAGCCGATGGTGCTCGTACAATATCTGGAAGATTCCAAAGTGTACAAGCACTTGTGAAACAAAAATCTCCAGAGTGTATATGGACGCACTGCATGATCCACAGAGAAGCTCTTACTTCCAGAAAAATGTGTCCTGGTCTGAATCTTGTGCTAACGACAGTCATAACCGTAGTAAATTATATATAATTGAGACTCCTAAAATCAAGAATCTTTTCTGCACTTTGTAAAGATTGTTGCGAGTGGTTTCAGTACTTTCAGCGTTTCTATTGAATTGCGACGCAAGATGGTTATCACGTGGGAGATTTTTGCAACGTGTTTATGAATTAAGAGATGAAATCGCCATTTTTCTAGAAGAGGAAAACCGACCGGAAGCCGAAATGTTTCGAGATGGCTTATTTCTGATGAAATTGAGCTACTTGGTCGACATATTCGAGAAATTAAATATCTTGAATATTCAACTCCAAGGAGCAAAGACACATATTGTCATAGATTTTTCTCTTCAGAAGAAAGAAAAAAATAGTAGAACAATATTGAACATTATTTGTATGACATTTATAAAATTATGTATTTTATTTTGGTGTCTATATTTTTATTTCAGACGGGGAACGATATAAATTTTAAATGATGAATTTTGTAATATTTGATTTTTATCTATGTCCTGTAGTTCCAGGGCTAGATTGATATTCAAAGTTGGCGCCATCCTGGATGTTAGAGCGTGTATTGAGAGATATACATTTTAGTATTATTTTTGAGTTGTTATTTAGGTAGGGATGCCCTAGCGTTTCCAGGACCTTCATTTTAGAGATTGTTTAATGTCCTTGAAGATAGGTCGTTATAAGTGAATATTAGACACGACTTAATTTTGTCTAATATATATAATATCTTGGATAATTCGTTATAGTTTTTGGTGCGTCGTTTGTGTTTAAAAATAATTTGTCGTGGTTTTACAAGTCTTTTATACTTGTAATTTAATTTATTAGAAACACCTATCTAAAGAAAAGGAATCTCTCGTGCTGTGTTACATTAATTAATGTAGGTACCTTTTATAATTATTATTAATATATTGAAGAAAGCGCTATAAATAATTTGTAAACTTTTGTAAAATTTTTTATATGTTCAGAAAAATATCTAGAAAATTTGTTAGACTGTTTTATGGAGTTTGGTTTTTATTCACATAAATATTTCAATACCTAGGAAAGTGGGGACAAGTTTGTGTGATGTCATGTTAATGCATGCATGACGGTAAGAATTTGATTTCGCGCGGAAGATAAACAAATCTTTATTTTGACGTTTGAGTTTTGGGTTAAAATTATTGTTGACATCTGATAAATTTTCTTGTATATTATTAATTTTATATCTTTGCTCGTGATTATTCAACTCAAGGTTTTTAACGGCTTGTATCTTCATATGATATCCAAGTCTTTTTACCCTTGCAGCTGTGCTATTAACAGTTCAACGTTACACTTAGTAAAGTTGATTCCTTTTTCTTTTTCTTTTTTTGAAATAAAATTGTAAGGGGGAAAATGTTTGTATAATTTGTCTGACACCTTGTATTATTTTATGACATTACCCGAATCCGAGAGGATCAACCCTGGAGAAGTGAGCTCAAGGAAGGCAAAACGACTGAAGACTGCCGGCAGATTAAGTTGCAGTGTGAACTTAAATCTAATTAGCAATTAAAAGCACATTCCACTGCAATATGTTGTATACGAGTGATAAAGTTAATGCTTTTTTTAGAAAGCTGGAATTGTGGAGCGGAAATTTAAAGCAAAAAAAACTAGAAATGTTTGCAAATGTGTTAAAAGTTACAAGACTGAAGAACAACATATGGAAGTTATTATTGTGACAATCATTTAACCATGCTGGCAAATAATTTTAAAAAGTATTTTGTTGCTGACTTCAACTTGATAGCAAGTTACGAGTGGGTTAGTGGCCCATTTCAAAATACCTCCAAAGGTCTCTCAATTGCCGAAGAAGACATCTTTATAGACTTCACAGCAAGTGACGAAATAAAAAGACAATTCACTAATATAGGGTTGGATGATGAGTTTTCTGCACTGAAAACAAAAGCATTTCGTATACTACAGGGTGGCCCAAAATGACCGAAGGGGTTTGAGTTCATTATAACTTCTTATTTAAGACATAATTATTAATTTTTTAAAATTTTAAATACAGTATATTAATGGAGAATATTTTTAATTTAATTATGAAAAATTATATCTCGCAAGTGGTGGCCATTTTCTGCTTCACATATTCGTGCTCTTTCCAAAACATTTTCCATAACCTTTCGCAAAACTTCAGGTGTTATGTTGTTGATTTCGTAGCGAATATTATTTTATAATTCCTGTATGGTTCGAGGCTTATTAATATAGACTTTTCCTTTCAAATAACCCCAAAGGAAACAGTCTGAAGCGGTTAAATCCGGTGAACGCGGAGGCCAATTAAAATCGCTTGTACGGGAAATAATTCGTTCACCAAAGATGTCGCGTAAAAGAGCCATTGTGTCCCTCGATGTGTGCGCTGTGGCTCCATCCTGTTGGAACCATACTTGCGGATGGTTTCCCACGGCTGGCCTTAAAAAATTTTCCAACGCTGTCCGATATCTAACACCAGTGATGGAAACGGCGACACCGTGTTAATTTTCAAAAAAAATATGGGCCAATTATCCTTTCCGACGAAACACCGCACCAAACGGTACACTTAAGTGGGTGTAATTCTCGCTGTTGAAATACTCTTGGATTTTCCGTAGCCCATATCGTGCAGTTTTGCCTATTAACGAACCCATTTAATTGGAAATGGGCTTCGTCGCTCATTATAATTAAATTATGAATAAAATCATGATTTTCTTCTGCTTTTTGACGAAAATAAATTGCATAATCAAGTCGTTGCTGGTAATCTGTTTCAATTGTTGGACAAGCTGAATTTTGTATGGAAACATACCTATTGTATGCAAAATTCTCTGCAGCGACTCTCTTGAGAGGCCAAGTTGTGTCGAACTTCTCCTGGTTGATGTTTCTCCATCTTCCCGAATACTCTCCTGTACCCGTTCAATATTGTAATCCGTGTGCACCGTTCGTCGTCTGCCGGCACCAGGAAGGTTCCTTACTGTCCCTTGTTCTCGAAAATTTGCAACCAGACGGTTTATTGTTGACTCTGAGGTCCAACCCGCACATTAAAATAACGACGATATGCACGCTGAGTCAAAACAATGGATCGTTGATTTGAGAAATAAAGTTCAACGATTTTGGCACGTTGTTCAATTGTGTACTGTTCCATTTTAAATTCCCCATGTCTTCTTTACAAAATACTGAAAACAAAAAAAAAATTATAACAAAAAAGTTAAAAGGAATTAAAACCCCTTCGGTCATTTTGGACCCCCTGTATTACCATTTTTAAGAAGCTACCTTTGCGAAACTGGATTTTCTGCGATGGCTGCTTTGAAGACAAAATATAGATCTCAGCTAAATATAGAAAAAGAGCTTAGAGTGACAATTTCAAATATTAAATCCTCTTTCGAACAACTTTGCTCTGCAAGACAGGCCCAAGAGAGACGCTAATAAGTATTAATCCTGTTTTTAATTTATTATTGATAAGTTAGTTATTAAATATACTGTGCAGTACATATATAATTCTATTTATAAATGTATTATATCATATATCAGTGTAAACGTGTATTTTATTTTTTATTATATCAAAATGTTTTCAAGAAATTAAATAATTTTTTTTATAATATTTTCTATCGATATATTTTTCTCATTTTTACTCGATATACTCGCCCCCTTTAGCTTTATCACGCTCCCCTAGGGGGGGGGGGCGCCCATAGGTTGAGAACTGCTGATGTAACACCTTTTATTTATATTTAGGCGCGGCACGTGATAACGAACTGTTGGGGCACGTACAATAATGCGAGTGCTTTGTACCAACTGTAGCGTTTTCTGAGTAAACACCGAAATCACAGGAGGCACACGCATCATTGTACGTACCCCTACAGTACGTCTTCACAAGCCGCGCCTGATTTATATCGTTTAAAAATAATAAATATTTTTTAGAAATGATTTTGTATTATATTCTACATAATTCCTTAAATATGGAAAAAATTCTGGTCATAATGGGCTAAATTATATTATGGTTAAGGATTTTTTTGTTTCTCTCTGTTTAAAATTTAAGCCACAGTCGCCACTAATTAGGGTCAGTAATAATGAACAAGTTCAATATGTTGATCAACATTTGCTGCAAGAAGAACAAAAAAATTGGGGCGGAATATCAATAAAGATAAAGAGCGACTTTCAATAATATTTAACTTTAGAAATTCGATTAAGTAAAAGTCTAAAAGGCGCTAAAGGTAATGTTACGGTCACGAATTAGAAATTTTTAATTTAAGAAATAAATAGCAAATATTTTAATAAAAAATTTGTTCATAAAGCGAAATGCTTAGTCTTAATTCGATAAAGGGGTATATTTTATGCATGTATAGTTATGAAACAGTTTACATAATTGAATTGATTCGGCATTTACTTGATGAAGATCCATAATTAAGAATAGAAATAAAACTACGGTTTTAATCTTCACTTTTACTCTTTATTCGTAAAACGACAATTGTTTCGCCAGCACAGTGGCTTCCTCAGGTAATAATTTTGTTTCAGAACTATATTTAACAAATCTAAAATTTCAGCTTTAATTACCGGGTTAGTGTTCTTAGCTACAAGTAAATTTTCAATTAAATTAACGGTTTCGGCTGGAGGGACACTCGGGAATAAGTTTTTAACGTCAAAAGATACCAATTTTGCATTATGAGGTATTGAAATATTTTTGATTTTATTAATTAATTCGAATGAATTTTTAATGCTGTACTGTGACTTAAAGTTAGTGTATTTAGTAATAATATCAATAAGTATTTTTGATACTTTAACAGAAGGTGCAGTAACATAAGAAACAACTGGTCTAATGGGATCGTTTTGTTTATGTAATTTAATTAAAGAGTATAATTTAGGTGGTTGAGGGTTCGTAATTACTAAACTTCCTTTCTCTTTTTCGTTAATGACAACATTTATATTTTTTAGAGTGTTTTTAATAGCTAATTGGTATGAGTTTGTAGGGTCTTTGTTAAGTAAGACATACTTAGATGATGTCATTCTGTATACAGAATGACATCATCTTTACTAGAGCAGATAAGGGTAAAACAGTTATTGCTATAAATAAACAAGATTATATATCTAAGACATACGACTTTTTGGACACAGATAATTATACTTAACAAAGACCCTACAAACTCATACCAATTAGCTATTAAGAACACTCTAAAAAATATAAATGTTGTCATTAACGAAAAATAGAAAAGAAGTTTAGTAATTATGAACCCTCAACCACCTAAATTATACTCTTTAATTAAATTACATAAACAAAACGATCCCATTAGACCAGTTGTTTCTTATGTTACTGCACCTTCTGTTAAAGTATCAAAAATACTTATTGATATTATTACTAAATACACTAACTTTAAGTCACAGTACAGCATAAAAAATTCATACGAATTAATTAATAAAATCAAAAATATTTCAATACCTCATAATGCAAAATTGGTATCTTTTGACGTTAAAAACTTATTCCCGAGTGTCCCTCCAGCCGAAACCGTTAATTTAATTGAAAATTTACTTGTAGCTAAGAACACTAACCCGGTAATTAAAGCTGAAATTTTAGATTTGTTAAATATAGTTCTGAAACAAAATTATTACCTGAGGAAGCCACAGTGCTATCGAAACAATTGTCGTTTTACGAATAAAGAGTAAAAGTGAAGATTAAAATCGTAGTTTTATTTCTATTCTTAAACAGTTTACATATTATCATTTTAGATATTATCGTTCTATAATATTAACATTTCTGATACTCCATATTCTCTGATAAATTTTGTCTGTATTCTTAAGATCTTGTTCAGTACACAGATGAAGTGTAGCAGCACTTTGCAGTACTCAAATGGTAGTACAAATTAATAAAGTTTCAACTAAATAGGTGTAATACTCTACGAAGTACTCTTGTCAGATAACAGAAGTAGTTCACAAAAGTAAATGAATATATGCAACTATATTATTCAAGTTATTGCATGCTATATCGAAGAAAGAGAAATATTTAATTTACTTCTGCGTAATTTTTTAAATAACAATAGACTTAATTAGCAGATAGGGCCATACTACAACTTCTATACTATGATTTCTGTATTTTAAGCAAGAAAAAGTCGTTTCCTTTTTATATTGTCACAACGTCGGTTGCGTTTTACGGATTACGCATCAGCGATTCCTTTTTTAACGTCGCGTTAAAACATCTGCAGAAGATTAAGTTTATGTCCTTCACATGAGTTGAGGATCCGCTTTTAGTTAAGTTCACCCAACTTGTTCGCTCCACCAAGGAAAGGATATCGACTGAACTTCACATACAACTTGGAAAGACACTACAAAACCACTGTGTAAATGTACAAGATTGCGAGATCAGCGTTTCTGTTTACAAGTGTTTTCGAGTGAGGATTATCGTGAGGATGTACATCTGCCCTCACTCTCCGACCAATGTGCCGTTTTGATTTTCATTCTCTATACTACAACTACACCGGTTACACCGACACGAACAGGTGGAAACTATGGATTCCAATTTAAAAATATAATGGTATCACATGTTGCCTACATATACTCAGATACACACACGTATACGTCTATAACGTGTGTATACTAGGTACTTTACCAAATTGTAAAACACCGACTGCATAAACGGGCGATAATGTTGCAAACCTCACGTATAGACTGAATGTTCTTGAACGAGATTGTTAAAAACGGTTATTGAATCTTATATGTTTCCTATGATGACATCTTTTTGGTATTACATCTTGGGTAAAAAGCTTTGTATAATCTTTGCTTATACACAGGAATGTTAAGTAGAATAAATGCGCTTTTCTGGAAAACTTTTATAAGTTAATTCAACTCGCAACAATTTGTTAATTTTTCGACAATGAACACTGTCTTTTGATGATTTTTCATAATGCATCATTATCCGTTTGTTATTCGACCAATAGCTGAATAAAATAATAGGCAGATGAAACATGTGTTTGAAACAGAAGCGAACTATGTAGACGTAATCGTAATCTATTAAATACGAGGGAAGATCAGTAAGTACCCGTGTTTGAAGACAGGTGGCGGTGCTGAGGGAAGTTGGCATTACCGTCGTGTACTACCATTTGTCAGACAACACCATAATAAATTTCAGACTGATTCATAGGTTAGTTTTTATTTGGCAGTCAGTTGTATCACACGTGTTTCGTGTTTCTCGATAAAATGGAAAAAGAGCAATATCGATCCGTAATTCGCTTTTTATTTTTGGATGGAAAAACATGCGAAGAAACAAAAGCGAAGTTGGATGCTGTCTATGGAGACCCTTCACCATCTATGACAACCGTAAGATATTGGTTCAACGAATTTAAACGTTGTCGTACATCTGTTTTTGATGAGGAGCGCCCAGGCCGCCCGGCAGACGTGGTTACCGAGGAAATCGTTGAAAAGGTCCACGACATGATTGTCGCTGATCGCCGAACGAAAGTGCGCGAAGTAGCAGAGGCCGTAGGCGTGTCGTACGGAACGGCAATTAATATTTTACAAGATAAGTTATCGGTGAGAAAGGTGTCGGCCCGATGGGTGCCGCGATTGCTTACGGTGGACAACAAGCGGATACGGTTGTCAATGTCGAAGCATTGTTTGGACCCCTTTAAGAGAAATTCGCAGGAGCTTTTGCGTCGAGTCGTCACCGTTGATGAAACCTGGATCCATTATTATACGCCAGAGTCCAAGCGACAGTCAAAACAATGGATTTTTCGGGGTGAATCTGCTCCGAAGAAGGCAAAGACGGTCCCATCGGCCGGAAAGGTCATGGCCACGATTTTTTGGGATTCCAACGGAATAATCCTCATGGACTTTTTGCAAAAAGGAAGAACGGTCACGGGGCAGTACTACAGTGAATTATTGGACCGATTCGATATAAAATTGAAGAAGACACGGCCCCATTTGGCTAAGAAAAAAGTGCTGTTTCACCACGATAATGCACCAGCACATTCATCCAGAATTGTCGCGGCAAAGTTGCATGAACTGCACTACGAATTGCTGCCGCACCCACCGTACTCGCCTGACTTGGCTCCCTGCGACTTCTTTCTGTTCCCCAACATGAAAACGTGGCTCGGGGGAAAAAGATTCAGCTCAAACGAGGAGGTTATCGTCGAGACAGAAGCGTATTTTGCAGAGTTTGACAAATCGTATTTTTTGGAGGGGTTAAAGAAATGGCAGAAACGTTGGGAAAAGTGTATTGTACTAAAAGGTGATTACGTTGAAAAATAAATAAAAAATTTGTGAAAAACTTGCGTTTTCTTTCCTAACACGGGTATTTATTGATCCACCCTCTAAATTGTAAGGATTCTAAGCAAAAATAGTTCGAACAAACCAAATGTTCAATTTCAATTCGTTACAAAGAACAAATTTCCCATTTTAGATTTAATAGACCCGAAAAATTTAGCGTTGCCCAACATATTTCGGATGTGCCTCCGAATAATCTTAGATTAATTAAAACTGTAAATAATTATAGAGAATTGAATAACTACGAAAGTATTTATATACAATGAAATAAGAGTGAATTAATGAATTCTGACAATGGACTAATTCCTCAGTCCAGTTTGTATGCTTTATTAGTAGTTATTTTTAGGCTTCATGTTTTTTCATGCTTCACGGTTCTTTAATTTTTACGCTAGGTCTAAGTGGTTTAAGAGGTTGTTTTAATGTTAGGAATTTAGTGTTAGCTCACTATCGATTTGATGTAGAGCATATCTTCAAATGTTGTACCTTAGTCAAAGACGCTACATGTAACACTATCTTTCCTTTTCAGATTATTCTAGTGAAGATGGCAGCTTAGTTGCCGAAACACGTATTTAGAGTTTATTAATTTATATTGTAGTTAGGAACTTTTCTTGTTTCTGTCAGTTTATGGAACATTGGGTACCGTTCTTGAAGTTGTTGTGGATTAGGGTATTGGTAACTTGGCTGATTTCTTTGGATGAGGAATTAGGTTCAGATATAGAGAGAGCTTTTTGGACTAAAGAGTCTATGATATCACGTTTTTATGCTGGATGTTGGTGAGAAAGGGTGTTCGATATAGAATTACGATTCACAAAGACATCTAAGAAAGTAAGGGAAGCTTCCTTCATAGTGAAATGACTGAAATTTCGTTGGGTTGGGTGTGAATAGTTGAGTTTGTTGCGTTAAGGAATATATTCGGGTTCTTGATTCATTATCATTATTATCAATTATTTATTTTGTATTTTAAATTGCTTTCTCTCTACTGTCTTCTTTTTTTTCTAATTCTTGTCTGACGAAATGAAGTCAAACAAAGATTTAGGGTTTTACGGAATTCGAAATTCAGCTGAACATTCGTCAGTTGTGTAAGACCGAGTCCCGTCAAATCTTTTGATCATTTTCCGAGAACGATTAGATAATCAAACTTTTGCTTTCTTAAGAAAATGGCATTGTTAGTGTCCAATATTAACAATTAGTTTATTTTAAGAATAACAAATTTTGTCAAATTTTTAGTTAATATACGATATAAACTAAATACACAAATGACATGCCAAACGGCCGATCTGTTGAATTAAGTTCAGACATACAGTTTGCTTTCACTGCGAAATTAAAGCCAACTCGAGATAGCTTTTTTCAACTCACGATATGAGAAGGGTAAGGAAACATTGGGTCATATGGTGCTACCAGAATTGCATATTTTGCCAAATTCTTCTGCTTTTTCTTCTTCTTCATCTTTTAGTAGGACCTAGTCCTGTTGTTTTCTGTCATTTTCCCTCTTGTGATAGCGATGTTAAACTCTCCGCTCAGTGCTTAGGTGGTCTTCCTATCGGTCGTTTAATGTTCGATTTTTTTTTGCCCATTTTGCTAGTCGATCGGTACCCATCCTTTCACCATGATCTCTCCAGAAGCGGCGTCGCGTTTTTGTCGATCTTACAACGTTTTGCATTCCGATTTCTCTTAGTATGTCTTCGTTCTTTATTCTGTCTCTAAGCGTGCTGTCATTTATAGTCCTAAGTATTTTCATTGTTCTCATAGTTCTTGTTGTTTGTGATGTTTCGGCCCTTATTTCATTAGCGTAGGCAAGCACTGGTCTGAAGCAGGCTTTATATATTCTGATTTTACTTTCTTTACTCATGAATTTGTTTCGCCATGTTACTTCTTGTAGGTAACCTGAAATTCTAACTGCTTTATTTGCTTGTTGTGTCGCTTCTTACTGTAGATGTCTGTCGCCCGATGTCTTAACCCCTAGATATTTGAGGTTCATCACCTGTTTTATTATGTGCTCGTTGACAAATAACTTGCATCTGATGGTGACCTGTGCTATGACAAATTTTATAGCAGAATTAACTATGCAGTCTTACTCTGGTGAACATGTTCGTCTGCAGGTAGAATTTTTGTACTTAGAGGAAAGGAGTCAGGGCAACTTAAGCTACAATACCAGCTGTATAGAATATTTAGAGAGAGAATATTTACGCTGCTGTGTATTTACATATCAGTAAAAATCCAATATCTACACCAACATCGGAAAAATTTGCAACGAATATAGAACATCATTACTATAATACAAGGAAAGAGATCGACTATCCAGATTCCATACCACCGACTGAAAATAACCCAAAACCATGTCAACTAGTGGGACCCGAAGATATATAACAAAATAAAATCCCTAGTGGAATTTAATGAGAAAATCCTAATTGATGAAGTAAGGAAGATACTAGTAAATAATGCATTCTATTCTATAAATAAATTTTTACATTTTAAATTGTGAATGTTAAATATATAATAGTATATTAAAAAACAAGTTTCATAAGGCACCATTTTGTCGCACGAGATCAGTTTAGAAAACGAGTTTTCTAAAGAGCGAGTGCGGCAAAAGGCCTTATGAAACGAGTTTTTTATACTATTTTTTCTATTTTGCGTTTCTTACATTAATAAATTGCTTAAATTGGAATTATTTAATTTGAAAGTTCAGAGTTTAATTTTTATATAAAGCATGCAGTTGGTCATATTGATACTTGACATTTTCAAATTTAAATCTTGCTATCCGCGAAGTATATTATATTACATATTATTTATTAATTTTCGTTAACATTACTTGATATTTCATTTAAAAATATAAACCATGAGTGACATAGAAACATATATATGTTGTTGTCAATTGTATACAACATACGTTGTTTGTGTAAAATACGGACATATATCATATCTGTCAAATGTACATAAATTCTTAAAATCAAATGACAGCAATGATATTTATTTCTGTATTCGAACAACGCCAACATTGAAAGATGAAAAAAAGTGTATCGAAATGAAGCTCATTTCGATACTGTTTTCGGTTTCATAATGAGTTCATTTCGCACGCAAAATAGAAAAAACATTTATATATGTTTTACAGCAATTTATTAAAATTTGGCTATAGTATAATAAATAAAATATTATACTATTGAACAAAAACATTTTTAGTAATATCAACATATTTAAAAAAATCAGATGAGAAGAACACAAGTTAATATTTGTGTAAAAGTTAGTTTCCAGACATGCATAGACGTGTTTCGACTTGCTAGAGACTCGTTAATACATAATGATGGGAAAGACAAATTTCACTACAGTATTTGATTTTTTTTTTTTGGGATAGAAAACTGTTACAATTTATTATTTTTATCGCACCCTAAATTTGTATTCTATACATTATTACATATTCAATTTAGGAAGTTTAAAGTTTGCAATGAAATTTCTGTAGTTATTTTATTTAACCCTTTGCTTCGTAGTGGTTGCAGAGCACAACCACATTTTTAAGTTTTTTTTCCTATCTTCCTTGTGGTGTTATACACTAGCCACAGTAGGTGGAGTCTAAAACATACTCCCACCCATTGACTCCTGCCTTCGCGTTTGAATCAGTGCATCATTGCAACGGTTATATCTTATTTTTTACCACGTGGAGCATGCAGATGTGACAGTAATTGTTTATAAAATAGATTATGCGCTTATTTATGAAGATGGCTGGTAAGTAAATGTTAAATATTAATAAAAATGTATGCCTTGCACTTATAGCAAGTGAGAATATTTGTTTACCTTAGTAGATGAGGTTATGTTTTATACACAAATGTGGTGGTCGCGGCACAAAACCACAAGGAAGATATTCATATTTTTTATAATAATACTTTTTTCAGCTAAAAACTCTATATACTCTATTCAAGAATTGGAAGCGCTTGGCCAGGACAAATTGTGTACATTGGTAGAAGATATCCCTTCTGGAGATGAGTCGGACATCAACGATGAAAGCGAGAATGTAGATGAAGGTGTCGTGGATCAGCCATTTGATATCAATGCAATGGATATCATAATTGCTGATGAAAATTATCGTTTTGCAGAAAATGATGGGTGGGATAACGAAGATGAAATTCCATTGATCAACATTCAAGCTGATCTGATACGAGAAAACCAAAGGAAAAATACTATATGGACTCATGACCCACATCATACACAGAATATTCCCAGACGTACTTTCACTAGTGACAGTAGGTGTAGTGTACCTGAAGAAGTGGAAACACCAACAGATATTTTTTTACATTTATTTCCCAACACTTTGATAGAACACATTGCGTTCCAGACAAATCTTTATGTTTTACAGAAGAACGGTGGTAATCATAATTTCCAGAGAACAAATTCTGACGAAATAAAAAAGTTTATTGCTATAAACCTTTTTATGGGGATCAAACGCCTGCCAAGCTATCGAGACTATTGGTCGTCAAGGTTGGAACTACGAGATAATTTTGTATCTTCGATAATGTCAAGAGATAGATTTGACTGGTTACTGGCGAACATTCATTTGAACGATAATGCACTACAACTACAGCGACAAACTGTAGGATACGATAAACTTTACAAAGTTCGGCCACTGCTAGACAAGCTTTCAGATACATTTCTTATTTCATATCAACCCTCAAAAAATCAAGCCATTGACGAGTCTATGATCAAATTTAAAGGTAGAAGTAGTTTTCGCCAATATATGCCGTTGAAACCGATAAAACGCGGATATAAAGTGTGGATTAGAGCAGATGAAAGCGGCTATGTGCACCAATTCCAGATTTATGTGGGCAAATCCAGCAATGAAGTTGAGAAAAATTTAGGTGTTCGAGTGGTAAAAGATCTAACTCGAAGTTTAGTTGGAAAAGGACATCATTTATATTTTGATACCTTTTTCAACTCAGTCGAACTAGAAAAAGACTTGCACGATGATATGATTTACGCCTGTGGAACATTTAGAAAAGGTAGAGAAGACATGCCAAAAGACTTGGAAGAAGACAAAGCCATGCAAAGGGGAGATTCTGACTGGAGAGTTTCAACTTGCGGATTAACATTCTTGAAATGGAAGGATCGAAAATCAATGTTCTTCTTGAGTAATTTTCATGATCCGTCTGCTGTTGAAACAATATCAAGAAAAAATAAAGATGGTTCACGAGAAGAAATAGCTTGTCCCATATTAGTGAAGGACTACAATAGCTGTATGGGATATGTGGACAAAATGGATATGCTCAAAAGTTGCTATGACATTGATAGAAAGTCCTAGAAATGGTGGCATCGCATAATGTTTTATTTTATTGATGTGGCGTTAGTAAATGCATTTACAATTTATAAAAATCGATGCAGTGAGAAAGTTGAAACTTTGAAACTGTTTAGGTTGTCGGTTATAATAGGCCTAATTGGTGGCGATCAAAATGAACAAAAGAAAGGTAGACGAAGCGCTGCACAACCTCCAAACAATTTTAAAATTACAGTACCATACGAAATTAGGTATGACAAATGTGCACATCTTCCAGTTCATGGAAAATCAAGAAGATGTGCACTATGTAGTACACGTGCGAAACCCCACAGAACCGTTTGGAGCTGTTTTGTCTGCCAAATAGGCTTATGTCTAAGCGAAAGCAAAAATTGTTTTACACAATTTCATACCAAGTAATTTTTAAAATAAATTAGTTTTATTGAGATTTTGTGCCTCATTTTCCTTGTGGTTACACCCCGAGACCACGGCCTATAAAAAAAATCGAAATTTTGATAATTAGTCTTGTCGCATTTTCCCCCATCAATAAAGCCTAGAAACTATATTTTTCAAGAAACAAGACTTTATTGGCATTTTTAAAAATGTCGGCCTCAAAGGGTTAATATAACTTTCGAAGCTGGCAAGGAAGTGAGTGTTTATTTTATTTTTTACATTCTAATACATACGTGTTCTGCTTGACTGTACTGTGATTTTTCGATTGAGGGCGCTAAGATCATCAAAGTTAAATTATTAAAAATAAATTTTTGACATTTGATAATTATACAATCAATACATACAATCAAGTCACGTAAGACAGCGTGGAAGAATGCATAGTCGAACTGCATTGACAGTGTACAAAACAAAAACAATTTGAAATATATTAATGGGTATAGCGTTACCATTTTTTCTATAAAATAAAAACATTTTTAATAATAGCTAAATTTTATTAAAAAACGAGTGTGGGGTACACAATGCAGGTTTGTATGTAGCAGGAGAGTTTTTGTAGCGAAATTTGCCTTTCCCAACATCATTTACTGACGAGTTTCTAGCAAGACGAAACAAGTGTCTGCATGTCTGGAAAACAATTTTTACACAAATATTGCAAACTTGCATTGTGTTCTCCACATCCGATTTTTAATAATATTTCGATATTTTTAAAAATGAGGAGGTTAGTGAGATTTTACCCATTCGAATATGTTTCAAATTGTTTCGTTTATTATATTAATGTATTAAATTATTATATTATTTCTGCAGCGACTATTATTGATTTATTTTACAAAATTTTGGGGCATATTTTAATTAAGTTAATTGTATTTTATTGCATATTGTACATAACCGAATCTTTTTTTTTTTATTCATAAATACTTGAATTAAGACAATTTATTTGTGTAAATGGGATTTAAGTAAGACACTTATATTAATTTCCAGTATATATTACACTTTATTATATATTAATAAATAGATAACATGTTTCGCTACGATGTAGCTTCTTCGGATCTTATATTACTACTGAACACGCTCTTCACAAATCTATGGCTTTTTTCTAAACTATTTCAATGGGTTGCACTTGTCTACATTAGAATCGTCTCTTACCGATATATCGTCTAAAATTATTGTTATTTTAATATTTAATGAAACCAGTTTAAAAGTGGGGAATTATTAAGGTCTAATTGGTCATTTAACAATATATCTGCATATTTAAGTTTATTTATTTCTAAGGATTCCAGTAAATTTAACTTTAATCCTTTTTGTTGTGACTGTAAAATTTCGAAATCTTTATTGAAACTATGATTATTTTCCGACAAATGAATTGCATAATTGGAATCTGTCTTTTTGTTATTAAAACTTTTAAAATGTTCCTGTATTCTTTTCTCAAAGCTCCTACCAGTTTGGCCTATGTATGTTTTAGGGCACTCTTTACATGTTAGTTTGTATACTCCGGATTTATTACTTTTGCTTGTCTTGGATTTATTATTTTTTATGAATTTCCCTAAAGAATTATTAGTTTTATAAGCTCTTTAGGGAAATTCATAAAAAATAATAAATCCAAGACAAGCAAAAGTAATAAATCCGGAGTATACAAACTAACATGTAAAGAGTGCCCTAAAACATACATAGGCCATACTGGTAGGAGCTTTGAGAAAATAATACAGGAACATTTTAAAAGTTTTATTAACAAAAAGACAGATTCCAATTATGCAATTCATTTGTCGGAAAATAATCATAGTTTCAATAAAGATTTCGAAATTTTACAGTCACAACAAACAGGATTAAAATTAAATTTACTGGAATCCTTAGAAATAAATATACTTAAATATGCAGATATATTGTTAAATGACCAATTAGACCTTAATAATTCCCCACTTTTAAACTGGTTTCATTAAATATTAAAATAACAATAATTTTAGACGATATATCGGTAAGAGACGATTCTAATGTAGACAAGTGCAACCCATTGAAATAGTTTAGAAAAAAGCCATACATTTGTGAAGAGCGTGTTCAGTAGTAATATAAGATCCGAAGAAGCTACATCGTAGCGAAACATGTTATCTATTTATTAATATATAATAAAGTGTAATATATACTGAAAATTAATATAAGTGTCTTACTTAAATCCCATTTACATATAATGGATTTGCAGCAAGTATCGGCCGATTCAATTAAATCAATTTATTTGTTATATTATAACCGTAGAAATGAATAAAATTACAACTATTGCACGTTGTTAGAAAATATTAATTTTATTATCACTACGACAGCAAGTATGCAATTAAAATCTTTTACAAGTGATTTTACATGCAGCTTCTCAATCCTCCATGTAAACTTTCGAGGTGTTCTAACACACATAGTTTGAGAAACTTAACCAATATAGCTAAGTACACAATTTATTAACAGTATGAAATCGAATCTGCGGCATCACAACAGAAAATTCGCCGACTAGAAGCCACTAATTAATTTCCTACGTTCCTAGAATGGTATCGCGGCGTTAGGAACGCGAAAACCTCTGTATTTAATTATGTAGTACTAGTTCAACGTCCTTGAAAGGAAGTGTATGAAAGACAAAAAGGAGGACGGAAGACTTGAAATTGTTTTAACTTCTACTTACCGGATTCCTATTGAAAATTAGATTTCTGTAACATCTCAAACAAAATCTGTTTATAGGTCACATTAAGTTTGTAAAGAAATGAGTACGCTCACCGTATTCAGTTCTAGGAAAGAAGTCGGGCTTAATTCGATTATCTACGCTTGGAGGGAACTTGGTTAATGTGTTATAAAAATAATAAGAATAGCTATTGAAATTCCTAATGTTAGACGTGTTTGTGACTAGCATGATTACATTATTATTCAATACGTTATCTTTATCGACATAAAGCGTGTGTAAAGAGTTTCTCATAGCTACACCTACGATGTGGATTAATATAAATTCTCAAAATCATATGCATATTTCATTCTACAGTTTAAAGTAGATCTCTTTCTTTTCGAAAGTCTAGCTAAATTTGCTTCTCTTTTCTAGAGTTTGTACGTTAACTGAAAATGTTGCCGATTACTGTGTTATTTATTATTACATTTGTGTTGATATGTCAATCGTTTGTCCAAGCGCCTCCTACATAATTAAAATTATTCTGATCACAATATAATAAGGAAAATTAGTACTGTGGCACTTTAAATAAACATCTTGTGCAAGTAGTTGCACATGCAGACGATGTTGCAATAATAGCCAGGAAGAGGGAAGAACTACAACGGGCTACGGCCCGTTGTAGTAGAATAATTATGCACGAGGCGAGGAAAAGAGGCCTGGAGATAAATGAGCAAAAAACAAAATATATGTGTTGTAGCAGAAATGACAGAGAGATGAGGAGTTGGAGCTGTGGAAGTTACAGTTTTGAAGTGGTGAGAAAAGTCAAGGAGGAGGAGGAGTCATAATCAATAGGCAGAATGAGGCGGTTGACATAAAAGGAAAAATCCAGAAAGGATATAGAGCCTACTATTGTCATAAAAAGCTGCTGAAGGACAAAAAATTAAGTATGAAGAACGAACTGAGATTACCTAAGACACTCATTAGGCCAGTAATAACATACGTCGCGGAGACGACATCGCTCACAGTGGGAGAAGAAGAAAAACTAAAGATTTTTGAACGCCGTGTAATAAGAAAAATAGCAGGTTCAAGAAAGACGGAAACAGAGCTTTGATGAACAATGACATCGATAAACTATTAGTACGGAAAAATATAGTGAGAGAAATCAAGGCTTTAAGAATAAGATGGTACGGTCACATAATGAGAAAGAAAGAGAGGAGCACCGATAAGAGAAGTAACAACATGGCAACCAGCACAAAATAGATTGAGAAGGCGACTTGGAAACAGATGGAAGCAACAGGTGGAGGAAAATTTAAAAACGCTTAATGTAGAGGGATGGAGACCACAAGTGGCAGACAGAAACAGGTGGAAGAAAATAGTCGAGATGACAAGAAGTCACCAAAGTCTATGAGAAAAAGAAAGGATAATGTGACTAATCCAACACATGGACTAGGATTCTTAGAGTTCATTAAAAGGAATAGCTACAATTTCACATCAAAATGTTTTAGCCTTAATAATAATAATCACAATGATCTTCATGATCATAGACCCACATTAGGCATAGACGTTGTTATATCTTAATAACTAATTCTAGAAGCAGAATCCTGTAAATTAAATGCAATAAATCAGTTTTCAATACGTGAAAGATCGCATATATTACGAATTGGTTACTTCTAGATACAGACACGTGCTTCGATAAGTATACGACAATACATTTTTTAGAATAATTTCCTCTAAATTCTGTTTTGAAATCATGAAATGTAATACTAGACCTAGTCTTGTCGACATCTGGGGATGCTACTATACTACGGAGTAATTATAATATTATCCTCTAGATGGAATAATTCTGCGTTGTTGTGAAAGTCCCAGTAAAATCTGCTGTACATTTTACGAGGGACAAGCTGAATAAAGAACACGGTTAATATTTTTTAGGATTTTATTTTAAATATGCTCAAAGTAATTCCTTCCAGCAATGATACACTTGACTATTTTTTCTTTCCTCTGTTTAAAAGCTGCCAACCCATCTTCTTTCTTAATACCTTCAAAAGAAGCGTGAACTGCGGTATCAATCGGAAACCTTTTACTCCGTAAATTGCGATTAAGCCAAAAAAATAGCCAAAACTCACACATTGCTAAATCGGGTGAATACGGCAGATGTTCTAGTACATTTATATTTTTTTGAGCTAAAAAGTGAAGAGTTAAAACTGCCGTATGGGACGATGCACTATTATGGCTGAGCATAATTTCCTTGTCTGAAACTCTATTGAACACTTCAGGCAAACATTTTTTAGTTTACCACTTAGCTGTAACTGTCTTTTGTCCATCCAGGTTAATTGCATTTACTAAGCCTGTACTTGTGAAGAATACCGCATACATAACCTTTTTCATAGCTCGCTGCTTCTTAGTAATTTGTAGGAGTCTCCTCATCTTCGTGAGTCCATATACGACTCCCTTGGCGGGTAGGAAGGTCAAAAAAGGGAATATAAGTTTCGTCACCTGTCACTATTTTGGAAGAAAATTGGTGCCCGCTTTTATATAAGAAATTTAAAATTTCATGACAAATTCTTTCACGCTCTATTTTTTGGAAGTCAGAAAGGTGATGCCGCTCAAAACTACTTACCACTTTTTTTAATGCAGGTGCAGGTGTATGATTGTTTTAACAGTGGTTTTCGACAGAAACTAAATGAACAATTAAAAGAAAAAATAGCGCCATTAAGAGATATCGAAGAAAATCGGCTAACATAAATGTATATAATAGCTGCAAGCTTTTGAGAAAAGCTTCGAAGATCAGTATTTCAAAAGACTACATAAGCGCTTTAAACCCTATATTCAGAATAATTTAAATTCTATTGGCTTCAATTAAATTTTATACAATCCAACAACCTTCCTCCGAATTACCTTGTGTAGGCGGTATTATTTTAAATTTACAAGACAGCTAGCCAATGCCAACGGGGTAGAACTGAGTGCAGATGGTAGTGTGATTCTTATCGAAACGTTGTAAACTGACTATAATATAAAAAGGGCGCCACAGTGATTTAAGGGCTGCTTGCCTTAGGGATTATACGTCACGCTAAGGAACTCACTAAGAAAAAGAAATAATTCTGATTGCAGGAGATGATATGAAGTAAAAGAAAACGTTAAACAAAACAAGTTTATTATGAACGTTTCCGTTGAAACGAAAATTTACAAGTTACAGTAGAAAAGAAAAACGTTTATTGTTTCAAAATATGTGGATGGGCGAAGCCACAGTGGCGTAATTAGTACAGCACTACCTTGCGAGTTGTAGATATAGTTTGAAGATAATCCACAGACAATGGAGACGTTTCCGTTTCATACTTAGTCCTCGATGAAACTTCCGGTCCACGTGGACTTATTCACTTCGACAACAGATTCTTCAGTTCCGATGATTTTAAATTTTAACGGCAAATATCTACATAAAATAGTTATAAAACTAATATTAGCTACAGATAACAAAAATCTTAGAGAAGTTATTGTATACATTATAACTAGCGAACTACGTAGATTGAGGCATAAAAAATGTCATAAAGGATATTAGTAGGAAAAACGCTTACCTACAGATGTTCGAGGGTACAATTTAACTTGCTGCAAGACAGCGACAACAAACAAAATACAACAGGCCTCGCTGAGGTTTTCAACGCTAGTGCTCGAAGCCCATGCCAATTCGTACCATCTCTGCGACGCATGGCCGATAAATTAGCGAAGTCGCTACAGGTATACACTACTCACCAAAAACTTGTAACATCGAGAAGCATCATTTGATGATCTTAGTATTTTTGGCAATTAGTTTGCAGAAAATGATCAAATAATCTATCTATCAGCGGGTCGCCTCCCAAATGGATTTAACCCACTATGCTAATTCTATCACAGTTAAAGACATAACTGTAAATCTGGACCTTGTGTTTGAAAAGTTTAGTTCTCTTACAGCTTAGTATCATTAAGTTCTGATTGTGTACCAGCATATTTTCTAAAGTACTGTAGTCTTTCACTAGCATGACCTCTATATATTTTATGCAATTTATCAATGAGTTTCACCTTTTGAGTATTTACGTCATAATGGAAGACTTCGTTTATCGTCCAACGTATAAATCGGGTGATAGATCGGACATTTGTAATTATCGCCCTATCAATAATTTGCCTGTTATTGGCAAGGTGTTTGAATTCATAGTTACTGATGGATTACTTGCATCTTATTCTAATGTAATTGTTCCGGAACAGTATGATTCGTTCGCGGTCGTAGTACTGAAACTAACCTATTAACATCTATTAACATATTGTAATTACATTTTGGAGAGCGTCGAAGAGGGATAGCAAGTGGATTCTATATACACTGACTTTAGAAAAGCGTTTGATCAAGCATACCTCAAATTCGGATTCAGGTTCTTCAACAATTACATAAATCAGAATAATTGAAACATACATGAGTGGGTAAACTCCACCAGTTTTGTATAATAATAATATAATGGTGTTCTTCACATCAGGTTTTTAATAATATTTATATTATTAAAAATACCTTTGAATTACATAAATTGTTCAGAGTTGCTGTCCATTTTCAATATGAGAGTACCAACGGTATTTACAAGAAATAACTATATATATTTTCAGTGCGTTACCATGGAACAACCCATATCGAACCTATCGAGCAATCCTATAAATTCAATTATTAAAGAACTGAAATGCTTGCTATTAATTTAGATTTTTTTAATTGCACGAAAACTACATTTTTTTAAATTGTAAATGGTATATTTGTGGCTATTTATTATGGGCATATTTTAAGATTTGGTATCCCTCAATGTCTAAATAAATGATTGTATGAATTTTGTACGTCACATGTCATGAGAAAGCCTCTTGAGATATCTGACGGCCAAGAGAGGCCACGCCGGCGACGCTTTTCTTGAGTAACTCAGCCACTACTAAGAAAACTATGGGTATAACTGTGTAGTCTACTATCCCTCTCATGACATGTGAATACAAGGAAAAGAAAAAGTGACATGAAATTGTTTCAAATCAGCCGTTAATGATTTTCTGCGCAACGACAATTTTTTTTTCATTTGTCATTATTTTGTGTGTACTTTTTTCAGATAAAAATAAAGCTCCAATTTTTTCATAACCCTGTATACGTGATAGGGAAAAACTAAAATCAGATTTAGATTCAGCATAAAAAAGTGATTCAAAATAATTTGTTTGTAACTAGCAACCAAAAAAATTTATTCAATTTGTTTAGAGTTATTAATCAAAAAAATAATATATTAAATATTATTGTCTTTTAATTAAATTTGATTGAAAAATTAATCTACCTCAAGCAAAATCGAATCAATCCAATTTATGATTCGTATACGTAAAGTTTTCTAGATAATTCGAAAATATATGTCTTGTATACGTATGTATAAGAGGGCATTAAAGATCGGTTTTTGATCTAAATACATCTAAACAAATACTGACGTTTTATAAGATCTAACAAAAGTAATGCGACGAAGTAGAGAAAATGCGAGAAAGTACATGTATGTAGAACAGATTAAATGGAAGACATGTCATCGATCATTTATTTCAAGACGTATTTCATTGAGTGAAAGTATACGTGTATTTTTTGGTGTTTTATGAAAGACGTAGATGGCGGTAAAGATTGTGGAGATAATGGTTTCGTAGAGAACGTTAACTGACAATATCTATACGGAAAAGTAAATTCAAGCTATTTTCAAAAATATCACAAGACCCTATGTATATGTTGGTAATTTATTACATGTTGTAGTATTACTTGTTTATGTTTGCGAAAGTAACAATGTATTGAATACTACATCACAAAGCATAAATTTACGTTGATAACTTGTGTCAGGAACATATGTAACTTTATCTCATAATGCATCAATCTGTTTTACTTGTGTTCACCGTATGTTACATTTGTTATTTTTAATATACATACAATTAATGTGATATGTAGAGTAGACCAATTCGGAGCGAAAGCAGAGGCGTGACTAACGAATTGGTTCCCGCATGGGAAACATTATTAATATCTAGAGATATACTATCACGAACGGTGCTGTTATTATGTGAGCTACAAAAAAAATGTAAGACGGTTTTTCTAGATTATGAAACGTTCTCGATGATACGTATAAAAAATAAAATCTAAAATGTATGTAATTAGATTATTAAAAAAAAACTTACCGTCTTATGCGTTTTCCGTGACTTGAAAATTTGGAGAAGCGCGATGAAATATTCTCAACATAAGGTGCGTCTCCAAAGTTATTTCTCGAAAACGCGTCCGCCGTGAGGAAAATATGTGCTTGTATAAAGAAAACGATCGCTCCACATCTAGTGATGTGATTTTTGCATAATTAAAATAATCTTTGAAACAACTGTAGACGAACCTTCACAAATTTGTCCAAGTCTGGCAAAATCTAAATCTTTATCTAAAACACTTTCAAACTTACTTAAAATACACTCATTTCTTGCGTCTTCTATCGAACATAGCTGCGCGTGTGTATCTTTCACAACTAGCACTGATTCCTGTAACGATAGCGAAGAATTGTGTAAGTTTTCTAATGCTTGCACTATTCCGAAGTACCGTAAACGTACCAGTTGCTGACAGTGGCCCGGTAGCTGACATTAATTTCAATTAAATGAAGAAAATAAGGTCTGATATTGTGTGAGTTTAGATTTTTTAAAACTAGGAAATTCTTTAAACTTTGGTAGTGCTGCTGGCACCGCTGATTTCACTCTCAGACGAAAGTTGTAATGGCGGGATACCGTAAAATGTGAGTGTCTTCTTGTGATTTGTGTATTGTTCTGAATCCTTACCAGGTAAGCTAAGAAAGTGTATGTTTTTATTAGTCACTACACGTAAAAATTTTAACTCTTTGGATATATTGTCGTTTTTATATATTTAAACTAGCTTAAATAATGACTATAAAACACTATTTAACCTCCAAAATTTTTCTCTTTAGTAATAAAGTCGCATGTCAGGCTTGGGTACATTAAAATCCGTATGTCTCCTGAAGCTGATAGCTACATGTCAGGCTCTAGGACTTGCTATTAAAAACATACTCACATTTAATATAGAACTCTGTGAGGTTGATTAGTGATTTTAACAAAATTAATATCATTCTTCTTCAAGGAACCAGAGCCTGACATGCGTTTTAAGCTTACACAGTTGTCTTTATGCATTTTTGATATTCCATCAGCTACGGAGACATCAGCTTTAGGTGCAAATAGTATAGGATGTATTTAAATGGCACATTGTTCATAAGAAAATTTTATTGCTAGCCCTTGTTAACACTTAATTTTTTTGCTAGAATGGAAAACAAAAAGATTTTGAAATATTCGGAGGTGGATATGCAGCAAGCTTTGGCAGCAGTTAGCAGTGGAATGGCGGTATCAACTGCTTCTAGAACATATAAAGTACCTAGGACAACGTTGCTATATAAACATACGGGGAAATACCCCGTAAAAAGAAAAATGGGCCCTGACACGGTACTGTCTGAAGAAGAAGAAACGGCGTTGGTGCGATGGATGCTTTATATAGCAAAGGCTGGATTTGCTGCCACAAAGAATCAGTTATTAGGTAGTGTTCAACTGCTGCTCAAAGAAACAAAAAAAGCGAATCCTTTTGTAAATAATAGGCCCGGGAGGCACTGGTTCGAAAACTTCCATAAAAGACATCCTGAGCTATCTATGAGACAACCAAGAAATATTTGTGGTTCAAGGGGTGTATTTATAAATGAAGAGACAGTACAAGTTACATATAAATATAAAGACGTATTAGTTGAAAATTCAAACAATGTAAACATTCATGTGGCTACATTTACAACATCAAATGCAAGATTGAGATTATACGATATTGGATAAATTAGGAGAGAAAGCAGTATACTATGATACAGATTCTATTGTGTATATTGATGATGGTATTGAAACTATTAATACAGGTTGTTTATTAGGAGAATGGACAGATGAATTGGGTAGTGATGATTATATTACAGATTGGTTATCAACAGGTCCAAAAAGTTATTATAAAACATATAAAGGTAAAGAAGTAATGAAAATAAAAGGATTTACGTTGAATTATGAAAATTCCAAAAAATTGAATGAAGTAGCAATTGAGAAAATGTTGTTAAAAGAATTAGATGAAGTTGTATTAAAATATGATATGATTATGAGAGATACTAAAACAAAGAAAATTGCTACTAAGAAAGATGTAACAAAGAAATTTAAATTTGAATATAATAAAAGATTAGTAGAAGAAAACTTTGACACAAAACCGTGGGGGTATTACTAAATTTTATAGATATAAATGAAAAATCAATCATATTGTGTTAAATGTAAAAAAATCACTTTGAATAATAATTCAAGTGTTGTCAAAACAAAAAATGGAAAAACAAGATTATCTTCTAAATGTTCAGATTGTAATTCATCCAAAAGTCAATTTATAAAAAAAAACTAGAAGCGCAGGAATTACATAAATCTGTAATTACAAAATTTAAAAAAAGGAAAATAATTACTCATGGAATAGATGACTTATGGGCTGCTGATTTAGTAATAATGAATAAATATTCAAAAGAAAATGACGGATATAAATATATGATAAATGTTATTGATACATTTTCAAAATATGCATGGAGTAAACCGCTGAAGACAAAAAATGGTGAAGAAGTAATGAAATCTTTTGAAAAAATTATAAAAGAAGCAGACAAAGTAAAACATAACCCACCAAATTTATTACATACAGATAAAGGAACATAATTTAAAAATAAATATTTTAGAAATATTTTAGAAAAATAAAAAATAAAATTATATCATACAGAGAACGAAGAAAAATCAGCTATTGTGGAACGATTCAATAGAACAATAAATGAAAATATGAAAATATATTTCGAAATTAATAAGAATTTTAGATGGATTGATATTCTATCAGATATATTACACAAATACAATTATTCCAACATTCACAGAACCATTGGAATGACTCCCGCAAAAGTAAACAAATCCAATGAAAAACATCTGTTGAATACTATCTATAAATATGAAATTGGTAATGATGATCCTGTATTTAAGATTGGTGATAGGGTTAGAATAACAAGAAAGAAAGAAGCATTTCAAAGTAAATATAAAATTAAATGGACGAGGGAGATGTTTATTGTTGATGAAGTCTTAATGACAAATCCAATTACATATAAAATAAAAGATTTGGACGGTGAAGAAATTATTGGTGGATTTTACAAACAAGAATTACAAAAGACAACATTTTAATAAAAATGATAAAGCTTCATTTCAATTTCATATCTTTATACAATTGTTCTGAAGGGGTCAGATACCCAAAATTTATAAAGTAACAATAATTCAGAAATTATTTTCATATTCTAAATATTATTTCTAAATTCAGCAATTATTTTCATATTCTACAAGGTGGCGCAAAATTAATCATCCAATTTTGTTTTTGAATAACTTTTTTAGTAAATTAAAAAAAAAATTTTTGAGTGGTGATAATCTTTATTTGGACCTTTACAATTTTTTCTGTTAATTGGAAAATATCATATCCGCCAAGTGGCTGCCGCCAGTATTGATACACATTTGTGCCCGTTTTATCGCATCTTCCATAACTTTCCGCACGATTTCTGGTGATAACTGTTCGCATTCCTGTCGAATATTCTCCTTAAGGGCTGCGATTGTCTGAGGCTTGTTGGCATAAACCCGCGACTTCAATAAGCCCCAAAGAAAGAAGTCTGGGATGGTTAAATCGGGCGATCTTGCTGGCCATGCCAAATCGCCAAAACGGGAGATTACGCGACCAGGAAAGGCTTCCTTCACAATATCCATTGTGGCTCCTGCTGTGTGTGCGGTTGCACCGTCTTGTGGAAACCACATGTTCACCAGGCCCCGCTCATTCAATTCTGGTAGTAAGAAGTCGTTTATAATGGCCCTGTAGCGTTCGCCATTAACAGTAACCGTATTGCCGAAGGCGTCCTCAAAAAAATACGGTCCAATCACTCCTCCCGCGTGAACACCGCACCACACAGTAGCCTTGAGTGGATGTAACGGCTTTTCGCGAATTTTCAGTGCCCCAGAAATGAAGATTTTGCTTATTGACGTAACCGCTTAAATGAAAATGCGCCTCGTCGCTCATGATGATTTTCGACTGAAAATCGTTCACTTCGTTGTTGAGATAGAGGATGGCTCTACAGTAATTCACACGCGACTGAAGGTCGGCAGGCATTAACTGATGCACTGTTTGCACTTTGTATGGGAACATGTGTAAGTCTTTCACTAAAATTCGCTGTAGGGTCCGTCTGCTGACGCCCAATTGCGTGTCACGTCGTCTGGTTGATGTTTCTTCGTTCTCAGCAACATCAGCAGCCACAGCCGAGATATTCTCGACAGAACGACCAGTCCGGTGGCGGCGACGCCCTGGAAGATCTCTTGTGGTTCCAGTCTGTTCGAGTCGAGCAGCTAAGCGGCGTAATATTTGTCCAGTTGGCGCGAAACGATTAGGAAATCGACGACGAAAATCACGCTGCGCTAACACCACCGACCGATTATTGGTAAAAAAATCGACACAATTATTCCACGTTCTTGCGGAGTATAGCGCTCCATTGTTTGTATGTTTGTATTCTGCAGCTGTCTAGTTCACAAATGTCAAATATGATCGACGTACGATGCCATTTGCAAAAGTAATAACATCTTCCGACAGGGTGATTAATTTTGCGCCACCTAGTAAATATTTTTTTCAATTTTTTACATATTATCCCATTTTTTACAAAATGTACCCGGTGTGACTGAAAAACTCAAAAGTTTTTTTTATTTTTTTTTTATTTTAATTTTTTAACGGCTAAAATTAGATGTAAATGAGTGAAAAACTGGTGTTTTTTCATAAATATTCAATCTTTGACCGTAATTTTTGAAAAATATTCAATATTTGAACTGTTTACCTATTTTTTCATGATTATTATCCAAAAATCTTGTTAAAATTGTACTCAAATTTGATGATTTTTACCAAAATTTGATGATTTTGCATAATATTTTAAGGATTGTCCTGAAGGTAGCCATATACTACTAGAATGGAACACTTCACTTGGAAAAGAAGAACATTCATGAAGAAAACAAATAGCAAAGGACTCAAATTTGATCCCTGACGAACGCCAGAAAGAAGAACAAAATGATTAGGGCAGGACCCATTATAGGTCACGCAGCATTTTCTTTGAAATAGATAAGACCAAAGAAGACTGATAGAAGTTGGAACGAGACCAAAAGATCCTAACTTATGAAGTAAAATCTCATGATAAATTGATCGAAAGCCTTGGATAGGTCCGTATAAATTACATCAACCTGACCTCTACCGTCCAAAATACCACCGAAATGCTGAACAATCGACGTCAAATTGGTGACAGTAGATCTATCCGTGAAAAAACCATGCGTGCCAATAAATAACCTGGTGTATAATAACTTCTCTTACAGTTTGGCGAAGTTAGAAATAATAGAGATGGGCCTGTAATTATTAATAAACGGACGATCTCCTTTCTTATGCACAGGAATAATTCTTCTGTTCTTCCACCGATCAGGAATGATATTAGTTGTTATAGATAGATTAATAAGTAATTTCAGAGGATATGCCAGGACATATCTACAGTCACGTATTAAAAAACTTGGAATCATCTCCAGTGGTGTATTTGTTAGGAAAACTGGTCATTAAATCAATTAACTTATCATTGGAGGTCAACGAAAAGGAAAAGGGTAGGAAACGGTAGTCCGATCCATCACAAGTGAACCCCGACAAGGAGATTGGCACAATAGAAAACGTATCCGCGTATTATCTATGAGATTTAACAAGGTTTCTCTAAACTACAAGGATATACATATTTTTTAAGAAGTAAATTTTAAACTGAAATATTAGAATTGATTGAATTTTGTTTTTTTTGTGCGATTCGTTAAAATATAAATATTATTTGTACAAGCCCGGTATATTCAAATGTTTCTTAGGATATTTTCAATTTGCATATAGCATCTGTATATGTACATATTATATGAATTTATTTACTTTCATATCTTGTATAAATAATAATTTTGACATATATACGTAGTGATATATATATATATATATATATATATATATATATATATAGATATGTGTATGTATAGATACATAGATGGTGTACACAGTGTATACAGGAATGTATGTATAGATCATATTAGTGCAGAGAATATGCGCGTCGACATAGAGAACGGGTCGGCGTCGCTAGCGGACGTCTTTCAGTACACCGTCAGCCTTGGAATCGACGGGACGACGCGAACCGCAAAAAACCTAGGATACACGGTGTATAGAACGTCTATGTCATGTGACAGTGTATCCGAGAAATCTATCAAATACGCAACAATAAAACTATGATAACCTTTAATTCTTAAACTTGCCTATTGTGAATTTTATTGGAAAATTTCGTATTTAAATATTTGTGAGATTAAAAAACAAAAGAAAAAAACGAGATTAACATTTTTCTAAATATCTGTTTGGACAAAAATATTGATAGACTTGAGAATATATGCTTCTATTTAGACAAGAGATTGTGTCTGATAATTGTACACAAGTGATCCTGCAAAAAGATTTTTAAGGGCTGTGTTCGTGAAATAGGTAAGAAAAAATTAAACGATGTTGTCTGTGTAAGACACGAAACAAACCAATATGAAGTAATAGTCTGTCTTTGTTTTGCAGAGATTATCACACTTTATGTACGAAAATAATATGAGAATTCATAATTTATGTGAAGCGTTTTATAATATTGAAATTAATTAATTTTGTTGCAAAATAATGAAATTTGATGGTCTAAAATTTGCAAATATTAATATTGTATGCTATTGTATGATGGACAAGCATTATCACACGCTAAATAATTAGTGTGTGATTGTTATTTTCTTAAATGGTATACAAACTTCAAAATTAAAGATCGCAATTGCTTCTTTGCATCCCTTTAAGGAATGTACATATTCATACAAAACGAATCCTTGCATAAGATTAGAGCTAGACTGTAATGTGGTTGATCAAGTAAATAGAGTTTAAAGTTTTGGGAAAAATTTTTAATTAAATGTTTGACGCTTTACCGTAGATTTTCAATAACATATCTTACTTTATTAATTTAAGATAATAATTTGAATAATCTTTATGTATAAATTATTATATCAAATGATAAATATGTTAGCAACATGTTATTCTGTAAATATCAGGAAATGTAGTTTTGGTATATTTGATATTGTTTAGAAATGTAAATGATATTAATAGCATACATGTTGATGATACTAGAGACACTATAAGCATTGTATGTACTTCAAATTTAATTTTACATGAATAACAACGGATACCTGTTTGATACACATTTGCTTCTGCAACATTGTTTCCTCATTAAAGGCACATTAAATGATGCATAGAGTATCATAGTAAATTGTACAGTTATTTATAATCAGCTGCATATTAAACTTTAGCTGCAATCTTTTACAGGTTCTAAACTAAATAACTTTTTGAATATCGGGAAAACTTAAAGATCTCTTTCAGATAAACATTATACTTTCGTTTAGCTTTGGAAATTGTAAATTTTAACAAGTATGTAACGTAAGTGTTGCGATAAATATGCTAAAGCCTTTATCTATAAATTCGTTTAAAAACCAAAACTTAGTCATGAAAACGATATCGATGGATTACGGAAGATTTAACTTCTTATTAGTATGAATTCAGGCAGATAATCAACAAATTCTGGTATAATCCGAACCTGTTTCTTTTCGAGAGTTACTTGAAGTTCAAACATTTTATGCGTAACCATATTTCATGTAGTAGTTTATTATATATTCTACGACTGGTTTGGTTGAATTAGTTACAGAAAAAAATTGTTGCCCAGTCTTTACTGTTGATTATTTTTTTTTTCAAATTAGTTTTGCACAATATTTGTCACCATATGGTTGGCGATCTTTATCCGCGAAAGCGAATTGGTTTTCCATTATTCCTATCTACACATAAAGAACAATGAATCTCAAAATCACTCCAATGATGATTTCTGTTGTTTGAATTGTGTTGAGTTCAACATTTTAATAAAAATAAGTATATAAGTATATGTATGGGAATTGCTGTTATTATGTTCTTATCCACTAACATAAATCAACTAGTAATAAACAATATCCATTAGTGAAGTTGCAGGTAGCAATATAAGTGTCTTCTGTAGGACTATCCTTGGATTTCTTTTATTTTTGGTTTTTGTATTTAAGTATTTTACTGTATTTTATGAGGAATACTGGCTTATATTTTATGTTGACGACAGGACTAAAGTTACTATTTACAATGATTTAAATGAATTTCTAATTTTTTTATGAATTTTTAAATGAATTTTTTTTTAAGAATCCAAAAACTTATTATTTTTGTTCACTAAAAATTTGTTTCAACTTGATATTCCCGTAAATATTACATTTTTGTAAATATTCTTAATGTTAGTTTATAAATTAAATAAAGAACAATAATATTTTTATATTAAAAAAACAGAAAGTACATTAAACATCTGAAACTATATAAAGAATATTAAATTCTCGAGACCATATTAATAACTGTAGCCACAAAACCCCTTCTTGGAAAAAGAATTGCTTAGAGGAAATAAAAATTGCTTTTGAAGAGAGGCATTTTAATATGTTTTTTAGAATATATCCCGATATGCATGTGTTATTAGATTGTTAGTTCGTATTGTCAGTTCCTGTAAAAAAATTGGAATACCGCCCATTAACGGTTCCCGTCGTATTTAAAGGTCAGTGCTGTCAGTCTTTAAAAAAGTAGATCATGATTTGTGATAGGTGGCATACAAATGATAAGTTTCGTTCATATTGCTTTACTGTCTTAATATTTTGTACGCTCTGGTCCTCTCGCTAAAATAATATTTACACAACTCATCAATTCAAAATAAAAGAGCCAATTCAAATAAATATAATTAAGTAATTGTAATATTAGCAGCTGGTGTAATTGCTAATAATGTTTTAAAATATTTTTAGCTTTGAAACAATGTTTATTATCTGTGACCATTACGATTTCTTATAAGCCGCGATACACTTGAGTGGTCAACTATCACGTTATCAATTCCTAGGATTTGGACTATATTTAAGAATACTGGAAGAAGTGCACCTATCGCTGTAGCTCTATTTTGACTTCAGGCGAACTATCTATTTGAATGGCTCCTTCAGATTTCTCGATTATAATTTGAGTAAGATTCTTCTTCTTCTTCCTCTTATGTTGGGTCAATGTCTTATGTCTTGTACTGAAGTTTAGTCTCCTGTTCGCAGGAGATTGATGACCAGTTGTCTCGTTGTCTCGTCTTTTCATGGGTCTTCCTGGTGGCTTGGATCCCTTAGGTTTTCCTTCACGTACCCTTTTGACTATTCTTTCGTTGTTCATCCTCAAGATTTGTTGGTTCCAATGTCTCCTTCTTTCTCTTCCCCATCTTACGATGTTTTGTATTTTACATTGCTCTCTTATATTTTGGTTTCTGATGCGGTCAAGTCTTGTTTTCCCTACTGCAGTCCTTAAAATTTTCATTTCCGATGTTCTTAATAATTGTTTTGTTTTATTGTTATCGGCTCTGCTGTCTATGGTGTATGTCAATATTGGGCAAATGCAACTTTCATAGATTCATATTTTACATTCTGTTGTAAGATGTTTATTTCTTCATATGATATTCCTCAGCGGCTCGGAAATGGCAGTTACCCTTTTTACTTGATTTTGTACTTCTTTATGGATATTGCGATCTCTTGTAATTATTGTTTACAATAAGAGCAAAACTGATTAATTAAGAGGGTAGTCCGATTTCATTCACTATGTCTTCTAGTAAATCTGGCTTATGACATACACCATTGGTCTGTTTACTATTTGCAGGACTTAATCCTTTATTGATTATTGTTTTTTAAGCCCAGCTTTAGGAACACATTCCATAGTTATTTTCCCATTGCAAAGTGCTATTTTATGACATAAATCAGTTCAGGTATTGGAAGTTGATTTTAAGCTCTGGCTGCAACATTTTTGACGAATACGATACAAATTTCTAAGAGATTTAGCTGCCAACTGTTTACTGCGTCTGACTGAATTATATTAAAATCTTCTATTGTCGATACAAATATCGTTCGCCTACTTTGATGTGTATTTATGGCTTCCTTATTTGGTCTAAACACCATAGCCTAACTTGAACTTGGGATTAACTTTATATGAAGTTAAGTTAAGTTGACTGAAGAACCGTATATGCAGATTCTACTTTGTGTCATTGACCTTTTGTATGCGCACATTAAAAGCGAGATTATCGGAATATAAATTGTTATTTTTCACGTAGATAAATAAATTAAATGTCAATCACCGTTGAACCACTGTGTCTCAGTAACGGCACACATCCGTTACCGAGACACAGGAAGTAAGTTTCATTCCGTGGTTCACCTTGATGCAAGATTTTTGTTTGCCAGTATATATACGAGGTACCCCGAAATTCCCGGAATTTCAATGTTGCGTGTAGAAAGTATGAGCTACGTCTATACTAAGTTAGTCTGTCCCAAACGGAACTTTGTTTGGTGGATACAAACAGTTTTTGTGTTTATATTTGTTGAGTTGTGTTTAAGTTATCCTGCGACACTACAATGTCTAATGTGAAAGGCAAAGAACGTACTTCAAACTTTGTAAAATGGTCCAGAAGTAAGAAGCCATTTTGGGGTGTGTAAAAACAAGGTATTTTGTTAGTTTTTTAGGGCGTTCTTGAGGTAATTTTGCTTTATTTCGGGAGATTTTAACGTTTTTTTCGTGTGCCCAATTTTTGGTGGTCTACACATATTTGGGTATTTTTGGGGTGGATAAAAATTAATGCTTTTTGAGAGGTTTTAGGCCTTTTTCAGTTGTTGACTATTGGGAAAACAGCTACATTTGTAAGATTCTGCTTTGTTTTTAAGACGCCAAATGTCCTGGTCCAGAAGTAACTTTTTATACTTTACTAGCGGCCTTTAATGTTGTCTTGAAGTCATGAAGCAATATTCTATTTAGCCTCATCCAGTCGAGTAGAGCTCTGATCGGTAGGATTGCAGTATCTTGCTGCTTTTAGGGACATTTTGGATAAAATACAGAGCAACAATCTCTAAAACTGTAAAGCAGGAATTCGCCATGAGTAAATTAAGCCAGAAATACAAGGCTGAACCAGTGTAACCCATCCATGCAAAGACGTGGTGCTACCTAGAAATTCCGGGAATTTGAATGTGGCGCGTGAAGAGATGGTAGTACAGCTCTATAGGCGCTAGATGGTGGGACCTAAGACTACATTAAGTCAGTCTGTCAAAGTTTAGTTTTCTAGGCGGCGGCAAGCAGTTTTTGTGTTATTTGTTGAGTTGTGTTTGAATTATTCTGTGATACTACAATGTCTGCATCAAAAGTGCATCAAATTCTGATTTAAACTTGCTAAGCATTAGCGGAAACTCTGAAAATGCTTGGCAAGGATGCTTTAGGTCAGCTGCAAACTTATAAGTTGTTCAACTGTTTTAAAAATGGACGCGTGTCTGTTGATAATGATGCGCATTCTGGCCGTCCATCGACGGAAAACACTCCACAAAATGTATCAAAAGTGCGCGATTGTATCTTGCAAGATATACGAAGGACAATTGTAATGTTTTTCAACGTAAGCCACCCACCAAGGAACGCAACAATTCGTGTATTTACACCACGACGTTTTAACGCAGAAGGCAGTACTATCTCACCCTACTAAATCCCCAGGTCTTGCCCCTTGTAACTTCTCTCTGTTTCCGAAGTTGAAACTGGAGCTAAAGGGGCGCCGTTTGAGACGATTGAGTAGACCCAGGCTAAATTTCAGACGGTGTTGAACACGTTAACACGTGAAGACTTCCAGCTCTGCTTGCAATCATGGATGGAGAAATCGCTGGGATCGGTGTATTCATGGGAAAGGAGATTACTTTGAGGGGGATGGTAATGAATAAGAACAATTTATTGTGTTTATTTTCACATTCCGGAAATTTTTGGGTAGCACCTCGTATATATGACTGTGCGGGTGGAAGAAGAGGATTTGTTTTCTGATGGGGACATTCAATCAGCTAAGCTATAAGGAAATTCTAAAGGCTATGGTGGGACAGGGCCACGACTACATACAAGCATAAGGTGTCGTCGTCGAGGTCGACTATATTAATCAAACGCAAAGCAACTATGCAATTTTAGAGAAAGGATGTACGCGTCAAGGAGGATTTTGTAGAAGCTGTTAAGTCAAATTAAAAGCAAAATTAACTAGTAAATCCTAATTAAGGAAGGACGGCAAAGATAAATTACTATAATTTACCGAAGTGAATACATAAGGATGTGAAGGTTAGTAGAGGAAGGCAGTAGATGAAGTGCGTTAGGCTATCCGACAGGGTGATCTAATTAGCTAAGTTATGTGTTAATTTCAAAGTACAGAGTGCAGAGATTAGTGAAACAGCACCAGTACTTTATACAGGCTAAAGGAGTTTTGGTCAAGGTAAATTCTATTGGTCATATGGAAAGCAGCCAGGCAACTCTGAAAAAAAAGGAAACAAAGTATCGAGAAAGCTTTTCTGTTCAAGCTGGTAGGTCCAGTTAAAAGAATATTGCGAGAGGCTGCAATCTAATGAATGATGACCACCACATCTATAAACGTTGAAGTAGAATTGGCTCTATAGTCACTTCAAAGAATCTAATCTAATTTATTTATTCATAAATAATATAAAGATTTCAATATTTCAGAAACGATAGAATAAATGTACAGATTTTGAGGGAACATACAAGGTGCTATCCATAAATTCCCGGAATGTGAAGAAAAAACACAATAAATTGTTCTTAAAACTTATTCACTACCATCCCCTCCAAAAATTACTCAGCTTCCCTACGAATACACCGATCCTAGCAACTTGTCCATGACTTGAAGCAGTTCTGGAAGTCTTCACGTGTTACCGTGTTCAACACTGCCTGCAATTCGGTCTGGATCTCCTCAATGATCTAAAAACGGTGCCCTTTGAGCTTCAGTTTCAACTTCGGAAACAGGAAGAAGTCACAAGGGGTAAGATCTGGGGAGTAGGGAGGATGGGGTCTTCAATTTGACGTCTGGGTTGGTGTATTTGTCATGCATTTCTCTTAGTCGTCGAAGAATATCGCAAATGTTTTCCGTCGGTCTTGCAGAATAGCATCACGCACTTTTGCCATATTTTGTTTTCTGTTGATGGACGACCGGAACACTTATAATCATGAACCGATGCGCGTCCATTTTTGATATGGTTGTACCACTCATAAGTTTGCGTCTGAGTCACCAAATGCTTGTTTAAGAATTTTCAGAGTTCCGCTTGCCGTTTTAAGCAGAATTTGATGCCCGTTCTTTGTTCTTTCACATCAGACATTGTAGTGTGACAGAATAACTCCACAAAACTCAAAAAATATAAACATAAAAAGTGTTTGTCACCTTCTAGTAAAGTACCGTAGCTGTACTACCAGCTCTTTGCACGTCACATTCAAATTCTTGATATTTCTTGGTAGCACCTCGTATATATGTAGAAACATAAATAATGTTCTCATTGTTGTCTGCCCTTGCTTTCATGTCTATGTACATTATATAAAAATCTCTCATATACACGAGTATGTTTACTGTAACTATTGTTTATGTGTTATATTGGATTATATTTTATTGGTAGGTCATTAGTTTAATTGAATTTATTGTAGCATAATTTCCTTATCCTTTGTTCTGTTTAACGCTGTTGGATAAATAAATTGTTATTAATAAAAGGTCCACAAATTACATGAGACATATGCAGTAAATAAAGGTTTACAAAAGGAAAGCCCGTTTATAATACCCAACTAAATTCAGTTACTAAAAAGGCCCCTTATCAAGAAAGTTTTATACAAAAAAAGGTTTAAGTATATCAATACGTTAAGCACGTATTACGCATTTGTTGCAAATGAAACAGACATGTAAAATACACCAGTGTAACTGTAAACATGGACAACAACCCCGTATTTTCCAGCTTTTTACTTCTGCGTAAGACATATGTTTCTGCTATTACTATAAGCATCGTCAGTTAAGCTAGTGAAGTAATTTAAAAGCTTAAATCGCCTATAAGGTTGCCATTTTCGGCATAGTCTCTTTCGTCCGTCAGATGTCACTATATTGTATGGTGCTACCTGATAGGACGAAATTTGCTATACCTTATAGGCGATTAAGCTTTTAAATTACTTCACTAGCTTAACTGACGACGCTTATAGTAATAGCAGAAACATATGTCTTAAGCAGAAGTAAAAAGCTGGAAAATACGAGGTTGTTGGCCATGTTTACAGTTGCAGAGGTGTATTTTACATGTCTGTTTCATTTGCAAGAAAGTTTTAGATTAAATCATCCAATTTACATTTTTTTTCTTGTTGTTGTATTACTTCGATCTGTTGTTTTTAATAGTATTCACAGCAATTTTAGTTTAGTATATACAATTTGTCATGAATATGAATTGGTTTACACATTTTAAGATATCAGATTTTTTTGGATTAATATTGCGCTAATATTTGGGTATTGTAATCATTTTGAAACCTACTAACTTTAAAAAATAAATAATTTTATGGGTATTTAGAATTATAATATAACTTATAATTTGCGTATTGTGATAAACTGATAAATTCTTTGAGTACCAATACACAGACGAATATGTAAAAATTACCGGATTTGATGTCGAAGTTTTGTGAAAATTCATACATATTTTTTAGAATGAATTCTCTCTCCTATTATAAATTTAAATATGCACACACCTACATGTTGTACGTTCATGCGATACACTATCTCAAACATGATAGGATTTGAAGAATTTGTTTAAGCTTCACAGATGCAGTAACTTCCAGAGAACCGTACACACTGTTTAGCATGCAAATGCACACGAAGCAGAAAAAAGAATAGGAAATTGGAAACAGGCCAGAATTACGTTTACTGCTACAGCAGGTAGCACACGATAATAAATAAGCTTATTCGAAAGTGTAGTTGACGGACTTATTAGAGGTGATGTTTGGAAATGATTAACTTGTCAGCGTTGAGAATAGATTTTCCTAAATGTCTTCATTAAAATTGTAGGGATAGTATTTTTTGAGTAAATGTTGTGCTATATCAGGTTGGATCGACAAACAAACTTATTTAATGTAGAATAGATAAATATTTATATAACTTAATATAAATACGCTCAAATTTAATATGTCTGAGTTGAAAATAATACTTTTTCGGAGACGATAATCTATTTGTCTCTTTTAGAATATATGGTTCTTCTTAGAACTCTTTGAATATCTCCGTATTCATTATACCAAGTTCTCTTAATTAACTTGTACTATTACTTAGAAGCTGATATACCGGTAGGTCCAGTTCGCAACGGGCCATATAGCAATGTGTGGCAACAGCGAATCGAATCCCCTCCATGCGCAGCTCCTTCGATTGCAGCACATTGCATATTGCATTGCCGTTAAGAATTTAGTGAGACTTAAACCGCGTAAGGATATTCACCCCATTTTTAATAATATTTTATATTATTAAAAATACTTTTGTATTATACAAATTGGTGTGGTTTTTACCCACTCATGTATGTTTCAAATTATTTTGTTATATACGCATTCGGTTCGCCCGACAAGTAGTGAAGACACGATAATACAGTTTTCTATAGATATGGTATGTTACCGTCTAGAGAAACACGTTGCTTAGTTCGGCAGTTGTTATCTAGACAGCGTTGAATATTCTTTCACGCTCTGTCTTAATAATTTCTGGATGATAGCAAGGTAGTTATATTTGGTTGAATGTATCTCTTCTCCAGCAGGGGCGTACCGATGATCCTGTAGAAAGGTGAAATACGTATCTGCGTCTCTGGAGAGGAGATACATTCACAAATATATAACTTGTATTGTGTTCTTCACACCCCAATACTTTTTTATTATACAAATTGGTGTGGTTTTTACCCACTCATGTATGTTTCAAATTATTTTGTTATATACGCATTCGGTTCGCCCGACAAGTAGTGAAGACACGATAATACAGTTTTCTATAGATATGGTATGTTACCGTCTAGAGAAACACGTTGCTTAGTACGGCAGTTGTTATCTAGACAGCGCTGAATATTATTTCACGCTCTGTCTTAATAATTTCTGGTTGATAGCAAGGTAGTTATGTTTGGTTGAATGTATCTCTTCTCCAGCAGGGGCGTACCGACGATCCTGTAGAAAGGTGAAATACGTATCTGCGTCTCTGGAGAGGAGATACATTCACAAATATATAACTTGTATTGTGTTCTTCACACCCCATTTTTAATAATACTTTATATTATTAAAAATACTTTTGTATTATACAAATTGGTGTGGTTTTTACCCACTCATGTATGTTTCAAATTATTTTGTTATATGCTCTTTAGAATTCCTCAGAAATGTTAATTACTGAATAATCGTTAGTTAATTGACGGATTGTACTTAAAATCCCATTAACGGGTAAGCCGGGCCTAGCAGGCCCATACTTTATGCAATTATGGTAACTTTATTTTCCGTTTTTGTTTTCTAATCCTCTTTACGTAATTAGTGTTTCCGATCATTTTTGTGTCATTTTGTGCAGCAAATACATTTGATGACGTATATAGGTCGTCATTTTTCGAGGAAAGTAATATTAGGTAAAGTAGGGGTTCCCTGTCTATTTGTATATATACGAGCATTTTTTGTTTATTGCTTTTAGTTTATGCATTATAGTGAAAGTGTTATAATCATTCAGCAATGTCGAGAAAATTTTTATCGGAAGCCGAACTCGCAGATATACTGGAAAACCTATCGGACGATGACCAGGCGCCTGTAAATTTTGAGTCGAATGTCGAAGATGAGGACGAAGAGGACCACCTTTCTAATGCTAGTGAAACGGAAGACGTGCAAGAGGGCAGTGAGGGACTGTGTGACACTCCTGTTGTCAGTATTTCCAAATTTGTTGCTAAAGATGATTCAGTGTGGAGCAGCCAGCCTCCTTCGACAGGACGGGTTCGTTCATGCAATATAATAAAATCGCAAATGCATAAAGTTATCTTACCGCCGGGAAAAATTTATTGATGAAGCTGTAATTACCGAAATTGCTTCACATACAAACAAGGAGGCAGAGAGGGTACTGATAGATATTCCCTGGAAACCATGTGATAATATCGAAATTCGCGCTTTTCTTGATTTGCTTCTAACTGCCGGTCACCTAGGTGCTAATGATACTAGCTACGATGTGCTATGGAGTCGATTATATGGCCCTTCAATTTTTCGAGCAACGATGGGATTGAAACGATTCAAAAGCTTGTTGCGATTTATACGATTTGATGACAAAAGTACACGTTCCGAAAGAAGGAAGAACGATAAACTTGCACCTATTCGAGTTATTTGGGAAAAAGTAAATAACAATCTGAAAAAGCACTACCTCCCCGGAGAAAACATCACAGTGGACGAACAACTTGTACCCTTTCGAGGAAGATGTCCATTTAGACAATATATGCCTTCCAAACCAAACAAATATGGAATGAAGATCTGGTGGGCGTGTGACTCTGAAACCTACTATCCTCTAAATGGTATTCCCTATATTGGAAAGGAAGGAAATCAAATCGCCAAGGGCCTCGCAACATAGGTAGTGGAGCAGCTCGTACAACCGTATTATAATACAAACAGAAATGTCACATTCGACAATTCTTTTACGGACTTATCATTAGCAAAAACATTATTGACAAATAGGTTGACGAGCGTTGGTACCGTAAGGAAAAATAAACGCTTCATCCCAACCGAATTTTTGCCCAATGGAAAACGTGAAGAACAAACGTCCATTTTCGGATTTACAGAAAAAGCGTCTTTAGTGTCCTACGTTCCAAAGAAAAACAAAAGTGTTTTGGCTCTGTCAACGATGCATCATACTAATAACTGTAACGATGACGATAAAAAAAAGCCAGAAATAATTCTGTATTATAACAGCACAAAATGTGGCGTGGACACGTTAGACCAATTGGCTCATAAATACACATGTAAACGCAGAAAAAATTATTGGTCATTTACATTTTTTATGAACTTTCTCGACGTAAGCGGCATTGCAGCATATGTTACTTGGATGAATTTGAACCCAAATTGGAATAAAGCTAAACACCAAAAAAGGAAATTGTTTCTAGTAGATGTATCTGAAAACCTAGTTCTTCCGCACATTCAAAGAAGGAAGGCGAATGGACTTCCTCGTACCATCCAACACTGTGTCAGCCAGTTTGTAGGTGAAGAAGCAACGCCGGCAAAGAGAGCAAGAACTGAAACTAAAGCAAATTCTAGAAGAAGGTGCTACATGTGTCCTAAAACAAAAGAAAGGAAACAATGACAATGTTGTGATGAGTGCAAAAAAAACATTTGTAACGAACATTCTTCATCAAAAGTTTTATGTTATAATTGCAAGAAATGAATAAAATTTAAGATCAGTAAGTAATTAATGTTATTTATAAATGGTATTAAATATATAATTCCCATAAACTCTTTGTTTCATTAATTCTGTAAGTAAAAACATATACTAAAAGCACCGGGCCTACCAGGCCCGAACTGCCCGGTTACGTTAGTAAAATGTCTTGCCCGGACAAGGGTTAATATTCAAAACAATAAACTTTTTCCAATTAACACTTTTACTTAATAAAGTTATTGTACACATTGTACGTTGTATCGTATTTGAACTCGTAATAACCTATATCACACAATTAACGATAGATGAACAAAAAGGGGATAAAATTATCGTTATAGGTGATGAAGCTTGGGTATATGTTATAATGCCGAAAAAAATAACAATCGGCAGTTTGGATGAAAACGACTCAGTTCCAACACGAATTGGTTGACATGTTTCCAATGGAGAAGCGTTGTACTATTAATACAGAGTAGTACACTGCGCTATGGTTACCTCAAGCCCTCCAAACTATTCGCGAAAATCGTCTAAGGGGACGGATGATCTTACATCAAGACAAAGCTTGACATTGCAGCTTGAGTGGTTAAGTAGTTGAATATTCATTACCTAAAGCAATGAAATGATGGGTCATTTGTCGGATTTTCCAGATCTGAAATCTAATTATTTCTCTTTGTTTACACGTGCAAAGAGTAATTTGCAGATTTTACATTCTACAAAGTGAAATAAATAATCTAAAGTGGAAAGGGATTGGAGCAAATGTCTCAAAAATTGAATTTCGTGGATGTAAAAGATGTATTTAATGTGCTGAAGAATACTTTGACAAGTTATAAATAAATATGTTGTATTACAAAAAATATTGTGTGTTGTATACACTATACGCAATAGAACGAGAACTCCTCGTAGAATAAGGATAACACAAACAATAAATTTCTAATTATTTTCTACCTTGCCATTATTAGCATTTTTTATATTAACTTATTTAAAATCTAAATAAATACATAACTTTAAATAGTACTAAGAGTATTTTGAATATTATTATTTATTCAAAAGAAGTATTCAAAGAGAAAGACCAATTTTAACATTGGAATATTTTAATCCTTTGTATAGTAATATAAACAGCATAACAACTATTTTACAAATCCATCCAATTTCGTAGCTTTTACATTAGAAGAGATGTTGAAATTACGTAGATTGTTACTGTCTGTTTTGCTAGTAATTCTAATTATCCTCCAGGTGTTAATATGTGTTCGCTATTATAAAAAAGTTTCTTTTCTGCTGCTTAGTCTGACAAGCAGAAAAAGTTGCAAATATGAACAATGAAACGTTTCTGATAATAACGCTGTCTGTTTAGAAGAAAATAACCGAAAGATACATTGTTGATTTATTGAACGCGGCCTAAATTTTTTATTTAGTAGATCGGTTTAATGTTAGCTAAGATTTAGTTAACTAGAAAAAAATTAATATATCTGACATATTCTGTTGTTTGAGTCAATTGAGTAGCTAAGACATTCAAACTTTTAGATCTACTTGTGACGCGGTGGGGACGAGTATTCGATTTCGATAAAAAAACTAAAATTAAAATCAGAAGGGGTGGACGGGGAAATGTAAACATGTACATATACAGATACAGATTTGTTTTATGCAGATTTGTATCATTTGTAACAACGCTTGATGCGAGCTCTGCATCGATATCCTAATTTGTTTTTGGTATATGACGCCACCTGGTGACGAGTTATTGGGCTTACAGTAATATGCGTATTTTGCTTCTTTTGTAATAGCTTAGCTATTCGAAAAGAAATCGCTTTCATCGGTGTAGTCTGCTTTGTCCGTCAGATGTCACGAGGTTACCTGGTGTCATTTGATAGGACAAAATTCATTACTAGACCAGAAAGCGAACTTCAGTCGTTATTTCCTTCGTAAATCCGCATTGACAGAGTCGTTAGACAGAAACGCATGCATCTGTGGTTGAAGTTAGCACTAATAGTAAATACGTGCTGTTATGTCCATGTTTACAGATACAGATTTGTTTTATGCAGATTTGTATCATTTGTAACAACACTTGATGCGAGCTCTCGCATCGATATGCTAATTTGTTTTTGAATTGTCTTTGTTAGAATTTATAAATACATTCGAAATCTACATGCTATGCTGTACTTTTAGTAACATGTTGTAGTGTTTTTGATTTAGTCAACGTTTTTCGAATATCAGCCCAGCCCATCTTCAGCAGTAGATAGCAAACGATTTACAAAATTGTGATCTAAATAAAACACAAATATCAAAGCTTGACCACTGAATTTACTTCCTCAACAGATTCTCAACGCTATGACTTTTCATGTGAGGTAATCAATACCAATATAAATACATTCGGAATCTACATGTTGCGCAGTTCTTTTAGCAACATTTTGTAGTGTTTTTGATTAAGTCACCCTTTTTCGAGTATCAGCCCATCGAAATAAAATACAATCGATACAAAATACCTCTATTAACATAGTTAATCTTTCATAATATTTATTTAGGTGTTTTCAAAACTCCCATATATGTTATTTAATTACACTAAATAAAAAATTAAACAAAACAGGAATACATCATTTATTTAAAAACTTCCAGAAGTTTTAATTCTAACAAGGTACATTATTCATTCTACTTTAATAATGCAGCCACGAGTTGCTTATAGTACATAATTATTTATTCATAATCGTAGAATCCCCCTACATGTTATATACAACTTAATCCTCCGTCCGTTTTATGTGTTCTTTACGGACACACCGCAAGGCTGTGTACACTTTGATAAGTGTAAGTTGAAATTACTTTCGGTGTTTCGATTTTAAGTACCCAGACTACAACCGGTACTTCCTCTCTGGCTACCACCGTTGTTTATAATATCAAATTATATATTTTACGTGGAGGGATGCTAAGTTTGGGTCAGAAAATGTTATAATAGTGTACAGTAGTGTACACGTAATGTAGCGTTGTATATTGTACTTGAAGATGAACAAGGAAATTTTCTCAAGTTTGGGTTCTATAATTTAGATTGACCTAAATAGCGATTTTGTTTTGAGTGAATGCGTTCAGACTAATGATGATATTCAAAGTACTTGGCGAGTTTTAGGAGCTTAATATTCATAAAACTAATAATTTGCGTTAATATAATCTTTATGAAGTAAGAAAGTGTTTTTTTTCTTCCTTAATGGTACTAATACATACGCTCGGAAAATTCTTAAACTACTGAATTAACGCTAAAATACGCGCTTTTAGCTGGTTCCGCTTAATGCTCTAATCTAGCGCTAATGTTGGAAAATTACCTAAGAAAAACCGTAATGTGATATTTTACTTAGTAGTTCCACTATGTTTTTACTCGTACTATTAGTGTCTTTCTTGATTTTGTTCACGCTTGAATTGAGGGATACTTACGAGAAATTTGATATAAGAAAATCTACACAATATATTCGTAAAACAAAAGTTTAATAAAGAATCTTGTGCTTTAGAGATACGATAGCGTATGGTTCTCATCAAGACAATTTAAAATGACTTGTATAAACGTAATTAGATTTTAAAGATTAGCCGAATGGAATCTAGTAAATACAGGAGGATCGCATTAAGATGTAATATTCTTGAGCCCAATTTTACAATATTGTCCTTTACATTTAATAAAATAATTAGTTTATGGGCAGATTAAAAGAGACGAGAACGTATGGAAATATGGGACGTATCTAAACTCGTCCGTAGAAATAAAATTAAGTAATTAGTTAAATTCGCAACTGAAAAATATACATAAACTTATCCCCGAGAAGAGTAGGTCCACAAAAATAGCTTCATGAATTTGTCCCCGACTTTATCGTAGTATGAATCACCCATATACTTATTTAAAATCAATAGATAACATGTAGATCTCGGTTTCCGGGTTGGAACCGCGTCGAGTTAGGCGTAATTGCCAACGTTTCGTCCACTGTTTCAAGAGACATCTTCAGGGCTGTACAGCAGACCGATTTTCATGTGGCCGGTGGGAGAATTTGTACGTGCGTCAAGTAAGGGTCAGTGTTAGATAGAGACAGTATCCGGAAAAATGAAATGCAAACTCTTTTTACGAGTCGTGCATTGGGACGTAGTAAGGGATAAATTCAGAAAATCACATTGTTGAACATGTTTATAATGGTTTGTATTTCACAAAATTAAGGCAAATAGAAGTAAAATAAAACGCATAGTTTCATGTAACATGTTTAATTAAAATGTCTTACCTTACCTACTAGCTAATAGCGTACTAACATCACATTAAGGGGATGACTGAATAAGATTGTTAGCTACACTTAACGGTAGAAAGGCTTAGGATTAAGTAAAACTAATTTGGATCATTAACTGAATTATTGGCAAATAATGTTTATGCTAATCTCTTTCTCATTATAATCACATTTTAAACTTTCTATATGTACAAAATAACAGTATATTCTTTAACGAGCGTAGGCGAGTGTTGTAATAACATTATTTAATAGTCGTGGAGAAAAGAATATTATTAATACTAATATTATTGGAAATAACAATGAAAATAATAATTACAATAAGAAATAATACATAAATACTCAAAAATATATATTATAGGAGAAAATAATAATGAACAATAACTAAGTTTCAAAAAAATTACGGTAAATTATACATATAATTATATAAAAAGTTATGCAGAATCACTATCACTGACTTCCTCTTCGCTCTCCGATTCAGAGTCTTCACCCAAATTAATAATGAACTGGTCTGTAACTTCGTCTATGAGAGGTTCCGCTTCCTAAAACTTTTGCTCCAACTTTATCGCGTGGTCACAACATTTATTCCATTCAGCAGCACTAAATTCATCAAAAAAGTTATCACATAACTGTTGAACATATCTAATAGTGAATGAAACATTTTTTTTGTGCCACATATTGTTTAAGAGATGCCCATACTAACTCAATCGGATTTAAATCTGGGTGGTATGGCGGTAATCGCAAAACATTATGGCCACGTTGTGTTAACATTTCATATATCTCGAACGTTTTAAATGTTGGCTTATGTACTTTAATAATATTATATAAATCGGGCTTGAGCATGTTATTGTCGAAGTAAATATTTTTAGACCTTAACCAGTCTATCATAACTGATTTCCTGCTATTTGAATTCCGTGGTATATCTTTTTGGACATTATGATAAGGAGCATTGTCAATTACTAGGAAAGACTTTGGAGGCAGGTTTGGAATTAATTTTTCTAACAATCATTTTTTGTAATTTTCATAATTCATCTCGTGATGATAATCTCCCGTTGTGGTATTAGACTTAAAAATCAATTTAGCATTCGGAATGAATCCCGTCTCGCAGCCAGCAGGAACAGTAATTAGTCTTAGACCTTTTGATATAGGCCTTGCTAATCCTTCATTGGAATTGTCACTCCAACAAGTAGCCACGGTATGAGAACTGTGGATGTAAGTTTCATCCATATATATAATCGGTCTTTTTTCATTTCTGTAGCTTTGAATGGTACGCAAATAAGACACTCTTAACTGACGAATGTCGTACTTTTCCATTAACAACTTTCTGTTGGTTTTTGTTTTTTTCCAACGAAAGCCCATATCTTTTACTACTTTCCGAAGAGAATCTATTCCTCCAGTGTATCATGTTTCTTTAAATTTTCTTAGAATGTTTGGCATTGTAGGCACAATTTTGTCAACAGTAAAGGTATTTAAAATTGTTCTACGCAGCACACCTTTATCTGCATCGTCTAAGTCGGTTTTGGGCTTGGTTTTTTTTTTCCTTTTCTTTGTCGATGTAAAAGATGAACCGGCACCTGCGTTTATTTCACTTTTTTCTTTAACAATCCCTCTAATACTTCTCTCAGAAACACCCGTTGCGGCAATAACGCGTTCATATAACTGATCCAGTGGAATTTTGAGTACCCCTGAAGTTTTTCCTTCTTGCATATATTTAAATACATTTGACATCACTTCACGAGTTTGACTATGTAAAACACATTTATTTAATTTACTTTTAAACTCCATTACTCACTACCTTAATACGGCACTGCACTACTGTGTTTATCGCTTAAAACGATGTAAAACACTGAATGCCAGAGGTTCCCCTACCCATGAATTTCGTGCGCATCTCGAGGGCGGTACTTCTAACAGGCCACATGAAAATCGGTCTGCTGTACGTAGATATTCGTCGTTTCGCAGTAGCTTGAAGAATGCTATGACAGAGACCGGTACAACATTTTGTAAGTTGTACCGGTCTCTGTCATAGCATTCTTCAAGCTACTGCGAAACGACGAACATCTACGTACAGACCTGAAGATGTCCCTTGAAACAGTGGACGAAACGTTGGCAATTACGCCTAACTCGACGCGGTTCCAACCCGGAAACCGAGATCTACAACTAGAGAACGACCGCGGAAACCTACACCTACATCTATAGATAACATATTTATTTATGCAAGAAATGAAAGACTCAGTAAGTGCCACAAAACATATTTTATTAATTAAGAATGGAATAGAAATGCCTGCTTGTGTTTTATACAAGCACTAATACATATCAACATTTACATTTAATGTTTATAAAAATAAGCTATACATTTAACAAAATCAAATCTCGAAACAGATCCATTTTTATATTCATCGATTTTTCTAGTAACGCACTGCTTACGTCTACGCACGACTGAATCTCGTATTCTTGCACATTCAGATAAACTTTGAATTTTTATATAAGTCTCTGTTTAAAAACTGCTTCAAAATTTCAATAAAATGAAAAATTGATAGATGCGTAGAATAAAAACTGGCATTAAATTTAGCGTGGAAAGATTCGCAAGCGTTTGTGCTTCTTTCTATGCTATCGCTGAGTTCTGCCCACAAACTAGGTGGAAAAACGGCCTCTTCTGAAATATTATCGTCAACCAAATAATCGTAAAAGCATGATAAACGTTCACCTTGAGGTTGTATTTCCTAAAAATCAAAAGTATAACAATCGCCCACTTTCGATGGATTTAAAAATGGTATACCAAATATATAGCGCAGCCACTTTCCAATTTCACTGGTTTCGTTCTTATAATAAGGAACAGGGCCCAAATTTTGAATTTTGCGGAACCATGCTTATGCTAAATGGAATCTGCAGTCTATAGCTTTGGAACCTGGAATCTCCACTATTATGGCATTGTGGATTGCAATTTCAAAATGAGCTACGATGACTTTTGGGTACAGATTTAAACCCATATTATGACACTTTTGTCGAAACAGGTTAAAAAGTGTTTTGTAAGAAGAATACTCCCTTTTATTCGGCAGTAAGCAAAATGCTAGTGGGATATAATACCCGCTTAGTAATATATGCAGTGTAAATAACTGCAGAAAATGATCGGGACAGTAACTAAATGTACAGTCGACATATACTTTTTCACTATTGCATGAAACAGTCACATTTGTTAAGCATCTACTTCGTCTATGATAAAGACAAAATTCTCTTTTTTCAGTGTCGTAATATTCAATGTTGTAACACATTTAATAACTTCTGCCCTATTTTTCGGTAAGGGCGGTAGAGATTTTCATCTATTATTATATAGATTGTTGCGAATGTATTGAATGTCTTGAACGGTTATTGAAATGATCAGTATTTTCCTTTAGAGCTTAATATATTATTTTTGAAGGCTTCTCACAAATGTCATCGGTTGTTTTACGTTCAACACTAGCACTTACTATCTGTCTGTTTATTTTCTTCAGATTCTTTTCATGATTATGTTCTATTTTATTGCGCACAATTAAATTTTCTGCACCTACAGTATAAGCTTTTGTCTTACAGGAGCGATTCGAATATCGCCAACATATTTCACTACTTCTTAGGATTTGTATTTGGTAAATTTTACAGAGTCTACAATTAGCATTTGATTTCCACGTTCACTCAAACTGACGAAGCTTTTCATGCTTTCTCACAAATAAAAAGCACTTCTTAGCCAGGAATGTTATTTCAGACTGACGAATTATAAGTACATAGTATATATGGTAGATTTGGGTAAATTTTAAATTTAGATAAATTTGAATTTTGTTTGTATTTAATAGGCAGCACAACTTTGTATTTATATTTCCAAGAAAGTGTAAATTCTTAATCTCTTGTCCGGGGATAAATTAAGGTAAGGGATTAAAACACCGTAATTAGCTTGGGGGCGAATTAATGAAACAGACATTAGATAGTACCTGCTTGGGTACGAGTTTAGGGCCGCCCAGAAATATATATCAAGTAATGATCCCATTAATTGATACATATAACCGCACACAAAAAATAGATGTGCAGCCGAATGAATAGTGATATTCAACAACTGCGTGATGTACTTACAGATGTTGTAGACTACATATATTGTCCGTCGTAATGACGTCCTTTTCAGCCCGATGTGTCCGGTTTCTAGTCATTATGGTCGACTTATTCTATGTAGAGAAGTACGCTCACGATTAATAATGACATAAACATCGAAACTTATTCCAAATTGAGAGCACTTTTGAAAGGGAAATCGGATGAGTATAAGGCAAAGAAAGCCAGAACATTTACTGCAGATAAAGTGAAAAAAAATTATAAATGAAGCGTCCAACGATGTTTATCTAGCAACTAAGCTGGGAAATTTTAAATTTTTAATGTCGAATTGGCGAAATATGCAACACAACACACTTTTGTGCAATTTTATTTCACGATCCTCAGAATTTTGTAAAAGGTGTTAGCATACCATCATCTTCATTCACTCATGCAAATAAAATTAATTTTAGAAAGAATTCTAATTCCAATAAATTTAACAACTTGTCACCATTAACTTTAATAATAATAAGTGAATAATGTAATGTTTAAACAAGTTTTTAATATTAGTGTTTTCGTTAAATAAAGATATAACATAAAATTTACAAAATATAATTTCAAGGTCGTAGAAAAAGTATAGTATTCTATTCTCAAGAATGGCTATTACTCACACTCGCCTTCGGCTCGTGTTGCAAACTTCATTATCGTGAGTAATAGCCTTCATTACTTGCTCCTTAAATAATATACTATTACTAAATACAATGATATATTAATTATTACAACACTTAGTAAATTATACTCTCAAGTTTAATGTCTGATGCTTCTAACGTTGATAAGAATCCCCAAATAAAGTGAGACTACAGATTCTATACTTTTACCCAGATTTATTTATTTTACTACCCTCAAGTAAAAATAAACTATTAATAAAAAATTTACATATTATATTTCATATTTATCTTAAATAGTGTCATTTGTTATTTTAGCTAATACGGAAAATAATTTTAGAAAGGCTTCTTAATAAAAACGAATAGCATAATTGATTTCAATATTGTCTTCCTTACTAAGATCTTCAATTTACTTGAACAGAATTACAAAATTAACTAGGAACTTTGTCAAGATTTGAGAAACGTACAACAGGTGCCAATAAATCATCGCACTGGATTCGCGGTACAATCTATAATTTGACATCAAGATAAATGTTCTAGCGTCACCAATTCCTAGCGAACGGAGGTACTTACTTCATAACACGTAGCACTTGGAATGTTTTATTAGTAATAGCACTCTATATGTCATGATTGGAAAGCCTTTCTTAAATATATTTTGTAATATATAGTATCTACACTAGAAAAGAAGCGTAAGTTTAAATTTGGTTGTTCTACATTGAATAATATAATAGTAGCAAATAACGAGCGAATTACTAATAATCGTTATTTTAATATTATTAATTTATAATGCCTTCAATTAAATTTTCATTCAAAGTAGCCTATGATTACAAAATAAATTTTCAAACACTGTGGAACAGGAAGGTTTTTCGAAAGTCACATTTTGACAACTGTCATAGATAAGTCAATTTATTGAAAAGTTATCTTATCAATTAGATTATTTACTATCATGTTAGAAATACAACAAAAAGTTTTTATTGCTGAAAGTTATTTTTTTATCCAACACCTCCTAATAATAGACCTATAACTATGGCGATTTTAAATCAATTATGTAGCTTATGACTCACTAGTGAGTTAAAAACATAATTTATCTCAATAGTGAGATAAAACAAGGTGAAATTTAGATTGCATAGAGACATTCAAACTGCTGTAGTATTAACACATTTATATTAATTCTAAAGGGTAAACAATAGCAACTAATTAACATTTACATTAATATTAAAGTTGAAGGAAATCGTCTTTGTATTTGACTCTGCATTCAGGTTATTCGAATTTAGAGTTATACTAGAAGACGTATTTGAAGTATCCTGAACAGAAATTTGATGACCAGAAGTCGAGGACGTTAGACTGTCTGGACCTTGTATCTTTCTGGCTATATCAATCTTGTTGGATACTGAATTTTGTATATAACCTTCTGCCACAGTGGGCGATTTCCACCCACCATGTCGTTTAACTGTTGTAATATCAGCTCCTGCGTTTGCCAGAAGAGATGCTGACGAACGTCTCAGACTATGTCCTGTATATAATTGAGCTTCTGGTAGGTTCAGGAAAGATGCAACTTTCTGAGGTATCTTAGAAATGGTGTTAATTCCAACTGGCTGGATAGTGCATTTTTCTTTCTTGTAATTTAGGAAGAATCTGCCATGTGGAATACCTTTTGGTCTCATACAGACATATTTTCTATAGAGGTCAAGAATATCTGTTGTAAATCCTTCTGCCATAACAGTGAAACTTCTAGATACGTTTGTCTTTGTGTCAGGTATCAAAACATACAAGTATCCTCCTTTATCTTCTATATCGTCAACTTTCAGCTTAGTTATTTCACCACAACGACACGCACCTGATATACCCATTATTAAGGCAACCTGCATAGAATACACGAACGAATAATGAATAAATGCTTTGAATTAAATATAAGAAAATAAATAATACCTTCATCATCAAATATTTATTGTTAGGAGTCTCATTCAGAAACTTTTCTATATGTAGCTTCTCCAAGATTTTCGCCTTTTTGGACTTGTGGGTTCTTGCCTCACTCTTCAAATAGGAAATCCGTATTTCGATATGTCACTATTCATATACACTTTCAAAGTACTTCTTAACATGGAATACTTCGTCCACAATGAAGAAGGTGCTATTTTCCTTCTATAAATATGGAAATACGCCAGCATAACTACTTCGTTAATTCCAGTGATACTTTGCTGTTTTCTCCATTCTTCAAAATGACGAAATTCTTTGTCGTAATCATCCTTCGATTTTTTTGGCAGTAATTTATAACATGCTGCTTGAGCTTCTTTCTTAACTTCTAGCGGAATGAAAACAGCCTCTTGCAACTCTTCCATTACCATCAACTTTTAACTGCAGTATTAATATAATATATAATCAATCACTAATTTTGTTTGCTTGTTCATTTGCATTATTTATTCTCCATAGTAACTGCATTACTGTATATGAACTTTTTGCATTAGTCGTTTATAATCTAAATTTGACATGGAACGTCAAATTTATAATTTAAATTTGACATGGAACGTCAAATTTATACAACATTAAAAGCCATTTTGAACGGATCTTAAGAGGTGTTGGATAAAGTTTTGTATTGCACACGTGTGTTAATTACAAATAAGTCACTTGAGAAAAGTAGCTCACTCGTCCTAGCGGACTCGTGAGCTAAACATTTTCTCGCGTGACTTATTTGTAACATAACACACTTGTACAATAAATAACTAAAACTGATAGATTAGTAAATGCACAGTGAGTTTATGCAATTAATCAATGTATACAGGATTTTTGACAAAAGTTGTATTGACAGATTTCGTGAAACAAGGACAGTATTTCGTAAATCCGGGAGCGCAGCACCTAAAAAAGAACTGAAATTATATTTTACAACCCTCATTACGGCTTTTTAAGAAAGGTTAATTTCCTTTATTATTAAGGTAAATTAAAACATTAACGTAGATTTAAAATATTGTTTATTTAAAATTAAAACGTGAAGCGAACAATAGATTAAGAACAGTACAGGATTCCTCGTGAAGCGATATAGTGAATCCGGTATAGTAAATGTATAGTATTGTATATGATATAATGAATATAATGAAAAATATTGTCTCTTACATTTGGTTTTTAATACCTTGTCATTCAAACTGTTCAAGCTACCAATGGTTCTTTCATAACTTGAATAATGATAATATTCTTAATAAATGCCTCTTTAGTGACGAAGCCTGGTGTCATCTTTCGGAATATTTATGAATTTGTGGAAACACCATTACATTCGCATAAAATTGGTTCTTGGAGATGTCAAGGAGGCAAATTATTTAACCCATTTTTTTTAAATGGAATAATAAATGCTGAAAGATACTGCAATGACTTATTAGAACCCTTTATTAATCAGTTACATGACGATGAAGTCACAGAATGACCTTTCCAACAAGATAATGCCCCACCACATATGTCTCAACAAACTCGTAATCGTTTTGAAAAGTTCTTTGATAACTTAAAAAAAAGGTATGTAACCCCTTACCACAATTATTAATCGTATCCTAAATACGTATTTCAACAACTAAGTTGTTATCATCAGTAGGTAAAACCACTAATCAAGGTGTCGCACATGGGGCACAGTAAAACTAGCGCAACTGCTCACACAACAACTTTACGCCGCGTCCACGTATACACTGAACACTGACTTAAACATACAAATATATCGAACGAAAAGATCGACAAAAAAATTACCTATCTTAAGGAAATGGCACTCACATGTGTTTATACTCTATTTGAAACGTCTACGACCTTTTTACTTACGTTCTAAGAATGAAAAGAGACAGGTGTAGGGGATCGGTCCTTTATCTCCGTTCATAGAATTTTGTTTGTTTTTGGCGATATGAATACTTTCATATGCGTCAAGATCGCGGGGGTTATTAATGGCCTTGACAAGTTTCAACCCTTTAATCGACATATTGTGTAGTGTATTTAAAGCATGATTGGCAACGTTAGATTTATCCGGTCTATTGTATTTAATATGTGATATGTGTTCTTTAAACCGGGTTATTATTGGTCGTTTTGTTTGGCCTATATATTTTAAATTACAATCATCGCATTTAATTTCGTATATACCTGATTTCGAATTAAAATTAACTTTATCTTTGGTATTCCCTAGGAAAATGTTGATAGTATTTTCGGACCGAAAGGCAACTTGGAGACCTCGTTCTTTCACAACTTTATTAATGTTTTTCGTGATGGAGTGGTATGGTAAACACTTTAGTAGGTAGGTGGTAGGCATAAACGTCTCGTGGTAAAAGACTCCCCCTCAATATACCTCTATCGCTTTCACATAAAGACGACCTCCAAAGTTTTTTATCTTAGCACATTTTATCTAAATAAATCGGATATGCACATAAGTTCAAAAAAATCTGTACATTTATTTTAAATAAAATATAAAATATTATTTATGGAAATATCCATAGCAATATGTATTTAGAAGATTTATTAAAATCAAAGACCTTAAAAGTCATATTCTTAGATATTTAGATATATGTATATTTTGATTAGACATAAAGATTTACATGATATGTTTCATTTCGCAAGAAAAATATAATTGATAATATTTATTACGTTAACATAAAAGAAATAATGCACATTTTTGCAAGCTATGAACAATAAATGTATTAAATTTAATACCCTTTTGTACTGTTTTTCTCCTTATTATATCGGATGCTAGGCCTAGTTGCAAAGAACCCCTTTTGAAAAAAAACCCTGAGAACATTTTATAAGAGTCTAAACTATAAACATGCGTGTGTGATGATTCACGTTTGTTAATTGGAGCCCATTTGGGAATCATATTACGCAGCAATACGTGTATTTATACAAAGAATTCAAATAAATTTTACCTCAAAGTAGCCCTTGGAAATTATGATTATGTCTTAGCTTGTTACTAATTTTAACAGGAATTTTGTTGGTTATGAGATGAGATATTTGATTGAAATGACAAATGTCAAAATAATAAAACGAACATTTTTAAGTGAATGAAATATGTTTATTTCCAACAAACAAGCAAAATTTTATAAAAATTGTTCAAAGTGTCCACCACCTTGTTCGAAACATTTCTCACATCTTCTTCTAATGGAGGAAAAAGTGTTTTGTAGTATCGCATTGTCAATTCCATTAATTCTTTCAGCAATTCTGATTTGAAGACCTGCAAGATCAGGTATCTGTACTTGATAAATTGAGTTCTTTAAGAATGGCCATAAAAAGAAATCACATGGGGTAATGTCACAAGATCTTGGTGGAAATTCATGTTCAGTGTTTAAACTTATCAACCGATTTTGAAAAAATTGCTGCAGAATATTAATTGTTTCACCTGCTGTGTGTGCTCTAGCTCTGTCTTGTTGAAAGTAACCCTGTGTTATTTCTTCGTCGTCAAGCTGTTCGATAAATGGCATAATAATTTCTTGTCGATACCTTTCTCCTGTTAAGGTTCCGTTAAAAAAAATAGGGCCAATAATTCTCCTTCGACTAATCGCACACCATACACCAATTTTCTGCGGATGAAGTGCGGTTTCAACAAAAAAATTATGTGGTTTCTCATTAGTCCACATCCTCATATTTTGTGAATTCACATATCCATTCAGATAAAACCATGACTAATCAGAAAAAAAGGTTTTGTCAAGAAGGTCATTATCAAAATTATTTAAGAACCACTGACTAAACGTCATTCTTCTGGGATAGTCGATTTTCTTGATTTCTTGATAACAGGTCTTGTGATATGGAAATAAATGTAAGTTCTTTTTCAAAATTGTATGACATGTGCCAATTGACACACCCACTTGTTGTGATAATGCTCGTACAGAAGTTCTTGGTGCATTATTTATAATTTCTCTTACATTATTAACTAGCTCTTCTGTACGCTTTTTCGCCCGACCTGCGCCTTCTTTCTGTTTAACACTCCCTGTTTCTCTGAAAACCATAACGGAATGTGTCACTGTGTGCCGAAAACTGTCATAATCAAAGATGACGTTAGGGAACTCATTTCTAAATTCTTCTAAACAATCTTGAAGAGAATACTGCCATTGTCCGTAAATCTTACGTCTGTTTCGAAAATAAGATTCTAGCATGAATGATTTGTGTTGTATAGTAAAAACCATGTTAAATCAATTTTAAATTACAAAGCAATTTTTGTCAACTATGCATCTGTCTAATTGACAACTAATGCAAATTTAAATTATTAATAATCATACGTTTTTAAAGGAATGGCCTACTAGAGGCAAAGCTTATTTGAACGCTTTTTGTAATATTTATTTTAATTAATAAAGTGAAGAAAAAATCCAAAAACCAATTAGGTATTTTGTTTGTAAGACGAAAAAAGTGACAATTACGGCCACCTTTACATAGCGGCTAAAATTGTTTCTTTTTTGGGGGGCCGTTATTGACAGGAAATTATGCGGATTAACTAAATTAAAATGAGCAAACAAAATTTATAATACAATATGATCAATTATATTTACCCTCTAGCAAGCCATGAAATTATTTCTTGAAAATATCGTGTTGGTAGTGACAAATAAAATACATCTGTCATTATGTGTATGTTCTGATAAATAAAACTCATCTGTCATAAATGTATTTATTAATTGACACTTAAAAATGTTTACAATAAATCATAAAGTTTTTCTGATCGAATCATACTTTAGGAATGGTGTAAAATTAGAAAATGGAGAATGGTCGTACTCCTTGCAGCCTTGTATAGAAGAATTTCGGGCAGAATTTCCAAATTTTCCAACAACATATGACAGTTTGCGGCAATTAATTCAAAAGTCAGCGGTTAAATTCCGTGAAACAGGGTCTGTGTCTCGAAAACCAGGTGCTAGTAGACCACTAAAGCGGACAGTTGAAAATATAGCAGATGTTGAGGGACGAATGAATCAATCACTTAAGAAATCGATTCGTAAGCTTTCACAACAAACACAACTGTCATATGGGACCTGCCAGAGAATCCTTAAAAAAAACTTACAAAAATTTCCATACAAATTTAATTGCGTGCAGGAGCTTTTACCAATCGATCATGTAACCAGAGTTAATTACTGTCAGTGGTTCTTAGGTACGATTAATAACGATGACGTTCTTGACAAATCCTTCTGGTCCGATGAAGCATGGTTTCATTTATCAGGATATATAAATAAACAAACAATGCGAATCTGGTCTAGTGAAAATCCACATGAAATTCTTGAAACACCCTTGCATTCACAAAAAAATAGGCGTTTGGCTTGCTGTTTCTCGTAGACGGATTATTGGTCCAATATTCTTTAATAATACGATAAATGCAGAACGATATCGTAATAATTTATTGCTACCATTTTTAAATCAATTAAATGATGATGATCTCCGCGAGGGATATTTCCAGCAAGACAATGCAACAGCCCATAAGACAAGAGAAACGATGGAATTATTGCATGAATTCTTTGATAATCGAATAGTAGACTTTCCACCACGATCTCCGGATTTAACAATTATGGACTATTTCATTTATCCACATCTAAAAAATAGAGTATTTACGAATCGTCCACATACAATTGAAGAACTTACTAATGCTATCCGAAATGTCTGTGAGGAAATTACACCACATAATTTAAGGAATACCTTCAATAATATGAGACGAAGAGTTGCGCTATGCATAGAAAATGAAGGAGCTCACTTTGAACATTTATTGTAGCTGTTTTTATTATTAAACTTTTTATTTTTTCAACTGAAACGTTTGTATGTAATTATTTGTCAAAATGACAAAACCTAATCTGTCATCAGTATAAAATAACCTATATCACACACACGCTGCAAAATAAGTTAACTTAAATTATGGTACCAACTTAAGTTTAAAAAAGAAAAATGTCATTGCCTTCTAGAGGGTAGAAATATATGATCATATGGTATAATAATGATAAAATTAACATAAATTCTTATAACATTTATTTGTTTCAATTCAAACATTTGTTGATGTAATATTCAAGGAAAGAAATATTTAGAACTCATGTATATCAAACGCATACACATGTTAGCGAAAGATATATTCCGGTTGAAAGAAAGGTACGATGGCAAAGATAATACGTGACACAAAATAACTAAAACGTCGTTTCTCAAATATAAATTCCATAAATTCATGCCCGTTAGTCCGTAACGGGGACGCCGGAAAAAAAAGCGAAGAAGAAGCGGAGGAACAGAGAATCGCAAATCTACTTACATAAAGATATGGAGGATTGAGTGTTCGTTCGTTGGAAATCCATTTAATATTCGCATGGACATGCGAATTTTCGAGCTAATTCTTTAAACCGCTCGAGGGCCGAGATATTTGCACATGTATGCACGGAGTCCTTTTGCGTTTTATGCTCGATATCGGGTTTAAAACGTCTCTCTTTTGTAGTGCACGCGTGTATATAGTGGTCCTTCATTTTCTTTTGAAAGAAGTGTTCTTATAACATCTCACTCGAACTCATATTTCCTCCCGGCATTGTGTGTATATATTTAAAGTAAATAATGGTATTTTATCACATACGTAGATGTATGTATTATCAAAGGAAATGTATAGGTTTGAAATTTTACTTTGGATTGTTGTGTTTGATTTAATAACTTCGTTTTTGTTATTGGCTTTGATCTTTTGATTTGAAACGTTGGGAACGAAATTTTATTTATAAAATGAGGGTTTCCAAACGAGTTTTAATTTCTTTCCGGTTGTTCGATTTTACTCAAATCAGAAACAGCAACGTCACAGAAAACGATATATCTTTTATCTTCCTTAACTAGTGTTAAAAAAACATTCTATTAAGTTATTTATCCCATTCATATAACTATATATTTATCAGTTTTCAAATTAATATTTCTTCAATACCGTCAATTTTCATATACCAGTCTTTTGGTGTTCTAAAACTTGTTGATCCTTTTTTACCTTCTTTATCCAATCCAAATTACTATATTCGATGGTATAGGTCTTTCACGATAACAGACGAGACACGTGATAAATAGTTACAAAACAAGTTTGACAAATCTACATTGCTTTGAGTCAGCTGTTGTTAGTAAATAATATATGAGGTTAGGTTTATGTCATTTTAAAATATTTACAACTTATAATATGCTTTATGTTGTTATTATATATACAAACAAAATAAAAATGTATATGTGAATTTATTTATTTTGGACTACATATACAAAAATAATATACAGAAAATCAAAATACATAGAGATTAAGGGCTTGTAACATTGTGATAAACATATGATATAAAGAAAAAGAAGACAATATTAATATGAAATACTAATTTTATTAAACATTTATGCTGTCTTCAGAATTAGAATTACTTTCATTGATTATAAATGACAATATGTCTTGCCTTTCTAAACCCAATGAATATAATTTTTATTGAATATCACTTTTATTTTTAATAGTACTATGATAACGGGCATTTTTTTAAAGCAATTGTGGAGGGTTCTTCTAAATTCACATGAAGTTGATGTTCAAACCAGTATAAGAAATTGTTCCTGTTCCTGTCACCGTGGTGGCCCAGATGCTGTCTATTTATTGTAAATATTAATTAAGCTTCAGGAATAAATCCATTAGAATTGCGTGCATGTAATACAATGTACCTATAACAAGATAAATACAAAATAGAAATAAAACTACGGTTCAAATCTTCATTTTTAAATATTTAATCGTAACACGACAATTGTTTCGCCAACACAGTGGCTTAGTTTGTAACGTGCTCTTTAGCTGTAAGTACATGAGGAAGCCACTGTGTTGGCGAAATAATTGTGTTATGATTAAATATTAAAAACTGAATATTTGAACAGTAGTTTTATTTCTATTTTAAATTCTGGATCTACATCAAGTAAAAGCCGAATCAATTCAGTTAAGATAAATACACTTTACGTACTAATAATATTCTGTTAGTAAAAGATTGTACCTTTTACCACCCTCTTTTGTAGCTTTGACTGTTTATATTGACTCATTTTGTAAAGATTTGCAAATAGTTCCGTCTTGGAAAACCTAGGTTTAATCGAAGAAACCAAACAATAAATGCTCATGTTTCATATGAACATATTGTTGCAAGAACGTAACACGTTTTAATACAATATGTGGGAATTCCATTAATGCTCGATTTAGATCATCCTTTTTCTAATGAAAACCTATCCCATGCAATATTCTCCATAAAGATGTATTATCAACAGAAAAAAGTTCCTTTTCGTTGAGGGTATTCAAAGATGAAATCGTAATATGCTGTTCTGTAATTAATTGAAATATTTATTTTATAAATATAAGTACTAAATTACTTTAAACTTACTGTTTTTATACATGTCATAAACTGTGTTTCTAATTGCATATTGATTAAAATCATCAATATCTATGGCAGGCTTTTTTTTAGTCCGTTTTCGCTTTGGACTAGATGGTTTAACCCCCATTTTTGACACAAGCAGAGAGCGGGAGTAATGGCCCCTTAATTATTATCGCGTTCTATTTCGAAATATTAATGATCGAATGATTTCTTTCGCTTGTTTTCCTAACGGTCTAGGAATGATTTAGTTGCGAAAATAACTGATCTTAAATATAATATAAATTTATAAATAAAATGAAATAGGTAGGAACTTCTAAATATGAAATTGTAAACAACTTATTTGAATGACATTTGACGGAATTCAAGCCGGCAACCATGCCCAGTTACGGTAACATAATATATTCACTTAATAGAGAGAAATACTAGGATTATTAGGTATTATTGTAATTTGAATGTTACTTGTTCCGATGTAACTGTTTATCACGTGTCTCGTCTGTTATCGTGAAAGACCTATAGCATTTTTCTTCTACATACGTGTTTGCGGTAAAATTCTTATGGATTACCAATTATAAAAGCTGTTAGTGCGAGGGGAGATTTTTATGTAATATACCTAGGCATGAAAGAAATGACAGAGGTAATGAAAACAAACACAACGCCATTTATTCCAATGTCTCTGCAGTAACAGAATCCCTTCAAAAAGAATTCTTACGCCAACTCCTAAAAATAGTCATTATCTGAAGTAGAGTTGTCGATTTTCAGCACCTTTAAGTAATCATTACTTTAATTAAGAAATACTGAAAAAAACCAGTCAATCAACGGGAAACGTACAGACGGCGTTTCGTTCTGGTTGTAACTTTTCAATGCACGGCATTCCTCGAAGACGGACATTGCTTTTTCATTTCTATACTTTCTGTATATATAGTTAACATTTGGAACTTACTGCAAGTGAGAATTAATGAATATTAAATCTCGTTCTTACATGTAAATGTCGACTTATGTGATGCGTTCATAACTACAATCCGACAAACTAAGTTTGTACCAGTATGCAGAACACACCCTTTCGCGACAACGAACTTCCTGGTAATTAGGTTAATTAAGAATTAAGAAATACTGAAAAAAACAAGTCAATCAACGGGAAACGTACAGACGGCGTTTCGTTCTGGTTGGAACTTTTCAATGCACGGCATTCCTCGAAGACGGACATTGCTTTTTCATTTCTATACTTTCTGTATATATAGTTAACATTTGGAACTTACTGCAAGTGAGAATTAATGAATATTAAATCTCGTTCTTACATGTAAATGTCGACTTATGTGATGCGTACATAACTACAATCCGACAAACTAAGTTTGTACCAGTATGCAGAACACACCCTTTCGCGACAACGAACTTCCTGGTAATTAGGTTAATTAAGAATTAAGAAATACTGAAAAAAACAAGTCAATCAACGGGAAACGTACAGACGGCGTTTCGTTCTGGTTGGAACTTTTCAATGCACGGCATTCCTCGAAGACGGACATTGCTTTTTCATTTCTATACTTTCTGTATATATAGTTAACATTTGGAACTTACTGCAAGTGAGAATTAATGAATATTAAATCTCGTTCTTACATGTAAATGTCGACTTATGTGATGCGTTCATAACTACAATCCGACAAACTAAGTTTGTACCAGTATGCAGAACACACCCTTTCGCGACTACGAACTTCCTGGTAATTAGGTTAATTAAGAATTAAGAAATACTGAAAAAAACAAGTCAATCAACGGGAAACGTACAGACGGCGTTTCGTTCTGGTTGGAACTTTTCAATGCACGGCATTCCTCGAAGACGGACATTGCTTTTTCATTTCTATACTTTCTGTATATATAGTTAACATTTGGAACTTACTGCAAGTGAGAATTAATGAATATTAAATCTCGTTCTTACATGTAAATGTCGACTTATGTGATGCGTTCATAACTACAATCCGACAAACTAAGTTTGTACCAGTATGCAGAACACACCCTTTCGCGACAACGAACTTCCTGGTAATTTGGTTAATTAAGAATTAAGAAATACTGAAAAAAAACAAGTCAATCAACGGGAAACGTACAGACGGCGTTTCTTAATTCTTAATTTCTGCCGTTTTCCCCGCAAATTTTCCACATATGGTTTACACACATTATGTGGAGCCTATAACTTCCACTGATCAGCAAGTTTTACGTCAAAATAAGCCAAATACATTTTCTTAACGAAAGCAGTAATAGTTATATATACAGACTGTCCCGTACAAAACGCCAACATTCATAATTCCGTTATTTATTGTCCGGTTTTATTTAAACAAAAAATAAATTTAATAGCATCAAAAACACTATAAGATAGCAGTGTTTTATTTGTTTTCAATTGTTTTCATTAATGTCAAACGACAGTCAGGTTTTTTATTTTAAATGGCAACATATATATTTTTGGCTATATTCGGATTGGTTTTTTTTTCTGAATTCAACGATGTATAACATGTTTATTTTTGATAAACGTTTATTGCAAAAAAAAACTTTATAAATTTCATCTTTGTCTTCCATTATTTATAAATATTCGAATGTGTCATGAAACATTGGAAATGTAAGTATTATAAATATTATTATAAGAAACAAAGCACTTTACAATAAATGTTGAAATTGCCCGCCACCTTGTTCAACACATATCGCACATCTCCTAATTACTCCAAAGGTCGCATTTAAAAGACAAGCGGCAGGAACTTCTTCACAAGTGTTAATAATTCTTTGTCTTAATATGTCAACATTTTCTGGAGTTGTTAAATAAACTCGATCTTGTAGATAAGCCCACAACCAAAAATCGAGGGGCGTAAGATCCGGTGAACGCGCAGGCCACTCGATAGGACCGGATGTTCCTATCCACCTATTTCCAAATTGGGTGTTCAACAAATCACTATTTACTCTGGCGTTGTGCGCGGGAGCCCCATCTTGTTGAAAAAATATTCTATTTAAATTTGCCAAAGGTAATTCATCTAAAAAGTTTTGAAGATTTTCGTGTAATAAAGTGTAGTATTTTTCTTGATTTAAGCAACCATCTATGAAAAATGGCCCAATTAATTGATCACCTAAAATGCCACACCAAACATTTACGTTGAAACGTCTTTGAAAATTATTTTCAATTACAAATCTCGGATTTTCTGCACTCCACTGTCGATGTATGTTTCTATTAAAAATACCGTTGTTGCTAAAAGTGCATCCATCAGACCAAATTATCCTTCTGTAAAAATTCGGGTCTTGTTCTAGTGCATTTAAATAAAAACGACAAAACTGGATTCTTCGGCCAGGATCATTTTGTTCTAATGCATGAACTTTTCGAGCTATGTACGGTTTAAGTTTGTGTTTTCTTAAAATACCATGGACTGTAGTTTTTGATACCCCAATATTATGTGCAATTTCGCGAATCGAAGTTCGTGAATTTTGCTGTACTGCAAGAAGAACATCTAATTCCTTATCTTCGGAGAATTTCCGTTTTTGTGTTTTTGGTTTGGTAAATGATCCATAATTTCTTAAATTCTTTTCAATTCTCTGAAATATTTTCGAACCTGGAACTTTTCTGTCCGGAAAACGAGCACTGTACCGACGAACTGCTTGAAGGCGATTTTTATTACATTCAAAGAACACTTGTAACATGTCCGTTAATTCATTGTTAATCATTTTTAACGAAAATACGCTTTTTGTTGCGGCAAAACGTTCAAACAGGATAATACAGAAAACTTAATAAAGTCAAACTGACACTTAAGGCACATTGACATAATGCTAGTGGACTGGGCCAAGTATACTATAATGAAAGATGGAATTTATAAAGTTTTTTTTTTATTTTTTATTATTAGGAGATGTGCGATATGTGTTAAACAAGGTGGCGGGCAATTTCAACATTTATTGTAAAGTGTTTTGTTTCTTATAATAATATTTATAATACTTACATTTCAAATGTATCATGACATTCATGACAATCATGACACATTCGAATATTTATAAATAATGGAAAACAAAGATGAAATTTATAAAGTTTTTTTTTGCAATAAACGTTTATCAAAAATAAACATGTTATACATCGTTGAATTCAGAAAAAAAATACAATCCGAATATAGCCAAAAATATATATGTTGCCATTTAAAATAAAAAACTTGACTGTCGTTTGACATTAATGAAAACAATTGAAAACAAATAAAACACTGCTATCTTATAGTGTTCTTGATGCTATTAAATTTACTTTTTGTTTAAATAAAACCGGACAATAAATAACGGAATTATGAATGTTGGCGTTTTTTACGGGACACTCTGTATATATGTGTTCGTGTGTGTGTGTGTGTGCGTGGGTGTGCGTATTATTATTTAGATAAGATAAAGACAGATACAAATTTAACACATAAAAATAGCTTTTATTTTGCTTGAAGAAACCGTCTAAATTAATTTTTTGTGTAAAAGGTTTGTTTCATAAAGTAGATTCAAAAGTTAGACGCGAAACATTAAGCATGGAAAAAGTGGAGTCATTGTTTTGCCTTTTTATATATCATTTATTTTTCTTGGGGACAGGTGCGGCAAACATCATTTCAAAAATACTCCCTTGTAAAAAATATTCGTAATGTGAGGGTGTTAAACTTTTATGCTAAACAAAACAATTTCTCCGACAACTTTCGCAAAATTTCCAAATCTGCCTTTTCAGTTTTATTAATCCTCGTAAAAAAGAACTTTAAAGTAGGCTGTGTTCTTTGCGCTTCTTGTAATGCCGCGCTCTGAAGTAGAAGCACACATGGCCGCAATTCTAATATATTATGTGTTTTTCATGGTGGACGATAAAACACGAGATCCTGTTAACGTTGCAAACAAACCTTTAAACAGGTTTTGCTCAATAAATTACGTCCAGGGAAACAAAATTCGACTAGAAATAAACTCTCTCGAGACTCTGTCGACGTATATATGTTCTCTAATTTGAACAGATATTAAAAATTTAAGTAGTTTTCTTAGTCGTTATTTACCTAATTATTATAATGAAATAGAGAAATGAAAGAATGTAAAAGAATATTGTATCAAGAACTTTACGTCTTAAAGTAATCAGTTTACTCCATCTCGCGTCGGGTATGAACGTATTTTGAAATGTATTTAAGCGTCATTTTTACGCCAAATTGGATTCAATTTTGCTCTCGTGAAGACAATTTAAACTTAACGGCTCTGTTGGAAGTTTTGAAAGTTATGGTAATGATATATTTATACAGTACGTTGTGAGTTATATTTAACGATACCTTCAGAATTGACACGCGTACATGTAATGCGTACAGGATATGGTAGAATAAAAGAAAATGTAGACGACATAAAAATAGAATGCAATTTCATTTAGAAATTTTATAGCTAATCCACAGATCTCTTTGTACTTTGTTTGTATATTTTTAAAATAATCTTTTAAAATGCTTGCAGATCTCAGGGGTTAATTGGTTATTTTTAGTAACAGAATTGTAAATGTTTCACAAGATAAATCATATAAGTTTCATTGAATATTACAAATTCTTCTATTTGTTTATCTATAACTCACTTAATGTACTAAATATTTCATAAATTAATCCTAATATTAACATTTATAACTTGAATTTATCATATTAAATATACAGGTTGCTCCAATTTAAGTGTTCAGAATTGCTATCTTCGTTATTGTAGGAGCCACGTAGTCGGTTAAACTAGGAAAGTTGTATTGTTTTTTTCGGCTGGTTACGTTAGTGAAAACTAGGCGCGGCTCGTAATGACGTACTGTTGGGGCACGTACAATGATTGTATTCTCGTGTACTAACTGTAGCGTTTTCTTAGTAAACACCGAAAACACACGAGGCAGTCGCTTCGTTGTACGTGCCTCTACAGTACGTCGTCACGAGCCGCGCCTGGTGAAAAGCTATTTTTAAAAATATACATTTTTCTAATGGAACACTCATATATGACATTACATATATATATATATATATATATATATATATATATATATATATATATATTAATATGTATGTATAGATAATTATTTCGTGACCCTTGTACGTTATGGTAGATTTAATTAGTTGGCGATTTAAGGTCTGGTTTTACTTAAAAATTCATATATTTAAATCAATCTTACATGTTTCGGCAAGTGATGCCTTTCTCAAAGAATTTAAAATATAAATGACAGTATATTAATGTCATACTTCTACATTTGTAGTTGTCATGGTTAAAATTAATCAAAGATACATCCAGTTTAATAATAATAAATCTTGCCTTAGTTTTCAAAAAATAGTTAGACAACAAATACGTAAACAACAAAAGTAAAACCAGATCTTAAATCACCAAATAATTAAATCTACCATATATATATATAGTAAATTCAATCAGTTGACGATTTAAGGTCTGGCTTTACTTTAAAGTATATATATTTAAAACAACCCTACATGTTTCGGCAATGATGTCTTTATCAAGGATATAAAATATAAATGACAGTATACAAATGTCATATAATTGAGTTGCTATGGATAAAATTATTCAAAGATTCATTCCAATTGAATAATAATAAATCATGCCTTAGTATTCCAAAAACAGATAGACAACAAAAACAGGGAAAAGCAAGACATGAGTTATTATTATGTATACGCCCGTGGAGCGTCTTAAGATGCAAAGTTGTCAGCATTAAACGAGAAGGAAAACCACGCAAACCTACTCGGACAACCAGACAGGAATCAAAACACGGACAGTCAGCATGATAAGCAAATGTATATGATATTTAATTGTAATTGATATTTAAATAACTTAAGATATATAATTATATAACAAAAAAATATATATTATGATGGTAAATTTGCTTATCATGCTGACTGTTCCGTGTTTTGATATTTTATATTTAACAATATTTTAAATATTATTCAAATTAGTATGATATTTTGCGAGGTAAATGTGAATGTAAACATTGTTGTCTTATAATGGGATCCTATTCCATTACGTTAACGTCAGATATACTTAATTTAGTTCATGACTTGAAATTATATCAAGATATTTTAATTTTTCTTGTAACAGATTTTGTGAGATTTTAGAGGATTATTTGACGATGTCGACAGAATACTATAAATTAGAATCTTTGTGGATAACTTTAGTATATTAAACTTTTAAAAGTATACTGTTCATTATAATTTGTAAATAATGCACTGAAAAGGGAGTACTATAATTATTTTCTCTTTAATAGTAGATTTTCAAAATTGTAATTTAGACAGGAATTTCGAGTCTCTTTATGTGTATTTGAATTAGTACAAAATATAGCTTCCTTGATATAGGATAAATAACAAATCTCTAGGGAGATATATGAAAGAATTGGGAGATTCATTCTTTTTCAGCGAAAAAGAATGGACGTATATAATGATGTGTTCTTAAAAAGTGATTCTACAAGCAAATATCGATATTATATATATTATATATATATATATATATATATATATATGTATATATATATAAGTATATTTATATATATATACATATATATATATATATATATATATATATATATATATATATATATATATATATATATATAAATACAATGTGAGTTTATTTGTCTTTTCTTTGTTCTCTTTACTTATTTGTAGTGTAGTTAAACTTTCCAATTCATTCATACAGTTGTTAATCACTTTAATGTCTCCCTACCTATTCATTTAAGCTATTTTTTATTTTTATTTTATGTAATTTTCAACGTTAAATGTTAACTCAATTTGTAATCATTTTTTAATCTAATTTGAAACTTAAAATTGTTAATAATTGTTAAGTCTCCAATTAATTCACACAGATATTAATCACTTTAATGTCCCCCTACCATTCTTTTAAGCTATTTTAATTTAATGTTATTTAATTTTCAACGAAAAATGCTAACCTAATTCGTAATTCATTTCTTAATATAATTTTAAATTTAAAATTGTGAATTTAATTGTTATATCACACGAAACAAACACAGTTCTCATGTTCATTGTAATGATTTTTGTTTCCAGATGCTTGAAAAAGACTGAATTGATAAAAGTCGAAACGTCGTAAACAACATCAAAATTCAATAAAAGGTCGCTAAAAACAATAAAAATCTATTATTTTTAATATATATATATATTTATATATATATATATATATATATATATATATTTAGTGTTTATAAGAATTTTATTTTTCTTATTTATTTTATTGGCCGTGTCTTAATATTAAAAATAATAGACTTTTTATTGGTTTAGCGACCTTTTATTGAATTATGATGTTTTATTCTACGACGTTTCGACTTTTACTATTTTTCAGTCTTTTTCTTTTTCAAAAGAAACGATACTTGAAAAAGACTGAAAAATAGTAAAAGTCGAAACGTCGTAGAATAAAACATCATAATTCAATAAAAGGTCGCTAAACCAATAAAAAGTCTATTTTTTTTAATATATATATATATATATATATATATATATATATATCAAAAATTAATTACAATTCGGGTAAGCGGTCAATTAAAAAACTTCTTTATTAAATTACCCTATATTTCGCGACACTTTATCGCTTCTTCTGGAGTAAAAAATGTAGAGTTAAACAATAATAAAATTGACGTACAAAATATGATATTTTGTACGTCAATTTTATTATTTTTTAACTCTACATTTTTTACCCCAGAAGAAGCGACAAAAATAATTTAATAAAGGAGTTTTTTAATTGACCGCTTACCCGAATTTTAATTAATTTTTGATAATATATCACGTTCGATAATTTCTTTTCAATTACATATATATATATATATATATATATATATATATATATATATATAAATATATGCAACAAATTTTATGGGCCAATTCTTAGGGTTATTATGATCATAAAAGTTCATATGAATGTATGTCTTAAACGGCTTAGTTTTAAAGCCACAGGTTATTTAATAGTAACTTAAAGGTTCATACAACAAAACGTACTAATACAACAAAATCAATTTATAAAAATTGTTGTAAATGACCGCCTTCAACTACAATGTAAGCTTCTAGCCTCTGTTACATTGATTGGTGAGTGCGTTCAAGAACACTGAATATGTTTTGAATTGTCTTAAATACTGCAACAATACGATTTCTCAGTTATCGACATTTTCAATGAAAGTCGTATAAACTGGTGATTTAAGGAAAAAAAAAAATCTTGAAAACTTCAGTCCGCTGATCGCGGAGACCGCAAACAAAATATCGCATAACTCAGTATTTGTGTAATTCATTTTAGAAAACTCTGACAATACTTTGACGCAGGATAGAAGCTTGCGTTGTAGTTGAATGCGGTCATTTCCAAAACCCTTCCCAAGTTAATTTTGTTGTATTAGTATTGTATGAACTTTTAATTTAGTATTAAACATCCCGTAATTTTAAAGTTAAGCCGTTTAAGAAATACATTCACAAACTTTTATTATCATCATAATCCTAGGAATCAGCCCATCAAATTTGCCGCATATATTTAGAATCACTTACTTACGAGAATAATCAACTTCAAATTGAGAATTACTAAATTTGCAGCACGCGTTGATCTAAGAAAACAATACCAAACGTCAGCGTTAATGATTATCATTTAGCGTCAGTGGTAAAACATTTACCATACCTTACATTAAAAAACACGAAGCTGACATAGGTAAGCAGGAAATTTGTGCTGTATATAACTGTCAAGTTGACTGGAGAGGGCTTGCGATTAGATTGGGCGTTAAAAAATCGACTGTTTACCGATGGGTAGAAAATCAAGAAAATCTGGAAAAACCACGTGGTGGACAAAAATTTATGAAAATCTAGGAGGAGCATCGTCGATTGATCGTTAAATACGTTGAATAAAACCCAAAATTAGCATTAAAAATGAAGTGCAGGAAGTGCAACATAAAATAACAGTATCTAAATAAACACTTAGAAAACATTTGGGCAAATTGTTGTTCACATTGAAAGGCATACGAAAAGAACCCGAAAGAGCTAATAGTGATGAAAATATGATAAAACGTCGTGAGTATATTCAGCAAATTTTAATTTTCCGAGCGGATCAGTCCCTCGCCGTAATTATGTGCAAGTCCAAATCAAAGGGCGACGAAAATTATTTGACATTACTAGAGACACTGGTCATTAATAAGATAATAATAACGTGTAATTTAAAAAACACACTGGCCTATCAACAGAAAGAATTCAAGGGGGTGTTCGACTTTGTTTACTTTAAACAACCACACCCTCGATAACACACTTCTTCTAACCGTTATATTTTTCGCGTGTGTATAAAATTACATGATTATGTGCCAATTATATACATTGACGGAACAAATTTTAATTAATTCATATCAAGAAGATAAGGACGCTCAAGAAAGGGATCTCGCTGCAGCAATATAATGGCTAGTTGTAACAGAGCCATTATACACGTTATAGACTGTATTGGTAATATGGGAATGATTCACAACGAGGTCAGAAGAGGTGCCTTCAGAATAGTCACTGTTGTCCGTCCAGCCTATAACATTTTCAAACTCATGTGGTTTTCGTGATTGTCAATTATCCGTACCATGCCGATATAGAAACTGTATTTACCGAAAATGAATTCTTAGTCTTTACAACCCAATGTTAAATCCAATTGAAATGGCTTGGTCCAGCTTAAAAGCTGCTGTTAAACGGGATTTAAATCTGCGTTTGCCTCATATTTTAACTGGTGAGGACAGGGCAAATCCAGACGGAGTTTCGTCTACAACAAATAGAGGAGATAATACAATAAATCCGGCAAACTATCCTGGATATGTAACGCATATTCAAGGATTTATACCGGATGCATTAAATTTAAACTTTCTAATCAGGTAATTTTCAAAATCCATTTATTAATTGTGTTACTTTACATGTTAAAATATAATAAAAGCAGTTTTCATTTGTTAGTGTTTGTTATCATTTTGAAAGTGTTTATTCTAAATATGAACTTGATTAATACCAAGTTGAAGCTGAAAAGGTATAGCACCCCAAGATGATATCATGTACAGGGTTATTCATTATAAATGTCCCAGCCCTTACCATAGTTATTTTTTAAATAAAAGTTGTGTGGTTATAAACTAATTTTATTATAACGTTAACAAAAGTACAGTGGCGTGCGTAGTTTAGGGGACACAAAAAATAATTGGTTTTTTTAAATGAGACCCTGTATATTATTAAATTTTTGAAAAGATCTTTTTCTTCTGATTTCAAAAATATACCATATTATACCCCTGTCTTACTCCGTTCTTAAGTTATAATTATTAAATAAAAGTTTTGTATCTATAAATGAGTTTTGGTCAACATTTAATTAAAATTACAAATAATACCTGTAAAACGAATATAACAAAGATAACTTTACAACTATAAATAAATAATAACTTATAAAAGTTGTTCGAAGTGTCCACCATTATTTTCAATACATAATTCTGAACGTATTAATTATATTTTGAATTGCATCAGAAATGGCTTGATTGTTTACATTTAGATTATTTATTTCTAATTGAATTTGGTCTTTCATGACTTGAATACAGTCATTATTATTATATATTATGTCTTTTAAAAACCCCCAAAAATATGGGTCCATAGGGGATAGATCCGGACTGTTAGGAGGCCATAATATGGTTTCATTATTCCCTATCCGCACTTGAAATACATTGTTCAAATGCTCTTTAACAGGTAGGACATTATGCGGAGTTGCTCCATTCTGCATCCAAATCATATCCTGAAGTTGAACGTCCGGAAAATTCTCTACAAGAATATTTTCAACTTCGAAGAATCATTTCCAGATAGGTAACTCCAGTTAAATTGAAATCATAAAATATGGGTCCAACAATTTTTTTTCTGAAAATTCCACACCATACACTAAGAGTTTTTCTTCCTGATTTTTTTATTGGTTTTATCAATCTTTTCCTATTCTCCTTGTTTTCCCATGACCTACGATTTTTCCTATTAAAAACTCCAGCCGTAGAAAAGCATGATTCATCGGTCCATAATATTTTAGTCATATAATCAGGATCTTCATATAACTTTTGGATCATTTGGCGGCAAAACTCTAACCTTTTCCTTTTATGAGCCTCTGTCAAAAGTTGTACGGGTAAAATTTTATATGGTTTGTAGTTGTTAGTTTTCAACGTACGTTGTATTTTAGAGTAACTTATATTTAAATGAGCTGCTGCATTATTTATACTACATTCAGAATTTTCTAAAAAATAATATAGTGTTTAAAAAACTTTTCAAGAATACCTATAAGCCCTCTTATAGGTATTCTTGAAAAGTACCGTCGAAATAAAGCAGTACATCTAATTGATCTTCGTTGTTTGCATGAACTACTCGCCTTTTTCTATTAAAACTACCGGTATTATTTACCTGTTGGTAAATACGTCTGAACGTATTGTCTGCGGGTGTTGGGCGATTTGGATACAACTCCCTGTATGCTCTTTGCGCTGCACGTTTATCTTTGTTATTTTCTATATAGCAAGTAAATATTTGAATTTTTTCTGCTACACTGTAAACCATTTTGAATGTTTCAATAAAGAAATTACATTTAATAAACATGACAGTTGTGATTTTCATAGCTTTCTTTGATGATATTAACTTTTCAATATTTATAGTAACTAGTTTAATTTACTATATTTATCCTTTAATAACATAAGAACGGTGTAAGACAGGGGTATGATATGGTATATTTTTGAAATCAGAAGAAAAAGATCTTTTCAAAAATTTAATAATATACAGGGTGTCTCATTTAAAAAAAACAATTATTTTTTGTGTCCCCTAAACTACGCACGCCACTGTACTTTTGTTAACGTTATAATAAAATTAGTCTATAACCATACAACTTTTATTTCAAAATTTTTTTTTTATGCAATAATAACTATGGTAAGGGCTGGGACATTTATAATGAATAACCCTGTACACGTCATTATTGTTGGGTTACGCTAAAAGTAATTTATCCACCAGGAATTTACATTTCTACAGGTGATATGTCAGTTATTCGAAATTTGTAGAACTAATTAAGTTTTTTTAAGAATAATATTGTTTATTTTCAAAGAAAACGTATTTTTTATTGCACATGTATTGCAGAATCGTATGCATAGGTTTTCAGTGCGAGAAATTGAAAAAAACCGAATTCCATCGATTACAGCGCCATCTATCATGAATTGACAGAAATGTTTTAAATAAATTCTGCGTACTTTCTCCAGTGGAATTCGAATATATAATAAAATATACAGGTTCCTACGTAAGATTTCACAGTTACCCCCTTCCCCCTACCAACATGGAGGGAGACAGAGGGACTAATTCTAACACTAATGTATTTCCTCCAGTGAATTCTTAAATTTTAAATCTGGATTCTTTTTGTAAACTGCTCATTTTTCGAGATGTTTGAAAGTTTCAAGTTAAAAAATACACCCGCTATATGCTAAAGAACACGGATAAATATGTGTACATATTTTGGTTTTCTTACATATAACAGCAAAATATAAATTAGGAGTTATGTACTGGAACCTTCTTCTGTTCACGTGTTCTAATTTTGCATCGCGCCACTGCGAAATTGCAAAAGTTGTATTCAACATTGTTCTACTTTTAGTCGCGGTTTAACCTACAGTCGAATAATGTATCGTTAATGCAGGATAAATGCGGTGTTACGAGAAAGTTTTGCCGCTCTTCCGATTATTTCGTTCTTTATGCTTTTATTAAAATAGTTAGTTCCATTATTTAGTAAAAGAGTTCCTTTTATTTGAATTAGTTGAGCATTATGCACCGCCGTAACTCAATTATTCCTTAATATCGCAAGAATTTTACTTAAAGTGAATTTCGCATAGATAACGCTTCGAAACTGTAATAATTTGTTGCCTTGATTTAAAATTATATTACATTTTAATTGCGATATTCAGTTTATTTAATCATTTTTAAAGTACTGCGGATAATAGCTTCATAATTTTGATCTATTTGCATCTGCTGGATGTAAACTTTGAGGAAAGTTTTCGTTGAATAAAATTAATTCTAGTTAACTTGATAATTCTGTCACAAATTTTAATAAGCAGAATTACAATAAATTTACTTAATTGGTTTATGTGTAATAGACAATTAAATTGTTAATCCCCAGTCATTTATGCACATAGGTAACAATTCTTTTTTCATGACACTTGCAAAATTAATCTGTGTTTAAAAAAGTTGTGTCTCTTGCAAGTGGGTCCTAGTTTGAATAATAACACAGGTCTACAGTGATTTTGATGTTTGAAAGCTGTTTGCTAATTTGTATATGTTTGGAGGCCCTTATTCCAAAAAACGCCATATTTTTGCTCTATCACGTAAATTTTTTTTATAGCGCTCCATATCTTAAAATTGTTAATTTATTAATATACATACCTATGACAAGAATATGTTTGTTCCATGTTAATCATGATTTTTAAATGAATTTATTTTTATGAAATTAAATGTGATATGGAAACACTGGTTAATATTAGATTTCTCAGCAAAGCAACAGAGTCGGCGCAGAAGCGTCAATACAACGTTGAAACCTGCTAATGTGCAGTTTGGTTGTGTTGGTCGTCGTGCTACTGTGTCCGCGTGCTTGTTGTCTTCGTTGTTGCGTATTTTAAGTGTTCTATAACGTATAAATATGGAAAGAAGACATTGTGTGAACAATACGAATAACTTTTGTTATATCTGTGGTAGTTATGTCGTAGTAAAGCAGAGGCAAACTATAACTTCATTTGTGAAAAATGTATACCACGCTTATTTTGGTGTAAAAATTGGCGACCAAGACAAGTCCTGGGCTCCTCATACTGTTTGTTCCGTTTGCGTTGAAGCATTAAGAAACTGGTAAAAAGGTAGGAAGAAATGTTTAAGCTTTGGTGTTCCTATGGTATGGCGAGAGCCTAGAAATCACAGTAATGATTGTTATTTTTGTTCGTGTATTGTTCAAGGATTCAACAGAAAAAATAAGAAACAAATTGTGTATCCCATCCCAATCATGACTCTGCTATTCGACCAGTTCCTCATGGACCAGATGTACCGATACCTACCGCCCCAAAAGCACTAGAAAACGTCATATCATCAGAATCAGAGGAATCTAATTGCGACCCAGATGACTCAGATTTCACACCAGATTTCAGAGAGTCCGAAGTGTTTAACAAGAGCGAACTAAATGATTTGATTAGAGATTTGCACCTTCCCAAGGAAGCATCCGAATTGTTAGCCTCCCGACTTCGTGAATAACATTTACTGGCACCTGGCGTCACATCAAGCTTTTACCGGAATCGCGAAAAAGAGTTATGTCAATATTTTACTCAAGACGGACCGCTAGTGTATTGCAGCAATATTCCTGACTTAATTTCAAAATTGGGAAATGTGCCGTATGTAAAAGAAGAATGGCGCCTGTTTATTGACTCAAGTAAGCGTAGTTTAAAAGGCGTTTTATTGCACAATGGTAACGAGCTGGCCTCGGTTCCCGTTGCTCATTCGGTACATTTAATGGAAACGTATGAAAATTTTGAACTTCTTTTAAAGAAAATAAACTATCAAGAACATCAGTGGATGCTTTGTGGTGACCTTAAAGTGCTGTGGATGCTACTAGGACAACAAGGAGGTTATACAAAATTTCCGTGCTTTATTTGTGAGTGGGATAGTCGAGCAAGGGATAGACATTGGACTCAAATAGAATGGTCTTCTAGAACAAGCCTAACACCTGGTAGCAAAAATGTATTAAGAGATAGCTTGGTTGACCCCAAAAAAGTTTTACTGCCTCCTCTCCATATCAAACTTGGCTTGATGAATCAGTGTGTTAAAGCCCTAGACAAAAATGGACAGTGTTTTAAATATTTGTGCGAGACATTTCCAGCCTTATCCGATGCCAAGTTAAAAGAAGGTATTTTTGTTGGGCCGCAGATAAGAACATTACGCAAAGACAAGGATTTTCAAAAAACAATGACTAATGTCGAGAAAAACGCCTGGGTTTCATTTAATGAAGTAATTGATAAGTTTCTTGGGAACTCTAAGGACGAAAACTACGAAAATATTGTTCAAAATATGTTACAACACTTTCATCGTCTAGGCTGTAATATGAGTTTGAAAGTGCATTTCCTGTTTTCACACTTTAACTATTTTCCTGAAAATCTTGGAGCAGTTAGCGAAGAACAGGGAGATAGGTTTCACCAAGACATTAAGGAAATGGAACGGCGATACCAAGGCAGATGGAGCATAACGATGATGGCGGACTTCTGCTGGATGTTAAAACGGGATATGCCCTTAAAAACATACAACCGAATGTCCGGACAACGCAACTTTCTGGCAAAAAGACAAAGATTTCACTTAAAAAAGACTGAGTAAAGTATTTTTTTCCACTTTTTTAACTTGTATTCCACCTTTTTACTCAATAAACAAATAAATTGTTTTTTTTCATTTAATATTTGCAAAAAAACCTTACGTGATACAAATAAATGCATAGAATTTTTGAAATTAGCTTACCAAAATTATATAAAATCAGTTTTCAAAATAAAAACATCTGTCAAAAAGTTTAATTTTGTAGACCTGTGTAATTAATGTAAGTAATAACTCTTTATTTCTTGCTTGTTATTTGGGTAATAAAACTTAAAATTCTGTTTGGAACATGTTATGGGTGTTACAGACCTTACGTTGGTGTGCGCCTAATCAGAATAATACGACAAAATACAGTGTTTTCTCCATATTTATATATTTACTAGCAAAAAACTCGGCATTCGTTGCTACGCCAGAGTAGTTTGTGCGTTATGGCTTCTGGCATGTTCTCCAACTGGTTACAAATGAAACAGACATGCAATATACACGTCTGTAGCTGTACACATGGACATACACCTCGTATTTTCCAGCATTTACTTCTGCCTAAGACACGTGTTTCTGCCATCTACTATCAGGTTTCATCAGATAGGCTAGTGAAGTAAAGCTTAAAAAATCACCTCATAAGGTATAGCAAATTTTATATTATCAGGTGGCACCATATAATTTAGTGACATCGGACCGACAAAAGAGACTATGCTGAAAGTGGAAACATTCCCTTGACCGGCTATACTGGTACAGAAGAGAAAAAAATACGTATATAGGTGTAAGTCCATTAACACGCTGCCAGATGGCAGCAAATATACCAGAAAAAGTTTAAGTATATCAATACGTTAAGCATGTATTACGCATTTCTTACAAATGTAACAGACATGCAATATACACGTCTGTAACTGTACACATGGACATACACCTCGTATTTTCCAGCATTTAGTTCTGCCTAAGACACGTGTTTCTGCCATCTACTATCAGGCTACATCAGTTAGGCTAGTGAAGTAAAGCTTATTGCATGTCTGTTTTGTTTGTAACAAATGCGTAATACGTGCTTAACGTATACTTAAACTTTTTTTGGTATATATCCAGCTGGTGTTTTGTCTGTTAATGAAACCTGCACGAATGTTGATATTTAGGCTTTTTTTAATAATCGTTTGATGCATACTTGGAGAAGTTCACTCTACTGAACTGACAGCTTTGGATGGTTCCTTGAAATTTGCTCGAAGGCTCGCAGTCAGCTTAGGGCCGGTTGTACAATGTCCCGATAATAATCCCGTTATCCTATCGACAACTCTGTTTTTGTCGTATTACATTATACAGATATCTTTATTGGTCAGATTATCATGGGGATAATTTATCGGGTATTTGCAATTGCCAATATGTTAGTTATCCGTCTCGTAAACACAAAACATAGTCTGTAACGCGTTTCACTCACGCTGTTTATTGAAAGTAATTACTCATTACTGATATTTTAACGCTATTTTACTTTATTATTAATGGAAAGTTTAAAAATATATAAACCCACAACCAATTATTCAAAAGAAGAATGTTGACGACTCATAGAAATTTTGGAGTCTTATGCATACATATTTGAAAAGAAGAAAATTGATACACTGACATGGAAAGATAATGTAAGCTAGGTTTATCAGCCATTATATTGTTAATATAAATATATATATTTTTGTTAGAAAAATGCGTTGGAAAGTATATGCCTCAAGTTTAATTCTATTAGCACCCAAACCGTTCTTGGGAACAACTTCGAAACAAATATGAAGCCCTAAAAAAGAAAGCAAGACGAGCTGTGGCCAAAAACTACTAGTTTGCTAATTTAAACAATCTTGTATCTTTAATAATAACAAAGTTACCAATGGTGAACACTTAATTTGGATTGCCCTGTATATATATATATATATATATATATATATATATATATATAATTTGATAAGTTATTGGAGTTTTTCGGCTTTTTATATGAAAAACGCCAATAACTTATCAAATGTTATATTTAATGAACGGCTAAGAAATTATCTAAACACTTATATATATATATATATATATATATATATATATATATATGTATGTATATTAATTATATATAGATAACAGGCCATAACGATTAGAACGGCAACGTAGCTAGCGCCGCGTATCGACTGCGTATTACCTCCAAGTACTTATCTTTCAACAGCTTGATGAAGCTAAAGCGGAAAAAATGCCATCAATGTTCGAGGTGGTTCGGCTTTCAAACACGCGATCTTCGGACTTTTAGTCATTTACTAATTATATCCGCACAGCCTTGTTGTATTAAAGCAACAACTCAGACCTTTAATAGTTTAAATGTTTATTTACTACCAGTACATTTTCTGTTGCTTTATTATTTAAATGGAAAAATAAGTTGGTAAAAATAATGTTTGGGAGATTGTATAAAAGAAATTCAATTTATAAGAATTAAATGAACAAGTATTAATAATTATATATATAATTAATTTATTAATTACATGCTGACTGATAAAGAAAAAATATTAATAGTTTATACTTTCACAGTGCTTTTCTTTTATACGAGTATATCCTTTACTATAAAAGTCTTCAAAATAGTGTCATAAATTGGAACTTTAAAAAGATATCTAGTATTTTAGCAGCTACTTAAATATACAATAGACTAATCATTAATACTGTATGACTCCAGTTAAAAAATGAAATCCTTCTTTTTGGCATAATACCTAGAATTAATTTACGAGAGGGGATTGATATGTAAGGTCTTCGACAACGCCATTGTGTCAGTAGTGGGGATGGAAACAATTTCGAACCTGCAAATTGTAATTTCGAGTATCCCGACTTAGCATGCAAGTTTTATTTTCCTGTGTACTGTCGTTAAGTAACAGCGTTATTTATCGTGAATACGATTTCTATGAAGTATATCAAGCAAGGATCCTTGATAGAATTACGAACGCTACAAGGTTGCGCACACATCGAAATTATCATTATGAGCCCGAAAACACGTGGCAATGGAATGTCGTCGTCTTGATTGTCCACGTGTACGAAAATCCAAATGCGTTCCATCAGCACAGAATGTTGTTCTCACTATTTTCTGGGACAGCTTAATTTCCTTGTTTTAAAAGTTTAGCGTGGATAAAGTTTTACCGCCAAGTTTATAACAAATTTACTTTATTTTATATTCGTTGCTCTCTTTGTAATCTCGGTCCCGCCATCTAGTGGATTATGTTCGCTGAATTTGATCTTCACGCTTCGGGGAGGGCGACTTCAAGACGTACAAGAGGGAGACTTATATTTGAACGACCAGTGAGTGAGGTTGTTATATCTTGGTGTGCTCCGATAATCTAAATATGTTTCACGCCTGCCCTAAGATTTTGGAAATTACCGCGTTTACGGATTCGACCAGGGTGTAGTGAGAAAATTAAAAAAAGAAAGCTCATTACAGTATCGAGTAGTTGGACGTCTTTTGTTTTGAGGCAAATGGATGAATATAAGATTTGAGCTTTTCTTCGAATTTTTATTCACAAGAAATGCTTTAAATATGTCACGTTCTTCCAAAAAATGTCAAATATATGCCTCATTTTTACCATTTATGCATTTTTATGCGCATTATTTTTTACGTATTTCGCTTACTAGAAATCAAGGAAAGAATAGTAAAACAACAAAAAGTAAAATTACTTTTATACATAAAAAACAATTATTACTACATAATATATAATAAGACCATTGCATTATAATATGGTAAAAGATTACAATTAATAGCTATATACATATAATTCTACGGATGTCACTTAATAACATAATATATTATTAAGTAACATCCATATAATTATATGTATAGTTATTATTAATAGTTATTAATAATTCACTTTCGCAATGAGATTTACTTAACTTATTATAGTTATAATTGTACCAATTAATAATTAAGTACTTTTCTCGATCTTCAACACTAGAATTTTGTCTTCTGTCGCTTACAATATTTCTATATGTTTAAAACATACTCTATACTTTAACTGAAGTTATATGTGCATATTCTAATGACGCCAGCTGTTCGGGGTCTAAATGTAAATTATTGTATTTATGAGTCGAACTTATGATAAAATGATAAAATCTTTGATATGTTATGTTATGTTAACTTTTGAAAACCGTCATTGTTTGTTGTAACACTATAAAATATATCTATAGATTGTTCCAACCTCCGTATTCAGTATGGGATATAATAGCAACTTTTATCTCTTACTATCCTTAGTTGCTGTCATTAACGCTATCTTCACTTCCGGTAGCTATGTTGCAACTTATTGACATATGCTGTCGGCATCGACAACAGTATCTATCTGTCTATTAATATCAACTGTCAACAGTCATCGTCCTACTTTTAAAATATTTCGTTAAATTGTTAATTTGTTTATATAGTTGTACAAATTGAACACTTCTATCTTTTTCAAGCGTGCACAGGGTAATATGGGTATTTTTATTGATTTTTATAAACGTTATAACATAATATAAATGCAATTACAGTTTTCACTGCATTAATGAAGCCTGTAGGAAGAAAACGGCGCAAAGGGGACAAATTTAGCCGTAAGGAGAAGTGTATGATTGCAAATGTTTTCAATTATTTCATTAAATCAATGAATGTGAGTGCTGCCGTTCAAGAAGCAAGTAAAGCTTTGAGTATCTCAGACCGTGCAATATATCATGTCTAATAAGGTGCGCCGTTTGTGTTAGTTCGTGGCAGGTCGCCATCTAATAACCTGTGCCCTAAAGGGCTGGTCTGGATCGCCATATGGTAATGTAGGGTCCTATGCCCTAAGGTAGGCAGAGATCGCTATGTATTAATGTGGGGCCTTAATGTGATAAGGTCCTATGTGCCTGGAGGATCGGCATGTAATGTGGGCCGTTTGGGCGGCCACATTGGATAGCAGGTTAGGGCGACTTATCGTAGTAAATGATACGCACAAAGTTCGGGTAACATCTTATAATTAATTTAACACTTACAACTGGTTAACAAAGTATTTACATCGAGTACTATGTCCAACTCGGACAGGGTAGAACGTGGTTATTAAGTACAACACCGTTCGTACCACTGGCTGGTTGTAACTCTCTAACGTATAGTTACTATTACTATGACTGTATATGTGAATGTGAATCTCTCTTACTTAAATTACTGTCTATATATATTAGAGAAGATCCTTGTAATCTTTTCTAGAATATAACACAAACCCTGACATAGTCTTGTGTATGCAATATACACAGAGTACGGTCGTGTTTATATAACACGTTACCTTTTGTATTAAAAAGGAGCGAGGTTGTAGCCTTGCCGAGAGTGTTATGCATATACATGACTATATTGCGTTATTACACATGTAAAACAGGAGCAACGAACTGGTTTATTATCCAGTCCAAAAAAAACCTAAAAAAAGGAAAGGCATACAACTAAATGATCGACTACATACATATGATGAAAACACGCAAGCAGCTATTCGACGTAAAGTGCATGACTTTTTTATACAGAATATGCCACCTTCATTAAATACAATTCTTGGTGCTGTCAATGCTGATGATGAACTTCCTAACTTCAGTCGAACAACTTTACATAGATTGTTACACGATATGGGTTTCGAATTTATAAAAGTAGGACGAAATATAATATAAAAAGATATAAATATAAATATAATAGGAAAAATATACGTATTTGTATGATTCCAGTTCTTTTTGTTACAAAAGTGGAAACTATTATTTGTTAAAGGATCATCATCGTTTTTAATTTAATAAATTGCATAACACCCCAATATCGAAGTAAATATTCACTGTACGCATAGATATCGTTCATATGTATATTTGTTTAGAAATGTGTGTAGTATTGTGAATAAATATTGAAATACAGCTATTTTCCTTGTAGTATTCTTTCCTATAATTTTACGTGCAGTGAATTCGCTATGCACTCTGATAAATTTAGTTACTTTAATAAAATAATAAGCAAAATGTCATATGAATCTCAATAATTTTGCACCTTCAACGTCAAAAAACGTAAATAAAGGTTATGATTTGATCGCGTGAAATGTCAAATAATTAACCGGAAATGGTAATGTACAGCTGATTGGTTGATTTGGCAACCATGAAACAAATTCCCATAAGACGTATACTGAATACGGAGGTTGGAACGATCTATAGTACCTATATCTTTACCAGTTCGACTTGGAACATTTTTCAATAAACTTTCACAATGTACTACAATAGAAATTGACTCAAATAAAGATATTTGGTCAGTCTCTTATTTTTTAATTAATCCACTTAAGAAACTTAAATAGCCTTCAATATATGTTAACTGATCTATAATCTCGCGTTTTTCGCATAAACTTTTGGATTATATAATTGATTCTGCTGAATCAGAAAAATTTAATACAATTTTTTTTATATGATTATAGTTATTCGCGATGAATATGGCTGTCTAACCACGTTCCGCATCGGGTTATTACCGGTTCAGGAGGTAGAAAAACATTCGGCACAATTTTTCATTATGTAGTTGGACTCGTAAAGTTGCTTTTTTAAATATTTTTTTACGTTCGAAATTAAAGAATTAACTAAAGGAAACTGACCTCTAATTTCATCGCAAACTCTATTTATTCCATGCGCTAGACAAGTCACGTCTATTAAATTTTTGTAAAAATTTTTAAATTTACCGCTGCTTTAATCATATACGCTGCCGTATCTGTGATGAAAAGAATTTGATCAGTTGGCAGAACATCTAGAGCAAAACAGTTATTAAACTTTCATTAACAAAGCGAACAATTTCTACCCTATTGGTTCTCTCTAACTCTTTCGTACTGATTAAAAAAGATTTTGGCAAAATATTTTTGTTAAGTAAATTTGCAATCTAGCGACAACGAACATCGGTCGTTTCATCAAAAATATTGAAAATATAAACAAATATTCACGTTATGAAGACGAACTAAAAATATGAACTAAAAAAAAAACTAATTTTATGCAAAATTTTTTTTATACCGTTAATTGCATTATTTCAGAGAAGAATGTATATATCCACAATATTGGGGTGATATTACTAATAATCAAAAATATGTTTTTTACCTAAAATCCAAATACATAAAAACTCTAGTCATGATGCAGGATGATTCGTTGTTGTGGGTTGGTTTCTCAGAGCGCGGCGATTAGTTCTTGCAAACAAACGTTATACAATTTTGTAAAGAAATTGTAGCTATATGACCTGATTTTGAGACACACGTTGTGACCATCTTTTTCGATACACTTCGAGAGCGGAAATTAATTGAATAAAGATTTTTTTCCCGAATTCATTGATATACTATACATCCATTTTAATTGTACATTTAGAAGAGAAAAAAATGAAAAGATTTTGCGAACATTCTCTTAAAGTGACTTTGTATTATACTGAAGTGCGCCATGAAAAAATAAATGTAAAAAATAATGCATTATCCATATGTAACTAATTTTATTTTACAAAAAAAAGACAAATAACAAAACTAAATAAATTAAAAACTAAAAAATTTTACAAATATTGTTCGAATTGATTACCGCCATGCTCAATGGAATACTTGCATCTTCTTATAACAACACGGGTGGCATTTAAAACGAAATTATTAGGTATTTCCCGACAAGTTTCAATTATTCGGTTTTGTAAATCGTTTACATTCTGTGGCACTGTTAGATAAACTCGATCTTTCAGATATCCCCAAAACCAAAAATCTAGAGGCGTAAGATCAGGTGAACGCGCAGGCCAGCGAATAGGTCCATATGTGCCAATCCATTTTTCATTAAAATTTCTATTCAACCAGCGAACATTTATTCGTGCATTATGGGGAGTAGCACCGTCTTGTTGAAAATATACTTCATGCAGTTCCGCCAGCGGTAATTCATCCAAAAAACTTGCAACATCTTCGCTTAATAATTGGTGATATCTTAGTTGATTTAAGGAACCGTCAATAAAAAATGTCCCAATCAAGCGGTCTCCGAGTAGGCCACACCAAACATTACAGCTAAAACGACGTTGAAAATAACGGTCGACGACGTATCTAGGGTTTTCTTGGCTCCATTGGCGATGAATGTTCCGATTAAAAATTCTATAATTAGTGAAAGTACATTCATCTGTCCAAATAATTTTGCGATAAAACAACGGGTCTTGTTGCAAAGTTGTTAAGTAAAAATTACAAAACTGCGTTCTTCGAATTGGATCATTTTCATTTATTGCTTGCACATTTTGGGCAATGTACGCCTTAAATTTGTGCTTTTTAAGTACTGCAGACGCAGTACTTGGAGACGTACCAACTATGTTCGCCACTTCACGAACCGAGGTTATGGCATTTTCTTCAACAGCTAATAAAACGTCCAGCTCTACATTTTCAGAAAATTTCCTGCGTACTACTTTCGTTTTCTTGAAACATCCAAATCTTCTTAAATTTTCTTCAAGTCGGCTAAACTTACGACGTTCTGGAACTTCTCTTTCCGGAAAACGTTCCATGTAAATTCTCAACGCCTGATTAGAGTTTTTATTACACTCAAAATAAATTTGTAGCATATCAGTAAGTTGATTGAAATTCATGATTTATTTCAAAACTGTCAAAATATGCTTGCTTAGTACAGAAAAGTCAAATATGCCAGTTGCATATGCGTAAGGCGTTATTTCTCCATCGCACACTACAGTATGTAACATAAGTGACTAAGAGCATTATACGGACAGTGTTTTCATAATTTGTTTCTTCGAAATTTAATTAAAATTGATGTATTGCACATCAATTGATTCAGGAAAAAAATCTCTATTCAATTTTGCGAAAAAATATATACCGTCCAATTTGAAAAAAAAAATTGACAATCGCTAGGAATTGAAGATGGCGCTGGAAAAAAGTAAATGTAGCCTCTTGAACATAGTACTCATAAAACCATTTCATTTGGTACCTATCTCATGAAAATCTAAATATAAATAACAGAGTTACAGCTTGGGGCGTTTTTTGTGTGACAGCCTGTATATATACCGCCTAATTCTGAGTAAACGCAACGATCCGAATGTATGAATATTTCTCCCGCTTCGAATACAATTCCCCTGAATGATATAGGCGCGTCAACATCGATGTCATACATATAGCAAGCGCCAATTAAGTTGGCGCGAGGAGGGGGTTTAGCAACAGACTGTTTTGTGATTGGCTTAACGCGTTCAGGGGATTTTTATTCGGAGCGGGAGAAATATTCGTACATTCAGGCCGTTGCGTTTGCTCAGAATCAGGCGGTATATACAAGAAACGTTTAGTATTGAAACGGAAATTATGTGTTTATTTGCCTATATTATCATCACTTTATAAAATTTTGTATTTAAATTAATGTAATAAAAGCTGTCAAATATAGTTTAACAAACTATTTTTTTTAGTTTCTCTAATACAGTTATGAGAGCATGTAAACTTCAGCAATGACATATAATTGGACTTCACCTGTTTCTTCTATAAATCACTTGGTATATCTTGATGAAACTTTGATTTAAATTAACGGAAGATTGATATTAATTTTGACACTTCACTTGTTATTACTGGCGCCTTCTATGAGGCTATATGCAACATTAAAAAGAATCTCTCATATTGGTGTATTAAATATATTGAGTTACAAAGAGAATACGTTGAAAAATAATTGCGTTTTCTTGTTTAGTTATACCCAGTGTGCTTACTTTTAAATTAATCGATTAATTATGTCGTTTAAATTATAATGTGTTTTTCGTTATATATCAGTCATGCTACAGTTTTGTTTCATTTATAGAGCAATATTCACAAAATAGTTCATTAGATACTATCTAACAGCATTAGAATTATATTTCATTTTGAATATTTTCTTCCAGTCTTAAGTGCATTTAATACATGTTTTCCATTTTGGTAACAAATGGAAGAAACTTTGGAAACTTCTATAGCGCGTAAAAATATTAAATTATATTAAAGGGGGCGAAATACTTCTCGAACTATTTAAATTCGCCTGTCGGAAGTTTTTGTTTTGAGAGCGTGCGCATGTTAAACACTTTTAAACTCGTTATTAATGGCCATGTAGATTGTTATTCTCCCTAATAAATGGAACGAATTCTCAAGTTTTGATGTATATCGCCTAAAAAAGCTTGGAGTTGGCGAAACAACTTGGGAACGTTGTAGGTTTCCATATTATTTAAGATCCTGCGAATAACTTGTTATGTATGCGGCGGCGTACGCTTTTAAAGGGACTTCATAAAAGGTTGGAATTTCAATATTACGTGTATGGCGAAGACAACAATTTTGACCTTTTGTTCAGTTAAAATTGTTTTCCCTCAGATACAAAGCGGAAACTTTATTGCGTAGAGAATCTTTTCCATAGAAGAAAATCTTCTTAAATGTCGGCTTTTCCTCTGGAATTGAGACGCTCATTCATTTTATAAGTAAAGGACAATGAAAACATGAATATGTTTCAAATGATGGTGCTGTTTATAATAATTATAATATTTTCACCATAACGTGCTGGAGTATTTCAGAAAATTTGTTTGATATACTTTTGTGCAGTATACTCGTATATTCCTTTACAGTAAAATATGGTGTTCACCACACCCGATTCGTAATAATATTTTTATATTAATAAAAATGTTGTTGTCTTATACAAAATATGGTGAGGGTTTACCCAGTAAAGGATGTTTTAAATTATTTTGTAATAAAATTATCTATTAATGATTAATCTATATACAATATTATATTAATACTATTTTGTTTTCTACTATTCTTTCAAATTCATATATTTTTTATTGTGATTTTGTTGCATACGTTTTAGAGTTTTAATGATCCCACATTCACTTCGATAGCTTTTATTTTCATTTTACTTTATTTCTATTATTTCACTATTATTACATTTTCTTTTGGCGTTCGATATTGTTATTTTTAATAAAGAATTGTTACGTGTCCGTAACGCGCAACGTTTTATTACTTTAATTCGTATTATAATTAATTATATCTTCAATATATTTCGTTCCATTTTTTAAACGAACCTACCTGTAAAGGTATCGTTATTCGCTATTTAAATTTATATTCAATTTCTTTCAAGTTTTTTTTCCTTTTTTCCTTGACCTTTAGTGCTCGCTTTGTTTTTTTTCGTTGTTAAGAAAAATACGACTCGCTCTCGACACTTGTTTGTTCGCTATCATCTTTGAACGAAGTTACGTTCTTTTTACCTAACACGGATATCGATCGATGTAAGCCGTATTGTTATCCTTGTAATTACGGCCCTGTAGGGATATTTATCGATCAAACCTATCCAAAAATTATTCGCTAAATGCGATTTCTCCCTGGGAGGATTTCAAGTGTTAGGAAGGATTAAACTGGTAACTCGTTAAACAATCATTGCTTTATTTAATCGCCTTCGAACGTATAACTCGGTATGTATGGGCCTTTCCTGTAATAACTTTCTTTTGCTTACTTTCGTTGTATACCTTTATCTAGATGGTGTATCCGACGGGCTAAACAAAAACAAAAAAAACCTACGTACATCACCTGTTCCGCTAGTGACGATTTTCTTTCCTGAAGGGAAAAGGATCGCCGAACGCAGTTGGATCCGTCAGATAAGCTTGTTACACTAATTTAATTTGTTAATTATTAATTATCATTCGTAAATTTCCCCTTTCGTTACATTTAAAAATTATAGTCATTATTCATTAGTGAAATAGTCCCAGGTGTTTTCTAACGAAGAATCTGTGTCGCCTGACCTTACTTTTTGTAGATCACTTTTTTATACCTTTGCGGTCGCCTCACGAACTTTTTTTTGTTGTATCAATTTTAACCTTGCGTTTAAACATAAAATTTATTTCAACACCTTAAGTGTTGGTATTTCAAATTTTTGCTAATTATTAAAATACGTTTTTACACTTGAACTGTTTGTATTACATATTTTGCCAAGTAATTAGATTACTTTGTTTTTTTTTCCAATTTAATTGTGTGGATTTCATATTTTTTTCCATTTAATGTGAATAGTTTCCTTATACGCAAATTACATATTTTGCGTAACCTTATTTGTATTAAAAAAAACGTTCTAGCTAAAGACCGTTTTATTACCCCGAATTGTGGAACTTGTAATCTATTGTGAACCAATAAGAAAAAATGCGTATTGTTTTTTTAGAGCGTACTAAGGCCCTCAGCCACTTTGTAATTTTTATTTTTTTTGATTTATTTGAAATTAGACAATATCGTTCTTAATTTAAAATTCTTACTTGCTTTTGACTGGCCTTCAGCCCATAAATAAACTTCTATTTAAAATTTAATTCTTTTTTGGTGACTTTAACTATACACGGTGTGTTTAATAAATAGGTGGTTTGGTTGAAATAACGTATTTTCTTTTTCTTTCTCTCGTCTCTCGATCCTCGAGAGTGGAACGAGTCTCGGTCACGGAGCCGGCCTTCTGCCCCACGCGACATGCCTTTTTTTATTTCTTATTAGATTTTCTTTTTCATCAAGTTTACGAATTTGCGACGTCCAGCTTCAGAAATTCGGTGGCGCCCTTATCCACCTTTTCTTTGTCGTAGATACCTAGATTACCTCTGGGTCTCCCCACCCCTGGGCTGAGGCAGCCTCAGAAGCCGGGTGGGCCGTTGGACGTTTGGCAAGAACGGGCAGGGGCAGTTTTAGTTGGCCGAGGCTGCTCCGGGGAGCGTTTCCTGTTTTTTTTTAATTTCAAGCTCGACACCTAGTGATCGTAGCAGAATGTTGCAATGGCGTTAATTGCGAATCAGGCTCACGAATATTCTTCGAAAACTACGTGACCTAACACAGAAATGACGCGAATTCGCAGGAATCTTCTTTACCGTTCTGTAGAATCATCCTTTAATAGGTTAAATATGACAGTACAGAACGATCTGTCAATTAGTCTGTTTCTGACAGTACGCCAAAGTGAACGTCTCGTATGATTTTGTTATTAAAAAAACTGAATTGAGAGCAGTGATAGAGTACTTTCATTTGAAAGGCTTAACAACAACCGAAATCAAAGCAGAACTGGATTCAACACTACCAGAATCCACTCCTTCGTTTTCAATGATTAAAAACTGGGTTGCCGGATTTAAGCGTGATCGATGAGCATAAACAATGAACCCCTTTGTGCACGTCCATAAACTGTTACTATTTCGGATATGATTGAAAAAGTCCACCGCATCATCTTGGATGACCGTCGAGTAAACATGCGCGAGATAGCAGACGTTGTATGTATCTCGAATGATAGTGTGCACACAATTTTAACAGAAGAATTAACTGGAAATTAAAAAATATTCGGCGCGTTGAGTGCCGCGGTTACTCACATCGGAGCAAAAACTGAATCGTTTGAGGGTTTTTCAGGACCCTTTGGCACGTTTTCGCTGCAATCAGAAGGACTTTATACGCCATTTTATTACCCTCGATGAAACCTGGTTCCACCATTACATTCCCGAAACCAAAGAACATCCAAACAATGGCTGAAAAAAGGTTCTCCACCACCAATGAAGGCAAAAACGGTTTTGTCAGCTGGAAATCTCATGGAATTATCTTGGTCAACTACTTAGAAAGAAACAATAAATGGGAAGTATTAAGCGACAAAATCAAAGAGAAACGGCCTCATCTTGCAAAGAAGAAAGTAATTTTCCATCAGGATAGCGCACCTACCCGCAAGTCTGCGGTTACGATGGTAAAAATTCGTGAACTGGAATTTGTATTAGTGCCTCATCCGCCCTATTCCCCAGATTTGGCTCCCAGCGATTATCGTCTCTTTTCAAACCTGAAAAATGGCTCAGAGGTAAGAGATTTCCGCCTAATTGCGAGGTAATCGCTGCTGCAAGTAGTTATTTTGAGGACTTGGATTAGTCCACCTACAATGAAAGCATCACTAATTTGAAACATCGTTGGAATAATTGAGTGAATATATATTGAAAAATATAATGTTTTTTGTCAATAAACTTGCGTTTTCTTTGTTAGGCCATATAGTTTCCGAGCCACCCTAGTAAGCGTCAGTTAATTTTTGATATTCTTTTTTTTTCAATTATTTATTATGTTCAATCTTTTTTAATCTTAGTTATGGATCGATATACAGTAGAAAAACGGATAAAAGTTATTGAAACCTATTATGCAAATAGGCGTTCAAATAGAAAAGCTTACCGTGCATTTCGCGATTTTTTGGTCGACATAACCGACAAATGCAGAGTGCAATTACAAACTGGTGAAAAAATTCCTACGTACTAAGAACAGTGCGTGTTCGTACAAGCCGTTCGGCCGAAATCATTGCTGCAACGCACGAGAATGTGGTCGAGAGCTCAGGTCCTCAGTCATCGTGCGTGCGAATTGAACCTCTCGATAGCTATGTTGAATCGAGTTTTAACAAAAGATTTTAATTTGCACGCTTACAAAATTCAATTAACGCAGTAACTAAAACCTCCCGAGCATTTGAAATCCCATATGTTCGCCGATTGGATTCACGAGCAAACACACCATCAAGATTTTTCAAAAGAAAATAATCTTTAGTGATGACACCCATTTTCACCTCAGAGGATTCGTTAATAATCAAAATTGTCGCATTTGGGGTGATTCAATTCAGATCATAGAAATCGATGCATTCTCAAAAAGCTACTATATGGTGAGAATTTTGGACTGGTGGTATCAATGGACTGTCTTCTTTTTCGAGAATGATGACGGAACTTCCGTTACTGTGAACGTTGAGCGCTACCGTGAGATGGTAACTCACTTTATATAGCCAGAATTGCAAGCTATGTGGACAATATGTGGTTTCAACAAGACGGCGCTACATTCCACAACAATAGCTTTATATTTTTATTAAGTTTGCAAAACGCATTGTTTCACGAAATGTCGAAGTAAATTGGTGACATATATTATCAGACCATACGATTTGGCACCATTGGACTTCTTTATTTGGAGATATTTCAAAAGCAGAATTTATGCCCAGAAGCAAGCAATGATTCAAGAGTTAAAAGACGAGATAATAAGGCGTACTGGTAGGTCCAAAACTATTTCGCGATGTCATCCAAAATATAGACAAACGGGTGGAGTTTTGCCGCTGAAGACGTGGCAAACATTTGGCCAATTATATCCTCTGCACGTAATTGCCATATACCAAATAACATGATTCAATAAAGACTTCAAAAGTTTTACAAGATAGATTTCTTTTATTTACTATCTGTCTTATTGTAACGCCCTTTTGATTTATTATTATTAATTAACTATTTCTGAATTTAATACGTCATTGCAAAAGTTATGGTCTAGATAATTATATATAGATATATTGAGTATAAATAACAATACCTAAAAAGCTTTAATTCAATAAGAAAGCTTTAAAGCTCTCTTCGTTTTCTTCCAAAAATCGTTGGGAAGTCTATATATTGTAAGAAAAGCTATAGAAAAAATTATAGAATTCGAAAAAAAATTTCTAATTTATTCCCAATGTCTCCCTTGCTGCCTAAGGATAAGAGCAATGAAATAAGCTATAAAATAAATAAAACTTTTCAAATATGAGAGGTATCACGAGCTATCACTTCTTAAATTATTGCTAAATGTTTGCTATTTATGTATAGCAATAAAATTATGGTATACAAGGTTTTTAACTTGGAAGTATGTTTATATTCTATATCCTACATTTAATTATATTTAATATATATACAGTGTTTTTCGCGTAGCCCTTTCGTTAGAAGTTTAACGCACTAGGACACTTTTGAAGATTTATGGTAAGATGCACAATATTTATCTATTTACTATAGCGTGCTCATCTAATTGAAAAATATTGTCTACATTGGGACTTGAACCCAAGTCTACGGTTTGCCGGACTGTTGCTTTGCCACTTAAGCCACGATAGACCTTGCTTTTTACCGCTATTTAGCTAAATAGCTTGTAAGTAAGTAAGAATTAAAGAATCCTAAATAAATAAATATTCATTTAAAACAGACCTTAAATCGCCAAATAAAGAAAATCTCCTATGTATATATGTACGATTCCGGTCCATGAAAACTCACATTACATTTCATTTTGTCATTTTGACGACAATGTCACGTTTAACAAACCCATAGTCAGTTTATTTTTTAAAATGCCGAAATTATCAGAATTACAAAATTTCATTATCAAAACTAAGTACTAATTTTGAAGTAAAGTTTTGTATTCTGATATTCGAAATGATATTTTTGAAATTTAAGTAAAGCAGGACACTATCTGCATTTTTATTAAACATTTGTTTAAATTTACTATTTTGAAAATACATTTTGCATTCTATGCCAATAATTGGTTTGAGTAGCGTTTATAAAAAGTTTATACTGCTTAAAATGTTTTTGTATTTAGGTGCCTGGGTTTTCAAGAGCCGAAATTGCACATGTGTATGCTGTTTTCAAGTGATTTCTTAGTAATTATCTCAACAGAAATGCCATCTACATTTTTGTCTGCGAACACAGTTATCGAATTGCTATGTGTGATTACAACAGCTGGAAATTATCAATCCTCATGTATATATTGCTATGAATAGTGGGTTGGAATGAAAATGGACCACTATTCACCACGATACTGTCCAACTTTGATGCTCAATCGGTTGACTTCTTTAATGAGACAGCTTTCCTCTCCGGGTTTCCAATGGAAAACGTGGAAAACATAAATGTATTAATTCACTTGAGCGCCAATCAAAATTGATTTGAGAATATAGTTAGTTTTTCAGAAGTTACAGTTAATCACACAAGTTGGAAGGAACACAAAATAATATTCAAATCTTACTCAAACGAATCTTAATTTATTTTTAAAAAGAAAAAAGAAAAAAAAAGTTCTTTATAAAGCAAAAAGAACTGTGTAATACAATTACATAAAGAGGTAAAATAATTTGCTAATATTGACAGCTAAGCAAATTCAAACGTCCTCTAATGAATCGCGAACAAAATTAACACTAATAAATTCCAAAGATACCTTTATTCTTTTCACCCCTGACAAACAAACTCAAACGTAAACAGATAAAACTGTCATACCGAACAAGTCTCTAACGCATGTGCAGATACCACACGTACAAAACTCCAACCTTGAAAATCTGAAACGTTCTAGAAATTTAACGTTAAAAAAATTTTACTAGAAACGAAAAACTCTCTTTGTCATCTATTTTAACTAATATTAAAATATAGAAATTCATACAATCAATATACAATCATAAATGCATACCATAAAGAAATAATATGATTTAATATAATGTAAAATAAAACTTACGTAGTTTTTATTTTTATAACCTTGAGAGCACGTAAGTAAGAGATTAATTAAATAAAAAATACGAAGTATACAAACTCGTATAAATTCGGTAATGAATTAAGCAAGCACAAACCACTATTAATTCAAAAACAAAAACCGAAATTACTTGAAATAGAGATAAAAGAATTTTATCTTCAAATATGTGACTCTCTTACTTGGATATCAAGACGTGTCTGTAATCATAAATAATTTCACAAAACATACAGTGTCATCAAAAATTATGGTTTAGTCAAAAATTAAGTTTTCTTCACAATGTTGCAGGGAAAAGTCCATAGCATCATGTAGTATGTTCGCAAATTGGGAAACAATGTGCTCTGTTTGTTTATGCATCAGATGGAATAACGAATAATATTCCAAAGGCATTGGAGTTATAGATTGATTATAATAAACTATCATTAATTCATTGTTTAGCTAGAGAATAAACAAAAATTTTATATCGATTAATGGCAGTTAACACAAAGGAAGTTTTGATTTTTCTATAAAATGTGGTTGAGCAACGCCGGGCTTCAGGCAGTTAGTATTTTATAAATAATAAATTTTTAAAATTTAAACGAACTATTTTCTTTTTGCATATGTTAAAAAATTAAATTTTTGGATGGTGGAACTACAGACATTGAGTTTAATAGATATTTAATCGAATGAAATTTTGTAACTCTGTTTTTGATATTGACATCTTTAACGTGTGGCTCCTTCCTCACTCTAGTGGTATTGTAGAAAGCTCAATATCATTCAGTACGACTTGACTATTACTCGCGATTTCCCTTTTTATACAAAGTGATTCTAGGTTATTGAATTTTTATTAAATTTATATATTTATTTGCTAAATAAGCAGATAATTTCATTAGTCCCCTACATACTAAGCCTATAGTAGTGGTACAAACTTTTATACATTAAGGTAGTCACGAAATATGTTATGCCTGCGACATTATATAATTTATGTATGTATAACAAATATAGACATTGTCGAGAGGAAAAACAAAATTAATATAAAATAAACCTATTTGTCTGTTGTGTGATCCCTCGTGACAAAGCGAATTTGTATAATTAAGGGCAAATTTTAGCTCTAAAATCACGGTAATATTTATAATACAAGCTTTCCGCCATCGAGACGTTAATATATGCATATATGTAAATTAAAGCCGGGGCATGAATATGCAAATCGCCAAAATTATTCAGCATAAAAATTAAGGTTCTCATCGGTTACTACATTAAGTTTGCAGAATGAAGTAAACGTCTTCATCATACACCTACAAAATTTATAGAAGAACCACGAAAGCGGAATTTATTTTTTAAAACATAATAGTAATAATAATAATAACAATAATAAATGAAAACTTTATTGTTTAATATGTCAAAACTTAATAACAGGCTATTTATTATAATACTACAAACTAAGCAAATCTAACGAAACTATGTACTAAAAGCGTTAAACAAGAAACGAACTGGAACATATAAAAGAAAAGAATAGATAGAATTGTTTAAAATTAAAAACCCTGAAGACGTTACATTAATTAGACATACAACCTATTTTAACTAATGAGTATTAAGGCCTCAGACTATTCCAAATTTCTTATTCCGCTCAAATTATAGTTTACAATCTCTAGAATTAAAGATAGAAATCTCAAAATACAGGTCACATTTAGATATTAGTACGGAATCTTCGAAAATCTTGGTAAAATAAGCGGTAATGGAGTCCATTAGGAGAGACAGTTTATAATGAGTTTTAATGACAGCAGATGTAAGAAGAATGAAGTCACGTCTAGAATAGAATAAAAAATAGAAAAATAAGGCAAAACAATTGATGGACTGAGGGTTTACTGTGCACTAGACTTCCAAATCATTAAGAATTAAGTTACAGGTATGAAGAAGATACTGTCAGCGCGTATGTGGCTGGATTTGACACTTCTTCGAATCACGGGTCGTAAACATGTGATGACTAGTTTTAATTGAATTATGCGCCGTTGACTTCAAGTTGTGAATAAGAAGGTCTTCTCTCAGTCAGTGGTTCGTAAAATAACAACACGTGTTGAATGCACAATACTCTCTTAATTATTGAATAAAAGAAAACAATATTACAAGTCAAACAGAACATGTAAAACTTAGTTACATTTCTTAAATCTAGTAACCCTTGAAGCTGCGCGGAATGGCACGTATGATCTCGTTGGCAGATCTTAGCAAACTTAAACTTTTAATTATAAAATATTAGCCAAGTAAAGAAGTTACACTCATAAGACTCCACTCTATTTCTAATGATTGGCCGAAACAGAATCGTCGCTACATTGTATGGAATAGATAAATTGATGGGTCAGGTACATACGGTTTTACCCAGAGTCGGCCTTGGCTAAATTATGTGTCCGAAGTACTATTCTACAAAAGACTTTCGAAAATGTGACCGTAACGAAAATTGCAGAAAGTCTGTCTGGCTTAACGGGCAACTACGTGGTATATAGGCGGCAAGCCTTCGATTTAAACATTACACAATGCTTAACTGATGTGCCCAAACATTTGGTGACCATTTGTTGTAAACAAAATGATAAATGCGTATTTCAAAGTATATTTTCTAAGAAAGATGAACCAAAACATATTTGTGAGATAAACAATTAATGCAGGCCGTGCTTTTTAACAATACTTCTTGGATAAGGTAAGTAAAGGCACGCCATCAAATGACGCTGCCTTAAACGTTAATAACGGGGAATACCGTGATACCTTTGATAATGTGTATAAATTTCATTTTATAAAGAAATCTTGCCTAAATAAAATTCAATATTTCAATGGGAAAAACTTATTAATTAACAACGTTGTTCTCATTTCTAGACAGTTACATACGTAATAATTAATCACAAATATTCTTCTAAAGTCGAGAAGTCACACTATCAACTTTATCCGATTGGTGGAAATACTTTCCAAACCGTCAGATATTAGTATTTTAAAACAATATAGTTGCGTAGCTAAATTTTCGCAAAATAAATGAAACTTGAAGGACGGAAAAATTATGCGGTCCTTCCTACTTGAAACGACTATTAACAACACTTGAACATCGTAAACAGCACAATATAATGTAATCAATATTATAAAAACTTTGGCAGCACTTTACTGGTAATACAATTAATTATCAGTAGAGATGGCAAATTCGACACACAAGTCAGAGGCTTACGCATGCAATTTAATTTAAATAATAAGAAAATAATTATATATTGTGCACAAACACTTACCGCATTATATACACGACACGACTGCATACTAATTTGCAATTCAAGGTTTCTTTCATTCGCACGGCTAGCTGCCTATATTAAACCCGATAACGTCTAAAATATCTCTGACTATGTCTCTGGCATCAATATGCCATCTCTAGTTATCAGTCGAACGTATACAACACGATAGTCTGGCAGTGCAGTTACGGTAGGGGTATTGCAATTGACACTGTCAAACTTATGTTATCACTAGAGCTGAGGATGTTTGCGGTATAACCATGGTTATATCGCAAACATCCTCAGCTCTAGTTACCACCGTCAGTTCCTGAATAGGTGACCAATAAAAATGACGCTGCAGGTCGGTGCGTTTGATTCTCGATACTAAATGGGCGAAGAGGAATGCGTATAAAGAAGGTCGAAAAACATATAACAAATTGACTTTTGTGTAAATATAATGAGCTAGCGTCCGCTGAGAATTGAAATTATTTAGTGACTCCAAAGTTATGCGTATAGCTTGCAAATTTATTCGAAAAAATGCAGAACGGGCTACATTGGAAGTGGAAGTTATAATATATGAACAAGAAAACGTAGAATAACGACAGTAAATCTAATGTAGTCAAAGTAACCAAACTTTAAATGACTGTGCCTTGAAATATAGTTTTTGTGTGAAGCTGCTATACGATTGCCTAATCGTTCTAATCCGATAAATGGAGAGCACTGTGTTCGATTGTACATAGAAAGATATTAGCAGTCAACGGTTAAATACTGTGTTTAATGATGAAAGTTTTTCCTTTGTTCAAATATCTCGGAAGAGAACTTGACCCTTAGCAAAGTTTCTCATTATAGACCGTACTTTCAAACAATTAGTTAAATTGGATATGCGCGACTGCTTCACTGTGGAGTGTAATAACGCAATGCAGTTGTGTGTACGCAAACAATCTCAATGAGGTCACAGCCTCGTTCCCGTAACGCAATTGTAACGTGTGTTACAAATACGTCCTCGCTAACGCGAGTTGTTTGCAAACACCAACTACATGTCAGGGTTTGTATCATATTCCATAAGTAGTACGAGGATCATCTGATGTATATATAACGAGAGTAATGCAAGGGACAGACATTCTCATTCAGATTGAGACATTCACATTCACACATTCAGTCTACATACTAGTTAGTAAGAATGTAAATAATTGTTATCCAAGTTCTAAGTGTTATGTATTAAATTATATGTTACCCGAACTTTGTGTATCATTTATCGGGACAACGATATCTGCGTGAAGACTCAACGATGTAGCCCTCAGGACCAGGCTAACATCACGTGGCGTCCTGCCACGAACGTGCACAAACGGCACTAATATCACATGGCGATTCTGCCTTAGGGCTTAAGGCCCCACTAATATCACAGGAGAGTTTCAAGATGCTATATCTTAAATCGCTTTAGAAATGCCTTTAGCGTTCCGTGCGGTTTAGCAGATATTTTTGGTATTAACAACTGTCAAAAAAATAGCTGTCAAACACACAAGTAGGGGTGTAGGACTTGGATTGAGCGAAACAACATTACAATACCCTTTACAAACTCAATCTGCAAATGCCAATTCAAAATGAAAAATATCATATGATTATCAAGCAAAAACACCGGTTCCATACTATGTTACTAAATATTTGCAAAACAGGGCATGAGCTACCTTTTGAGCTATGTGACAAATTTAGTTGAAGGTATGGACAATCGTTGGAAAATTATAAGCAATAATGGTAACCTATTATTTTATTACAGTTTTAGTATGTATTAGTTTTTGCATTGTATGTTTCATCAAAATTGAATTTAAATATACCTACACTATTTTGTGTTACTCAGTTACAATGAACTAAAAAAAAAATATTTTGTTCTTCTGTTGATATTATTTACATAACTGTCACTGTAAAGTATACTTACAGCTTTATTTAGTCCTAATAGAGTGTTAAAGGATGTCTCCTATTCGACAACATGCGATTTTTTATAAAGTTTGAACGTGGCAGGATAATCGGCCTACGAGGAGTCGAATTATATATTCGTGGTGTTGCTGATCGTATAAGACGTAGGTAGTATCCTTACAATTGCTCTATGTTGGTTAAAATGGAAATAAAAGAATGAAAAACGACTAGTTTATGGCCCAGATATCCCTTATACTAGGCATCGTACTCTATGGCTTATGGCTCTTAGAAACCATTTCTCGTCGACAAGGAAAATTGGTCAACTAATTGGTCAATTAATCAACAAATCACTGTACGATCTATATATCAAAGATTTCGATATTTTGAGCTTGGATCGTATCGACCATTTCTTTGTTTACCCTAACTCTAACCCATAAAATTCCACGGCTAAAGTGGTATAAAGAAAGGTTGCTCTGAAATGAATAATGGAATGGAGTCGTCCTTAGTAACGAATCAAGATTTTGTTTATGAGATCGTGATGGTCTTAGAATGGTCAAAAAATGTCCCGGAGAAAGAAGAAACTTATAATTTTGCCAACAGCGTCACACGGCTCTACTCGAGATGCGATGGTGTGGGAAACAATCTGCCATAGTAGATCTCCTCCAGTAGTAAATCGTGGAACATTAGTTATGTTAAGTCTTAATACCATATTTTCAACAGTAAATTTTATTTTTTGGTAGGATAATACGCGACCACATATCGCCACAGTTAGAATTTCTGGATAATGCTAATGTTGATCGCTTACCATGGCCTTCTCGATCGCCACGCTTATTACCTTTAGAGTACGTGCTAAGTATGGTTAGACAGGTGATATGTAGATCTATAATTTACAACCACCCCAAAACACAGTAATGTAGATGTTCTTCATCAAATAATTTTAGAAGCTCGGTATAGCATACCACCGGTGATCATTGATTCGCTAATTTCAAAAGTAAAAGTGTAATCTAGTGCCTAATCCAGCAGAATCCATAACAAACGGAGGGAGATAGATGCATTATTAGTGTTTACATGAATTATTTCGATCATATATTACTGCAATTTTAATAACGTTTTACTAGGCGTTCATTTATTTATGGCGCTCGGTATATTTGCAAGCTTTTGGTATTGATTTTCCAATTCCAAATTCACTAAACTATTTGACCGGAAATAACATTTCTATGTCAATGTTTACTATTAGCCTGGATATTTGAACATAAAATTTTATTTAAATTATTGCTTGTTTACTAGAGATTATATAGAAAGTACGAGGGAAGTTTTTTATGTTACCTATCTAACTATGAAACAAACGAGTTACAAAATAAAAAAAATTCAACGTAAGAACCATTAACGCTAACACACCTATTCCAACCTTTCGAAAAAAAAATTATTTTGATAATTTCGCAAAATACGACCCCACAGCATTTTCCACGTCATCATTCGATAGAAATCGAAGCCAACCAAAGTATTTTTTAGTTTAAGAAAGAGATAATAGTCACAGAAGACGAGGTCAGGACTGTTGTAATTCCTCAAAGCCGCATTCATTGATTACTGCTTGAACAATTCGTGTCTTATGCAGCCTGCAGTTGTGCAGGAGCAGTCTTCTGAGCTAAATTGTGAGGTCTTTTTCGCGTACAGCAATCTTCAAGTTTTTAATTGCGTCTTTGTAGACATTTCCCATTAATGCACTCCCTTTCGGCATATACATACTTATTAAAAGAATCTCGTACGCGTCCTAGAAAACTGCTGCCATAATTTTTCCCGTAGAAAATTGCTTTTTTACCTTCTGGAAGGCAGTGGAGAGCCCTTATGAACCCATTGCGTGGACTATTGTTTCATGAGAGGATCCAAAAGGTGTACCCAAGTTTCATCCCCAGTTACAATTCTATTTAAGAAGTCTTCATCTTTCAAATTCTCCTCCCATATATGTCGTCTACACAATTTTTGTTCGGGATTGAGCCACCTGAGAATCCATCGTGCCGACACTTCCTTCCTGATTCCCAAATCTTAGTGTAGAATTCTTAAAACACTTGTTTCTGATATTCCTATTTCTGTAACAATAACTGAAACTTTTACTCGGCAGTCAGTCAACACCAAATCTTCAACTGTGTTGATGATTTCTTCAGTTCGTGTTTCCAAAGGTCCTCCACACTTTGGGTCATCATGAATGGATTCTCTGTGCCATTTGAACTGCTTATACCAACATTTTACTTGAAAATATAACGGGCTATTTTCTCCATACACTGCCACCATTCTCTCATGAATATTCTTCGGACTACTGCCTTCTTTTGATAAAAATTTCATGACGCTTCTGTGTTCAAGTTGCAAATCACTCATTTTCTCTTCTTTAAATGAATATAAAAGTAACAAATGCTAAGCAATTCGAACCTAGAGATGACATTATAAAATCTCACAGAAAGTTGACGTAAGAAAATTGTAACGATAGCATATTGTTTTCATAGCTAGGTAGATAACATAAAAACTCCCCTGATATATACAGGCAAACAATGGTCGCTGCAAAAATACATAATTGATATGCTTGATGTTCTTTCTTCCTCTACTGCAGAGAAAGAAAGTAGGGCAAACAGATGTGCGCAACCATGCACTCATAAGAGCTAGTTAACGTTTAATCTTATATGCAGCGGTTGTCGAAATTGTAACACGACTATATTCTCCATTCGTTGTACTTTCGTAGCAAGCATTGTTTGCCTGCATATGCAACTAGTGAATACTGCCTTAAGTAATCACTTGTATCTTACTGAAAAATTTCTATCGTTTGTTAGTGGGAGCAAAATACATCGTCTTTGAAAATAAATATATCAAGATTTACTAGGTGTTCATGACGATCAGTACATTATTGCAACCAAACAGCTATAAACATCAAAATAATTTTTAAATAACGCATGTCATACAAGTTTTGGGGAAAAAATAAAAAATTCATGAAAATAAGTATAAAGTAATTCATTTAACAAATTAATTGCGTTTTCGCGAAGTAATGTAATAAAATTGTAAATATTCTTTCTACAGTTTACGACGCTAATTTATTCGAAATTTTCATAGGAAAAATTCGCCCTCAAGTAGGAATCGAACCCACGACTTCTGGCTTGCCGGACCATTGCTCGACCACTGAGCTGTTGAGGCGTGAATTGGAAACTTTTATGGGGATGCTTTGAGTTACATCAAAGGAACTACGGGCAAGATATATTCATCTGTTTCCTTTGATGTAACTCAGAGCGTCCCCACAAAAGTTTCTAATTCACGCCTCAACAGCTCAGTGGTCGAGCAATGGTCAGGCAAGCCAGAGGTCGTGGGTTCGATTCCTACTTGAGGGCCAATTTTTTCTATGAAAAATTCGAATAAAATAGCGTCGTAAAGTGTAGAAAGAATATTTATAATTCATTTAAATTAACATCTAAGTTAAATATATTTACATTTAAAATAATGATAAATGACCATGGTTTTCAATGGTGCGCAGTTATTGTGTAACTTGTCTTATTATGTTTTGGACGATGTTTATATTAATTTGTCTTAGCTGATATATTCTACACCTTAGTCGTTTTTCATTTTGGGCTTCCCAGCCATTATCATATACATTTTTGGTCAATATTCCCATTGGCTGATTATCAGCTTTTGGCACAAATGTATATTTTGAGTTTCTAACCATGTTCTATTCAATCCTATATAATGGCAACTTACTAAGTCTGGTCAAAACATTATTTTATCATGTAGATGACTCGTATTAATAAATTGAAGCAGTTTCGGTAGACGTCTCCCGGATAAATGGAACCAGCTGCTTTACCTCTCACATGCCAATAAAAGGTCTTGAACCTCCGTTCTCTGATATACCACACCAAACTAGACTTTTGTCTTCAATTTTTGTTTGCTATGCATTTAACATTATCTGGACAATGCTACATTATCGGTATAAAGATCATAATTGCCTTTCATTTCTGAGTGAGATAATGTGAAATATTTTTCAACATCTAGTATGAGCAGTTTATTGTTTGCTAAATGATTACGGCGTAATCTACGACAACAAATTGGTATTCTTTGTAATTGATCCTCTGTATAACGTGGACATTTACGTCTTTTAAGGTACTTTCAGCCTTTTTTCTGTTCTAACAGTTACATAAGAAATATTAAATCTTCTGGTTATGATATTCCAACTCGGTCTTTTGCACTTTCAAAGATATGGTTAGCGCGATTTTTGGTCACAAAATTCGAACGTCCACTTTTTAGTAATTGAGACATGGTATACCCAGTTCACGTTCTACGATTACTCTATAAAAGGTTGTCTTTGAAATATTTGTATTGCGAAAAATGTTTACAATTTCTCGAGTGGGCAAGTGTTCAGCGTGTAAACTGTACAGTTATTGGCACTTTAATTTCTTAATAGCAACACAATTACATTATAGTAAATTTGATAAAAAAATATTTTTTTCGTAATGCTTATATAGTAGACAAGACCTTGTTACACCTTCGTGTATATATAAGAATGTTAATTTAATTTTAAATAATATTTGCTCTACAAATATTTCGTATTTAAAATATTAAAATTTAAACTTAGACATTTTTTCTGTATTTCGTTTGCAAAGAAAAAACCTTTCCTCTGTTATCGTACGATAGACCCTTCGGCATCTACCTGACTTGAACGGTCAAACAAAGCATCTAACGGTCGCTTAAATTTCATTTTACATTTCGTTTTTAAAAATCAAGTTATTAATTACGTACATTTCTTATAATATATTGTGTCGCATATCATTTGAAAGCTTGTCTCACAAGGGATATTTTAATGATATCTGTGTCATCGATATTACAACCATTTAATTCGCGCTTTTGATTAATTCATTATTCAAGACATCAACAACTTCGATCCCTTTCTCCAGCTCAAGGGGTAATGAAACCTTTTCCGACAAACTAATGTTTGTCGACACAAATGTTTGGTCATCTGCTTAGGTTCTTCGTAAGTTAAACATCTTATTCGCCGTACTGTTCAAGTACCGGCCATGATGCATGTGTCGCTGCATTTTCGTTTCTAAGGTAATCTGTATTGTTCTATATATATATTATTCTTTTAATCTAATCCACATTAATTTAATTGATTTAACTAATTAATTTCTTCGTCCGCCTGCCAAGCATCCCTCTCCATACTTGGCCAAGTAAATTGACGCACCTCGTGGCCGACCATCTTCGCAACTCAAAGGTAACTCTGTATTGTTCGATACAGAGATTATTTTATATTAATCACAATTAATTCTCATTTAATTTACTGCTTAACTTAACGTTCTTTTCAGTATCTTTTTGTGTCTTAATTTTTATTTATTTATTCAACGTTTCTTGTGTATATTACTTTTATTTAATTTTTTATAAATATATTAACGCTCAATTTCTTTCTTGTAAATAATAAATACTAACTTTAAGGACAACGTTGTGTTATATTTAGTTAGTAAGTTGTAATATATTTAATTTAAATATTATTACACACGTTCTGGACTTTTGATAATACGTCACCAGCACAATTATTTATTAAATAATATCCCATTATTGTTAGCAACCACAGCCGAACCAGAACGTTTGCTAGTAATAACCCTAGATATTAAAAAAATGTATTTGACATCAACTAAATTTTGCAGGAATTCAAATACTAAATAGTACGAAGAACGATTACAATAATTTTTTTTCTACTAACTTTTCTAATTATCCAAGATTTATTGGAGAAGCCACCAAGAAACCGTACAGAAACATAATAACTGTAATAGGGAGGACGGCTACGTACATACAGTTTATAAAGTATTTCTTTGCAGTTACATGACCAAATTTAAGGTATAGCATAACTTAAAATGACTAACGTATCTAGTTTTACAGTACGTACGAGGGCGGATTGATATTGAAGATATTGAAGTTTAAAAAAAACATTTTTTTTTAAACCATTTATTTCTCAACATAGTCTCCTTTTAGCTCAATACACTTAGTAAGACGATATTCCAACTTTTTTATACCATCTGAATAATACGATTTTGGGAACCCCTCAAAATACGCGTTAGTTTCTTCGCTTGAGATGAATCTTTTTCCTGCGAGCCATTTTTTGAAGTTTGGAAACAGGAAAAAGTCACTAGGAGCTAAATCTGGACTATAAGGTGGATGATCAACCAATTCGAAGTGTATTTCACGTAATTTTAGCATCGTATCTAATGCTGTGTGAACCGGTGCGTTGTCTTGAAGAAAGAGCACTTTTTTCTTCTTTAAATGTGGTCGTTTTTCTTGATTGCATCAATCAATTGATCCAATAATGCACGATTCCACCCATTGTTTCGATTGATTTTTGGTTTCAGGTGTGTTGTGGTGGACCCACGTTTCATCAACAGTTATTAATCGACGCCAAAAATCAACAGGATTACGCGTTATCATGTCCAAACACCACTGTGAAGTGGTCTGTCGAACTCGTTTTTGTTCGACACTGAGCAAACGCGGCACCCATCTTGCCGATAGCTTTTTCATATGCAAATGTTCATGCAAAATGTTGAACACACGTTCATATGATATGTTTACCATTTCAACAATCTCACGTAACTTGACTCGGCGATCATTCATAACGATATCGAGGATTTTCTTGATATTTTCTTCAGTAACCACCTCTTTTGGCCTTCCTGTTGATGGTATTGTTGCAGTGCTTGTTCGGCCGCGTTTAAATTCAGCAATCCAATATTTTACCATGTAATCTGACGGAGCAGACTCACCGTAATGTTTATCGAGCTTTTCTTTTGTCTCTTTCGCCGTTTTCCCTTTCAAATAATAGTGTTTAATCACTGCACGAAATTCACTTTTTTCCATTTTTCAAGAAACACAAAAGTTGCTTACTTCAAACGACTACAACAAATAAACTAATCGATGAATTTGGGTGAAATTTTAACAGCTGTCGTTTGACAGATCGCAATTTCTAAAAAAAAAAGTTTTTGTGTTTGTGCTACCATCTAGCGCTAGGTAGCTTCAATATCAATCCGCCCTCGTATTTATGTGTGTTAGGAAGAGATAAAATACAATTTACGATTCACACTTGGGCAGTACGAATTGTAAAGGAACACTTTATGAACTGTATATAGCAACATCTAGAAGAACCTATAGTGGCGCGCTTTGGTCAATGACACATAGCAGTTACCCAATAGCGACACCCAAATGTATTCATATACTGTGTGCTAAAAAATGAATCAGACTATTATACGATTCAATGTTCGTAGAATACTTCGTATTATTTATAGAGAAAATTTAATAATAATAATAATAACAATAATAATAATAAGAACATAACAACTAAAGCGACGGACCCTCTGGGCCGAGTAAATGAAGCCCGTCCTACACGGGGGGAGGTGTTATTATCTGCTTACTAAGAATAAAACATGCCATATGTAGTAGAGCTGCATAGATAGATTACAGAAAAATACCTGGAAATAAGAAATAAGAAATAATCAACAACAATAATTATTAATAATATTATGACAGTTATGCCAACCATCTTGTTCTTACGAACCGATGGGTTAACACACTGGCAACCTAGGACAGATTGAATGTTCTTGTGAATGAAGGAAATAATAATAATTGTCTTTATTGCCCAACAGATCCAATACAATACAATACAACAATACAATAATAAAATACAGGATCAAAAAACTAAAAGAAATCATCATAATCCATAAACTAATAACAACAAAAATGACAATTCATATAAAGAAAATCATAAGAAAATACTGAGTTATTAACTTGCTAATTGCGCAAACGTGGGTAATTTACTATGTATCTATATTAAAAGGTTAAATTGTGACGAAAGGCGTAAAAAGGATCAGGGAAAGCTCTGAATCGATGTAGAGTGAATATAGGAGAACAAATATGCTAGGATAACGTTATAGTTACGAAGAAATCGCAATAGACTTTATCAATACAAGAAAACAAAATAACAGTCATTTCTCAATATGTACTAGAAACATTTTTAGAACATTTTGGTGTTAAAATTGCTTAAATAGGAAAATTAATGTGGGAAACCAATGAAAAATCAAAACTAGGAAGCTTTGCCTATTCTCTGTTAAATTCTACTAGTTGTATAGGCCGTGTAACAGAATAGTTTGCCAGAAAATGTGTAGAGATAATATAGTCTTTAGTTTAATGTACTTTGCGGTAATAGAAACCAAAAATAGTTTCAAACTAGCCTAATGTTATCAGTAACGAGGTAGTTATTATATACATTCCAAATTTATTAGGTCATGTCTGTGCGTATTAACATGAAATCTGTAATTTCCCGAACTTGTTAAAACTGAACGGTCATGTCGAACTATAAATGAATGAATGGAAACAGCTATTATCGGATTCTATTACGTCGTAATCCCTTTCGGTGATCATAGATGCACGCGTATTGTTCCCTCTTTCATTCAAATTTTGTGTTTGAAGAAGCACTAGCGTTTGAATAACTGCCGATTGATTTCCCCAGAGGGCACGCACGCTAATCCGCATATATTTCCCTTTTTTGGTACCTATATTGTGTATATCACCATCGAGAGCCAGTCAGTCGATTACCGAGTAAAGTCAATTTACTTAAATCACTGTATCAAACACGTGTTCGCAAATAACAAATCTGTAAACTTTGAATTGAATTTTACTAACTTGAACTTGGAAAATTAAGGAGGGAATATTGTAGGTGCGCACACAAAGTGTGCAAATATATGAAGTATTTCAGAGAGTACAATTCTTTGATATGCTGATTATTCCTTATGTTAGCTTCTTAGACATAGGATAAAATTTTTTATAGAATAAAATTTATCGAACTGGTAATTATTATAATTGCTTTTGAGATTTTGACTGGAAGCGTGTCCTGGGAATTGCTTCCTTCTTGGCCGACGTTTCGTACATTATTGCAAAGGGCATCTTCAGGGTAACTACTACTGTTGCTGCATTGGAACTAAGTTCCAAGAAGCAACAGTTCCAAGGACGCTTTGGCAGCCCTGAATACTAGAAGCAATCATGAACAACGACCGTGGAAGCCTACAAGTCTAGTTTGTCATTAATAACAGAAAACTAGTTTAGAATAGGAAGTGAATAAATTAACAGGGAAAATGAAATCAAATATTCAGGATGTTTATTGAATGAAGTTCATCTAAATGTTGCCAGATCTGATTATCTTTTTGTTGAAATCTTTGAAATCCGTATTGCGTAACAGAGAATTAATGATTATATGCTAGCTTGTAGGTTTTTGCAGACACTGTCCATGCTGGCTTCTCGGATTTTAGACTAGAACCACTTTCTTAGCGCTGCTGACGTTTCGTCTACTTGCGATTCAGGGCAGCAATAGACGCTGTTCCAGATCGGAATCTCAGAAGCAACAGTAGTGAATATTATTTGCCAAACGGATTCTAAAGACTGTCTTCGAAAAAAGTGATCAGCTACTAAAGAATAAATATACCTTTATTTACTCTTAACAAATACGCGGAGCATTCAAGTTATAACACCTCTGAATTGTGTTCTAAGGACTAGGAACAGATAGAAACATGCGGTTCGTTTCAAAATACGCGTGGACTCTTTGTAAATGCGTGGCAGGTGCCAGACTGAAGACTGTTTTTGATACCTAAAATGGCGAGTTCCCATTAAGAGAACAGCGTGTAATCATTCATTTTCTCCATTTGTGTAGTGTGGCACCGATTGAAATTCATCTCCAGTTGAGTGAGACATGTGATGATGTTATGGATGTATCTAATGTGCGATTGTGGGTGCGACAGTTCAAAAAAGGCAGAACGTCACATATACGGGTATTTGAGCATTCTACGCGGCAAAAATTATTTCTATTCTTAGATTGCTGGCGATTGCTTCTAAAAGAGGAGTCAGTTGAATATATCCCTATTACAGGTCTCTCTAGAAAATTTCCTTGAAAAGTTTTGGAGGTATGTCCTAAAATGTTTGTTACGTGCTTCTGCTGCCTTAACCAATAGTTAGCAATGCATTTTTTATTATGACTGCTCTGTGAATTAGTATCTTGTGCATTGTCGGTGTCATTGGATGCCAAGGGTGCAATTCGACATATTGCTGTGAATTGTGATTTTAATTGCTTATTTACTTTCAATTCACACTGCAAACTAGATTCCCTGCTATCCTCAGACGGGTCGCCTTCCTTGAGCTTCTTAATCTACAGGGCTTATTCTCACGAATATGTGGTATGGAAGAAAATAATAGGTGTTAATTAAATGAAACAAAAGTTTTCCCCCCTTTTAGATTTAATAAAAAAAAGAAAAAAAGAAAAAATCGACTTTACAGAGTGTACAGTCGAACTGCCTCAACTTACAGTTAAGAGGGAACTTTGATGCAATATGAATGCAAAAGATAAAACCTCAATAATATTTAACGCGAGCAAAATTTTAATTAAATTAAATATAAACAAAATTTATCAGATGTCAACAATAACATTAACAATAGAAATAAAACTACGGTTTTAATCTTCACTTTTACTCTTTATTCGTAAAACGACAATTGTTTCGCCAGAGTGGCTTCATCAGGTGTTTACTTCTAAACAGTACGTTACAAACTAAATAAAAAATAAAGAATATATCTATAAAATCAAAAAGGATGGTATTTAAAATATTTTTACAGAAATCTATACAAGTATTGTCGGTATTGAAAAATGTGCATCTGGTCGGCCCTAACTGTATATTATGAGGTACTAAACGTGTTTACGCATAAATTTGCTTAATAAACTACATATACATTTGTATTATTGTCTAAACAGATTTTAAGTAAATAAATTTAATAAAGGCGAGTTATTTAAATCTAATTTATCATTTAATAAAATTTGTGACTGTTTTAATTTATTTATTTCTAAACTTTCCAGTAAATTTAATTTCTTGCCTTTATTTTCTAAATGCAGAATTTGAAAATCTTTATCGAAAGGGTGGTTTTCTTCTAATAGATGATTCGCAAAAGTAGAATCTTGTTTTTTATTTTTAAACGAAGAACAATGTTCGGCAATGCGTTTTTCCAACGATCTTCCTGTTTGACCGACATATATCTTACCGCATCCACACATTAACTTATAGACTCCGGATTTCTTATTTTTGTCTGTTTTATCTTTATTGTTTTTGATGTGTTTGGATAACTTATTATTAGTTTTAAAAACTGTGTTAATATTAAGTTTTTTTAAATAACTTGAAATATGCTTATTAGGTGTCCCAATGTACTGTGATATTAGGGCCTTATGTGATAAGGTCCTATGTGCCTGGAGGATCGGCATGTGATATTAGTGGGGCCTTAAGCCCTAAGGCAGAATCGCCATGTGATATTAGTGCCGTTTGTGCACGTTCGTGGCGGGACGCCACGTGATGTTAGCCTGGTCCTGAGGGCTACATCGTTGAGCCTTCACGCAGATATCGTTGTCCCGTTAAATGATACACATAGTTCGGGTAACATATATTTAATACATAACAACACTTAAAACTGCATAACAATTATATACATTCTTACTAACTAGTATGTAGACTGAATGTGAATCTCTGACTCTGTGACTCTGTGACTCTGAATATGAATCTGAATCTGAATGATGCTTCTTACTTACACTACAGTATATATACATAAGAGAAGGTCCTCGGACTACTTAGGGAATATTATACAAACCCTGACATGCAGCTGTGTTTGCAAACAACTCGCGTCAGCGAGGACGTATTTGTAACACACGTTACACTTGCGTTACGGGAACGAGGCTGTGACCTGGTTGAGATTGTTTGCATACACACAAACTGCATTGCGTTATCACAGTACGTAAGTAATCTAAATTTTGAATTTTCTTTATCCTTTATTGCAGGGTATACCATAGAGATTGCTTTTTTGAAAAGTTTTTTTGTCAGCATATTTTCAATTAACACAGATACTTTAATTGAAAATATGCTGACAAAAAACTTTTCAAAAAAGCAATCTCTATGGTATACCCTGCAATAAAGGATAAAGAAAATTCAAAATTTAGATTACTTACGTACATTGGGACACCTAATAAGCATATTTCAAGTTATTTAAAAAAACTTAATATGAACACAGTTTTTAAAACTAATAATAAGTTATCCAAACACATCAAAAACAATAAAGATAAAACAGACAAAAATAAGAAATCCGGAGTCTATAAGTTAATGTGTGGATGCGGTAAGATATATGTCGGTCAAACAGGAAGATCGTTTGAAAAACGCATTGCCGAACATTGTTCTTCGTTTAAAAATAAAAAACAAGATTCTACTTTTGCGAATCATCTATTAGAAGAAAACCACCCTTTCGATAAAGATTTTCAAATTCTGCATTTAGAAAATAAAGGCAAGAAATTAAATTTACTGGAAAGTTTAGAAATAAATAAATTAAAACAGTCACAAATTTTATTAAATGATAAATTAGATTTAAATAACTCGCCTTTATTAAATTTATTTACTTAAAATCTGTTTAGACAATAATACAAATGTATATGTAGTTTACTAAACAAATTTATGCGTAAACACGTTTAGTACCTCATAATATACAGTTAGGGCCGACCAGATGCACATTTTTCAATACCGACAATACTTGTATAGATTTCTGTAAAAATATTTTAAATACCATCCTTTTTGATTTTATAGATATATTTTTTATTTTTTATTTAGTTTGTAACGTACTGTTTAGAAGTAAACACCTGAGGAAGCCACTGTGCTGGCGAAACAATTGTCGTTTTACGAATAAAGAGTAAAAGTGAAGATTAAAACCGTAGTTTTATTTCTATTCTTAATTATGGATCTTCATCAAGTAAATGCCGAATCAATTCAATTATTCAATAACATTAACCCAACAAATCAAACGTCAAAATAGAAACTTATCTATTTTCGCACGCATCAAAAACTAAATTCATGCATACAAATAACATGAAGCAAAAACTAACCCCACCTTCTATCGTTCTAGAACATTTTATTTAACCAAAACAAAAAAAAAACATCTGATAAGTTTTCTAGATATTTTCTGATTACAAAAATATTACATACTAAAATTATGAATTTAAGAAGCTTCTGATTGCAATAGAATTATCGCTAAAGACATAAATATAATATTAAAATATACATACATTCATTTTTGTATACGTCACGTTACAAAAAAAATTATAAGAGAGACTCCAGATAGGTTATTTAATTTAAATTACAAGTTTTAAAAGACTCGTAATAACACGTAAATGAATTTCAATCACATCAAAACACCTCAAAATACAAAACGAAGTTATCCAAAATACATTGAACAAAATTAAGTTCTGTTCAATATCAATAAAAAAAAACACACCACCTATCTGTTAAAGAACTATGAAATCTCTGACATGAAGGACCAAGAAACGGCAAAATCCCCCTACCTAACATAAATAAATCAACACAGCGACAATGTATATATTTTTATATTATTATAACTTCCACATTGGCGTGAACTCCAAACATTCCATAGGCCCGCACATCCTACAGTTGTGGACAAAAATACACATTATCAAAAATTATTATATAAAACATTAAATTTTTATAGTTATTTCTCTGGAATAAAATATACATAAATACAATAATTTTCATATCTTCTTTTGTTTCTTTCTTCAAGGAAAATCCACGGCAATATGCACGAGCAGTCTCCAGTGCATATTTGTCGTATTTTTTCACATCTATCAAGAATTCGCTTGAAACGGATTTTAGTATGACTTTCAACCTATAAATGAAGTCGTAACTGATGCCTGTAGGCAGGTTAGGTATTTGACGTGCAACATGGTACTGACCTGGTAAATGCCAAACATAATCTTTTACATATATTTCGGCCTTCATCACAATGCAACTTACGTGCACACCTTTTACATAATCGTTCTTTTGTTGAATCGCGATTTTGAACTACAAACAATTTGTAGGAAAGTAATGCTTGGTTTTTAATTTTTGTTTCTTTATGTACCATTTTGATACATCCAAACTGTTTGCGTAATCACGGACAGAAATGCTTGGATTTTTCTTTCCTTTTTCTTCCTCTTAAAATAAAAAACAATATTATGCTTCTGTTTTAAATACATTTTCGTTCTGTTAGACTATAAGACTTAAATTGCACGTATCAAAAGATTTAGTAATATTCAGCGTCGTGGCTGGATCACACTCGACTTATATCCACAAGTACGTATATTTGATATGGAAACGGCTAAGGGATTTCGTCCCATCATTGCTAGTTCAAAAATTAAAACATCGACCCAATATCATTTTAGGCAATGACGCGTTGGTTGGTATTATTTATGCAGCAGAATTTAATTTTACTGAAAACATAAGGTCTTGAGTTTACGTGCATTTGTTGACATGCTGTTACTTTAAGTAATATCGTATCTATATGATAATATAGATACGATACATAACATAGACGAACAATCTTACTTTAGAGAAATAAGAGACTAGTATTATAAATTGATTGGATATTAATGTACATAAAGTTTCATTTCTTATTTTTACAAGATTTCTTTTCAAACAATGTATATGTGGTTGCAAACATTACCAGTCACATTGTCTGTGGCCTACGAAATTAGAATGTTGCCTAAAATTAGAAATAGTTCTATTAACTTAAGGTAATAAAGTTTACCCCATTACAATATATATATATATATATATATATATATATATATATATATATATAATAATAATAATAATAATAATAATAATAATAATAATAATATTTATTTATTTGCCCAACAGGTAATCCCAATTACAGAGCAATAAGTACACAAATTAGATGTATGAATACACATACTATGTTAAATTATTACATAACTAAAATAATTTTGATATTTAACAAATAAGTAACACCGATAATTATGATGTCAAGGTTCACATATCCTTAGTGTCCACCTCTCCAATGAATATGTCACTATAATATGCCTCAGCATTCCTCATCATGTGGAATATCGGTGATCTCATCAGTAGATTCGTCCTTGGAGTCGACAGCAAGAAAGTAACAGGGTTACGGGTACTAACACTAGGCACATTGAATCTGACCCTAGACAACAGCGCGGCACAATCAATTTTATTGTGGAGAAGATTATGAAGAAACCTTGCGCTGTAGTTAACTCGACTAACAGTCAAAGACTGAACCCCATAGAGTCGAAGCAGTTCTTCATAGGAAGTGTTCCAGTCAGGATATACACGGTTAGATTTGAAGAAGAGGTATTTTACAAATCGGCGCTGTATACGTTCAACTGGAAACTGTTGCGAGATGTAGAAGGGATACCAAACAATAGACGCATACTCGAGTTTCGGAACTATAAGAGTGAAATACAAAGATTTTAGCAAGGAGATGCTGCCGAAGCACCCCGAGGCTCTAATGAGGAAGCCCAATGCTCTCGAAGACGAGTGGCAGATGCCCACAATGTGATCATTAAAAGATAGCTCTATATATATATGTGTGTGTGTAATAAATAATTAATTCATGGGGTAAGCGGTCTGTCAACTAAAAAACTCATTTATTCTAACTTCTATATTTCGCAACCATTTGCTACTTCTTCAGCAGAAAAGAATTAATAGATTTAAAAAAAAATCAATTTTAACATGTTTAGTGACGTCCCTGCTAATTTTTAACTTTCTTTTTTCTCCTGAAGAAGTAGCAAATGACTGTGAAATATAGAGTTTAAAATAAATGTAAAGTCGATAATACTTATAAGTCTATATATATATTATATATATATATAGATAATTATTTCGTGACCTTTGTATGTTATGGTAGATTTAATTAGTTGGCGATTTAAGACCTTAAATCGCCAACTCATTAAATCTACTATATATATATATATATATATATATATATATATATATATATATATATATATATATATTTAGTGTTAATAAGAATTAAAATTTATTTCTTATTTATTTTATTGGCCGTGTCATAATATTAAAATAATAGACTTTTTCTTGGTTTAGCGACCTTAAATGAATTTCAATTTTTTTACTACGACGTTTCGACTTTTTTTATTATTAAGTCTTTCTTTTTCAAGTGATTACAACTAAAAAATTATTACAACGAAAGGTAAGAAATATATTTACATTTGTGTGAAAGAATTAAAATTAAAATTAAAATAATAATTAAAGTAAAGAAAATTAAAGGATACAAAACACTACACACACAAGGACACTAAATATTCCGAGAAACGCAGTCGACCCTATAAAAAGGTTCGACATGTCTGACCATACATATTACACAAAATATGTGTTTTGACAGGAAATAAATTGGTGAGTTTTGTATCCTTTAATTTTCTATACTTTAATTATTATTTTAATTTTAATTTTAATTCATTCATACAAATGTAAATATATTTCTTACGTTTCGTTATATTAATTTTTTAGTTCTAATCTCTTGAAAAAGACTTAATAATAAAAAAAGTCGAAACGTCGTAGTAAAAAAATCGGAATTCATTAAAGGTCGCTAAACCAAGAAAAAGTCTATTATTTTAATATATATATATATATATATATATATATATACATATATCTATATATGTCTATATGTATATATATATATATAAGGTAAACTTAATTAGTCGGCGATTAAAGGTCTGGTTATTACTTCAAAGTGTATATATTTAAAATAATCCTACATGTTTCGGCAATGATGCCTTTGTCAAGGATACAAAGGCATCATTGCCGAAACATGTAGGATTATTTTAAATATATACACTTTGAAGTAATAACCAGACCTTTAATCGCCGACTAATTAAGTTTACCTTATCATACCAAGGTCACGAAAATACTATATTTATATATATATATATATATATATATATACTTATATAATTTTAGGCAACATTCTAATTTCTTAGGCCACAGACGATGTGACTGGCAAAGTTTGCAACCACATATACATCGTTGGAAAAGGAATCTGGTAAAAATATGAAATGAAACTTTATTTACATTAAAATCCTACCAATTTACAAAACTAGTCTTTTATTTCTCTAAAGTAAGAAAGTTCTGATTATTATGTGTTTCTGGAATCTACCTAGAGCCCTTGTTAAGAACACACTTGCTAATATATTTGTTCTGCGCTAAGACGAGGCACGTAAGTACAATTTATCACACATTTTCACTTATTTACACAGTTATATTATTAAGTAATCAGCTTTTTTATAACATTTATCACCTTGACGGGGGCTAATTAATCCCTGCTTCAGATTTTATAACAACACATATATATATATATATATATATATATATATATATATATGTGTATATATATATATATATATATGAAGGTGTAGTTTCTCGGGTTCTTGGCCGCGTGTGAGTTTTGTCCTGAAAAGGACTATTTACTCTACGTTTCAACGAGATCGCACTCGTCATCTTCAGGAGCTAGTCGGTCTGTCGCTGGTTAGAGCTGGAGATCGTCTAATGTGCGCCTATTTATGAGTCGTTGGATTTTGTTTTGTGGTCGGAGTGGCCTCCATTTCCACTCCATTGTTTCGTATTTCCCAGGGTTGTGACGTGTTTGTGTGTGTTAATAAATAATCGTGTGTTGTTGTGTGTTTTTGTGCGGTCCTGTGTTACGTGTGTGTAGTCTGTGTGTTTGTCGCTTTTTTGCGTTTAAGTCACTGGTCATCGGTTTTTTGCGTTTCAGTCATGTGTGTGTTTAATGTTTGTTCTTGTAAAGTGTGATTATTTTCTCTGTTTGCGTTACGAAGTATTGTATCTGTTGTGTTGTTGCGTTTGTGGAGTGTAATGTTATTAGCATATTGCCTAAGGCAAGTGCTAGTTCGTCAATTGTGTTAGGTGTTGTGTTTTTTTGTTTTTGCGTCCAGGGTTTAGTTGTTGGGGGTGGTGCTGGAATGTGTTTGGGTGTGTTTTTGTTTGCAGGGTTGTTTGGGTTGTTAGGACAGTTTATGAATGTTGATAGGTGAGGATCACCGCAGTTTGCACACTTTGGTGGGGTTGTTTTCGGTTTTGTACATAAGTGTGTTAAGTGTTCGTCTCTGCATTTCATACATTTGTAGTGTACGTTACAGTTTTTTTGATGGTGTCCAAAAGTCTGGCATTTGTAGCATTGTATTATGTCTGTCCGTTTGTTTAGTGGTTCGATTTTAATTGTGAGTCCGCAGCAGTCGTGTATGTTATAGATTGATTTGTATTGTCTCGTCAGTTCGATTAATACAAGTGGTGCAGGTATGCCGTGTTTACCGTTCATACGGTTGATTTTTAATGTCGGGTAGCCTTGGTCAGTCAAGTCGTTTGTAATGTCTATGTCAGTGATAAAGGTAGGAATGCCTCGCATAACTACCTTTAGTGTCTTTTCGCTTCGCAATTGAAACGTGTAAAATTGTATGTGTTCTGTGTCGAGTATGTGTTAAAGTGTACGGTAGTCTTCGTCAGTTTTCGGTTCGATGTGTATACCAGGTTTCACAAGTTTATTTTGTACGGTGTTAATGTTGTGTGTTTTAAGTATTTGTCGTATATGTGCCCATTTGTCTTTTTCTGTTATTATTATTGGTGCGATTTTGTGTGTTTTGCGTGTTTCGGTGTTTGTGTTTTGTGTGGTGTTTGTTTTGTCACCTACCCTGGGTGTGCTGTCGGATGTTGACGGTTGTGGGGTGAATTCGGTTGTTTCATCTTCCATTTTTTCCTCGGTTTTGGTTTCGAGGACGTCGTAGGAATTTTTTGCTTCGATCGGTGTAGTTTTTTCGTCTGTTTTCAGCTTCTTTGTAAATTTAGGGTATATAAAGTTTTGAGTTTTTTTCAGGTTGTTTCTTGTTCTGTGTTCGGTGGTGTTTTTTTTCTTCTTTATGCGGTTCGGTATTGTTTTCTGGTATCCTGACTTGTATTTTCGGTTGATCTGCATCTATCATAAATATGCTCGGCGATGTCCGAAGAATTTGTTGTATGTCTCTTTCGTTGAACGTTCGGTCAATTACCTGGCGTGTGTCTTCCATTAATTCGGGTGACCAGTTGATAGTGGTGTTGGGATTCAGTATTAATTTCGTTAATGTAACATTCGCCCGGTCATTGCTTCCGGCTTCGCTTGACGATGTATCGTCGTAAGTTATCTCAACTGGAATACCGCTGGAACAGAGGTCGCAGTGAGAATGATGTTCGCCTAGCACTACCTCTTATTATATGCTGCTGTGTCAGGAGGGGGCGTCCCACTATTGACGTCATGCGTGCGCGGCTTCGTGTAATTGGTCCGAGTGCCTGTAAGTTCCCTGGTCGGTTCGTGTGTCTGTGTAGGGGTTGCGATCTGTCGGGATTTGGTTGTGTTTTTATCTGTCGGTGAACTAGGAGCGGTTTCCATGTATGCGCCAAGCGCTGGCCGTCGTCACGTTTATTTAAGCACTTAGGACGCTTTTCTATTTCTATCGCTTCTCTTGTAATTCTTGTCGTTAGGTTTTCACTTTTGGCTAGTATCTTCGTGTTTTCAAAGTCGATAGAGTGCCCTGTCAGAAGTTTGTTGTGTTAACGATGACGTTACTTCTTTCTTGACGACTGCGTTTCGGTGTTCTTCTTTTCTAACGCTAACTCGCCTGTTTGTCTGCCCCATATATGATTAATCACACACTGAACATGGTATTTCGTAAACGCCCTGATCTTCTAGAGGAATTCTGTCTTTCGCATTACCTATTCCATCGGCTATTTTTCTGTGTGTTGTGAAAACGGTGTCGATGTTGTGTCTTCTTAATAATCTCCTGATTTTGTCTGTAGTTCCCTTTATATATGGAAGGAAAGCTCTGGACGCGAACTCTTGTTTTTCTGTTTTTCTGTTGACGTTAATTCTGGCTTTATTTATTGTTTTTGATGAATAGCCGTTCGTGATGAGGGCGTTTCTTATGTTCCTTCTTTCTTCGTGTATGTGTTCCTTGTCTGTTAGTCTCTCAGATCGCAAAACTAGTGTTTCTACAACGGAATTTAGTTGGGCCGGGTGATGGTGTGATTGTGCCTTTAAATATCTATTTGTGTGTGTAGGTTTTCGATATACCGTGTGTCCCAGTAGTCCGTTCTCTTTTTTGATTACCAACACGTAAAGGAAAGAGAGTTTACCTTGTTCTTCTACCTCCATTATGAAACGTATGTTTGGATGTTCGGCATTCAAGTGGTGTAGAAAAATATCCAGCTTCTCTCTGCCATGTGTCCAAATGAAGAAGGCTACGTTATGTCGACGATACATTCGTCATTTGGACACATGGCAGAGAGAAGCTAGATATTTTTCTACACCACTTGAATGCCAAACATACATTTCATAATGGAGGTAGAAGAACAAGGGAAACTCCCTTTCCTTGACGTGCTGGTAATCAAGAAAGAGAACGGACTACTTGGATACACGGTATATCGAAAACCTACACACACAAATAGATATTTAAAGGCACAATCACACCATCACCCGGCACAACTAAATTATTGCTTTGCAAATAATTTTTCCTTCTCACATAACCTTTGATATTAACCAATATTAACAATTGTATCTGAAACTAACTAAATTTACATTGTCCTATTATTTTGGAAAATATGGGAAAGTCATATACTTTTAGAAATTTAATAATAGATTTGACACTCTATGTTAGCAAATATTCAATATAAATATGATCATAGTCTTCTACCTTCTAAGAAATATCATACCTATATAATAATAATAGAAATGTAACAAATTAAAACTAGTGCTTTCCATAAGCTAATCAACATTTTATTATAATACATATTATAATGGTATTAAATTCCATTTTATTAATTTAAAATACCTTATCAACAATGGTGAAGTTTTAATCATTAAAATTTTCTTTCTTTTGCTTGAGTATGTTTAGATTATTAGTTTATGATATATTTTCATTTTATTTACATTTTCTTATTTGACAAATTAATTAAGAGTATTTGTATTTTTATATGTAAGAAAAAAACTAGACCGACATTGTATAATTGTTTAAAAAATTAATGTTAAAATATATTGTATGAAAATGTAAAGAAAATTATGCCAGAGTAACTGTTGGACATTGACATCCAATCTTGAAAATAAATATATCATATTAAGACAATGCAAAAGTTAAAATATCATGGGAAACTCTGTATCAACATTACTATAGTAAAAGCTTACTTGTATTTTAAAATTTAGGAAATTGATATTTAAAAGTATAGAGAGGAATTTTTTGTAAGATTTGTAAAATATATAAAACAGTACTAAATAATTAAAATAAGCTAGTTAAACATACTCACATTTATATATTAGAACATGAGGAATAATTGATAGGATAAGTTATCAAAGTCATTGTGTCTCCGAAGAAGAATTCTTGTTAGTCGCTATTTCCAAAGCCAATTTATTGAAATTAACTATACGAAGGAATTTAGCTGCCAGTTACTACCAAAGAGAATAATTACATTTTTCAAATTTGGTTGTCCGATTACAGATAGGATTAATAATAACAATCCAATTAAGTAGTATCAAGTGGAGCTAAATGGAATTCGGAATCTAAAATTTAGGAAAAGAAGTCGTAAGCAAGTAAATTCGTCTAAGACTATTAAGATTTTAAAAATTGGATCAAATGTTTACCTTTCATTATAAGTTTGAAAAATATGAATATTTTTTTGAAATAAATTTTTCCAAATACTAATCTAAACATACCTGCGATAGTTCTCGTAAATCAGTTGTTAATTGGGAACTTAAAATTTGATTTTCGATATTTAATATAAATACGATCAGATATAAATATACTTTGGATGCAATAAATATGTATACATAATAATTGTGTTGTATTATCTAAGAAGATATTTTAGTGATAATTATTTTAGGCTTATCTTACCTCCTCATTTAACTTAAATCCGTTTTTATGAAACCTACCATCGAGATTATTTAAAGGAAAGGCGCCAAGATTGCAACTTAATTCAATATCAAACTATTATATGTTAAACTATTAGTTATTACCTCTTAACATTCTTGCTTATATCATTATATTATTTGGTTAGTCAACGTGAAGTGTGATTCATTATATTATGACTAGAGCTGAGGATGTTTGCGGTATAACCATGGTTACATGATATAACCATGGTTATACCGCAAACATCCTCAGCTCTAATTATGACAGTCCGACATGAGACGTATCATTATAATATATATATTTTGTACGTCAATTTTATTATTTTTCAACTCTACATTTTTTACCCCAGAAGAAGCGACAAAGTCTGTTGCGAAATATAGGGTTATTTAATGAAGGAGTTTTTTTCTTAATTGACCGCTTACCCGAATTTAAATTAATTTTATATATATATATATATATATATATATATATATATATATATATATATACGATATGGTAAATTCAATTTGTTGGCTATTTAAGGTCTGGTTGTTTTAAAATATATATATTTTAAAGTAAAACCAGACTTTAAATCGCCAACAAATTGAATTTACCATAACATAGAAAGGTCACGAAATATATTATCTATATATATATATATACAGGGTGTCCAGAAACTCTCCTGACAAACGAAGACCGGAGTTTCCTCAGATAATTTTAAGACAATTAAACCCAAATTCACCTAGTCCGAAAATGCTTCCTAAGGGAGCTAGAGTTCTTTGAAGATGGCGCCTTGTATTTATTTTTTTTTTAATTCCTCCAGAACGTTTCTATTTAGAAAAACAAAAACTGGTATGCTTATTTATCCTCCAGAGATGAATCGATTCCATCAATTGCGAATTTCTAGTACCGGTCATAGGCGTCCGTTTTGGGTAGGTCAACGGTTATTTTAAGACATAACTTTTTGTCTTTAACTTCTAAGCATTTGTGACACTAGATTATTAAATTTTCAGGTATTCCAGTACTAAAAGGTACTCTTACTTTAAGTCGGTAGGATACACCGTTTTCTAGAAAAATCGATTTGTAAATTTTTCGTTTTTTCTTCATTAAAGTTCAATTTTTTATTTTTTGCAATAGTTAGCTCTGAACTGCCAACAGAAGTAAAACCTACGTTTTTCATTGTCAAATTGTTGTCAGTTCGCGAAGTTTATCTTTTCATTTTTTACTTTGTGTTATTCAAACACAACGATTTCAATTAAAAAAAAAATGGGTTTTACTAATGAGGAATAAGCCGATATGCATTTAGTTTATGGCGAAATGAGGTGTAACGCTCGAGCGGTGCAACGTAGATACGCTGAAAAATTTCCCAATCGTCAGCATCCCACTCACTCAACATTTACAGCTCTTCATCAACGATTAAGAGAAACAGGTTCAGTGGTCCCAAAAAATAATGAAACAGGGAGACATAATGATGTAACAGCAGAACATGAAGATGTTATTTTAATGGAAGTTGAGGAAAATCCAGAAATTAGCGTTCGAAGACTATCTGCCATGTACCCCACAATTTCAAAATCTTCCGTAGGAAATATCTTTGACAAAGAAAATTTATATCCTTTTCATTTTACAAAGGTGCAAGCACTGCTAGAAGGAGATTTTCCTGCTCGCGTAGAATTCGCTAGATGGTTACAAAATCAGAAAAATCAAGATGAAGATTTCTTCAGGAACATTTTGTTTGGTTACGAAGCTACATTCTCAAAAAATGGAATTTTTAATGTTCATAATGTACATTATTATTCGTACGTTGGTGACAATCCCCACGTTGTTCAAGAAGTTAAGCATAAGCATAGGTTTAGCATAAACGTCTGGATAGGAGTAGTTGACGATTATCTACTTGGACCTGTGGAATTACCTGCTCGTTTAAATGGTGCTGATTACTTACATTTCCTGCAAAATATTTTACCTGATTTGTTAGATGAGGTGCGTTTAGATATTCGGCAAAACTTATGGTTTCTACAGGACGGTTGTCCGGCCCACTTTAGCAGGAATGTACGAGACTTTCTAGATAATAACTACGAAGACCATTTGATTGGAAGAGGCGGTCCAGTTGCTTGGCCAGCAAGGTCGCCGGATTTGAATCCTTGCGATTATTGTGTTTGGGGATACATAAAAGCATTTGTTTATTCCGTTCCGATACAAAATCGCGCACAACTCTGGTTAAGGATACAAGATGCTTGCAACGAATTTAGAAATAACTTTGGAATTTTTGCAAGAATTCGGCGTTCTCTAAGCAAAAGGATAAACTTATGCATAGAGACTAATGGTCATCACATCGAGCAACTTTTGTAACAATCTACCTTTGATACTTGTTCTTTTTTTGTTAGTTTCGTTCCATTGTAATAAATAATTTGTTTTTAATTTATTAAATTAATTTTCATCCATGCCTTGATAGTCCAAGCCAACTTCGTCGCTAAAAATAAGTAGGTACATAATAAATTGAACTTTAATGAAGAAAAAACGAAAAATTTACAAATCGATTTTTCTAGAAAACGGTGTATCCTACCGACTTAAAGTAAGAGTACCTTTTAGTACTGGAATACCTGAAAATTTAATAATCTAGTGGCACAAATGCTCAAAAGTTAAAGACAAAAAAGTTATGCCTTAAAATAGCCGTTGACCTACCCAAAACGGACGCCTATGACCGGTACTAGAAATTCGCAATTGGTGGAATCGATTCATCTCTGGAGGATAAATAAGCATACCAGTTTTTGTTTTTCTAAATAGAAGCGTTCAGGAGCAATTTAAAAATAAATAAATACAAGGCGCCATTTTCAAAGAACTCTAGCTCCCTTAGGAAGCATTTTCGGACTAGGTGAATTTGGGTTTAATTGTCTTAAAATTATCAGAGGAATCTCCGGTCTTCGTTTGTCAGGAGAGTTTCTGGACACCCTGTATATATATATATATATATATATATATATAAACGAGTATATAAATAATTTTTAAGTAATAAGGTTTCAACGTGTTTGTTGGGAATAATCTATAAACTAACTTTTCTCTTTAGTTATGCTTGCTGCATGAAAATATACGAAAAGAAGGGTAGTATTTTATAACGGTGTTAAAAATAAATGCAAAATTGCCGTAAGCTTCAAATGTATGTTCAAGCAGATAAATTTAAGATCTGATAAAGAGATAAAGATCGTATACTGAATAAAGAGAAAATATATTTTCTGTAGAGCCAATTTATATCATATCTCTTCTTCAATTCTTTTTTAGAGTCTATGGCAGCTTCCAATCTAGTTAACTTAAAATGTGTGAGTATGCGGCTGCGTGCGTGTGTGTGTCTTTTGTATGTAGATACGTATCTTTTTCTGCGTTGTTTCCTTTCAAAATATATATACGTGTATCATCAATATTTGACCTATATATGTTGCGGGTTGACGTATATAAAACATGATCTTAATTAAAATGGTTTCGTGTGTCTATTTTCCGTCGTAAGTGACGTGAAACTTTCCGTTCCGGTTCATAAAGGTATTGTTTGAAGTTTTCGGTAGGGGTGGCGGTGTCAGTGGCGCTAGAAGACTTTTAATGGTACTTCCATCAGACCAACCATTGGATATATCTAGACCGTGCCTCTAATGACATCGGGTCGCCGCTTTTATTGATGAAAGTTCAACCGACGTCAACTCAACGTTGAAAACGACACCCATCTAATTGTGTTTACTTTGAAAACTGACCATTTTAGAAGCGAACGCAGTCTCTAATATATACCGGTGTGTTTATATATACCAAAGACCTGAGAAAAAAGGAACCGGTACTGATGAAAAGGGGCGCAAGAAGGACAGCATGACAAAAAGGATCTAAAACATTTCTGTAGTCGTCTTTTATTTGAGTTCGCGTCCACCTTTTGTTTACGAGGTTGAACGCTAAGTGTTCTTTGGATATCAAAGCGTGTAGATGGCGCTGGAAGCAGTTATCCTAGTAGTAGGTAGGAGAGTATGCAGGTGAAATATAAGAAAACGAAAACGTGTACGTTTTCAGAGAGAGAGCTTTTCTAGAGAAAAGCTCCTTTGCGTATAAAATATCTAAGTTACCGGACGGACTATGCCGACTATAGCGGTCGTTTATTTTTTCTTTCTATTGTTCCGACGGAGGCCGTTTCGTTTTGCATGTTGGGGAGAAAGAGGAAGATTGGAAATTTTTCTTTGTGTTTTAATATTTCAGGATCACGTATACAGGCTAAGCATAACTCACCGCTTTCAATATTCCTTTTTCTTTTCTGCCATGTTATTTCCCTTTTATATCATGTATTATGTGCTCTATTTCGGTATTAAATCATAGATGCTAGTTTGTTATGTGTAGGTTTTTATGTGTAGTCAATTTCAAAAGAGGATTGTTTTCTTAAAGAATAAATAATATTTAAATTTCATGATTTACTGAGTATATTTGTAGAGAAGTATGCTATAATAGAATTGTTAAAGAAAAATTAAAGTTGTAACTATAATGTCCCCTGACAATATAAAATATATTTACATTTGCAGTTAATAATCTCAAAATACGAAGGCCGATTGATATATGTTCTCTAACAACCCAATTGTGTGAGTGAGTAGTGGGAATAGAAACAAGGTCTAATCTGTAAATAGTAATTTTGAGTATCTCATCTTAGCATGCAATGTTTCACTTTCTTGTGTAACGTTGTCGGATAACAGTGCCGTTTATCAATTTCTCAGATGCGTACCAAACAACGATGATCTGTGATATAACTTTAAATGCTGGAAGATTGTACTTCCATCAAAATTAACAAATGTTTGAAGACTGTATATCGCAATAATTGTATGGATGTGAAGAATGTTCCCAATTGAGTTCGATGCACAAACTCTGTCACAGAAGCGAAATGAAGTTGTTTGACGAAAACCGATCAGGGGGGCCAGTATCCGTGACGCATGAGAAGAATTAAAGACAAGTGGATGCACTGATTGAAGGAAATCGCTGGATTACGCTAAAACAACTTACTCAGCAATTAGTCATTAGTCAAGAAAGAGTCTAGTACATTGTTTGGACGTTGAATTACAAACAAATATGCGCCAGATGGGTCCGTTGACAAATTAGCGGATGTCGTGTGTTCGGGAAAAATAGATTTAATTTTGTATTTTTAGTTTCATTTAAATATAAGCAAACAGATGTAGGTATATTTATGTTAATGTATCAATCCTAGTTTTAAATTGTAAATATTGTAAAGTGTATATAGAAAAGGTTCTTGGAGTTCGGATATATTTAATGTTGTCAATTATCTAGGCCTGGTCAGGCATTACATTTCTTTATTCATTGTCTTGTTTTCTACGGCCATCAAAACTATTTATTTTATTACAGGCACAACCTTCTTATTAACCCATCCATTTAGTAGTTGTAAATGTAATGTTAATATAATAAGTTTTATTGGCATATTTCCTGTTATAGATAAAGTGTTATATTATTATAATAGGTTAAATAGCTTGGTTCGATGGGATTCTGCGAAATATTCTGTTATCTCTAACGCACTTCCTGTGTATTGTATATTTATTATTTTAAGAGTTATTTTATTTTTCTATAATTAAGGGTTTATATAACGTGTGTATAAATTGTCGCAAAAGCTACACGCAGCGACGTTCTTCGTTTGGTTCTGAATAAAAAATCTTAATGTTAAAATGTCGTATCATGCTTCGTATGTTTTCACGGGGTTCTTGAAGTTCAGACTTTTAGTGCGTAACTAACCTTTGCTCTTCCATATCTGTTAATAGAGATAGATGCAATTTAGTTTAAAGAAAAAATTTTTACTAGTATTATTTCGTAAACGTTTTCTTTTTGATTTAAAAGCTTGTTTTAAACATTTATTCATTAACGTACTTCCACGAAAAACACATTTGGCAACGTTGTAGAACAATAAGTTTGTATTTCAAAGTGAGTTCAATCAAAATCATTACTGTCAAATTTTGACATTTACGAAATTACGAAGCATGATTTTTGAGCGACATTTTAACATTAAGATTTTTTATTCAGAACCGAACGAAGAATGTCGCTACGTGTAGCTTTTGCGACAATTTATACACATCTTGTATATACTTTTCTTGGAAGAAAGGTAAAAATAGTTGTATAGAAATTTCTGTATAATCAATTTCGTTGTTTTCTCCCTCTCTTGTAACTGACGGGGACAAAACTTTCTTGACGAAAAATAAGTAAATGAAAAAACAGTTCCAAACAAGATCTCTTAGAGCTCACTACAGTACCAAGTACGATCTCTTCGAATTATCTACAGATCTAGCTTAGGTCTCAGTAGCAAATATTATTTATTAGCTAGCCAGTTTTCTTGGTCTTTAGTATTAAGACCAGATACTGCATTTGTACTAAGTTAACGGAACTCCAAGACTAATTTTGTAAATATATTAGTGTTACTCAAAAACTATTGCATTATTTCAACTCATACTTCGGTCGATACATACCGAACCAGGAGGATGAAACATCATGAAAGAACAAAGAAAAAACATTTTCCAAGAACATCTTAACCAGTATCGATGTCAAGGAGATGACTTTTGCATGAAGATCACTATCGGGGACGAATCTTTAGTTCATCATTTAGACCTCGAAAACAAGCAGCAATTAATGGAATATCGTCGTCCTGATTGTCCTCGTGCATAAAAATTCAGTTCTATCAAAGCAGAATGTTATGCTCAATGCAAAGGGAGTCAGTAATACTGAATACCAGCTGAAGAGATCAACGATTAACTTAATAGAATACTGCAAAACTTTACGATCACTAAAGAATTGTATGCGTAAAATAATAAGGCTGGAAAAACGAATTTCTTCTTGTGCCATGTGTTACACTAGATGTAGATTTTGTGGCAAAATAATTATGTACATTGGTAGTATAATAAATTTACTTCACTTTGAGACTGGTTTCATTATTTTACCTTTTGTTATTATTATTTTATCGAGTAGAAGACCTTATACCGGATGTATACCGGATGTCCTTGAAATAAAAAGAAATGAATAATGGAAAGACGTAATTATCTAGAATATAAATCCAGAATATTTTCCCAAAATTCCCTCTCATAGGCGAGGACAAAAATGAGAAAGATATTAAAAAAAAAATTTTCACGCCACTGTGCGATTATAAAAAGTATCAGAGAGGATATCTTAAAGTTGACCGGCAATAACAAAAAGAATAGTTTTGTTATTGTCCATCTCATCCAGCTGTTACGTATGTAAACATATGCTATAGCGTATGTGTGTGTGACGTATTGATTATTTATACACATTCTGAACATTTTGAATTCATAGATGTCACGTACTATAATTTTCAAGATATATTTAATTTCGGGGTCCACGTCTTAATTGACTCAAAATATTTGGGACTTATATTCCATATAACTAAATCTTTCCATTTATCATATGTTGTCTCTTTATTTCAAGGGCAGCCTGTATATCAAGCCGCCCTTATAGAATATACAGTATGTCCCCGGATTGAGTTTACAAGAGGAAAAAAAAGATTATGTTTGATTTCGCGACAAAGGAATTACATTTATTGCTTGTTCTGAAACCACCAAATTTGTAATTGAAACTTCATTAGTCTGACTCGCTGGAGAGAAAAAATCATTTTTCTCTTGATTTTTAGATCCAATCACATTGGCAGCTTTATCTTTTTGACAACGATGTCACTTTGACAAATGAGTTTAGGCAAGTTAAATAACATAAATGTTTGTGAAAAACATAATTTTAACAAATGGCAATTCGAAGTAACAGCTTTAAGATAAAAAAGCAATGTAATTTTTAACGAGAACAATATTCAAATAACACCCCACCCATTTCTGCACACAATTCAACTCTAAAACGAAACTCCTTGAAACTTTTTTGAATTTCTTCAATGCACAATGATGCAACGGCGTCTCTTATTCGATTTTTTTAATTCTTCGGCAGTATTGGGTAGGTTATCCCTATACGCAATTTGCTTTAAACGTCTCCTCAAATAAAAATCCAATATTGTTAAATCGAGACTTCAGACAGGCCACAATACTGGACCATTTCTTCTAATTCCACTAATCTCCGAATTTAACATGTAACGAGTTTGTAACAATGCGAGCATAATGTGCAGGACACGTCCTACTGAAAAAAAAAGTTGTACGCCGGTAATTAATTTCTAAAGCATTTAGCCTATCGTTGAGAAAATTTCCCAACATATCTAATCTCTATGTGTGCTGATTAACATTGTGTGATATTAATCCACATTTCAGAATTTTGAAAGGTTGCCAGTATTTTGCCAGAGTAAATATATGTTTGCCGTTGGTTATCACGGGATAATAGGTCTATACTTTTTTGATAAGTATAGACCTATTATCCCGTGATAACCAACGGCAAACATATATTTACTCTGGCAAAATACTGGCAACCTTTCAAAATTCTGAAATGTGGATTAATATCGCTCCAATATCTTACATGCTGAGGCAACTGTCACATTGGTAGAAAATGTTGCCTCATCAGAAAATATTATTCTGTGATAAAAGTTTTGGTCTTTCGATATTTCATCATTTAGCATCGTCCCCTGGTTTCAATGAATGATTAAATATCGGTTTGTATATGTGAATTTGATTTTGTTTCAAAATTCTTTGAATGCGGGACTTACTAACGCCCAATTGGAGTGACCACCTCCTAAATGAGTTTTTTGGTTGATCCCGCAGAGAACACCAAAAGTCGTGCGTCTTATCGTACGAATTCTTTTGTTTCTTTAAATTTTAACTTTTTAGCGAACTTGGTACATATTATATAAAGTTGATTTGTTTTGAAACTTTAATTTTGGCCATAATTAACACAAATAATTTTAAATTATACTTGAGTGTGTAAAACCTCACTATTTTTTGTATAAAACAAAAGCATTATTAATAATATCCTAATATTATTAAAAATCCGGTGACAGTCCAATGGAAACTTCTTGCTCTGCCTCACACTTATCATGTGAACGGCAATGGTTGATTTGGAGTTCGTGGTATTGACATATCGTAGGATGATAACTAGGGGTCGGCAGTCAGAGGTACATTCCAGGTGAGTATTTAATTGAATTTGTAGCGGGCTGATTTATTATTTAGTTTTATTTGTTAGTCGAGTTCTATTGCGTAAATATGTGATGGACAGCGACACGGTAATGTCTACATGTCTACTCGCATCTAAAACTAATTCAGAATTTATATCACCTAACGAAACTTCGTGTTTGAAATTACTATGGGGTGAAAAGCACGATATAAATTAATAAAAAGTGTTATTATTTGTAACAGACGGAGCTGTATACAGGTTCGGAAAGACAACACTTATAATCGGAACGTAAACCTATGTATAAAAAAACGGCGTAGTTGCCAATATCGCTAGACCCCCACCACATACGCATACAGTCTTTCGATATACAAACCATAAGTATGACTAGAGTGCGGCAGTACAATCTAGGACGTATCCAGAGTGTGTATTCGCTGCTGTCAATAATATCGTTCGCGTTCATCCTTTCAATTATATCTTTCCATTTAAAGTTTATTATAATTTTACCAGTTTGTTCATTATTGTTTTCATTTATAAATTCTTATGCTAGTTTATTCGAACACTTACTTTAATTTCAATTTTTCCTTATGAATTTTTTTTATTAGGTTTTCCTAGAAGAATCTTTTTGTTTTATTTTACTTTTAGAAACATCTTTTGATTTGCATTATAAGAATGCTTTTTGTTTGCGTTTTAGTATTCTATTTGAGAACATTGTTTTTTACGTATACTATTGATTGTTGTAAGAAGTTTATTTAGTTGGAAAATAAGTTTTAATTTAATTTTATTTATTTATTTGATGTAATTTATTCAATTTTTATATTAAAAATTCCAAATATGTTAGTAGTTAGTACATTGTTATGTTTTATTTTAAATGATGTTTCTTCCGCGAGAACGTACCGTTAAATGCCGAGCGGGGCGTTGTGAATGCAAATGACGCAGGCGCACAATTCTTGTAGCATGAGCTGTACGATATGGCAACGTGCTCCTAGAATTCTCCTGTTATACATGGAAAACCGCATTAAAGATGACCCCTTACCATACCTGTATACGAAGGCAGCTGGTCAGTTTTTAAAACAAACACACAGCAATATCATATGTTTCGCAGATGCTTTTCATCGAGTATCAGAGGAAGTCCGAAAATTTTACCCGAATAAATTAATATCTTCAGTCAAGAAATATTCGTGTGAATCTACTTGCACGTAAGAATTTATTCCGTAAAAGACTTGCCACATGTGCCACTATCACCATAATATACAATCCACAAAAGTAATCCCTTCGCAATCCCAGAATACTGTAAGCATTTTTTTTCCAACAGACCGAACTGCACTCTCCTTAATCGGAGGCCTATCTTCGGGTTTATGGCATTCTTTAGAATGACTTTTGGTCTCAGAATTGAAATGAGGAATCCACGTTTCGTCAGTGGTTGTTATCCGTTGCCAAAATTCATCGCCGTAACGGAATAACAGCTCCCGAAGTTGACGACAAGTGTCAGAACTATTGAGTTTCTGTTCCGGGCCCAGGAGCCTTGGCACCCAGCGGGCTAGAACCTTCCTAACGCCAAAATAATCATGTAATATCTCATGAACTTGTCGTGTATCTATTTCTAGGCGTACTCTTGCATCCAAAAAAATCGTGTACATCTATTTTTTTCCCGTTTAATTTTGTATTTTTCTGACGTTTATTAACGTCATGCCGTGACAATTAGGTTAATTAAAAATGCAAATATCAAAAGTTTCTGAACAAGAAAAGTATTTTATTACAGCAATAACTGAATGAGGTTGGTCAAATGGATATATTGCACTTCATTTCCATTACAATAATAGCACAATTTTAAGAATTAAAAGAAGATGGGAACAGGAACATTCTAAAAACACATAACCTTTATAATAACTTTTGTCTAAATGACAGAAAGTCCGTTTTTAAACAATAAAAAAACTAATAAAAAATGTTGACTTGATTTAAATGGTGTACGCGATTTTTTTTAATACAAGAGTACCTACACTAATTTTGAGAAATAGTCATTTGTCTGTCCACTTTCAGTAGGTTCTCCAGTAATGTTTCTTTCATTTACCGACGTGCTAAAGCGACCACTGTGTGGTTCGTCTTCTAATGATGTTCTATCATTTTTAAAACGATCGATTTTTTTCTTCAAAAAGAAAATTATTGCTCTTTGAGATTTAGCCACGTCTTCCATAATTACACAAATAATGCTATGAAAATGCCTCTATATCAGTCGAGCACCTAAATCAGAGTGAACGATATTGCACTGGATAGCTGCATAAACATGTCAAGACTTGTATATCACCAATAGCATTGCCTATAAGTTCTGCGTAATTTAATTAGAGCAGAAATCCCAGAACTTTGGAAACATCCCTCGTACATTAAAATAACGGCTATTCAAGAACACCTGATCATACTCGATCAAATTTTCATCCCTTTTGCTTTCCATTAAGCAACCTTCAAGAAATATTCTATGAGAGAAATGTTATGCTTAAAAATTGGCTTCACGACTTCTTCGCTTGCAAACCTTCGAATTTCTTCAGGCGTAGAATTGAAAAAGTAAAAAATCGTTGAGAGGCAATCGTAAATAATGGAGCAGAATATATTCTCTATTATTTTTTTTATTTGTGTTAAAAAGTTAAAACATTTTCAGCTCAACAAAAATGCTGCGAATTTATGCATCAAACTGGTAATAAGAACAATTACTGTCTTTGTTTATTTTTTTTCTTTGTAATAAATAGAAACTTATTTTTTCATATTGAAGAATGTCTTTTTAATTTCTTAAATGGAATATTGACGAGGGATATTTTTTAAATAAGGTCTGTTTTTGAATGACGATGCACTCCCAACATGCTTTTCTCGCGTTTTCTCGCGTTTGGTCGCTATTTGCAGCGGTATTATCGGTCTGTGTACTGAGCTGTAGAAGTTTTTAAAGTTTAACAAAATTGAGTCACCTGCCGAGATCTGTAATTTGACTCTTGAATGCGAGAAATTTGACAGCAGCGGAAATTCACTGACAGATTTATGAAGTATACGGTGATAATGCTATCAGTGATACTAAAGTTCGAAAGTGAATGAGAATGTTCAAGGACGGACAAGTTAATGTGCATGACGAGCAGGGACCGGACACGAGAGGCCGAAATTAGAATGGACCGTATAAATAGTGTGTAACAGCGCTAAGTACAACACGCAGGTATTTAATAGCATTATTTAGTAGCACATTCGGTTAATCACAAATCTGTTTTTTGTCGTTGCATTGTGACGCAATTACTTCAATTTTACAGTTAAATTCCTTTCTTCATGGGCATAGAGAGCAGCGGGAGTAGTTTCTATAATTTATTTTATTAGTTTATTTATTAGTTTATATTTCGTAAATAAATAAAGTACGGTTAGTTAGTTTCTTTTTTTTTGATTGCTTTAACGGTTAATTACATAATTACATACTTCGTAATTTTTGTAATAGATTCTGTTTAATGTTGTTTCATCGAATCTACTTCTCCAAGTCCGCAGGTAACAAAATGATATAGACCGAATTCGTTCCGGAGTCTTAGCCGAATTCGTTCCCAAAGTTGTTGGTGTATACATTAGAGGATTAAAAGATAAGGACGAAGGCGCTTTTAAAAATACTCAAACCATAGCAAACATGTATGTATTCAAATACAATATACAAAAATATTTACAAATGTACATATTATAACAAATATGTACACACGTGCAATCTCGTGGTTATTGTCGGTTACACATATTTTAAGTGCATGGCACTTTTTAAAATAGTCAAACATTCAAATACATTATATGTACATATTATACAGCAAATATATACAACGTGCAAAATTATGTCAAAATATTTATTACATTTATTCACGTTTCGTTAATATTATGCACATTTGCATGTATTTTAAATCTGTGTGAAATAGACTGCACAAATTGAAACCTATTAATTTTTCCATTTATAAAATCTTTAATTTTCGTATCTACGAACTACGTTATTTTTATTAGTGAATGATCATACACTGGTTTCACAACGGCGCTACTTTTTTTTGTTTTATATACGAATCAATTTGAACATTTTTTAATACACTAAGAAATTGGTGAATGTTAGGACGTGGTGTGTAGAAGCATGTAGAAGCAAATTTAGGAGTAATTAGAGGAAGAGATAATAGCACGCAATGTATGCATATTGGTTTCTGATCGGGTAATGAAATTCTCATTATATATACATAGCATTTACTCAATCTTATAGTTTTATTATAAATGTGTTACACTTAAAATACCTTATTATCTCTTAATCCTCTTAATGTATACACCGGCAACTTTGGGAACGAATTCGGCTAAGACTCCGGAACGATTTCGGTCAATATCATTTTATTACCTGCCGATTTGGGAACGAACTCGGCTCCGCCGCTCAAAATTGTTTAGAAGTAAGTATCCAGTGAATTTCGTTTCAATAATTTACGCATACATTTTTAATTTTCATTTATTTAGATCTAGAGCATTGTTTAAGTTAATTTTTCAGATATGACATAGAACAACATCGAAAATGGCGTCGCGAAACAATGACGAGTTGGATTAAGGATCAAACTGGTTGTATGTCTATTGCCAGTGATTCCAAAATTTATTGCAAAGTCTGTAAAATATCGTTAAGAAATACCAAGCAATCGCACCTAAAACGTCACTTAGCATAGTAAACACATGCAAAGAAAGTAGACGCATTGAAATCTGACAATTTTAACGAAGAACGAATAAACTTAACAATATTTCTTCAAAAACATACTGATCGAAATGTCCCTGATGAATCCACCTTACGCAAATATTATGTTTCTAAGTGCTACACGAAAGCAGTAGAACGTATTAGAAACCATCTTTCAAATGAGTACCTATGGATAAGTGCCGACGATACTGTCGATATATTAGGACGCTGTGTGGTAAATGTTGTAGCTGGTGTACTACATCCAACTATTCCATATAACGCATATGTAATAGCAACAAAGTTACAAATACAGTTGATGCGGAAACAGTAGCTAAAACCATTTACGAGAATATGCAATAAATGCTTCATTCGGGCCACGGATACAAAGAAAATATTCTTTTATTTGTCAGTGACAGTCCTGCATATATGTTAAAAACAGGCAGACTGTTAAAGGAAACATATCCTAACATGCTGCATATTACGTGTGTAGTACATGCTCTCCACAGAATCTGTGAATATATCAGAGACACCTTGCCGGAAGTCGATAGACTTGAATCCGCTTTTAAAAAAAAATTTCAGAAAAGCACCATTACAGGGAAAAGCTTCCATCTTTATCACTGCCTCCCTCACCAGTAATAACTAGATGGGGATCATGGTTAGAAGCTCCTATTTTTTATGCAGATAATTTTGATAGTATACAAAATTTCATGACATGTTTAAATAACAATGCTCGAAGTATTTCTGAGTGCAAGGAACTAACACAAATTCCAAATTTAAAAAATAAGTTGTACTTTCTTCAGGAACACTTTGCAAATTTGCCAAAACTAATAATTTATTTTGAAAATCAAAATCACAAATTAAATTATGGATTAACCACATTAAATGTGAAAAATATTCCAAGTGACAGTTTTTAATACAAATTCAGATTTAATAAAATTGCGGCAATTATGTATGGGGACAATGTCTTAAAATCTAAGTGCTACATACGCTGAAATAAAAGAATATTTCGAGTATGCACCCGTGGGCGATGAGTCATGGTTGACCTATGATTTCTGAAGATTTTTTTTTATGAAGTGGACAAAAAATTCGACACTACCGACTATTCACGATTTGAAATCTATCAATTGATTTCTCACATGTTTCAAGGTTAGTTTTGTACACGATTATTTCGGAAAAACTGGAATATCGAAAACTGTGTTGTCGGCGGGTTTACGTCTGTCTCCTGACGATCACAAAACAAAAAGAGTTCTTTATTGTTTTTGTCTCTACGCGATCAGGAAGGAGATGAATTTTTAGACCACGTCGTTACAGGAGATGCCAAGTCTCATCTCCTGTAACGACGTGGTCTAAAAATTCATCTCCTTCCAAGCGTGAGTCCAAGCAACAGTCAATGGAATGACGACACGCATATTTGCCAACCAGCGTGAAAGCCAAACAGACCCTTTCAACACGAAAGATTATGGCAACCGTATTTTGGGACAGGAAAGGGATTTTGTTAGTGGATTTTATGCTGAGAGGCATAAGAATCAATTCTAATGCGTGTTGTTAGACATTCAGAAAACTGTTGCGCACCGTACATAACAAGCAGCGTGGCGTAATGTCTTCCGGTGTGATTTTGCTCCATGACAATGCAAGGCCACATGTTTCTACATAAACACAAGGTCTAATTGGGTGTTTGAATGGGTACAACTGGAACATCCAACTTACAGCCCGACCTTATAATCAGTGATTTTCTTTGTTTCGGTACTTAAAGGAGTTCGTTGATGATCAACGCTTCAACAACGACGAAGAAGTGAAAACTACAGTTATGATTAGGGCCTCGTCACAGGCGGCAGATTTCTTTGGCATCGGAATACAAAAACTTAACGAGCGGTATGACAAATGTTTAAACAAAAATGGAAATTATGTAGAAAAGTAGATAAAGGTATGTAGAATATGGAAATAAATGTATTTTAATGATATTTACAGTACTTTTCTTCTTATTCAAGAACGGACCTTGTTTAAAAATATACCTCGTATTTAAGCTATGCAGGATTTACGTTTGATGTAATACATTACTAAGCCAAAAAGGATAGATCGCACAGTCAGGAAACTGCAGTTCGGTTTTTGTATGCCTAGTCTGAAATTGAAAATTCCAACATTCAATATCAGTAATTACAATTAAATAAATATATTGACTGCAGTAACTCATTCAACTCTCTCGCTGCAAGCATATATTTTCCATTTCAATTTCAATTCAATCAGAGGAATAAAATCGATATCACCATACATACACGGTCGATGACGCATTTTGTTCACCATCTACCCTCTCCACACACAAAAAAAATTCTCTCGAAAATTCGAAATGGTAAATATCTACAATATTTAATAAAGGTTAGGTTGATGTATTCCTGTTACGATTTTACAACTGGATATTTGCCTTTTAAATTAAACAGCTATTACAATCGGAATAATTTATCATTTTGTCCAATTATAACATGCATAGAATTTGAAGAGCATGAATTGAAAAAAGGATATTACTGGAGAGTGGATTGATAATGTAATTGATGTATACTTAGTCAAATTAAATAAACTCATGTTGTTTTTGGTGTAATATGTCATAATAAAAGGATGTTACTAGTTTTACAAATTTAATAAAACCATGAAAATCAGCAGATGTAACATTTTATCTTCAAAAGTAATAGAGTTTTTGTGACTTTGGTATTTGCAAAAAGAAAGTGGATGCTTTGGTTACCTTTAGTTCTCTTTAGAAATTCTAGAAAAGTATTCGATATTTATTCAATGCCTGTACTATTCAATGCCTGTACTATCAATGGGTGTACTATTGGAAATTTGTATTTTTAAAGAGTTTTTAATTTAATTTTTCTATTTTGCGTTCGAAAGGAACTCATTATGACACCCAAAACAGTATCGAAATGAGCTTCATTTCGATAGGTTTTTTTTCAATTTTAGACGTCGGCGTTGTTCGAACACAGAAATAAAAATCGTTACTGTAATTTGATTTTAAAAATTTAAGTACATTTGACAGATATGATATATGTACCTACTCTACACAAACAATCGTATACAATTGACAACAAGATATATTAGTTTCTATGTCACTCATGTTTATATTTTTAAATAAAATGTCAAGTAATGTTAACGAAAATTAATAAATAATATGGAATATAATATATACTTCGCGGATAGCAAGATTTAAATTTGAATGTCAAGTATCATTGTGACCAACTGCATGCTTTATATAAAAACAAAACTCTGAACTTTCAAATTAAATAATTCCAATTTATTAATGTAAAAAATTAATATATTATTATATAATTGCAAAACAAACGGGTGATCTATAAAATACGAAATACATTTTCATTTGTTCAATTTGTAGTTCAAGTTAAGTAAAGGAGTATTAATATTTACTAGCAATACCCTCTCAAGGTTCTCTTCTGTAAAATTTGTTCTCTTTGAATGAAATACATCCTCGTTGATAGAAAACGTCCTTTCTACATCGCAACTGATTATAAGTGCATACTGGAAATATTCTTTTATGTCAGCGTGTTTAGCAGTTAGATTTTGAAGCATAGTCCCCATACACAATTGCCGCAATTTGATTAAATCTGGATTTCCATTAAAAACTGCGTCTGACTTTTGCCGAAGGCCACATCCGAAGTCATCTGGAATATTTTTAAAATTATTAATAGCCACATCAAATGTGATAAATCCATCATTTAATTTGAGGATTTTGACCTTCAAAATAAATGATTAGTTTTGGCAAATTTCCAAAGTGTTCCTGAAGAAAATACGATTTCTTAAATTTGGCATTTGTGTTAGTTTCTTGCACTCAGAAATACCTCGAGCATCTTCATTTAAACATGTATGTTGTCTGCATAAAAACTAGTAGCTTTCAAACATGTTCCCCATCTAGTTATTACTAGAGAAGGAGGCAGTGACAAAGATGGAAGTTTTTCCTTGTAAAGAGCAATTCTCAATGGTGCTTTTCTGAAAACTTTTCAAAAGCGGATACAAGTCTATCAACTTCCGGAAAGGTGTCTCTGATATATTCACATATTCTGTGGGGAGCACATGCTAGACAAGTAATATACACCATATTAGGATGTGTTTCCTTTAATAGTCTGCCAGTTTTTAACATATATGCAGTGTTCTCACAGACAAATAAAAGTATTTTTTCTTTGTACCTGTCGTCCGAATGAAACATTTGGTGCATATTCTCGTAAATGGTTCTAGCTACTGTTTCCACATCAACTGTATTTATAACTTTTGTTGTTATTACATATGCGTTATATGGAATAGTTAAATGTAGTACAGCAGCTACAACATTGTTGTACTTAGCTATGTTATAGATAGAGAACGGACATTCTTACCACATGACTAAGTTCTCAATCAATAGCCGTTGTCCATTGTTAACGCTGCGAAAATCAGGTGTCCGAGAAAATCAAACACAAATACTTCATTGTATTACGCCGGGATGTACTGAGCGAAGTTTATAAACATTTCCAATTGCGGATTGCGTTTAATGGAATATATCCTCCGAATACAATCGCTGTGTTGTCCATTGTAATTGCAACGGACCAGATGGCCGTGTAAGACTAACAAATACTTCATTGAATTACGCCGAGTCATGTGGTAAGAATGTCCGTTCTCTAGTTATAGACTATTTATATGGTTCATTGTAATTTCGGCCTGAGGCGTTCGGTCTCTAATAATAAGAATGATTACAATAATATGTTCAAAAGGTCGTCCTACCATATGGAGACAGGATCTACATCTTTTTTCGAAGGAAGCCCGCACTTTTTCAAAATCTCAGGCCCAATTATCTAGAAATATTGTTCTATTCGTGGGCGTTGTGTCTTGAAGATCCTTTACCGGTGCTACGTACACTAAACTTTTAAAATAACTCCAGAAGCTAAAGTCTAACCGAGTTAAATTGATATCTTGAAGATAGAGCAGTAAGGGTTTTTACCAGTTGAATATGGTAGGGATATAGCAGCTATTTATGAAAAGTTCTTAAAACAAGATAGTTCTATTTACTGTAGCCCATGCCTTCAAAGACTTGTTTCAAGATTTTCGTCTACAAAATTCAAAATTTGTTTTTCTACCTCCGAGGTACATGTTAGTCTCTGTAGTCCCGGATCATGGGATGCTTCCTGGAACGATCTAGTTTCTCGTAGACGTTGGAAAACCACCTGACACATCATATGCGAAAGCAGTTGACCATCGGGAACTTTTCCACAGAGAGGCTATTTTTTACTCTGTAAATGCAATAAAAAACCTATATGAAAAGTAATATTATAAATTAACAACATTTAGCAAATTATTGAGCGAAAATCTGAAAATAACGCACGACATATCAACCGTACGAACCACAAAGAATTGCTATCGGGGATTTAAGTAGTAAGTTGGTGCGTACTTGTGTTAGCTGAGAAGTATGACGATTACATGCTGCAGGGTTCTAAGTACATAGAAGTTAAGTTCTTCCAGAAGGCAAGAGGAATCATCTTTGTTATGAATTTATACAGCAAAGATAAAACGAACGCAACCTGTTTCGTCTCCAATGAAGATGTGGAGAAAGCAGTAGGTAATGTTTCATAAGGATAAATGGTGAAATTTTTAAAGCAAAGATACTTTAAAAAGCGTCGCTGTACACATTCGATTTGTTTTTGTTTTATGAAAATCGTAGAAAAGACTCCACACCACCAAACCATGTTCAACCCTTGATTGAGCCAAAGAAAAACCAAGCGTTTTTACCGTAGATTCATTGATACAATGTTTAGAATTACGCAGAATGAAGCCCATGTGTTGTTCGCCGATGAAACAATATTAATAATGCGGCTATTAAAAAAAGTTCATTATCGAATAAGAGTCCCAAGTTTTTCATGGAATTCTATCCTTGAAGCGGCACAGAATCGATGGCATAATCATATACGAACGATGTCTTTTTGGAGAATGTGTCCCAATCTGAAATTCAATGTATTTCATTTTAGCTTGTTGTTGTTGTTACGCCACTCTAAAATACTGTTTAATGATAAAAAATAAGTACTAAACTTCTAGTTTCAAAAAATTTTATTGTAAATCCACTACAATATTGTTTCGCTATACAATAGCTTCATCAGGTGGATCAAGTACTGAACAGTTAAAATACACGTTTGAATATTTATGTACAAATTATTGAGAAAAATGGTAGTGAAAACATTTTTACAATCTTAAATTTAGTAGAGGGGAGTTTTTTAAATCTAGTTGGTCATTTAAAACTAATCCTAATTTATTATATCTATTAATTTCTAACAAGTTAAGTTTTTTTGCTTTTATCTTGAATATGTAAAATTTTGGAATTTATATTAAATCTATGATTAATTTCTAAACAGCGATTGGCGAAAGTTGAATCTATATCCTTTTCTTTATAATTTCTCTCATCCTAATTTTGAACGCCCTCCCCGTTTGTCCTATGTATACCGTATTACTAGACTGCGGAACAGACGCTATCCTCTAATGAGTCATGCAGGCACAGACACAGAGTCGGTTTCAACTTTTTGGTAGTCAGTGCCCTAGCGAACGCGGAAGGTGAATGTAGGCGAGCGTCTTTCAGTCTTTCTATTAATTTCTGTTGTACCAGAAATTCTTTTATTTTATTTATTTTGATTTTAGAGTTTCTTTTAATATTTTTGTATAGAAAAAAAAATTGGGTTTCATCATTACTTCTTTCCATTTTTTTAATACATATATATTATCGTTATATATATATATAGTGTTATACTGTGGCCCCTCCAAAACGCCCGCATGTAGAACTGTTAGGCAGGTGGATTAAAGATTTTTGTTTTTTGAAATTGTTAGTGATTAAAAAAGTCAATACTAACCGCCCATCTAAATACTAAAATGCATCGGGATCAATCGAGTACACCAACAAATAGTTTTTATACAGACTAAACATTCACTTTAACTATAGCTGATATAATTTATTTCAAGTTTATATTTTTTCAGTATTTTGAATTTTTTCACTGTATAAAGTAAATGCATTTTGCATATCTGGAATTAATTTCAATTCAAGTTAATTTAGATTCATTTAACTTCAGTGATTTATTTATTTTCGTAAAATTAAATTTCCGTATATACATTTCATTGCCTTTATTACGACTCTGGCGAAATATATTTCACAACTCCGTCCGCTTGCATTAAAAGACGTACAAACAGACAACTTTTATCAATAACATCGCGCTATAACATTCATATATTGCCTAATGAGGCTGTTGATCGTTTAGCAAAGGAGGCTATAAATAATAATATCATATTGATGGAAAAAGTACCATCTAATGATCCTATTTCTCATTTAAAAACCAAAATATTAAAAGATGATTGGCAAGCATATTAGAAGCATTCGTATTCGAATACAATGACACACTACGCAAAAATACACCCAAATGTAACTATCCCAGAATGGCATAAGGAACATAGGGTATCAAGGATATATCGCAATACCGTCGCTCGATTAAAATTAAACCATGGACAATTTCCAGCACATTTGCACAAACTTAAAATTAATTGAATCAGCTGTTTGTCCATGTGGCACTAATACAGCCGATATGAATCATTTAATCTTCGAATGCCCTAAGCACAATACCTTTCGAGATTAATTTATTCCCAGACTTGTTAATGCGCGAGTGGTTATACCTACTAGTATTACATGTGTCCTAATGTATAATACTAAGAAAGTTTACGATGCATTGATGGATTACATTTTTAAATTTAGAATTCGCATCTAAAATCAAAACCTATCCTCGTTTGCCTTTGTGGGGAAACCTATTTTTCCGATAGCCGTTTTTTATTGTGTCTAAAGTCGTCTGATAGGCCCCGGACGTGAAACATGTTTAATCCAACGTATCCCTTCCCAATTTGTGTGAATTTTAATAATAAATTCTGTAAACACGTCACTTAACGTGGCAATGTGGGCAATGATCCCGAATGCAAAAAAAAAAAAACCATTCATATATACAAGTTAAGTTGATCGATTGTACATTGTCGATACCCATGAATCACACCAGATACGAGATAACGACGTTTCCGCAGTCTACTTAATACAATCTTCACATGGTAATTTATACCGTGTGTCCCAATTTCGATGTTCACCATTGGTATCTCGGTTATTAGAAGATATAGAACAACGGTTAAATGGGGAATGTTTTGCAGAATTCAATACTCGGGGCAAATCCCATTTCAAATTAGACCTAACTTTTTAATTTTTTAAAATATTTTGAAAAATCAAAAATTTGCTGATTTCGTTATTCCTCAATAACTCGATAACGCTTAGTCTGACCTCTTTTAAAGTTTTACATTGTTGAGACACTTTTTTAAAACAAATTATTTGATACAAACAGAAACCCCCGATTGTCATTTGTTTTTAAGTTATTACCACTATCTTTTGTTTTTCATATGGCGGCCATATTTGATTTTGGGTTTGTTTGGTAGTCCTCAAAATGTGCTTTTCAACGATGTATAACATGCCTGAAAAATTTTTATTTATAAGGAAAATATTAATAAAAACGTAAATTAATCTTTAATATGAAATTAGTAGGCTGAAAAATTAAACACCAATGTCAAATGAAAGTGAAAAGATATTCTAAGTAATACTGTAAACAAACGAAACGATAAAAAAATTATAGAAATAAAAAGTAAAGATACAGAACTTAAAGTTCACATTCACTTAAAGAAATTGTTCAATATGACGACCATTCTGTTCCACACAATTTTGACACCTTGTTCGAGTAGAGTTACAAATTCTACGTAGCGTGTTTCCGTTTACTGATCGTAGCACATCTAGTACTCTTTGTTCTAAAATTTCCCGAGTTTCTTGCGGTTCAAAATCAAATACTTCGTTTTTAGTAGTACCCCATAAATAATAGTCAAGCGGGGTAAGGTCGGGTGATCTCGCAGGCCATTGCACGGGTCCATTATTTGAAATCACTCTCTCAAAAAATGTTGCACGTTACGAGTGTTATGGGCCGGGCAACCATCTTGCTGGAACCAGATGTTTTGCATGTTCTCGGGATTAATAATTTGCCTCAAAGCAGGCATTATCTCGTTTGTTAGTAGCTCCAAATATCTGTTACCAGTTAAATTGTAATCAAAGATGAAAGGACCTATTAACTGATTATCTAAAACGAAAAAGAGTTTAAAAAACAAAAAAAAAAGTAAACAAAATGTCATACCAATTAAACCGCACCAGACATTAAAACCTAATCGAACTTGAAATCTTCTTTGATTTACCAAATGTGGATTTTCAGTAGACCAATGATGATAGTTATTCCTATTGAACACTCCACAATTGGTAAATCGTGTTTCATCTGTCCATAGTATTTTCCTAGGAAAATTAGCGTCATATTCACATTTTTGAAGGTACCACCTGCTAACCTGTAATCGTTGGTGATTGTCATTATTAGAGCTGAGGATGTTTGCGGTATAACCATGGTTATATCATGTAACGATAGTAAATTACTATGGTTATATGATATAACCATGGTTATACCGCAAACATCCTCAGCTCTAGTCATTATCACATCAACCTTGTACAATTGTTGGTTTGTAAGGGTGATACTTGTTTTTTGTCAAGGTTCTGTGAACAGTAGATTTTGAAATCCCTGTTTCTCGTGTCACACGACGAACTGATGTGCTGGGATTGTTCCTAACGTTCTGCAATATATTATTTCGACGTGTATCAGCATCATTAACTTCATAGTTAGCTCGTTTTTGTTCGAAGCTTCCAAGGTTTTTTAATTTGCTAACTAGTCTTCTAAAAATTGTCCTGTGTGGCTGTTGTCTTTCTGGAAAACGCTCTGCATAACTCGTGCACGCATTTTCAGTGTTTCTATTTGCTTTGAAATATACTTCCAACATATCAACTTTTTCTTCGTTTGAATATGTATGTGCCATTATCAATACTTATAAATAGAGCTGAGGATGTTTGCGGTATAACCATGGTTATATCATGTAACCATAGTAAATTACTATGGTTACATGATATAACCATGGTTATACCGCAAACATCTTCAGCTCTACTTATAAATCTTAATACTTGACAATAATTACTTATCACTAACTACAAGTAGTTTTAATTAACTTATCTCTGGAGCACTAATTGTACTCGTACTTTGACAGGTTATCGTTTTGTTTCATTGTCAGAATACATTTGTCATTGACGTTTGACGGAACATAATGTCTTTGCTAGTGATACACGCTCAGAGGTTAGAATTATCTGACATTTGATGTAAAACCAAATACAAATCTCCCCACTACTTTTTATCCTGCGCGAACTTACCCCTCCTCGCGCCAACTTAATTGGCGTTTGCTATACTTAGAATATCTTTTCACTTTCATTTGACATTGGTGTTTAATTTTTCAGCCTACTAATTTCATATTAAAGATTAATTTACGTTTTTATTAATATTTTCCTTATAAATAAAAATTTTTCAGGCATGTTATACATCGTTGAAAAGCACATTTTGAGCACACACGGTGTACACACGGTGTACATCAGAGTTTGATTCTTTGTCTATTTTATCCTTGTTATTTTTAATAATGTCCTGTATAGTATTGTCTGTTTTAAATGATATATGTTCGTTATTATGTTTTTTAATGAAAATACCAATTTCTTTCCGAAGTTTTTCCTAAGTAAGTGATTTAATTGTAGGAATTAGTTATATTGTTTTTCTAATTTTGGATAAACTAAAGAAAGGGTTTTAGATTTTTATTGACTATTCAGGATGTTATTAATAATATTGCTAGAGTGACGATTGTTTAATTGTGTATATCCTGTTTAGTTTGAGGTCGAAATTACTTTTACTCATAGGTACGTTAATTAATCTATACACCATTGATTGGTGAAACAATATTGTAGTGTATTTACAATACAAATTTTTGAAGCTAGAAATTTAGTACTTATTTATTATCGTTATAATAAAGTTTCAACAAGTATCTCCTCCGTCAATCAACGATTTAATACTGTTTAAATTGATTAGATGAGGATCTATGCAATCGCTGCTCGAATCAACAGCAAGAAACTCACATTAAACAGAAGTACGAAAAATAAATCAATCGAAAGTAATACAGACGTTTCCTTAAACATCATCAACAATTTTTAAACTGCTACCTCAAGACATAATTTGCAATCTCAAATTAATTTTAACACAAAACACTTTAAAATAACATTAAAATTAGGCGACCAAAATATAAATCTAAAGAAGCGGTATATTCCTTGCAGGTGTTTGCACATAAAAACTTAATAACTCCCGATTAAACTAGAAATTTATTTCGATTAGTCCGCCCACTTTATTACTATGATTACGGCCATTATTAATCTTTCATTTTTCTTCCGATTTATGGTATTATCTGGGCCCTTAGAGCTGTTTTGTACGTCAGTGACGTGTAGATGCGAGTCTCCGATTAAACACGCATAATTTTAAATAATTACACTTGGCAGCGAACACGGCATTTTTTCGCATATCAGGGGAAATGTTATTAAGTGAATATAACTACGTGATAATGCGAATATCGTAATTTTTTTTTGTAGTTGATAGCGAGACAAATTTTGAAAGTTTAGTTATTTATTTTTCTGGGGCGATATTTATATCTTAATTTCAGTAGAGTTTTGGTAAGATGAACTATAGATCGTTTCGCGTTCACGATGAAGTATATATTCTTATGAGAATATATACATCTCCCTTTCTCCTTAAAGAATTGCAATAATGCTTTTCCTGTCTTTCTCATGGTTGTCGAATGTATTCATATTTTTATTAGTGCTTTTTCATTTGTGCAGCTAATGAAATTGATATGGCCACAGTTTTATTTATTTTACATTGTTGTTACTTTTCCGTTGTTATTTATTTGGTATTTGTATTGGAATTCTTCAGTTTTTTTATAAACCGTTCTTATCAGAACGTTACCTATTGTTTACAAAAATATTTGACAAAAGTTACAAAATGATATAAATAAATTTATGAATAGATAAAAATATTAGTGTTAGACATATCAATAATGGAGCCTGTAATGAAAAAATTGCGAAAGGGTGAACGTTTTACCTGAAAACAGAAACAGATAATGCTTAACGTCTTCAATTATTTTCTTAAGAAACATATGACTGTTACTGTTGCTACTGTAGAAGCGAGTGAAGCCCTAAACTGTTCGGTGAATAGTTTATACAATATAAGAAATGAACAATGAAGGGCCATTGCCGAGTCCAAAAAAAAAATAAGCAAAAAAATAAGTTTGCAAGAAAATGCTCGCTTACATACAATGAAGATATACAATTACTTGTACGACAAAAATACACAGGTCTTTTCTAAAAAATGTTGCACCAACCTTGAATACGGTTCTTGCTGCCTTCAAAGTTGACAATGATCTACCTAATTTAACATGATCTACATTTTAGAGGCTTTTAAAAGATATTTGTTTTGAATTTCAAAAAGTAAAACGAAAAAGCATTCTTATTCAAAGGGATGATATTATTAGACGGAGCTATAAATATTTACGAGATATAAAATGGTTTAGAGTTGAAGGTAATATTTGAGAAAATTACATCCAACAAGAAAAAAAAAAATGGAGATGTGGATTGTAGATGAACTGCGGAATTCATAATACATGTGCAAAAATCAAGTTCTAATGATGGTTCCGAGACTGATTTATTAACAGATTAAATTAATTGATTACTCTAGCATTCCGGCAGCATTAAATACATGTTCAAACCGTTCATGCTGATATTGAAATTGTACTAAAACTTTTCAAAAATAAATTTAATTCAAATAATTAAATGTAGTTTTCTATTTTGTGTTCGAAATGAACTGATTATGACACCCAAAACAGTATTGAAATGAGCTTCATTTCGATACGCTTTTTTTCATTTTTCAATGTTGGCGTTGTTCGAACACAGAAGTGAATATCATTGCTGTCATTTGATTTTAAGAATTTAAGTACATTTGACAGATATGATATATGTACGTACTCTACACAAACAACGTATATTGTATATAATTAACAACAAGATATATTAGTTTCTATGTCACTCATGTTTATATTTTTAAATAAAATATCAAGTAATGTTTAAATAAAATGTAATATAATATACTTGACTGATAACAAGATTTAAATTTGAAAATGTCAAGTATCAATATGACCAACCATATGCTTTATATAAAAATTAAAAAAATTAAATAATTAAACTGAGAAATAGAGCGCCGGTATGGAAGTGTAATTCGTAATATATTAGAATATGCGATAGAATAGGGACGCAACATGAGCTTGTTACCGATATAAGTATAGAAGTAGAGACATTTATTCTCAGAAATAATTAAATATATATTTGGATTTCTGCTATTAAAGTAATATGCATAACCACACGAAAAATAAGAATAGTACATATTATAGCAGCGTTGTATGTACCTATAAATAAAATGGAAAATGTATGAAATCAGTGATTGTGTGCACGACAGTGGATTTAAAAAAACACTTACCATTTTAAGCGTCCTCCAAGGATTGCCAAACTGGAGAAACTCGATTGTATATTTTCAACATCAGGTGCGTTTCTAAGGTTATTTCTGAAAAACATGTCCGCCGTGAGGAAAAAATATGTTTATATTCGGAAAACGAGCGTTCTACATCTAGTGATGTTATATTCGCATAATCAAAATACTTTTTTAAGCAACTTAACGCATCTGTAGACGTGCCCTCACAAATACGTGTTAAGGTGTCAAAATCTGCATTTCTGTCTAAAACACTTTCGAATTTAATTAGAACACTTTCCCTTTTTGCGTCTTCGACAGCACACAGTTGTACGTGAACATCTTTAACGATTTGCAGTGATTCCTCTAACTACAGCGACGAATTTTCTAATTTTGTTATTGCTTCTTCCAGTCCCAAGTAATTTTCACGAATACTTTGTAAATACATTTTAATCTGGGCATCTTGGAATTTTTTTCTGGCTTGTATTGATACTTTCTTTCGGATCGAATGATAAAACCACGTCCTTAATTTTTTCAAAATGTTCATGATAGTTAAACCCCGCCCGTAACCATGTACCACAACGTGTCAGAATCGACTGTGGTGGCTCAGGGGTATGGGGACACAATTCGTTAAATTTCCGAATACGTTTTGGAGATTTCAGGAATACTGCCTTTGTACTCGATATTAAAGCATCTACCTCTGGATAACATCTACGAACCTGTTCTGCCACAAGCTGTAGAGCATGGAGTTTACAAATAATATGTAACAAGTTAGGACAATATTTTCTAAGAGACCGGCCTACAGAACACATGGTTACGGCACCATTGGTCATAAACATTAATACTTGGTCTTTCGAAAGTTTAAATTTTTCCAAAGTATCTAATAGCACCTCTGAAATTTTTTCGGCATTACATTGTTCTAGTCGTCTGGATGCTAATAAAATTGAAGACGTTGGTTGATGTGGTTCCATATTAAGCGCCATCACATTAACTACAGATTCTTTTTAGCTGTCAGTTGTTTCGTCCACACATAACCACAGTTTTTTAAGTTTCAGTTCGGCTTTGATTTTATTTTCAACATGTTTACGCACCGATGGTAAATTCTTTCGTAACGTTGTCGTGCTCGGTAATGTTTGATTCGCGTATTTATTCCAAAATTAAATAAATGAATCATTAGTCATTACTTAACAAGGTAAACGGCAGTGTACACACAATCATAGTTACACATTGTTCATGTATAAACTGTTGTCTATTAATTTTGTTATTATTGTGCTTCGAACTGCTTACGTGTTCTTTATAATGTGTTTTTGACCAACACATTAGATATGTATTGCACACTAAACATTTAATTTTTGAGCCATCGTATATTAAGTCCGGGAAATCCATAATAAACTTATTCACTTCGTCTGACAACGGTCGTTTTCTCGATTTATGTGTCGACGACATTTTATTACGTATGCTTACACTTACATGCAGTCTAAGCAAGTACCAGACACATACTGAATACTTTTTATTAGTTCTGATGCAATACAATCATCCTCACATCGGCGCACATGGCGCGCACGGAAATTGGTCTGCTCTACTTATGAAACTTGTTTTTTAATATACTATTTCAGTTTTATAAAAATAAATAAAATACTATTGTTTGTCACCGTTAATACAGAAAGATATTCAAGAATTATTGCTCTCACATTGTAATTTATAAAACATTGCACATGTCATAGAATCTAGTTCAACAGATGGCTCCGAAGCTGATTTATTAGCAGATCCATCCAGTCGATTGCTTTAACATTAAGTGCAGGTTCAAACCCGTCATTCTGATAATCAATATTGTATTTCTAATTGGAAAAGGATTTTATTTATTCATTAAAATTACGCGTTTAATTTTTGTCAACATCGTCAATACAGATTACTTTAAAACTAAACTTCAAAAATTATCTTACCAGTTGGCAGATTGTATTGAACAATTTGACAACTTTGTAAGCTTTCTTCGCAAATCCCATACTGCACTCTGAACGCGAAACTCTCTATAGTTAAAAGATACTATGTTTGATAAATCAATACCTAAAATGTAAATAAATTTCGAAGTGTTGCTAAGAAATAAATATCATCTGCTTACAACACTTATTTGTCGCAAATAGTGGATAACATAAAATATATTCCTGTAATATATATATATATATATATATATATAACACGTTCCTGGGATTTTTGGGTAGCAGCTGGTATAATTAATTTGTAATCGAGCTTCGAAGGTGTTGGGTATTTTATCTGGTATCCTTTATATCTGACGCATAAGTGACGCTTGAAGCGTGTTCAGCGTTAATTTTTAAAATTATTTCATTCGGAAGTATTGACGAGTATACTAAATGCAGATTTTCGTACGAAGAACTTGTGTGCCAACATGGAACGATTTCGTTCAGTAGAAGGAGAGACATTTTTAGTGTAAAATTTTTGTATAAAATTATTTTGATCCATTGCCTATTGTCCATTTGTTATCTAAAATAAATTTCGGTATCCAGCGAGTATTTACTCAACATTCTGACATTTATTATGGGCATACCAAGAACTTATGCCTTAGTTTCGGCACTATTGTGGCAGAAATTTTGATTTGTACTATTATGATTAAATAAATATATTATATTTTTCTTATATAATTCAGTTACTGTTAATCTAAATATTTGCTATATTTTCTTTTTCTTTCTTAAATTTATATTCTTCAGGTATGTAATGTATATACGAATTGCATTTATTATATTTTTTTAGTTTGCCCTCTTATTGGGCATTAGAGTATATTTATTAATTTAAGAGATTCGATTGTTATTATCTAAGCTTTGGGACTATTGATACACACATTATTGTTAAGCAGAGTCTCTATTGTGTTGATTATAAATATTACATATTAACATAGAAAATATATTACTCAAGTTTGATTTATATTTATTTGAATTAAAGAGAAAAAATGGTTAGGTGACGAACAGAGACATTATTTTCTATTGACCAGTGAATATATTCTGTGAAGCTTTTTGTTGTCGCTTCGTGTTTTGAATGTGTGGATTTCCGGTGAATCTTCTCTTTCGTCTTTTTCCTGAGTTTTTTCTTCAAATAGGAAATGGCGCTTTAGCTTCTGTGCATCAAATGGTATCGTATTGATTGCGTCTTATTCACCTGTTTAATTAATGCTTCATTTCTAGAATTACTAAAAATATTTCAAGAGAATTTTCTCACACTATATATACGAGATAAACGTAATATTTTTTGGGAGTAGCGATCAGGTAATTAAACCAATATTTAATTTGACGTTTCGGTGCTATACCATGTGACCGCATGCGTCTGCACTATAGCGAAACCTGTAGTGTAAGCAAAACACACAGAGGTGTCCGTGTGTTAGAACGGTAAAGAAGTAGACGCAATGTTCCAATGGATTACAAGAGAGCCTGGTATTTCGCATATCCCTATGATGCACTCGTATTTGTCCAATAAATTCACATTTAGATGGTGTAGCCGCGCAAGCGCATTAGCTGTCGCTCCCGCATATGGGTGTTAGTTGCAATGTTTATATCGTCAGGGGAACTACTCGCTCACAATATTTAATAAACCGCGTTGTTGGTGTACGTAACGGTCATTTAAAAAATGGAGTATTATACACCGGAGCAAAAACTCTTTATGATTAAACAATTTTACGGTGGTAATTCCGCTTAAGTAACTCGAGCTTTATTTGCAGCTAATTACCCTGAAAGTCAAATTCCCAATGCAAGCACTATTCGTAGGACAGTTAATCGATTCGAAACTACATTTTCTTTAGAAACTAATAAAAATAAAGTTGTTCCGGATAAGAATATAAGTGATATAGAAATTCGAGTATGTGCTTTAGTCGAAGTAAATCCCACTATGTCGTCTCGGCAAATTGCCCGCGAATTAGGTATCTGTAAAACAACGGCTCAAAAGATTTTACGTACTAATAAATATCGTTCATACAAATTTACAAGTTCACAAGTACTTTTTCCCGATTATTATTATCGCCGTATGCAATTTTGCGAAAGAATGATAAATAAATATCACGAAAATGAATTCTTTCTTAATAACGTATTGTTCACAGATGAAAAAACATTTCGGCTACGCGGACATCATAACCGCGCAGTTTGTCGTTACTGGTCGCGTAAAAATCTACATTTGAATATACCAACGCGAACGCAGTATCAAGAGAAGCTAAACGTATGGGCAGGTATAATTGGGGATCATATAATTGGGCCTTTTTTTATTGACGGTAATTTAAACGGAAATAGATATCTACAGTTACTTGAAAATAGTATTATCCCCGCAGTACGGGAGCGGTTCAATATTAATAAAGTTTGGTTCCAGCAAGATGGTTGCCCAGCGCACAATACCCATTATGTAACAAACTTTTTAAACGTGGTTTTTGGAAACAGACGGATCGGTAACTCGGGTCCTATTAAATGGCCAGCGCGATCTCCTGATCTAGCCCCTAACGATTTCTTTGTATGGCCCTTTTTACATAATTCGATCTACGGATACGGTGATGAACGTCCATCAAAACTAGAGGAACTTCGCGCGAGAATTACCGAAGTCACTAATACGGTCACAGCAGATATGTTAACAAATGTGCGTCGGAATTTTTATAATCGGTTGGGTTACTGTTCGTGTCAAGAAGGAGGTTTATTTGAACATTTAACTAATTAATTTATTTAGAATTTAATTATTGCTTAAGAATAAAATTTTCTTTTAGCTAATTGCAGGTTTATTGCAATGTTGAATTACAATTCTTTCTGTTTTAAGAAGTAAATATTTTATTTTTAAATATTTTATTATTGTTAAGTTTTTAGAGTGTAATACTACTATAATACTAAATATTATTTTCGTTAAGAAGTTTTTTTTATGTTAAAGTCTAGTAGTTCTGTTTATGTATGTTTGTTTTTTTGTTGTTGTTTATGAAGCTGTGATGAGTTACTTCACTGAGATGTTATCAGTGATTATCTGATGCTTCAAACATCTGCAAATATTTACTTATATCGGGAACAAAATACCTCCTACATTGCTTTTCACTTGCTTTGCCTACGAATACATTTACACGTATAACTTAATAATACGCCCGCTGTCGGTGTGGCAATTCAAGTTGACACGCCCATTATAGTCGACCAGTAGTTACTAATACATTCATCGCGCTATGGATGGCGGCCACACTGTATGTAGTACCTTTTTCAGAAATCTAAACATTTATTTAATGTCAAAAATGGTAAAAGAAACAATATTATAATAAATCCACTTACATGAAATTATTGTGGTATTATCATATTGTGACTATTTGCAACACATTTTTAAGTTAGACTAAAACATTTGCTTTGCAGGTAGACTGCTTTTTCGGACATGTGTTCATTTTTATGGGCACAATGTCATCTGTATCGACACATGTTGGTTTAACTGTTTGTATTAACTGTTATCCGAGATGTGTTTCTTTTCATTATTTTATTTTCGTGATGTTTATATTGTTCATATAATTGGCTGACAGATTTTCTAAATCTGCTCTGTAATTTATGGAATATCTATTTTTTTATGTGGATTCTTTCTAATATATTTCTTGCTTTGTTGCTTTTCTGATGTGATTATTTCGGTTTTATCGAAATTGAAAGTGTGTCTTGTTTGTTTGATATGTTTTTTAAGGGCTGTACTAGGACTGTACTGTAATAGTACAGCCTTTAAAAAACAGCAATATACCTGCCAATTATATAAACGTCCCCGTATAACGATAATATAAACATCACATAAATAAAATTAAAAAAAAATCACCTGTGCGATAACAGTTAAACCAACCATGCATGTGTCGACTCAGACGACATTTCTTTTGCCGTAAAAATGAATTCACACTAGCGTGCCCTTCCTAGACACAAAGATCATTAGAACCAACAACCGATTATTGATTGATTGGTATAGAAAACCTAGTAATTCAGATAGAGCGTTAAATTACCACTTTAATCACTCATATAGCCAGAAAATAAATATCATATTGGGCATGAAACATGGGGTTTCTAGAATAACTTCAAACAGAAAAACCTCAACATATTAAGTGAAATATTCTTCAATAACGGTTATCCACGAAGTTTGATTAACAAACTTATTTTCACTACACCTTATTCCTACTATCCAACCGTTAATAATACCATTGTTGAACAACCCAAGCCATTCAAATGTTACAGACTTCCCTACTCTGTTGGTGTGTTTGAGCGACTCTCTCATGTGCTCGTCACAGAGGAAATTAAATTAGGTTTCTACAATTACAACCCATTAAAAAACTTTTTCAGCAAAACAAAGGATTTGACACCACTGACCTTCCAATTTAATGTTATTTAATGCATTCGTTGCAATGAATGAATCCAGGTATGTATAGGTCATACCTCCACCTGGATAAAAACAAGACCGACTACACATAAGAGTGACATTTGTACTGGAAGAAACAGATGTGCCTTATCCACACATATGACACAATGATCACACACATAATTTTGATAATGTTAAAGTCCTTCAGACAGTACAAAATTTAAAATGTAGAAAGATTTTGAAAATGGTAGAAATTAACAACAATACAAACGCCTTGAATTTAAGATCTGATACAAACAACTTAAGTGCAATATATGCTTATTTGCTAGCCATTGAAAATAACATACATTCAAAGCACCAAATCACACATAATACCAGCTAATCTATGGTCATTAAACACATTTGTCTCTCTCATTTCTTTGTTTTATTTGAAATTTTGTATAACTCATTCTCAAAATGGAAGTATGTTGTGAGGCATCGCATTTTTGGGTATGGACACTGAACTTTCGCACACCTGTGTATGTAACATAGATAACTTTAACATAGTAATTTTTACAATTGATGTTACATGCCTGAATTTTAATACAGTTGTCGCCTGGTATCACTTAGAATTGTCAGTATTTAACATTTTATGTTCAATGATGTAGTCGACAACATGTGATTGTTTTTGCGAGATTTACCTTGTTTTCTCTATTAAACGTATTTTTGTGTGTTGTCCTTCATTTTAACCTGTAACTTTACGGTCGATCAAGATGGTTCTAATTGTTATCAGTTAGATTGTTATTTGTGATGTATTGTGAAGGTTATGTATGGATAAATTGGTAATCTTTCCTTGTATAAAGAAAAGTTCATATTTGTATTTTTTGCTTGCCTTTTTGTATAATTTCACTAAGAGTTGACTTGTTTTTCTATTCTAAAGTAATCCTGATGAAGCACAGAATTTATATGCGATATATTGGATTATAAAATAAGGAACTGACTTTTATACAGACAGATTTTATATTTTCTATTTAATTTTCCTGGATTCCTCAACAATCCCTCTCATATGTGTTCTAGAAAATAATTAAATAAATACATAGTTGTGAGAATGACCAAAATAAAATAAATATGAATTAATTCTAATACTGATCATGCTTTGTAATTTGTTTCAGTTTGTAGTATTTTAACTTCTCTGTAATTGAAAGGTGGTTAATTTCAGTTCCATGTTTTTTTAAACTGTGAGATTTTTTGTGACTCACATTTATGAGTCCCAAATATTGAAAAAAAACATGAAGAAAACGCTGTTAATGACCGTCATGAAATTTTAAATCTTTCAAAATTATATTTCCCATTATTATAACACCTAAAAAAAGCAAAAATTATACATATTTCAATACGAACACTTAAATATTTTAAAATCCACCCATTACAAAAGTATCAAATTACAGGCGAGGACCAAACACAAATTTTAAAATATACATTAGATCTCCTAAGATTCAGTCTATTTTCTTCCATATGTATAACGTACAAGTGACACATTATATGTCAAGAAGACGATAATAAAAGTCGAAACATTAAAACTAACATTTTTATTTGATGAATAGTTATCAAGTCGAATTCCAAGAAATAATTATATATATATATATATATATATATATATATATATATATATATATATATATGTATATATATAAAATTAGACTATATGGAATCTTTTTTCTGTGGTGTAGAAAATGAATAAATAAATTAAATAAACTAAAAGATAGAGGAAGTGACTTAGTTTTTGTGGACATAGGCAATGAAATATACGGTATTGTATGAATTCATTTTCTAGTATTTCGCAGGTATTTGATGACGACAGTACATATATTAATAATATAATATTAACTCTGCAAACTATAACACCCTAAGCGCTAGCTGCCTGTTAAACATTGAATGTACATGTCCATGAGTAAATTAATTGCTTTACTATAGTCAACTACTTTGTAACTAGGTCATTATTACGTCAATAAGCAAGTACATATGTACACTTATAATTGAAGAGGAGTGTCGATCTTCGATAGAAGCAAAATAGTCCTTTCGGACTCGCAATCGAATTCAACATAAATTAGTTCGAATAGCTGACTTAGTTTATTGTTCTCTTTCATCAAATATTCCATTTGATTATTATTGTCAGTCTGTGTTTAATGTCATCTATAAAATTCGTGGACATAATAATCATTTCTTTTCCATTATAATTATTGCGGAAGGAGCCCAAAGCAATAATTCCGTTAGATTAGCTGACGTTGCCTTTTGTTTGCCGCCATGCAAGTTTAATGGTTTCGAATAAATGTCGACGTCAAAGTTTCAGAATTTCATCTCGTGCCCATCACAAATTAATTCGTTTCCCTTTGTCGCGAGTTAAAATTCAAAAATCAACAATGAGTTCGTAACAGTAACGGCTGCAAATGCAATTACAATTAATAATTTATTCTTGAGGATATCTTGATCAAATTCGTGTTTGAAGACGAGATTTGAATATACAGCGTTATTATGAAATAATTTATGAAATTTATAATTCGATTACGTATTATTGAATCACGAAAAGTGATCTAAACGATCATTATAGGGTTTCATTCTGACTATGTTTGTTAGATGTTCATTATAATTTCTGCACATTTTTCTACTTTGAAAGTTTTGAATTATAATCCAGCAATTTACCTTCTGCATATACTAAGACTTAATAACGTGATTTTGAACTCGTCTTACTTACAATATTTCTCCGATATTCCTCTTTGTTTGATAATTGAAAGTAATAAACATATAAATAGATCGAATTGTCAAGGAGATTTTTATGTTTAATTTTAGTTGCGCTTATATTTTAGACATTTGTTAACACAACGTGCTTCAAATTGCATCTAGTTGTTCATGAATTTCTCCTATAACTTATGATGTTCTGCATTCTTGAAATGGTGTCACTGTCAAAATTTATCATAGAGAGATGTGGTGATGAAATTAATAACAAGTACAATTAATTAGATTATTAATTTATTTAATAAGAAAACTTTAAAGAAAGGATATTAACCAAATATCCAAGGTAAATAACTAATTTCTATAACTCTTTATTATAATTTATAACAAGTGTTCAAAATGGTCCCCATTCTGTTGAATATGACGTTTCAGGCTGTCAAAAATATTCTGTGATACATTTGATGTTACTTTATTACATTTAATTGTAATTGTTTTCATCAAGTCATTTAAGAAAAATCTAACGGAGTAAGATTTGGTGACCACGCTGGGCAAACACCTCTGTTTATAACTCAATGAGGAAGTAATCTTCTAAAAGCGCTAAGTTTAATCTTATAGCCCGAAACTTCTCCATGACTAGACGAATGTGATGATGTAAAGCGGTATTATCCACAACTCTATTAGGTAACTGCAAGTGAAACTATCGCTTACATTCCGCGTAGGAATATTGCCATTCTCCGTTAAGAAATTATGCACTAGTACTAGTAGCTCAGTGCCTAATGAGACGAAGTTCTTTTTTAAATACGTTGTATAAGAGGAATTTCATTTTTAAATTCTTAAGCAAAATAAATACATTACCTTTGATTCAAGGTAGTATAGATTTTCTTTTCTTTCACATAAATGCAATAAGTAAGTACTGCACAAACTTTAATTTATAGTAGGTAGTGATAATATTTTATATTTTTCTAATCTTCTTTTCTGTAAATCACATTACAATTTCAGCAAGGCCATAATCCTCAATAAACTCCACTATAATCTTGGCCAGACTAATTGATCTTTCCTTGATGATGTTAAATGATGTTAATTCTGTATTGGAAGCCTTCTATAATGTTACTTACAAAATATTTTATAGGTCTGTTCGTGAGTTTAAATCTTCCACGGTATCACCTTACCCTCCGCGGTTCAATAGTGAAATTATAGCCAATTTAAAACTTAAGCAGTACTATCATAATAAGTGGAAATATTCTGGTTGCGTTCATTACTTTGAAGAATTCAAAAAATTTTGCAGTCTAAGAAAGCATTTAATTTCTATTCGCTACAAGGAATATTGGTCGAATTGGTCCTTTCTATACTTAAGATAGGGCAATTCAGGGATACCTGGAGTTATGTGCGACGGCTTAACCCAGATACTCCCAAATTAATTTTTTCTTGAAAAAATACATTTGTTGTCTATTTTTACATTAACTGGAACCCAATACACAACTTTTCATTTTAACTTTTTTTATTTTTTTTAGTAATTTTTTAGATAAGGGCCGACCTTTTTAAAGGACAGTGGCATTATAAGGTGTAATCAGAACTAACTTTAAAAAACTTAAGTTTATTTAAATACAATCTTCAATTTGATATTGGAACATAATAAACATAAAAAAATATTGTTGCGTGTGATATTCAACAAAACATTGTTTAGGATGTAACTCCACTTTGCATTTAGCACACCTAAATTGGACTTTCTTGTGGCACCGTCCACATCTGATTTGATTTTCTTGGTAAACAATCAACTGATCTTTACCATCAAATCGCGAAATTTTGGTTTTCATTGACACTTGTTCGTATACGTCCTCTCTTAGTGTTTTTCTAATGGGTTTCTAAAATATCTTTACAAAGAGATCAACGGAAGCCATACTGGTCCATTTTCCCTCCACAGTGGCGGTGAAGTTGCCAGGCGTTATGAATAGCCATATCCAAGCCATGACAAATTATAGGAAAGTACTACTTTTTTCCTCTGATACTCACGCGATAAAGACTGATATTCTGATCTGCCCTGTCTACTCCACCAATATTCTGTTTGTATTTTTTTACCAACTTGGGCTGAGGCACAGATATTTTCTTCTTCTCTTTTTGAGAATATCGAGTCACATTAGTCGTTGGTAGTACAGATTTACAATTGGAAGCAATGGTAACAATATTATTATCATTCCATCGGCAGACTATTATATTCTCCTCCCGTTCTAAAGCATATTCAAATGTCCCTCTTTCTGTTTTTCTCAATTCTTTACCAGACCTTATAATTGATACTGGAATTCTGTTCTCTCTCACCGTACCAGTAGCTTTTATATTTCTGTCTGTAAGCACCAAAAGTACCTCCCACGACGTAAAAAAATGATCGAAGTAGACATGAAAAGGCAGCTGATCTTTTGCTGCGATTATTTTGTCAACGAATGATAAGACCACACTTGCGCCCAAACCCAAGTCTTTGTATCTTTCTGAAAGATTTGTGGTAGATCCTTGATATGGTTCAAAACATTCTATGTAGCCGTTTATAGTTGTGGCCATCCAAAATTTAAAACCCCATCTAATGGGCTTGCCCCTGATAAATTGTTTCGAACCATGCCGTCCAAAATACGGAATCATGGACTCGTCTACACTATGGTTTTCTTGTATAGGGCAAAAGAAAGAAATTTCTGGTTTAATCTTTCTAACAGTGGACTAACTTTTGCAAATTTGTCACCAACTTTTAGATTTGTATTGTGACAACAGTGAAGGTTTTGCATTATAAAATTAAAACGATTCCGTGAAATTGCGGTGTACACAATTTGATGATTAGCATCAGAGCTGTTTTCCCAATACAAAGATCTTCTTGAGACACTTGTATAACCGCTGTAAATAAGTACTCCAAAAAAAACATTTTATTTCATCTAGCGTAATATCTCCATTTCTGTTATGTTGCACTGCATAAATATTACTATAATTTAGTATCATTTGCCAAAGTTTCTCGTCAAAAAAGAGACCGAACAAATCCAAGGAAGACATATTATTATTTGCCGTACTTTCATCTTGCCATTTTGGTAAATTATTTGTAATGTCTTCCCTAACCCAATGATTACTTTTCTGTCTTTTTTTATATTTTTTAAAATGTGACAATGGGATATCATCATCACTATCGTGATCGGTATCAAAAATCGCTTCAGCTTGAGTATTCAATATTCTACCTGGAAGATTGTTCATAGTAACAATTTCATCATCTCCGGAGTCTTCATCGGTAACCTCTTCATTAGCGTTAACGGGAGGAAACACTGCTATAGCGTCTGGTATACTGTGAACATCATCAATGTATTCTACTTCTTCTAATAGCTCATGGAGCGTAAGAGGTCTTTTCAAATAACTGAAAAAAAATAGTACGTGTTTTAACCATTGTCCTTTTAAAAGGACGGTTGTGTTTGTAAGGATATGTTGCAAAAATGAAGCAAAAAACAAAGATGTCTAAGTGTAAAACCATAAAGTTATGACTATACCAACTCATCAGTGTAAAGAAATAGTAATGTTATGCTTGTAATTACGTAATTATTTTTACCTCCAATTGTCCATGACAGAAAGTAAAAAAAGTTTCACACACAATTTACAATATCTGCAAGTCTTCAAAACTTACACTGCTGCAAATCTTGGAAAGACGTTGTACATGCTCTGTTTAATGATAGACTGGAGCACCATCTTTCGGAAAATAGTTTAAGTTGTACAAAAAAAAAGATTTCTGTACCGACCTTTTAAAAGGACGTTGGTAGTAATTGGGTTAATGGAACTAGACAATCCACAGGACTTTGTTGATTCATTTGCACATTATTTTTCTAAAGTGAACACTACTCCTCTCTTGCGTCCGTATCCATTGATATTCCTATGGATCTCTCCTCTTTCTGGATTAATCCAGTTACTGTCTTCTCGATGATTCCCAGTGTTATTATTAAAGATGCCCGTAATTCGCTCGCTCTTTCTTTTCAAAAAATTATCTATCTTGCTATTTCTACATCTGTCTTTCCTTCAGCTTGAAAGCGTGCCAGAATCGTTCCTGTTTTAAGAAAGTTGATAAATCTAGTTTCTCCAATTGTCCTGTGGCAATTTTCGAGCAATGAATATGTAATTCCATATTTAGCAATATCCGCTCCTATATATATCTCTACGTCAGCATGGTTTCTTCCCTGGTAGATCCACTTCGACTAATCTGGCCTGCAGTTTACCGGTGAAAGTATGGATATTTAGGGACAGGTGGACTGTGCCTTTGACACAATAAATCATCGTATATTACTGGGCAAATTATACTCTTACGGTATCGTGCCTTGTCTCTTTAATTTAATACAATCCTATCTAGAAGATCGAATTAATTATGTGTTTTACAACGAACTTAGTTCGACAACATTTGCTTCGTCTTCTGATGTTCCCCAGGGTTCAAACCTGGGCCCGCTATTATTTTTTGTTTTCATAAATGACTTGCCACTCAGCTTGTCTTTTCCGGTCTTGTGCTAAAGCGAATTATCTTCGTTCGAACATCGATAAATACTTCGTTATATCATTTACCTGCAAGTTGACTTCTGTTCATCATACTACATAGATTCACAGAATAAAAGTGACGTACACCGACATTAAAATTGATCAATTTTAATGTCTGTGGACGTAACTTTTATTTATTGAACTCTACATTTTTATCTCTCTCGAAGCAACAAACTCGTTGCAAAATATAGAGCCAATTAATAAATGAGATTTAATTGACAGACGGGTTGCTAGTTTTTAATTTATTTTAACTTATGTATATATATATATATATATATATATATATATATGGTAAACCTAATCAGTAGGCGATGAAAGGTCTGTATATTACTTCAAAATATATGTATTTAAAAAACTCTACATGTTTCGGCTGTATACGCCTTTTTCAAGAGAATACAAAATATGAATATTCATATTTTGTCTTGAAAAAGGCGTATACAGCCGAAACATGTAGAGTTTTTTAAATACATATATTTTGAAGTAATATACAGACCTTTAATCGCCTACTGATTAGGTTTACCATATCATACCAAGGTCACGAAGTTATTATATTTATATATATATATATATATATATATATATATATATATATATATGAAATAAGTGCTTTCTACATTTTACAACGATAATTATTCGATTTTTTGATGATATATATTGACACATATCTTTAGCATTACATAAAATATTTTGTTATTTTTGATTGGGTTTGTGTGCTAGAAATGCTGAGCAAAATTGCTCCCTCTTGCAATCGTTTTAAGTTTATAATGTCTTCAGCATCCAAGCTGTTTGTTTGAGCCCAGTATTAAGTCATATCTAATGCTTTCATGGCATTCGAATGCGGCACTTTACGAATTTAAAGTTCTTGATATTTCAATAATTCATCTTCATTATCTTCATATTCGTTTACGTAACTGTGTTTATCCCATTCTTCAATATGAGTCTTTGCGGTCGGTTCGCTTTCAAGATTATTCAATAAAGTGAATGTTTCAGGTATGTCGGCAGTCTCTTCATTCCATTTGCGCTGTAAAACGCATAAGGGCAGTTGTAACTTCTTCGTCAAATTCAGTATTGCTACTGTCTGGTAATGTGTGCCGACATTTAGGAATAACAGGTTGTTCAAATTTATTCCATGCAACAGCTAGATTCAACACTGCATCCTTTAGCGACAGAGTTTTAAGAGATTAATGAATATTTTCTGTACTGGAAGTGAGTGAACTTTTTCTATAGTAAAATTTAGTGAGCCGTAGAACGTTCTGATCTATAGGCTGTATCAATGGTGTTGCGTTAGGGGACACAAACATAGTCAATATTTTGCCATCTGTTGTTTTTAGTCCTGCTTCCGAGGGTTGAGAAGGAATGTTATCAAGAAGAAGGATGGAATATTCTGTCATGCTTTTACTACGTAAAAAAGCTCTAACCTAAAATTATTAAAATAAACATGGCAATTTCTTTTTTTGGTTTGGACTTACATCAGGAACGAACTGGTTAAGAAGCCAATCTTGAAAAATGTCTTCCGTCATCCTTGCATTTGCGTTCTTCTTATAGGCAAGTTGCTATGATGCAAAGAGCGCTTCAACAATTCTCAAAAATAAAAAACCAAATGAAAAGCGAAAATTACTATATATACATACATATTTATATACATACATATATATACATATATATATATATATATATATATATATATAACATTATTGGAGGTTTTCGGCTTTTATATGAAATATTTACAAATATCAAGTTAGTATGTAATTGCAAAGTAAGGGGGTATGCAAACATTGCTGTCTACAAATTACAAAGCAAATCATACGAAATTTTTAATTGAACGGCTAAGAAATTATCTAATCACTTATATATATATATATATATATAACTATCTGAACAACAGCCCTCCGTCAAAATACGTATTCCCCGGGTTCACAAAAGCATAATACTAGCGTGAGTCTAAATGCTAAATTATAAACTGGATCTTTTGAGCAGACCCTGTATACATCGAGAGGCTTATCGATATTATTTTAATAAAACTAAAGTTAAAAATTACAAACTCGAATAAATTTTAGGAGGGAAAAAAGCAAGCTAAATTTTAGCCGTACTTCTTGGCGAAAGAAATTTGTTTTGCGCAAACTGAGGAAAAAAAAACTTATAAGAACACGTGAGATTTCTCCGCAAAGGCTGTTCTCTTTTGAAACCAAAAAACTTACATGAACGAAACTTTACGTTATATTTTTATCAATGGGATTATTTTAAACTTTGAAAAATAACAACAAAGAAAAGAACTAAGTAATGTTGCATTAAATAAATTTAAATTAAGATTATTAATAAATTACGTAGCATAAAAAAGAAAGTTGACTATAAATAGAAAATGATTAACAAAAAAAAAAACAATAAGAAAATAGATCGCTTAGCTCTGTGTCCGAACGTCTGAAGGTAGAACGGTCCCAATTGTCGCCGATTAATGAAACGCAATAGATGTAAGGCGTCTTCGGCAAGCCGTGCAAAAAACTGTGTATCGTCCGTAGCCCATGAAAAAAAAATACCTATTAAAGATGCAAATAAACGAATAAAAATTGAAATAAATAAATTAATTTCGACATTACATATCACAATGAAGTTCTAGTGGTTTAATTTCGTACAAATTATGTGTCGTTGAAGGAAAATTAGCCCCTCTCATCACCATAAAAAATCCCCTTACGCGTAATTGGTACTTCCAATAAAAAAAAATACGTGAAGCTTAATAAAACCCTTAGTGCAGGAGGGCTACAAAATCGATATTCTAAATTACGAGATAATTAAAGCCCTATAGATAAGCTATCACGCGATGAACGAGAGCGGGATCGCGACTTTAAGATATCGGTGTCGATCAGAGTGGGGAAAGTAACAAAGAAAGCTAATACGCAATGATACCTACAGGTATATGAACTAAAGCATATGAACTTACAGGTAGGTTCAAAATTAATAGAATAAAATTGTGAAGAAGGAACTCTAATTTGCGACAAAATAATTAAGGCTCTACGAACACGTAACATACTGGATTGGAGAAATGTTTAAAGCATTTAGGCTATTTTGTTTTTTCAATTACAAGCGGCTTTAATTTGTGCGAGCCAGCCTCATTTGTACAAACAAAGAATGTAATTCTTTATTTTGAAATTTTGATTCCTGGAGCAGCATTTTTTCAGCAAGTAAAACATGGGTTCTCTCAAGCAAAAGTTTCCAGAATAACTCACTCTCATCAGCATTATAGATTTGATGTTCATTTAAATCAAATTCCGCAATTTTTTGTTTCAGTTGTCGTTTAAAAGAATCCATTAGATGAGGCTGTGTGATAATTTTTCTCCGATAACTTTTAACTGTCGCATTCCGAAGCGCTTTTTAAAACGTTGGAGCTACTGGGATTAAAATTATCCGTAATTTATTCCACTTTTTCATAAAAAAAATAAAGCCTTTTGCAGAATTATTTCAGCAGTAACCGGAATGTGTTTTTGGGGTTGTTTAAGAAACCATTTGTATAGAATTTTGTCCTTTTTTTGATATTACACTTCTTTTAATGTACGATTTTTTCCTAGATATTGGCGTAGTAGCCAAAACAACGATGATTTCTTCCATTTCATATTTAATTGAGCAAACTGTCGATTTTGCTACGTCACACCTAAACCTTTCTCATAATCTTCTATTAGTTTGCCTTCTTCGGGTAAAGACAAACACTTTGCTTGAACTTTTGTCATTTCACGGCAATTAACAACACACAAGAGCATTTACTGAACATTGTAGCGTGTTTTTGCATATTGTAGCATATCATAAAGACGGGGGAAACCTCTGATAACTTCAAAATTGAGCCCGTTTAGAAAATATTTCGTGTTCACGGTACTGAGATATTTACGTTAACGTATTTTCTCGCTAATAGGATCTTACTGTACTACACTTTGATATAAGCCAAAGGCTGAGAAGCATTGTAAGATAAGGTTAAAATGAAGATAAGCACACTAACACAAGTATCACTGTATGTACAGTTAGAAAAGAATAAATGTTGGATTAGTTAGAGATTTAGATTTTTTTAAATTTTGCTGGTGCGTTAATAAAATTTCAGTAATTTGTTCTAAAATTAAGTTTAGAATTCTAATTTCTTATTCCCTCAAATATATGTATCACTGGATTTAATTTACCAAGCAAGTAGAATTCAAGATATAAAAATAAGTATTTTATTTTCAATTAACGAAATTTACTAATTGCAAAATGCCATAAGCAGACGTAATAAAATCTAACAAGGAACATTTCATGCATATCTAATTAAAATTTTATAAAAAAATATCGAAAACTTCACCGTAAAAATTTAATTGCATTTGATAAAGATGTCCGATACAGTTGCGAAATTCAATGAACAACGAAAGTTAATAAATTATCAGTTTGAAAATTCATTAATTTTTATCACCGTTTCCATTAAAACTTTGTAATTATTTAAACGTTTAACCTTTCGATTTTTTTTCTCGCTTTCGTTCTCTTTATCGTAACGTTTCATCGAAAACCGGTGAAGACTTTTACTTTACCGAAAACTTCTTTCTGCGGTTCGTTCCCGTCGCCTCGACGTACCAGTGATTTAGTTTGTAGTTAAACGCGCGAGATTCCTAAATCGAAGGAAATTCTCCCCATCATTTACTTTAATTCAGCGAAAGTAGTATTATTTTTAGATTAAGCGCCTAAGTGCTTATATCTATACACCAGTCTGTGTGTCTATTTATAGAGAAAATGTCAATTAAACGTTTTCATCGGATTGGATATTTCCGTCGATTCCTTTCCTTCTTCTTTTTTTAGTTATACGAAGACGCGGCTCCCAATTTATAGCGAATGTTCAATAAAAATTCTTAATGTAAACAAGTTTCTCGGAAAACAAACTTTAAGTAATCTTTTTGAAGTTTTCAGTTTATAAAGCGATTTGGTTCGAGAGAGCGTGTTAAAAGAAATATGGTTACGTTTTTTTTTTCGCTTCTTTATGTTAAATCTTCGACCAGACAGTTTGAACTTTTTACCGTGGTATGCACACTTTGAATTCTCCTTTTTTTTGATATAATTGTGCGCCAAAGCATACATCAAAATAATTTAAATATCATTCAAGAAACCTATAAATATTAACTCTGAATTCAAAATATTCATTTTCTTCTTTCATAAAAATAAGAACAAAGTTAAAGTTGATTAACGCGAAGATACTTTTATGAGTTCCTTGTACTGTTATTAATTCTAAATTTCTTAATAAAATACGTGTTAATCACCCAAAGTTTGTTAATTTAGAACACCATATTTTAATATAAATAGCTATATTTATTACGGAATATAAATGCTTAGAACTTTAATAATTGGATTTATAACTTGCTTGGATAAGGAGGTAACGTTTCGTTCTGCTTAGATAATGAATTAGTAATAATAATAATAATGAATTAAATTTTTTTTAACCCTAGAATAATAACGGTATTTTGTCCAAACGCTATTACAAACGACACGTCAAATTTACGTGCTATATGTATAGTTTATACATAAATATTTTATATGGAAATAAAACTATATGTTTATAAATCTTTAGAAAATGTTTATTAAAAGAAAGAAGTAAACACTAAATGATGAACTAAGTAAACCTGTTTAGTAAATATAGTACTTTATTTCAATAAGGGAAATTTAAAGAGCGAATAAAAGTACCTACGTAGAATAAAAAAAAAACAAAGTTCCAACTTATAATAAAATATAAACAAATTTTAATCCTTTTTGTCATTATTACAGTCCATACATATCTTTACCTGGTATTCACCACATAGGGTGGGCAAACATTTATTACAGTATGTGGTTGTCATTCTTTTCTTTACGGAAGGGCATAAACTGTGTCCTTTTTTCTGTTTGTTTTCTCCATTTTCTGTTGTGGGTTTTCCTTGCTCTAAACTGTTGTTTATACATTCTTTTAGCTTTCTAGAAAGCGATGGAATATTTTGCAGTCACTCCCGTTGCCAGGGTCTTGTTAATTGTTCTTGAAGTCTAAATAGAAAGTTTTGCCTTGATAATGCCTTTGAACCCCTTTCTATATTGTGTGGTATATTACATATGCATTACGTTGGCTTAATAAGAAAATTGCCTAACTCCATTTCATGAAATTTTACAGGAGAGCCAAAAACGTTTAATTTTGTGAATTTCTCTTACCTATGTGAGTGTTACCTTGATCAGATACTTATTTTGGCACTGTTTCTAGAAGTTTATTAATAATTTTTTTAAAAAAAATTTTTACAAAAAAAAGGAGGTAGACATAGGTATTTCAACATAATTTTTATATTTCTGTGGCAGTTAGGCAAATTGTTAACTTACCTGATGAAAAGTTTAACTAATAATAAAAACTTATTTATTTTATAATTTATTGCAATAGGTACTAGTATTGTATGTATTTTAACTGAAAATATTCTGAAATACGTATCTACGTCTCTGGGGATAGGATATATTCGGACACGTTCACAAAAAATATTAATAGTGAACCTGCATTTGTGTTCTTCACACCAGATTTTTAATAATATTTTATATTATTAAAAATACCTTTGAATTTAATCTTTCCCCACAAAATGTGTTATTGATGCTTGTAATTCAGTATCTTCATGAAAATGGCGTCCTCTAAGCTCTGAATCACAGTCACTTGGAGCCAGAGCAGTATTATGCGGTGAATTTTCAAATTCTTGAAAACCACATTCGCGAATTATAGAATGTGAAGCTAAATCTGTATCAACGTGTGTTGCAGTAATTGAACATATTTTTACAATGTTGCTCTACATTTTCACGAGTATTGTCTTGTAATCTATGCAACTAACAAGGACAGCACGTGCGTTGGCACTTGCATTACAATCTTTAGGATCAATCAGTAAAATGGCCAAAGCCATGCGAAAATATCGTGGACATCACCTTTCTTGTTTATTGAATGGCTTTTGCGTCTCTGAGACAAGGATCATCTAGTCGCCGCCATTCAATCAACTTATATTTGGATAGGCGATTGTAATACAAAACCATGACGATGGACTCCAAAATTGGTTTCGGGTGTTCTCCACATATGCCTAAAACGTCTTCCATTTTTCGCTAACCTTATTCATAATCAAATGTCATATAGAATTCAGTGAACACTTGTTTGAGAAATGTTAGACATTGCTGATAATTCCTCCAGTTTCGGACTGGTAATTAAAATAATATTTAATATCTGTTTACGTTTCGGTTCTATACAGTCTATACTTTTCACAAATTATATTGTATTATAGTCTATGTCACCCAAACTTCGAAGTATTGCTCTTATGGAGATTGCATTTGTTGTTGCCTAATTTCTAACAATAGGGTTATTTAATTTATAGATTGGCTATACGTAAGATATTGATTTATCGATTTGACATTCAAAATGCATGTTGTTTACCTATTAGGTTAGAAAACTCTCGTCTTAAATCTGTATTTACAAGACGTTCAATTTAGTTAACATTATTAATGCAAAAATAGGTAGATGTGCATAAATTAAACAAAATCGTTTCGACATTTTTTTTTAATCCAATAATGTAATTTTATTTTGGATTATTTTATAAATATGAGACATTTACAGTGTGCACAACTTTCATGTAAGACAATATTATTCTCACAAGTGAATCAAAAATAAATAAACAAATTAGTAAATCAATGAATTAAAATACATCAATGTCTGAAGAGCTAGCAGAAGAAGATCCAGCTGACAAATGAATAATAAATTCTTTAGGATCATCCTGCATTTCATCTAATCTCCACATCTCCTCCTCAACTAAAAATTTAAAAAATTCAGAAAAAGTAGTAATAAGAAAAGTAAGTTGCCCTACCATTCATAACATGTTTGATATAATTTTTCCAGTTCTGAACTGAAACATTTTTATAACCTTCTTCTATGAGAATTGGTATTTCCTTCGTTTTAAAAGAAGTATTGTTGTGCTTGATATAATTCTTCACCTGTGCCCATACCATTTCAATAGGATTTTACTTCTGCTGATGAGCCTGTAGAAAGGTGAAATACGTATCTGCGTCTCTGGGGATAGGATATATTCGGACACGTTCACAGAAAATATTAATAGTGAACCTGCATTTGTGTTCTTCACACCAGATTTTTAGTAATATTTTATATTATTAAAAATACCTTTGTATTATACAAAACTGGTAGGGTTTACCTACTCATGTATGTTTCAATTATTCTGAACTAATATTATTTATAGTAATATATAAAAAACTAAATATTCATTAACACTAAACTAAACTTTTTTATTAATGAGGCAGATTTTTGTAAAAATCATGATACTCTTGATTAATTCCTTTGAGCAAGATCATGAGGTGTTCGTATTTTTCTCTTTTTATTTTTAATCTGCTTTCATATAGCACCGGCACACTTGAAGTAGGTGTATTGGAAACAGGCTTCCAATTTCTTCTAGGCAAATCACTCCACTCGGAGGTATGTCTCAATTTGTATTGAATTGAACCATTTTCATATTTAAGTCCTTTAATATTAGATACAACTGGATCTCCAGTGCTACGCCCAGGCCTTATTGAACTGTAGTATTGATTAATTAATTTAAAATTTTTGAAAAACTCATGTGTAAAATAGTGGACGTTGTATGGAAACGGATTATGTCTTGCCTTCCTACGAATTTCTATATAATCCGCTGGGAGATTTATCTTAGACTTTCTCACAATCCTTTCTATAGCCGAATGGACAGAATCCACTTCCATTTGGGTGTGTCCTTTCACTAGGTATTTTTGTATAATTACTGTTTCATACAATGTGGTCACATGAAGAAGGGCATTACTTAAGGTAACATTACGGTTCTGGCCACTACAACCGTCACTGTATATAATAATATTATTTGTATTACCATTTTTTGAAAACACCTCAACTTCTAAAAAGTTAACTAGAATTGAGGAGAATTCGTTGGCAGTCAGTTGTCCCTCAGACTCGTTCCATAGATAGCAATATACCTTTTTTGTTTTTAAGTTGTAAATCGTAAAATTATGAACAATGAGTTTTGTTTTAAAATATATTGATGAAACGTTTGTTTTAGGACTTAAGAGCACAGACTGCAAATCAATAGTGAAGACTTCTACATTATCTGCCACTTAATCTTTTGATTTTTCTGCCCTTGTCTCTGGCCTTTAGTGTCTGATGTAATGTGTATTCTTCTTCGTTAGCATTATTGGTGCGGAATCCCACGCAAAGGTCACATTCGTCTTTTTTTGGGCGAAATAGGGATAAATTCAAATTATCGAATGTGGTATAAAACTTTGCATTAGATACAGATTCAGTTTGCTTTGTTAGGCAATAGTCACTTTTGTAAAAATTATAAAGTGCTGATTTTGTTAACCACAGAGGCTCCAGGTATAATTTATTGCTGGATCTGCGACAGTAATGGCTTTCCATTTTCGGTAGTCCATCAAAGAAGCTTTTTAAATGGATATCACATTCTGATGACTTACCTTGGCGAACCAAACACTTTCTGTTGAGCTTAGGACCCTCACTTATTGTAGTGTCGTTTGTATTCGCTAAGTCACCTTTTACCCATTCGACCACAGTTCTTTCTTTTAGTCCTAAGGTACCGGCAAACGTACGCTTAAAAACAACTATGTCCTCAATACCATTCTTAAGTGTATAAGTCATTGAAAAATTTCTACTGGATGTGCTATTATTTCCTCTTCTTCTTTTTACCTCTCCTATCTTTACCAACCCCTTCACGTGCTTCTTTTTTTCTTTCCAGGACATACTAGTCCAAAACTGGTTGAATATTTTTCGACGATAATTTTAAATCGTCTGCAAAGAGCAAGTTTGGAGAATTCAGCCCAAGAGCCAAGTTATTAATGAATAAGAGAAACAATAAATGACCTAAATTAGTTCCTTGAGGAACACCTGAAGATGGCGAAAAGCTATTGAAAACATGAACCCTATAAGCTACATAACAATTACGATTGGTAAAGCAATGATTTGAAAAATGTAACCAGTGATAGGGAAATGCCAAGAGCATCGAACTTAATTAAAAGTAGAGAATGATCAATGTCGTCGATAGCTTTTGCCATATCCATGAAAATAACGTCGACTTGTTTATAATAAGGATAACACACAACCGCTCCATATTCAAGCTTAGAGCGCACATATGCGTAATATAAAGTTGTTAATCTTCTGGGGTCATCAAAATTCCTGGTGGCAGGTATAATGAAGCCAAGTGACTTGACCCGGAAATTTCTACTGCAACAATTCGTGCTATTCCCGCACAGTATGGTGGTGCCATCTTTATGAAACCATATGCTTTCGATATCCATCCCCTCCAATTTGGGTTGAAAAAACTCACTTTTCATAGTGCGATAATGTACGTCGGTCACCATCACAGCAATACCTGCCGCATTGTCAAAAGAGCCCAATCACTCCTCTCGCTCAAAATCCGCATCAAATAGTGGTTCGTGGTTGTTGAGTGTAATGTGAGTATTCTCGTTGTCCCAAATCCGACTGTTACGTTTGTTGAGGTAGCTGACCAGTTGGAAATGCGCTTCATCGCTGAAGATGGTGTTACTGGCAAAATTGTTTTAGGTTTTCAAACACATAATCAGCGTTTTCATGCGGTTGCAGATGGTTGGTTGACTGTAATTGTTGCGTCAGTTGAAGCTTGTAAAGGCGCAAATGAAGATACTTGTTCAGAATTCGCTGTATGGTTCATCTAGTCAAAAATGGGGAAAGTTCTTTGGAGAAGCTTAGAAAATTCAGTACAATTTCTGATCGGCGAAACGTACACGATTGATCGACAATTCGACGATTAATTGAAAAGTTCGAGTAAAGTAATTTAGTTACAGAAGCTCAGACACTAAAGCAACGTTGTAGTCGCCGGTCTGCTGAAAATATTGCCTTTAGTAAGTGAGAGTGTTACCCGAAGTCCTCGAACCACCAATCGCTGTCGTGCACAACAAGTAAACATTTAACAAAATAAATTTTGACTATGACAAGGCGTTGTTCGACAGTCAAGCGATTCATTTTCACTAACTGCAATGTTAATAAAAACTGAACAATTTCAGGCGTTGCTAACCGAATGGAACAACAATGGCGCGAAATTTAATTTATGCTTTTTATTGGCACCCATATATTAACTTCACGTAATATAGAAACTAGTGACGAAACGATTATCACTTACGATTACGATTACGATTATCAGCCACAATAATCGACGATTACGATTACGATTATCCCAAAATTTTATACATTTTAAATGAAATATATTTTAAAATTAAGGAAATGTGTATTCAAGTTGTTAAAATCAAAATGTTATAAATTTTAATAATCAAAATTTAAATATTGCAAATTTTTATTCAGAAAACACAGTATTTCTAAGCTTTCTGCAGTCATTCTGTTTCTTTTGTCGGTCTGAATCAATCCACCAGTAGAAAACAACCTCTCCGATGCGACACTAGATGGTTTTAAACACAATTTTTTTTTTGCAATTTCTTTCAAAATTGTGTAGCGGTTTTCCAAAACCGAAAAATGTCTGCATCTTGTAGTAGATTGGATGATTTGATATAGGAATCTACTTCTTCTTTAATTGGATTTCCTGTAAAAAAAAAGCATAAATAGTGACGTTGTCTTTGAAATTAAAAAAGAAAAACAAAAAGTATGAAACAAAAATTTTACCGATTAGAGGTGAAAGAGGGTTATTTATTGTTGTGTCATCAATTATCTCCTTCCAGATATTCCAGATACCTGTTTTGCTGGCGGAGGGCTGCGCAACAGGTGCTACACTGCTCAACTTTGCGTTTTCAGTCCCAGTACTAATGCGCTCTGAGCAGGAAATGTATAGGGCTTCCTTTGCCTTCTGCGGGTTGGAAGCATGCCTTAATGTACGAATTTTAAATCTTGGGTCCAGAGCTGTGGCTATTACACAAGTCATGTTTTGCTCAATGTCTTCAAATCTCCTTCCTAATGCCTCGCATAATGCCAAAGCAACGTCTTTTACACACACACTTGTTGTTTCTTCATTCTGACGCAGTATCGCAGTATCTTTGCTTAGTTCGTTGGTGATGTCTTCAAAAACTGATAGTAATTCTGTGATTTCCTTGATTATTTTCCATTCCTGAGTACTTATGTCATGGTTACAATTAGTTTCTAAAAATACTGCTTGTAATGCAACTCGCTGTTCATATAAATGGTTAAGTGTGTAATATGTAGAATTCCACCTTGTGGTTAATTGTGGAAAGTGACACTTTTCTTGATTTATCTATGATCTGTTTTATCAATTGGTTTTGAAATAAGCCATCCTTCAACATCAATTGTACTGTATGTATTGCACAGGGAATTGTTGAATGCCAGGAACTTCTTGTTCTAAATCTTTGACTGGATTTGAAATGTTTCTAGCATTGTCAATCACAGTTTTTGCATTTTGTTTGCAATTTTCAACTTCAATATAGCTAAGTGGATATTGCGTGCTATATTTTCAGTACAATGAGTTATTCCCTCAAAGGGCATAACTTGTAGGCACATAGATTTTGTTTCAAAGTTATCTGACACAGCGTGAGATGTGAAACTCAAGAAATTATTTCTTATATTCGATGACGAATCGCTTGTCCACACATCCGCTGTTTAGGAAATGAAAGGTAAGGATTTATGCATAAGACGATTTTTTACTTGTTCGTACATATCAGGTATAATTTTTTGCGCAAAATGAGTTCTAGACGGTATTTTATATTTAGGATTTTGTTCAGCAATCTACTGAATCCAAAATGATTCACCAAGTTCAATGGCTGCATATCCCAGCATATCATTTCTGGTGTAAATTTTGTAATAGCAACCGCTCGAGGGTCGTTTATCTCAAATTGAATGTTTTTCTGAAAAAATTCAACTCTACTATCGCTTGTTTTCTTCCAGGAGGCTCAGTAGATATACTAAGGACTCTAGGAACTACATCTTGATGTTTTGAATTTCGATAGAGTGAAATTTCTTGGCATTGTTCCACATATTTGTTGTATTTTTGCCCACACAAGAAATTTTGGCATTGCAGTACTTACATTTAGATTTTTGTAGGATTTCAAACGTCTTTTCAAAATACTGCCAAATGTCACTAGTCAACTTCCGTTTTGATGACATTAGAAGTACTAATAAGTTAAAACACCAAAAAAAAACTAAACAATTACCAATTTTCTCACAAAACAGGTTTGCACCGGCGGTATTCAATTCTGTTACTGTCTGTCTCCTGTATTCACTTGCGACCGCGGCTCGGAACTTCCCAAGCCATCAACGGGGAATTCCTAAAATTTGCATTCGGGTACATCACATAAACATGCTATCCATAAGGCGCGTTTATAAAGGTTGTTAAACGAAGATTTAAACAAAATTTATATGAAAATATTTTTGGCAGATAATCGACAAATAATCGCAATGATAATCGACGATTACGATTAATCGCTAAATATTGATATAATCGTCGATTACGATTAATCGTAATCGGAATCATTTCATTACTAATAGAAACCTAAAAAGATAATTACATTAAAGTAATATAATATTAACTGTGATGAAATATATGAGTAATCGTTTCCTATATACATTCATCAGACAAAAGATGTATTTAAACCAGGTTCATTGAACACTTAACATGTTATTGATCAAAAGTTACATTTAATTTTGATATAGAAGGATATGTACACGAAACACGAAATAATGCAGTAAAAGCTTGTTGAGAAACTTTAGATTAAAACCGTAATCATCTATTTATAAATTTGAAAAAAATGGGAATATTTATTAAAGGCGGATTTAACGGAGGGCCAAATTGAATGCCGAATTTAAAAAATTCGGGCCGTTTTTTTTTGTTTTGCAATTGAAAACTTCAATATTTGATAGGCGGACTATAACATTAGTTCACAAATTTAAGATTGTTTGGTGGGATTTGAATTTTAATACATGATAATGACTAAATATGTTTTTGTGATTTCAAACATAATTTAGATTTTTTTCTATCACATCCAAATACAACACAAATTAGAAAATAAGAAAACATTGCTTTTTATGAACGTATACTACCGTACATATTTAATAATGACAAACAATCGCTCCTGAGCAGTTCCTGTTTATGCAAATCGCTCGAAGAGTTATAAATTTTTGTTTTCTTGCTTTTAAGTTGAACTTGTATACAGAATACAGGATGACTGGTTCTCTACGTTTTGATTTGATCACTTCCACCACAAACAAAAATTCGCGAAAGCTTTTGAATAACCTAATTGCATTTCCAAGATTTCTATAGAATTAATTTATTTTAGTAATAGTACAATATTTTATATCATCCCTATATTGGTGGAAGGGAAAGAAAACAAGCAATACAAACAAATAATAATAAATTTATAGTTAATCCCTCGGCGAATTTACTATAAGCAACATTAGTTCCTTATGCAATTAAAAGTAATTATAAATTCACAACAAATTGATTCTTAATCCGTAGGCGATTACTAGGTAAACATCTTTAATCCCTTAATAATAAATAAACATAAATTCAGACCACTGTACCTTAATTCCTAGTCAATTTTAATGTAATTATATATTTAAAATAAATTGATTCTTAATCCCTTGACGAGTTTAATAACTGTATATTAATAGAGGCTTAATTCTTTTATTGGTTTACTATTACCTGCAAATTTTACGCACAAAATGAGACTCAAGAAAGAGAAATATAGTTTGGACACCCGAAACAGGAATATTTCAGGTAACATTTTCCAAAGGCCGAAAAGGGAACGCACGAAGCGGGAAGATACCTATTAGACTGCCTATTTTGATATGCGATTTAAATTTAAACAAAGCATGTGCTATTTGGATTATTGGATTATTCAGTGCAACAACGTGGAAATTTACATTAGAACTGGTTCAGTAGAAGAAGTTCGGCGTGCATTTCGACAGCAGTTTGGTGATAATAATAGGAGTAATGCGCCAATGGGCAAAACAGTTATGGCATGAGTTCGTCAACGAAAATTATTCTCTGCCGCATTAAAAAACCTAGACGTTCCTGCGCTTGTAAATATTAAACGAGTGAGAGCTGCTTTCACGAGAAGTCCTACCAGATCTGCTAATCGGCAATCACTAGCTCTACGAATATCTATATAAGGGAAGTCTTTACAGAATCCTTCATAACGATTTAAAATATCATCCGTACAAATACCAAATAGCACAGCACCTTAGCCATCAAGATCAGGAAGCGCGGTTAACATTTTGTAAACAATTTTCTAATTGGTATCAAGAATCAATATTGGTACTTATTTTGAGGATGAAAATAACGCCTCTGTAACGGTCAATTACGAGCGTTACAAAAACATGTTACAAACCTTTCTCATCCCAGAACTGATTAGACGGAGATTACTAAATGATGCTCTGTTATTCCAACAAGATGGAGCAACAGCCAGAAACTCCATGAGGAATCTACAAGAATTTTTGATCGGCCGTATAATTTCACGATTTGAAAATTTACCTTGGACACCTTGGTATATGCTCCTACGAGCAATAGTCTTGCGCCTTGTCACTTACCTTGATACCTAACTTCAGATCTATCAACTTACCCCAATAACATGATTGCCCCGGAGATCTTAAGCTAAAGAAACCAACTCAGTTATAGAGGCGAGCGGTAGGGGCCTCTTATTTTTATGAGGGCGCCAGCATGTTTAATATTCTTTAGCCGTTTAGTGACCATAGACACTGCCGGTGGTAAATTTAATAAATCAAAGGTATCTACGTGTTCCATATACTTGTATCAATAAAACAACAATGTAAACAATAACAAAGGAAGATTTATTATAACCCAAAACAAAACAACAACCAAGATATTGTACCACAGAATGTCAAGATAAAGGTTATACCAACCTGGCTAACCACGTCACAATAAAAACGAACTATATCTAAATTTTATCAAATTAAAGTAGTGATAGATTTCTCAATAAACAAAGTAAGTTCTGATCATGAGTAAAAGACTCACCCAGTATAGTGAATGCATGAAATTAAAGAGCAGACTATAGAGTGACTAATATGTGAAAGTAAAAATAGATGCACATAAAATCGGGTGCTTTAGATAAATTCTATAAATTAGATTATACGATTTAATCAAAAAATAGGGTTAATGTATGAAATGAATTGAGCAATAATGATTAAGAATTAAATTAACTAAGATTCTTAATCTAAGAATTGCATAAATCATTTATCAAAGATCTTTAATAAATCTCACATCGAGATGGATACGCACTGTATATGCAATAATTAATTTATATCATACACAATTAATTATTTAACTAGGTAAATTTCAATTTACGAAAAATGTATACCAAAATAAATTTATTAAGATTTGTCCATACTGTATATACAGAAAATATATTAATTATAATACAAAATGAACTGTTCATTAATTTCAATTATAATAATTAAAGAAATTATATTACGCAAATTAATCCCAAAATTTATGTTACCACACAGTATATGTAGAAATTATTCTTACGTAACAAAAAAAATAATTAAATAATTGAATCGGTTAAATATTTTCCCCTTAGAAAAAGCAAAAGGCAAATTTATACTAAATTGAATGACATTCTGGAAATTATATCTCCCAAAAAATGTACTAATTAAATCGTTAATATGAAGAGTTAATTTTACAATTACCAAATTGAACAGAAACCAGGGAACATCATGTGTTAACACCCTATATCTATGACGTAAAAGTGAGGAATGAACATTTTATGCTGAACAGTTACGTATTTTAATACGAAAAAAAAAAATTAATCAATTTACATGCTTATAATACCAAATTTTACACAGGATAATTTTCCTTGTGCGAGATTGAATTACACAAAGTTTCGTTCTCAACAATTAAATCACAATGGTACTATCTTAACACGTGGTTCTTGCAGGAAGGGAACAAGAAAACTGTGGTCTCGTGGTTCACAGGATTAATTTAAAATCTTCAGCTTAATGAGTTTTAAAAAGCGGCCGAACAGATTACGTCCTTTGTTCAATTTTAGTGATACTAGGCCTCAAACCAACTTCTCTTGTTGAACGATTTTTGCAGTCGACGAAATAGCGGATTCGTCACATTACCGAAAAATATATCTTCTCTAATCCGTGAATATACGCGACAAATAACGGTAGTACTAATTCCTCGTTATTTTCACCAGATTAATTAGAATTCATAAACCGCTATTGCGAACAGAAAACACTGTTTTATAAAATTCTAATCATTAAGACAATTTATCACCATAAAGTAATGAAACTAATCACTCAGACTTGAACAAGAGCAAAATGACAGAGAACATTGCCCGATTCGCATTTTTATATCAGACAGTTGCGACGTCATACGAAAAAAAAAACAATATTTGAAAGAATATTTCAATTACAGTATATTTAATTATTTTCAACAAGGAAATCGACAGCAAAGAAAACCTACTACTAATTTACAATATCTTCCCTTTTAAATTTAACTAGTTAAGACCCACGAATCGCTAATTACTACTTTTTGCTATAACACAAAATAAATACTTATAAATGGCGCGATAAGCCGACTCACAATTAGCTTTCAATTCGAAATACCAAATAAATGAAATATTTATTAAGAGCAATACCTGATGTCTTTAAAAATTTCGATAAATACGAAATTCTCAGTATATTTTTACATTAAACAGCATTGTTTAATTAGAATTTAAAAATACTGCTTCGATGACTTGCATAATTTCTATGTTTGAACGCACCCATATGCATTTAAATCACAGCGCATGTCCGACTGACCTGAGATGTTTACATTATTACTTAAATAATGACAGCCAGTAAAATTTTATTAGCTTTACCTAGAATGACACAAAAAAAAGACGAAAGTATTTGTCAAATGACATCTAATTAACCCTTTAATTTAATATGAATTATAGAATACCCATATGCATATCGCTGGTCCGCGTGAATCTAAATCGCATGCACGGGGCATGTACTTAACTGTCAAAGGAATATTATTTAAAGGTGTAAACAACACACAAAGAATAGGAAAAAGATTTAATTAACTAGAAACTCGTACAAAATTACGAATTTAAGTACTGGTACACTAATCTGCCACTGTTCTAATTAACGCCTTTACAGATAACCAACGCTAGATCGATTAATGAAAGTAAATTAATCATTATCTAAACAATGCAAGAACCCGTTATTGAAAGATCTAATAAATGCGTAAACTATTCCTACGAACAAAATTAGCGAACCAATTGTATATACTTAGTGATTCAATAATAACCAACCCACCAAAATGCAAAATCAAGTAATGTAAATTTAATCATTTAGTAGTACGATAGATTAGTAATAATTATAGAAGATATTATTAAAAATGGGGTGTGAAGAACACAATACAAGTTATATATTTGTGAATGTATCTCCTCTCCAGAGACGCAGATACGTATTTCACCTTTCTACAGGATCGTCGGTACGCCCCTGCTGGAGAAGAGATACATTCAACCAAACATAACTACCTTGCTATCAACCATAAATTATTAAGACAGAGCGTGAAAGAATATTCAGCGCTGTCTACATAATAACTGCCGAACTAAGCAACGTGTTTTTCTATAGACGGGAACAACCATATCTATAAAAAATTGTATTATCGTGTCTTCACTACTTGTCGGACGAACCGAATGCGTATATAACAAAATAATTTGAAACATACAGGAGTGGGTAAAAACCGACAAGTAGTGAAGACACGATAATACAGTTTTTTATAGATATGGTTGTTACCGTCTATAGAAAAACACGTTGCTTAGTTCGGCAGTTATTATGTAGACAGCGCTGAATATTCTTTCACGCTCTGTCTTAATAATTTCTGTGTTCTTTACACCCCATTTTTAATAATATTTTATATTATTAAAAATACTTTTGATTATACAAATTGGTGTGGTTTTTACCCACTCATGTATGTTTCAAATTATTTTGTAATTATAGAAGATACTAAAAATATACAGGGGTCGAAATCGTCGTATAACAAGCTAAATCCCCCGACCTAACGGCTCCCAATTTTTGTATATTTTTGAAGACAAAGGTCTATGTATGTCGTCCTGCAACAATTGAGGAACGAAAAGGCCGTATGCGAGAAGAAATCACAGGAATAGATGGAGACGTGGTTCGCCGGGTGATGTACAATTTTGCATTCAGAATTGAAAATTGTATTCAAGTTGATGGAGGACATTTAGAAGAAATGATTTTTAAATAATGATGAAATACATTACTGCATTAAAAGATTTTTTTTGCTCTGCTTACAAGGATTTTATTCGAAATACAAAAATTGTCTAATATAGGGAACCCTGTATAAAGACAAACGAACAAAAGTGAAAAATTCAGTCAAACAACGTGCGAAGATTTTGGAAATAAGAAAGAAACAGGAAAAAGAAACAAAGGTGTTCTACGAGTGTTAAAAGAATGTAATGAACCTATTCATTCAAACTCATTAATGTCGAGGCACCAGTAGTACGTTAGTCATTTGACAGATTTCAAAATTATGCATGGATTGTCAAATATTGGGCTCGTTAAGTATAATTGGTTGAACTCCCGTGTAGAAAAACACAACGCTGAACTTAACAAAGCCTCTTTTGATGGTACGACTGTTTTTTACATTTTACGGAGCAAAAACAATGACTTTTATACGATTTCTAATGGCGATACTCGTACGGTGATTCCCCAATTTAATACCGGATTCTATTGTTTTCATCCCAGATATATGTACGTCACTATTGTTGCGCGAAGGATAAAACAATTACATTCGCAAAAAAATCGAGTCCATTCTGTCCACAATATTCACGGAACATCGGTGTTCGACGGGAGTGGGGGGCCTGAGAGGTTCACGATTAGAAAACAATGTGCGTAAAATTCAATGGTTCGGAAGTGCTATCTAAATTTCAAAATCGTTTCTGCACGCGCGCATTTTTTTCCTCTGTTCCTACGGGCGCGTGTATTGTTAGTATTACGAAAACCGGCACGGAACTCCCACCCGTGAAACTTCACCGTAATATATTTCGCTAAGTCTCTTCCGACGTTTCATCCAAATACCTTTATAAATCCGATCCGAATTTAAATTGTAATTGGAAAAAACGGGGTCGTCTTTCTCTTTATACGCGGTCGGTCGACGTGTCGTCAATTTATTTAGAAATTTTAAAGTTTAATTGAATAATTTAGAATTCCACATAAACGTTAGAGGACCGCTACGAGTTCGTCAAAGGATAACGGTAATGCTATTTTAATTGTATCAGAATTAAGTTGGGCTCATTGGGTAATATGTTTGGAATAACAATCAATTTTGAATACCCCTAGCCGTTTTCGCCTATAACTCTTTTTTATTGTGATAGGGTTGGTTGTTACTTGAAATGAACGATATAACATGAAGTGTGTCCAATGGAGCCGGACGTGCTAAGTGAAGATTCTAGTGAATTTTTTCAATCTAATTTCAAATGAGAACTTAATTCTAACGTGCCTTCTCATTGGACACTGCCATGCTTTTTTTAATGGCTGATGACAGTATTCTGTCACAAACGTTCCGTGACATCATAAAGTTTCTAGGACGAAGATGGCTTTGTAATATAAATTGTATGTCTGAACTTAAGTTAGGAACTATAACTCTGTTTTGTAAATTATTTTGACAGTGACATTATCTGTCATCCATTAATGTGTTAGAATTGCTGAAAGCAAGTTTGAACGTCGAGTTTGAAACATAGCACATTCGAGTAAATTCAAATATGGTTTACAATATAGTGCAAAAAGCGTACATGATTGAAGCCTATTTTCGGAGTGGAGTGCGAATTGATGGAATTTGGGTGTACAGTCAACGTGCATGTTTGGATGATTTTAGAGAGCACTTTCCAGAGTTAGCTGTAATTCCCAAAGATTTTTATAATTGCCTTTCCAATTGTGTTGGTGTGTTTCGTAAGACTGGTTCTGTGGGTCATAAATCACGTACTGGTAGACCAACTGTTCGTTCGGAACAAGTTATAAATGATGTTCGTCAACGTATGGTAAATGAACCCATAAAACCTTTGAAACGCCTTTCTCAAGAGATTGGACTTTCTTATGGAACATGTCAGAAAATTGTAAAGAAAAACTTACACATGCATCCATATAAGATGCAATCACATCAGGCTATTTTGCCGGTAGACTACCCTAGACGTCGTGCGTACTGCCAGTGGTTTGCAAATAACTTAATAGAAGATGATGACCTGCTAAATTTGTCATTTTTCTCTGATGAAGCATGGTTTCATCTTTCGGGGTATGTCAATTCCCAAAATACTCGAATGTGGAGTAGTGAAAATCCTCATATTTTTATTGAATCGTTTCTCCATAATGCGAAACTTGGTGTTTGGCTAGCAGTTTCTCGCCGCAGAGTTGTTGGCCCTATTTTTTTTAATTTCACAATTAATGCTGAGAGGTATAGAAACATTCTGAATGAATTTATTGAACAGTTGCATGATGATGAATTGCAATATGGATACTTTCAACAAAATGGTGCAACGGCACACACAACACGAGAAAATATTGCTTTTCTTCGTGAGTTTTTTGACGATCGGATCATAAGTTTACATACGGAAGTTGAGTTTCCACCACGATCACCTTGTTTGACAATTACGGACTTTTTCGTGTTTCCTCACCTAAAGAATAGAATATTTAAAACTCCTGTTGCTAATTTGCAAGATATGCAACAAAGAATTATTGACGAATGTGCATTAATATCGCCCGCAATGCTGCAAAATGCCTTTAACAGCATGAAAAGGCGTGACACATTGGGAATTGAAAATAACGGTCAACAATTTCAACATTTGCTTTAATTTTGCCTTTTTTTATTAATAGAATTTTGAATACAAGCTGAGCTTGTTGTTTTATTGTATCTTTATTAAATCAAATGACATATTTATTGATGTCACGATGACACTATCAAAATAATTTTCAAAAATTAAGGTTAAGTTACCAGTATGATAATATGGATAAAGTTCAGACATATATTTTCTATTTCAATGCCATCTTTGACCCAGAAACTTTATGATATCGCGGTATAATTTTGATAGTTTTGTTATGTCATGTAAATTTGTGTAATAATTTGCAATTTAGTTTTTCAAAAAATTTTTATTACAATAGCCAAAATTAAAAGAAAATAACACTAAAGCAGATGTTGAAAATGTTGACTGTTATTTTGAAAGCAAAGTTAAACTCTACGTTTTATGCTTTTAAAGCCATTTATTAGGATTTTTTGGGTTGTGTCAGCACAAGAAGTCACAATAGCGTTACGAAGCTCTTCGATTGTGCGATGTCTGGCCTTGGAAATGGTATTCTTGAAATATGTAAAAATAAAGTAGACTAAAATTGTCAAATCTGGAGATCTTGGAGGAAAATTAATAATTCTTGTATCGAAAAATTTTTGCAAAAAGCTTTTGTTTCTCGAAATTTGAGCGCTGGTGCATTATCTTGCTGGAAATATCTTTCCGTTAGTTCATCGTCATGAAGTTTATTAATAAACAGCTCTAATAATTCATTTCGATATCTTTCAGCAGCTATAGTTTTATTAAAAAATATAGGGCAATAATTTTTCTTTTTGAAGTTGCTAGCTAGACGCCCATTTTTTTGTGGATGTAGCGCAGTTTCCACAAATTCATGAGAGCTTTCTGCATACCAAATTCTCATATTTTACTTAGATAAGACATAAGACATGATTTTTGCGCACGAGTTCAAGGTTTAGAAAACGAGCCGTAGGCGAGTTTTCTAATTAACGAGTTCGCAAAGATGTCTTATGAAACGTGTATTTTATACTATTTTTTCTATTCCGCCTTTTAAATATTAAAAAATGTTTAAAATAATAGTCATGTTCAATACGAATATTTTAGATATTTAATTTTTTTGACGTTGGTTACACTGACTTATAATTTGAACATTTAAAATATTTGAAATATTGTTATGTGTTTTGAAATTCAAATTTTTGACTAATTTATGTAACTATCTAATATCAAAATGGACGAAATAAGTAATTGCACACCGCCAGAGCTACGGAAAATTGCAGAAGACAATTTGGAGAATCTTCTGCCAAAAAATCTCGACACATTTATAAAAAGGAATATAACGAATTTATAACTTGGTGTAAAGAAAATAACATCGTGACTATTACAGAAAACATTATGATTATCTATTTCGACAAAGAAAGTAAAATAAAAAAGGCATCTTCCGTGTAGTCCAAATATTCGATGTTAAAATGTTTGAATATTTATAAAAATACAGATATCTCAAAATTATGTAAACTAATAGCATATTTAAAAAGATAGTCTGAAGGCTATGATCCTAAGAAATCGAAGATTTCAGAAATAGAGCACATTAACCAATTTATAATACAAGCCGATGATAAAATACATTTAGCAATGAAAGTAAGTAATAAAATAGTATATTAAAAAACAAGTTTCATAAGGCACCATTTTGCCGCACGAGATCAGTTTAGAAAACGAGCCGCGATAGCGGCGAGTTTTCTAAAGAGCGAGTGCGGCAAAGGCCTTATGAAACGAGTTTTTTATACTATTTAAATTTCAAAGGGTTTCACTTAGTAACGATTTTCATGAAGGAAGGCTAATCTCAGCCGTTACTGAAACAAATGTAGACGCCGTACGAAGAATAATTCAAAACGACAATAGAGTCACGTATAGGATTATTAGGAGCACTTTGTGTATTGGCATGGCTGCAATAAACAAGATTTTACGTAATAATTTGGGTGTGAGAAAAGTCTGTTGTCGTTGGATACTTCATAATTTAACACAGGAACAAAAACAATACCGAGTGAAATGGTGTAAAAAACGCTTAAGAAATATGATGAAGATAGATCTAAAGTAGTTTACAACGTTACTGGTAGTGAAAGCTGGATATATGCATTTGAACCGGAATCAAAATGGCAGTCGGCTCAACAGAACTTAATCCAGTCAAAGTGAAAAAATCTCGAAGCGTTGGAAGACAATAGTAGCCAATTTCTTCTCAATATCAGGAGCTATCACAGTATGCTTGAAAATAAACGTTAGGTTATTGTAGAATGGTACACGACAGTATGTCTGCCAGATGTTGTTCAAAAGGCGCGTTTATGACGCCCTAGATCGGAGATTGTCTTTCATCACCACAATGCTTCAAGTCACACTGAGCGTCAAAGAAACGAATTTTTGAAAGCTTCCAGATTAAAATTACTAGATCATCCGCCTTATAGTCAGGACCTGACACCTACAGATTTCTTTCTATTTCCAAGACTAAAGGATAAAATGCATGGTGATTTGTAAGCCCAGAAGATGCAATGGAGAGCTTCAAAAATCTTATATCTGAAGTGACTCAAGAAGAGTGGGATTTATGCTATGATAACTAGTTTTATCTAATGTCTAAATGCATTGAGTTTAAGGTCGAATATTTTGAAAAACAATAATAAAAATAATTCTTGACTACAACATTTTGTTTTATTAGTTTGCAGAAATAATTGGTGCTACCCTCGTATTCAGAAAAAGTAATGTGTGGTGTGATTTTTGGGCGAAAGGCGTAATTGGTCCATATTTTTTTCAGAATGAAGCTGATAATATAGTTACTGTGAATGTAGCACGATACAGGATAACAATAATAGATTATTTGTTGAACAAATTGGAAGATATACATGTTCACAACATGTGGTTTCAACAGAATGGTACCCCTTGCCATACAGCGGACGAAACACTAATCCATGTACAGAATAGGTTTGGCGATCGAATAGCTTCTCGAAGAACTCTCTCTCTCTTTTCTCTATTTTGCGTTTTTTACATTAATAAATTGCTTAAATTGGAATTATTTAATTTGAAAGTTCAGAGTTTAATTTTTATATAAAGCATGCAGTTGGTCACATTGATACTTGACATTTTCAAATTTAAATCTTGCTATCCGCGAAGTATATTATATTACATATTATTTACTAATTTTAGTTAACTTTACTTGATACTTCATTTAAAAATATAAACATGAGTGACATAGAAACATATATATGTTGTTGTCAATTGTATACAACATACGTTGTTTGTATAAAATACGGACATATATCATATCTGTCAAATGTATATAAATTCTTAAAATCAAATGACAGCAATGATATTTATTTCTGTATTCGAACAACGCCAACATTGAAAAATGAAAAAAAGCGTAACGAAATGAAGCTCATTTCGATACTGTTTTGGGTTTCATAATGAGTTCATTTCGAACGCAAAATAGAAAAACATAATTATAGTAGTATTTTACTAATTTTGTACATTATTTTCTTATAATAGTCATATTAAAATTATGTTAGGTCATTCTTATAATGCGCTTTAATGAAGCTTTCCGTCGTGAAGATATAACAAAGAAGATTATAGATGATATACAGTTTAAAAATGATGTCATAATGGTTAACGTGCTAAAAACTAAAACTTATGTTCCTAGACAATTTATTATAACTCAAAGGTTATGGATTGATTTGGTGAAAAAATATTATCATCTTCTTTCCAGTTATGTTACACATAGGCGTCTTTCCTGCAATATAGAAATGGCTTGGGTGTAAATATTCCAATAGGTATTAATACAATAGGAAAAGTACCAAAAAGTATTGCTACTTACTTGAAATTACCCAATCTTGAACTCTTCACTGGACAATTAAGCGCCATGGAGGATGGAAATCTTCCGCTGTGGCTGACGGTTACATTACGGTTACATTACATTACATTACGGTTACATTACGGTTACATTGATAATTCCATCAAGAAAAAATTAGACATTGCTGGAATACTATCACATTCCACCTAATACGACTACTAAAATCACAGAGAATCCATCAACTTCTAATTCAATGGACAGTGCTTTATTAGTTAATGTGAATCAGTAGGGATTTAAACAAACTATAGTGCGTTCCCAGAATCTGCCTGGAATATCTATTAATGCCCATGAATCTTCTAGAGTTACAGTAAAAGTATATAGCAATTGCAGTATTCACAATGATAAGTAATCTCAATAGAAGTATTTATAGCGTCTAGCTTTGTTAACGAATTTATTGGTACACTCCTTTAGCAAGAGTCTGTCGAGCGCCTTTGTGTCAATATCCTGAAGACGAAATTAAGCCTCATACGAAGAGAAGCATTTTTCGAGAATATCATTATTATTTATGTTATTCAAAAACAGTAGACAATACTGTGTTCTCGTAACAAAATCTACCTGTTTGAGTTCTGAAACTGCTTGAATTTTATATCGAAACAACTTTAAGTCCTTTTTTAAAATAGCATGACATGTTTCCACTATTTTTTATTTTGCGTGTTTAATTTCGTTTAACGCGTATGTATCGCCCTCTGATTGTATTGTATTGTACCGTATCGCCTCCCTTCCGTTTGCGGAGTACATCACCGTATAGAGGAATTTTTCCCTCTCACTCTCTAATGGATTCGGTCGAAGGCCGTTAAAGAATCCAGTTGTGGATTGTGCGTGTATCGTCGATTAAAGGGGAAGTTTAGAATTCACGAAAACTATGGTTTTGAGTTTTTGTTAACGCTTTTGCGCATCCCTGCATAGTACATGAAGCATCCTTGGATTTGACGTGTACCGTTAATTGGGGTTTAGAGGCCTAAAGTGGAAAACTTCCCTTTTTCTGGCATTATTTTAGTGCGGCATATACTATACGCACCTCCTGAATAAACAAAACTACGTCTGGCGAAGACATATCCAGACACTTGACACCTTAGTCGCAACTGTTGTTACGCCTAGCGTATAGAAGTTTAATTCATTTAATTAATATATATATTTCGTCTTTAAATATCTCATATTAATTATATTTAACTATGACATTTTTTTCATTTGTACAAACTTTCGTTTTCGTTACAAAGAGAAAGTATTTCTATTTCTTTTGTTACCTTCTTAACCGCCGACGACCCTTCCGTCTACCTGGACCGTCAACCGATAACCGAAATGTTGAATTTAGAATATTGAATTCGTCTAGAACATTTCAATTTTTAAATTGTTTTAATTTAAGATTATTTACATCTTCTTTTATGTGTCGTGTTTGATATCGTTAGGAAGCTTATGTCACAAGGTTTACTCTAAGAATAATTATGACATTGTCAGACGACGTCTTCAGGTCGCGCTTTTAATTAACTATAATTCAAGATATCGACCCCCTCTTCGATACATCATAAAGCCAACCGTTCTAGACTTCTCTATCGGCACGAAAACTAATAGTTCCTTCTTCTCTTTCGAACCTTTCGTGAGGAAACACACATCGTGCTGTTCAAGTGACGATGCTATCACGCCGACCAGGTGTTCTTCCGCTTCTAAGGTAAATTGCATTGTTCTATGCATATTATTCTTTTAAGTGAATCCATATTAATTTAACTAATTTCTTATTCCTTCGGTAAAACATCGCTCTGCATATACTTGACCAAGGTATATCTTCGAAGACCACGTGGCCACCATCGCCGCAAATCAAAAGGTAAGCTCTGTATTCTTCGATACAGAGGTTATTTTATATACATATTAATTAACCCTTAATTTACTACCCCATTTAACGTTCGTTTCAGAGTATTTTTTGTGTTAATTTTAATCTACTTATTCACCACTCCACGTGTATATAGTACTTTGTTTTATTACTGTTTCACCTTTCCATTTCCGATCTTGTATATTAATTTCTCGATTACTAATTTATCGCCCCTTGTGTATATATTACTAATTTAATGACTTTACACACATCAATTTCTTTTATTTAAATATACGAGTTTCAATTTCTTATTATGTAAATATAAATACAAAATTTAAGGACGCCGCTGTGTTTTATTTTATGTATTAAGTTGTTGTATATTTATTTTAATTAACCAATACCACGCACGTCCTGGACCTTTGATGAGACTTCACCAACACCACAAATTATCTTAATTATTACAAAATAACTAAAGTATAATTTTATATTATTTATCTTAGAATAATTTCCCCATTATTATTAATAGCCGAGCCCTCTATTTGTAATACTGTCGATGGATTCGGTTCTCCCGGTGGAATAGACGAAATAAAATCAGAGGGGAAAACTTTTTATTTAAGAGAGTCACAAAACTCTTGGAATAAAGCAAGTGTTAGAATTTCCAAACATTGTGCTAATAAAAATACGACAACTCTCGCTAACACTGTGGCTTTGTCAAATATATAATACTAACTAAACTTAGGTGCTCATTGAATTTACAATATTAGTGTCTAAACTGACCTAAGTAGGGGTGGTCTTCATTTACAATTAATAAATTTAGGAGTGTAGAAGTTTTGAATCCATTAATTTCTAAAGCTTCTAAATTATTCAAGAGAACATTTTTATTCTATGTATACAAAATTTTGAAATTGGTGTCAAAGTCATGTTTACATTCTAACAAATATTTGCCATAATGAGAATCTGTTTTTTTTTGTTAGGAAACGACTTCATGTCTTCTTTGATTATTGTTTTAAAAGAACGGCCTATTTGGCCCACATACAATTTTTCGCAACAACTTCCACAGTTCAACTCATAGGCCCCGATTTTTCTCCTTTTTCCGTTCTTCCTTTATTATTTTTGATAATATTACCTACGATTTTATTAGTGTTAAATGAAATGTTTATGCTTAGTGTCTTTTTTACCAGTGTGCTGATTTTCTTCGAAGTAGGACCTAGATAAGTCATAGATCTGTATATATTTTGTTCTTTGTTATTGGCAGGAAAAGTAATGTTAGCAGCCTGTTTTAATCGTTTCATCGTCAACATGTTGTCTACTATCACTGGGGCAAACTTGTTATTCACTGCTGTTTGTGTAATTAAATTTAATACTGTTTTGAAATTTGCGTGTTGAGTGGCATCGCTATTAGCTTGTGTAACATATTATGAAATGCCGCTAGTTTGTGTTGATTAGGGTGGTTTGATTTGTTATTTATTATAGAATCAGCGTGTGTGGCTTTATGGTAACTAGAAAATTCATGTGTATTGTTGAATTAGTTATGTTGTTGTTAAAATTTAATAATATGTAAGGTATTCTATTTTCTAAAAATATTTTTTTTTTGTATCCCATTGAATATACAAAGAATTCAAATAAATTTTACCTCAAAGTAGCCCTTGGAAATTATGATTATGTCTTAGCTTGTTACTAATTTTAATAGGAATTTTGTTGGTTATGAGATGAGTTATTTGATTGAAATGACAAATGTCAAAATAATAAAACGAACATTTTTAAGTGAATGAAATATGTTTATTTCCAACAAACAAGCAAAATTTTATAAAAAATGTTCAAAGTGTCCACCACCTTGTTCGAAACATTTCTCACATCTTCTTCTAATGGAGGAAAAAGTGTTTTGTAGTATCGCATTGTCATTTCCATTAATTCTTTCAGCAATTCTGATTTGAAGGCCTGCAAGATCAGGTATCTGTACTTGATAAATTGAGTTCTTTAAGAATGGCCATAAAAAGAAATCACATGGGGTAATGTCACAAGATCTTGGTGGAAATTCATGTTCAGTGTTTAAAGTTATAAACCGATTTTGAAGAAATTGCTGCAGAATATTAATTGTTTCACCTGGTGTGTGTGCTCTAGCTCCGTCTTGTTGAAAGTAACCCTGTGTTATTTCTTCGTCGCCAAGCTGTTCGATAAATGGCATAATAATTTCTTGTCGATACCTTTCTCCTGTTAAGGTTCCGTTAAAAAAAATAGGGCCAATAATTCTCCTTCGACTAATCGCACACCATACACCAATTTTCTGCGGATGAAGTGCGGTTTCAACAAAAAAATTATGTGGTTTCTCATTAGTCCACATCCTCATATTTTGTGAGTTCACATATCCATTCAGATAAAACCATGACTCATCAGAAAAAAAGGTTTTGTCAAGAAGGTCATTATCAAAATTATTTAAGAACCACTGACTAAACGTTATTCTTCTGGGATAGTCGATTTCCTTGATTTCTTGATAACAGGTCATGTGATATGGAAATAAATGTAAGTCCTTTTTCAAAATTGTATGACATGTGCCAATTGACACACCCACTTGTTGTGATAATGCTCGTACAGAAGTTCTTGGTGCATTATTTATAATTTCTCTTACATTATTAACTAGCTCTTCTGTACGCTTTTTCGCCCGACCTGCGCCTTCTTTCTGTTTAACACTCCCTGTTTCTCTGAAAACCATAACGGAATGTGTCACTGTGTGCCGAAAACTGTCATAATCAAAGATGACGTTAGGGAACTCATTTCTAAATTCTTCTAAACAATCTTGAAGAGAATACTGCCATTGTCCGTCAATCTTACGTCCGTTTCGAAAATAAGATTTTAGCATGAATGATTTGTGTTGTATAGTAAAAACCATGTTAAATCAATTTTAAATTACAAAGCAATTATTGTCAACTATGCATCTGTCTAATTGACAACTAATGCAAATTTAAATTATTAATAATCATACGTTTTTAAAGGAATGGCCTACTAGAGGCAAAGCTTATTTGAGCGCTTTTTACATTTTTTCATATATACAATAATAGCGATGATGAAGGCTAGGTAATTTATAATGAATAAAGGTCGGATTATATGTAAAAAAAAACTGAAAATATGCGCATAAATATTCAGACATTTTAGCCTAAATATGCACTTCCTTATGAAAAATATGCAGGTAAAAAATACAAGGAATGTTAGAAAATGCAAGACTGTAGAAAAAAATATTCTATTATGTTTACCATAAGTTTATTTAGAACATTTTACAACATAATTAACTATGAAAACAATTTGCAATCACATATTTCTCAAAGTTTTCAACAAAGAAATTGTGACGCTTGTCTGAAAACATGTATTTATATATTGAAAAGTTTCGTTCTACGTCGACGCTTGTTATAGGAGCATATTTCAAATTAGAAATATCATCTATTGTCAACTCAATATTTTCTACTGAATCCCCTCACAAGATTTTAACAATGTCTTTTAAATTTTTTGAACCCTCTTTTTTTCCTATTACACTTAAAAATTTTTCATACACGGACTGTCTCACATCTCCTTTAACATCAAAACATGACTTTTCAAACTTGTTTACTATTTCAACGCCCTCGATTAGCGACATGAATTGTTTTTCCAACTGCAATATAGAAGTGGAAATAAAACTGTAATTGGCTTTAATAAACGCCATCTGTTGAGGTATTTCTTTACTGGAATACACCTTTAGGGCATCGATCGCAGATTGTGCATCCCTATCAAGATCCATAATAATTGTCCTTATTCCTTCATAATGGTTTGCTTGAAAAATAGCAGCCTTCAACCACGTTCTCCATCGTGTGATTACTGGTTGAGGATGAAGCGGAACACCGGGTAGACGTAAATATTCTTTCTACACTTTACGACGCTATTTTATTCGAATTTTTCATAGAAAAAAAAATTCGCCCTTAAGTAAGAAGGCAAGATATATTCATCTGTTTCCTTTGATGTAATTCAAGGCATCCCCATAAAAGTTTCTAATACACGCCTTTAACAGCTCAGAGGTAAAGCAATGGTCCGGCAAGCCAGAGGTCGTGGGTTCGTTTCCTACTTAAAGGCGAATTTTTTTTTTCTTTTCTATGAAAAATTCGAATAAAATAGCGTCGTAATGTGTAGAAAGAATATTTACAATTACATTACTTCGCGAAAATGCAATAAATTTTTGTACCGGGTGGATGTTGTTTGTAAAACTGAACTGGTAATGGGGCCTTTAAAAATACTTTCTTAGTACTACTAATTAAAATATTTACTAAGGGAAAATGGTTTCTGACTTCCTCTGCAACACGATTTAGTTCGTGCGCCAAGCAAGTTGTGTTAATTAAATTTTGGTAAAAGATTTTCAAATTGAAAGCTGCCTTCACCATGTATTATGCAGCATCCGTCAAAAGCAATAGAATTTTCTCTGTTCGAATCGATTCCGGTAAGAAATAAGTTGTCAGTGCTTCCTGTATAAACCTTGTCATTGTCAAATTATTTGTCTTTTCCAACTGTTTGGATGAAACTAAATCAGATTTTGCTGGAACCGATATGTTAAGGATACCAATCATTAAATTAACTATGTATCAGCCCACACTACCAGTAGTTTCATCTACGCATATATAATGGTAATTGTTTGCAACAACCTTCCTAATGCTATTCAATGTTTCTGAATAGATACAGCGAATATAATTTTTTCTTAATGTGCTCTCGTCGGGAATGTTATATTTGCTGATGTAGTTTTGTAAAAATAACTTAACATTTAAATTGTTTAATTTATGTAGTGGAATATCTGCCGACACAAACATTTAACAAAAATCTTCATTAAATTGTTCTTGTTCCGATTTTTTGGAAGTTATTGCGGTAATGTTTGCTGACTCTTCTTCACCAATTTCATCTTTGTTAGTTTTGTATGTTGGTCGACTTGGAACTTTCTCTCACTTGTAATCTGCAAAAAAATATCGCATCATCGGTTGTTTTCTTATGAAATAAATGTTAGTAAAAGATAAAGGAATAATTAAAACCTTAATTAATTAATTAATAAGAGGAAATAAACTTAAAATTTTACTCACAATCTTGCAGCATGCTACGCAAAACACTTTTTCTCCATCCATACGCAATTCTGAATAAGGTGCAATCCACCCAGGCACAGTCGCTGTTTTCGGCATTTTTGCTATTATATATCGCAACTCACTACTCACAAGTTTACACTTCGAAAAGCCAATGTAAAATGACGTTTAACATAAAATTACTTTCGAATATGGGAATAAATTTCTCTGAATAGCAAAGAAACACGTATACTCCTAATTTTCTGGTAAAATGTATATTTTTGTATTTATTTATCAGTTTTAAGGTATTAGTTTTTCCTTGAATTTTGTCTCGGCCTGGATGTATGGGAAGAGCATTAATAAATTCTTGGAGACGCTTATCGGAAAAGTAACGAGAAGAGACTTAATAAAATGCTATTTTTAATTTAAAGAGGGCTGTTTAATTTTTGTTTGTTACGTCCACGACATATTGTTAGTAATGCCTATATTAATTTTGATTTAGTAAATAAATAAAACTCGGATACTTAAAATATGCAAACGTGCTGAATTACTACCAAAATATGCAAATAATATACAAAATGCGTATATTATGCAAATATGCAAATTTATGCAAACTGTATATAATTCGGCCTTTAATAATGAATAACCCTGTATATTTGACTTACTTTGAGCTTAAGCTGTTCCTATTTGGTGAATTGGTACTTCTTCTATAAGAGTAGGTCCTCAATAGGTGTATCTCAAGACATCTTCTGCTTGTAAAAGGTTCGCGAACATCATAGATAGAACAGATTTTCTATCTACACTCGCTTTTGCCAACACACTTTAGGTAACGCACCTGTATTTTTGCAAGGGAATAATTTTCAAAGCCTCCTTTGATGTGGATTTTTTCTTTCATTTCACTATTATAGCGATAAGGTTATTGAAGAAAGGAAAACTATGCTCTAGAAAGAACAAGAATCATAGAACGGAAAGTAAAGGAATTGAAAGTAAACACCACACGAAAAAATACTTTTATTTTATTGTAATTTTACTATCCTATTTCTCGGATTTGTACTTTAGCATTAATGGACTAAGTATTAAAAGTTCAACAAATGTTAATATTGTGACACCACAAAATACCTAGTTTTTAATCAGTACAATATACATCTTTAATTCGACAATTTCCAGCTTGTAATCAAAGATTCAGTATTTAGCAGCAATTCTCCTGTGCTTAAAGAATTAAAGGAGAACAAATTGCTACATAAATATTCCATTAACATTAAAATGAAGCACTTCCTTATTTCTGCTTTAATTTTATTAAAACATAATTACAAATGCCCAGTAATGACTAAATTAGAGACTAGAACAACAGAAATTCTAGTAATAGTAAAGTAACGAACAGTATACCGTTCACACTTTCCAGGTCAGGCGGTTAAAATTTTATTTCGCCTCGTGCTTGGCGTTATCGTAATTCCGTTTCTCCCGTAGGGGTTTCCTTTCGTTTTACGGGAAAAACTTTGTAATTTACTGGACGTCATAAAAACCGAGACTCCCAAGCAAATAAATAGTTTCAGTTTCTTTGTTTAATTAAAACTTTTAATCTCAACTAATTACCTGAGAATACGCCCTGGGTCTCGGGTGCGATCGTAGATTTCATAGTGTAGTAAATTCTATGTATATTACTGCGGTACTTCCCCCTGTTAACATATATCCTAACACATAATATCCATGCAAACAACACACATAATTTGCTTGCTGGAAATTTTTCTGCTGTAACAGTTGTAGGAATTTCAATTGTTCCTTCATTATCGTAATAAGAACATTGGTACTATGCGATACAAATATTTTCTATAGCATCGTCAGGTAATGCACATTGGGCTGTCATTATCCTCGTGTTCTATATTTTGCATTTGTTATAAACTAGTATTTAACGAATAAGGATGTAAATAATAATCCCAAAAGATAATTTATCCCATGCAGTCGAAAAAAGAAGTAGTAGTATTATTATTGTTATATTATATTAGCAACATATACAGGGCAATCCAAATTAAGTGTTCACCATTGGTAACTTTGTTATTATTAAAGATACAAGATTGTTTAAATTAGCAAACTAGTAGTACATTTAACGCTCTTTAAGATGGAAGAATTAAAAAAAACAAATGAGCAGCGCGTTTTCGAGTTTTCCCGAAAAAATATGTTTTTTTCAAATGGAAACCCCTGTATATTATATCATTTTCTGATAGAAATTCAATTTTTAAACAAAAAATCTTATAAGAACTTTTTTACTGGGATTAAAAACACTTGAGTTATAATGTATAAACAAAAACTGCTAAATAATTTTTATAAACTTTACTTTATACATAAACATATCATTAAAAGAAAATAAAAATCACTGATTTTTTCATAGAAGATGTTCAAAAATACCACCTTGTTGTTCAATACATTTTTGAACACGTTTCTGAACTTGTCGAACTGCTTTTAGTATGGTCCTACCATCTATTTGGTTTATCTTTTCACTAACTGCAATTTTTAGGGCGTTTACGTTTTCGTACCTTTGCTTATAAATCTCTGTCTTTAAATAACCCCATAAAAAAAAATCAAGCGGTGTTAAATCTGGCGATCGGGGAGGCCACTGAATAGGACCATTTGTTCCTATCCATGAATTGTTAAAAATAGTATTTAAAATTAGATGAGTACTTCTGTAGTTGTGCGCAGGTGCGCCATCCTGCTGAAAATGCAGATTCTGTCTACTTATGAGATCAATATCGTCTAAGAAATTATTCAAAATTTCAGTCAAAAATTCTATGTACCTCTCACCAGCTAGAGTGCCCTCATAAAAGAAAGGACCAACAATCCTTGAACCAATTAAACCGCACCAAACATTAAAACTGTAACGGACTTGCGGGCGTCTTGGATGTACTAAAAGAAGATTTTTCTTTGACCAGTAATGATGATTTTTTGTATTGTACATTCCAGAATTTGAGAAATTTGATTCATCGGTCCATAAAATATACCGAAAGTTGTTTACATTTTGGCGACAAAAGTTAAGATACCAGTGGCAAAAAAACATTCTTCTCTCTGGCTCCCCTGGCAAGAAAACTTGAACTGGTTTGTACTTATAAGGAATGAATTTGTGTTTCTTCAGAATCCTATGCACAGTACCGTGACTCAAATCAGATTCCTTGATAATATCTAGTATGAAATTCTCACGGTTGGCCTCAAAATATGCAAGAACTAGAATTTCCGTGGCCTCGCTTATTATAAAAGTCCTTCTTGTTCTTGTTTTGGCAAAAACACTCTCATTGCCTCTAAATTTTCGGTACAGTCTCAGAAAAAATTGCTCATTTGGTTGTGTTCGGAGTGGATATAATTCAGCGTAGTGTTCTTTTGCCCTCCTAGAGGATTTTCTGCACACTAAATAAGATTCTAACATATCACACTTTTCTGCATGTGTATAATAATTTTTTTGTCAAATTAATAACTAGCAAAATGAAATTTATGACTGAAAGACTAATAAAACTGTACTAATATTTGACGTTTACTAGAAAAAATTAACGTCGTTATCATAGAAACATAGAAATGCACTTGACTTAGCTGTTTTTGTTTATTCACCATAACTCAAGTATTTTTAATCCCAGTAAAAAATTTCTTATAAGATTTTTTGTTTAAAAATTGAATTTCTAATAGAAAATGTTATAATATACAGGGATTTCCATTTGAAAAAAACATATTTTTCGGGAAAACTCGAAAACGCGCTGCTCATTTGTTTTTTTTAATTCTTCCATCTTAAAGAGAGTTAAAAGTACTACTAGTTTGCTAATTTAAACAATCTTGTATCTTTAATAATAACAAAGTTACCAATGGTGAACACTTAATTTGGATTGCCCTGTATACTGTGGTGTTATTATTGTTACTTAGTGTATAGTAATTTGTTCGAATTTGTACGATGTTTTATAAAAGGTTTGGTGTCACTTGTTTGTAACATTATTTCTATTTTCACTGAAATTTAAATTTTGGCGGTATTTTGAAAGCACTGTGTACATAATGTTTAGGTAAACAAAATTAATCCATTTTAGAAATTTGTAACATTAAACACTATACAAAATTACATAAAAGGTCATTTCGAAAATCTATCGTGAAGACCTATTTAAGAAATAAAGGTGTTATGCCAAGGGCCATGTGGAGAGATTGTTAGTAAAAACCAATATGCAAAATTAATGAAGTTTCTATGGGGATAGAAACAAAAAATAATAAGAAAGCGTCAGAATTAAATTGTACTTCAAAATACGGTGAACATATTATCTAAAAAGGAAAAGTTTCACATTATACAAGCTGTCCTGTATCGTTATATTCAAATTTTAGGAGTCTAAAGTAGACCTCATTTCAAGTAACAAAAACGCAAAACTTGTATATCCATTTTTATTTGTTTCAAAGTTACAGATCTATGAATGTGATTATCAGATCATAAAAAAATGTAATCCTAAAGTAAATACAAACTGATTTTATTAAAAAAGAAGTTATACGATTCAATAACAGGCCTGTGATTGTTAACGTCGCATTATAAAATGTTATCCTAAAATAAATAAACACGTGTCGTAGTGCATACAGTAATTCCTTGGAGATCTACAAAAAAGAGTACCGGAAATTGATTTATGATAAAGAAGGTTTTTACTTATTTCGTGAGGGCTGAACCATGAATATCATACAATAAACAAATGTTTAGATAACTGTTAACATTACATTTTTTACTAAAGAATTACATTACGTTTCAGTTCATACAACAGCTTATTAGTGAGTGGACACGTTTTCTTTATTGAAAATGCGTTACAGATTTTCTTCTCAAGAGTATGCGGACATGCATTTTGTGTATGGCTACTGTAACGGCAGTGCACGCCATGTAGTTATTGAATACCGACATCGGTTTCCCAATAGGCGCATTCCTCATTACAGAACGTTTCTGGAAGTACAAAGACAATTTCGGGAATACGGACTGCGTGATTATCTTTTCGACCGAGGAGTAAATTTGCCAACAGACTTAGAGGAAGAAACAGTAGCTATTGTTACAAGGGATCCAACTCTCAGTGTACGTCGAATCGATAGGCAACTAGGAGTGCCACGAATGACAGTTTGACGAATTTTAAAACGTGAGGGCTTATATCCATATCACTATCGCAGGGGACACGGTTTGCTTGAGGTACACCACTATGTTCGTCTAGTTTATTCTACCTGGATATTAAGACAGTCACGGTTTCATTTTAATTTCTGCAGAACAGTCCTCTGGACAGATGAATCTACGTTCACGGGAAGTGGTGTTACAAATCTGAGAAAACTGCACAGGTGGTCATCTGAAAATCCCAAAGCTATACGTCCATCAAATTTAAACATGAATTTTCTATTAACGTTTGGGCGGCCCTAATCGATAACATGTTGATTGGTCCTGTCGTTCTGCCTGGGAGGTTAAATGCGGACAATTACCTTCAATTTCTTATTGACGAACTGCCAGGTCTTTTAGAGGATGTCCCACTGACTGTTAGACAAGACATGTGGTTTCACAGGGGGGGATGGGGCACATTTCGGAATTGCTGTCCAAAATTGGGTTAACATCAATTACCCAAGATGGATTGATCGAGGTGGTCCTGTTACATGGCCACCCAGATCACCCGATCTTATTCCCCTTGACTTTTATTTATGGAGGTACATGAAAAATGTAGTCTACGCGCAAGTTTCGAACACAAGAGAAGAGTTGTTTGATCGTATTCACCTGGCTGCCGAGCAAACAAGAATGAAATTCGAATAACTACTTCTTCTGTTGGTTTACAGGCTCACGCCTGCATTCAACAAGGAGGTGGACATTTTGAAAATATTATTGATTGAACTTTTTTAAATAAAATCAGTTTTTATTGACTTTAGGATTACATTTTTTTTCTTGATCTGACAAGCACATTCATAGATCTGTAACTTTGAAACAAATAAAAATGGATGTACAAGTTTTGCGTTTTTGTTACTTGAAATGAAGTCTACTTTACACTCTAAATTTGAACATAACCATACGGGACACCATCTATAGTGGCACTAGTTATTAAAAGATAGTATTATAAAATGGCAGACTCGGTGAATAAAGAAGGCAGCAAAAGAATAGAAAAAAAATTAGCGATTAAAGAAAATAGAACGTGAAAGAAGAAAAGGACAAAAGGATTTAAGTCACATTCTAGAGAAGAAGACATTATTTAAACACATAACAAATCATAAAATACATTAAACTCACTAGACGTAAATTTTTATTTTTTTAGTTGTATGCATTAGCCTGAAAAAGAGAATTTTAATGAGAATTGTATATATCTGTAAGTGATTTTGTTTACCTCCATTTATTTATATTTTCCTGTAAAAAAACCCACGTCCTGAAGAATAATTTTAACATTATAATACATTGTGACTGTAAATAATCGAACGCCAATTGTGTTGGCAGGACCGCAAATTCCTTAACTTGTAGTAGCTACATTGTCTCTTATGTCAACTTTAACAGAGTCCGTTGACGTTGGATTTGTTTATTATTTGGCGTCGATTTTTTGATATCTATTAAAATGTGTACAACTGAACATGATGCATATATTCTTATGGCTTTCGGAGTGCATCTCGACACCACGGTGGGACGTGGTCATATAATTTGCGGTCTTACTTTGAACAATTTGTGGAAGCATATCCTCGCTAAGATGTATATTATAAAGTTTTTGTTCACAAAAAACGTGAAATTTTAAAGTTATTTAATACAAAAAACTGTATTTGCAAAGGTAAATATAGGGTGCAATATCAAGATGAAGGATAATAGGGCCAGTTTTCTTTAACGAAATAATTAACGCAGAGAGATACCAGACTGTCATTTTGGCAGAATTTGTGCTGCATGATGATGGAATAATATTGGGTTATTTCCAACAAGACGGAGCCACTGCTCACACTGTTTTATGATAATCGTATTATCAGCCAAAGCCTCTGACCACCGAGAAGTCCAGATTTGATACCAACAGACTATTTCCTTTTCGGACATGTAAAGAATAGTGTTTTTAAAAACCGCTTACACGCATTAGAGGAACTTGAACACGCGCAATTAGAGATGGAATTGAAAACATCACTCAGGAAGAACTTTGTTGTGTATTTAAAGTATTAAACGACGAGTAAACTTGTGTTTACAAAATAATGGTGGACTTTTTCATCTGTTTTTCTAAAAAATAAAGTATTTTTCTACTCATCAGTGTCTTTTTCATTAAATAAAGCGATTGTTGCATACTCAGTTAACAAATTCCCATAAAAATAACCTTAGTCTTTATTATTAATAATTCCACCTACTACAGGAAAATAAAATCCATCGTACCAACATAATTGGCGTACGATCATTTTCAGACACACGTTACTAATAAGACACAAATGCATACACTCGTATAGTTTCAGACAATGTCTCGAGCTGCTTCACAATCTCGGACTGTGAGAATATTAACTTTAGCATTAAACAATGCTGTACGTTCAACTGCAGACTGCAATAATGACGGAAATATCTAGGAAGTAAATACAGTCCATCTTTTGTTGTTGCCTTTTATTAACACATTAGATGAAAATACCCTCTAACAGATTACGTATAACTATTAACAGATCTATGCCCTTCTTTTTCGACTGCATGAGGAAGTGATATTTATCTGGTTCGGGTTGCCTTTTATATTTTGCATATAAAGCTGGAATAAAACAGTAGATAGCTTTTAAAGACTTTTTAAAGTATTCTCCACGAAGATTAATGCACTTTCGCATGCTCTCCAACCAACTCTGGAAGCAGCTATTCTACAAGTTTGTTGGTATAGTCAAAATTACGTTTTTAAAGGCATCGACTGCTCCTTTGGAACCGTACTTGATTTTCGGAAAGGTAAAGAAATAGTTGGGATTTAGGTCGGGACTGTACGGAGGATGGTCTATCAATTCGACGTTTTGTTGCGCTAAAAATTCAATTGTCTTGAGAGCTGTATGCTAACTTGCATTGTATTGGTGGAGGATGATTCGTCGTTATGGGTTGGTTTCTTCTCGGAGTTCAGCGATGGTTTACGGCAAATGAACGGTTGTATACCATTCGGAAATAACAGTCTTTGGTCTTGTAGGGAAATTGTTGCTACGTGACCACCTTTTTGGGGACACTTTGAGAATTGATGACTTTTGTCGGCTTTTCTTCACCTTGGAACACCTAAACAGACGACTGGGGTTTATTTTCTAGCTCGTATGAGCAAATCCAAGATTCATCACCACTCACGATGTTGTACACGTTTTTAGAATTTCCTGCGTTGAAGCGCTATTTAGTTACTGGACCCCAATACACTCTAGCTGTTTTCTGTTCTTCGATCAACATATGCGTTATCCAACGGAAAACTAATTCTTTTTATATATAATTCCAGATGAAAAATTTTTTGATTGAGGTCTTTGGAATTTGCGTACAGTATCGACGTTTTCCTGAGTGACTGCCGTTTTTGGTGCACCTGCTCTTGGATCGTCGCTAAGACAAATCCGTCCACATTAAAATTCCTCATACCAACGAGAAATTGTTGACTGGTTTTGCGCTCGATGAGGCATTTTTGTTGAGATAATTGTCTTCGAAAATTATACAAAATTATTTATTGCGCGAAAATTTACACGCTTTAATTCCATTTTTCGGCTAACTTGTCAACTTTGTCAGTTCGTTGTAGCTACAACACTACACGTATCACACTTAAACTTTCGATTTAGGCTATAGGTCTTTCACGATAACAGACGAGACACGTGATAAATAGTTACAAAACAGGGTTGACAAATCTACATTGCTTTGAGTGAGCTGTTGTTAGTAAATAATATATGAGGTTAGGTTTATGTCATTTTATAATATTTACAACTTATAATATGCTTTATGTTGTTATTATTAGAGAACGGACACGCTTACCACTCAATGCAGTACTGGCGAAAGGCTGTATTTCTAAAATATTTAATTTTATTTATATAATTGGAAAACGAACGGGTGGTGATCTATAAAATTACGAAATACATATTTATTTGTTGAAAAGTTGTATTTATAAAGTTATTAATTTTACTTATATAATTGGAAAACGAACGGGTGGTGATCTATAAAATTACGAAATACATATGTATTTGTTGAAAAGTTGTATTTTTAAGGTTTTTAATTTTATTTCTATATTTGGAACATTTTTATTTGTTCATTTTGTCGTTCAAGTTGAGTAAAGGAGTATTAATATTGACTAGCAATAGTTTCTCGAGGTTCTCTTCTCTCAATTTTGTTCTCTTTGAATTAAGTACATCCTTATAAATAGAAAACGTCCTTTCTACATCGCAACTGATTATAGGTGCATACTGGAAATATTCTTTAATTTCTTCATATTTAGCCGTTAGATTTTGTGGAATTGTCTCCATACATAATTGCTGCAATGTAATTAAATCTGGATTTCTATTAAGAATTGCTTCAAACTTTTGCCGAAGGCCACATCCGAAGTCACTTGGAATACTTTTCAAATTATTAACAGCCACATCTAATGTGGTTAATCCGTCATTTAATTTGAGATTTCGATTTTCAAAATAAGTGATTAGTTTTGGCAATTTTCCAAAGTGTTCGTGAAGAAAGTACAACTGATTTTTTAAATTTGGGATTTGTGTGAGCTACTTGCACTCACCAATACTTCTAGCACCCTCCTTTAGCAGTGTTACGAAATGTTTTAGACTATCGAAATTCTCAGCATAATAACTAGTGGCTTCCAGCCATGTTCCCCATATAGTTATTACTGGAGTGGGAGGCAGTGACAGAGATGGATATTTTTCCCTGAAAAGTGCTACTCTCAATGGTGCTTTTCTGAAAACTTTTTTAAAAGCTGATACAAGTCTATCAACTTCCGGAAAAGTGTCTCTGATATATTCACAGATTCTGTGGAGAGCATGTGCTACACAAGTAATATGCAGCATATTAGGATATGTTTTCTTCAATAGTCTGCCTGTTTTCAACATATACGCAGCACATCACTGACAAATAAAAGTATTTTTTCTTTGTACGTGGCGTCCGAATGAAGCATTTTTTGCATATTCTCCTTAATGGTTTCAGCAACTGTTTCCGCATCAACTCTATTTATAACACTTGTTGCTATTACATATGAGTTATAGGGAATAGTTGGATGTAGTACACCAGCTACAACATTTACCACACAGCGTCCTAACATATCCACCGTTTCGTCGGCGCTTATCCATATGTATTGATTTAAAAGATGGCTTCTAATGCGTTCTACTGTTCTCGTATAGCACCTAGAAACATAATATTTGCGTAAAGTTGATTCATCAGGAACATTTCGACCAGTATATTTTTTCAGAAATATTTTTAAAGTGGGATTGCTAAGTTTATTTAATGGAATATTAGCCGCCATAAAAGTTTTTCAGAGTTCAGATGTGTTTGCGATCCTTAGTGACGAATTTTTGACGATATGTTACGGATTTTGTAATAAATTTCGGAATCACTGACAATGGACATACAATCGGTATGACCGTCAATCAATCCAACTCGCCATTGTTTTACAATGCCGTTCTCGACATTCTTCCATATCATGTCTGAAAAAGTAACCTAAACAATGCTCTAGATCTAAATAAACGAAAACTAAAAATGTGTGCGTAAGTTATTGAAACTGAACGAAATTCAATGCACACTTAGGTCGAAATAATTGGTAGAAATAGATTCAATCAAAGGATATTAAACAGGATCTATCACAAAAATTACGATGTAATTAAAAGTTAAAACTATGAAAACAAGAAACTTACTCACAGCACTTTATTTATCTTACGAAATATAAACTAATAAATAAAATACATTATAAAAACCCCGCTTCTATCTGCGCTCATGAAAACACTTTAAAAAGCACTATATTCTCCGAATACAATAGCTCAGTTGTCCATTGTTATCGTGCGAGACCAGGTGGCTGAGTAAGTCAAACAAATACTTCATTGAATTACGCCGGGATGTACTAAGCGATGTTATACACAATTCCAATTGCCGATTGCGTTTTATGGAAATTGCGTCCGTTCTCTAGTTATTATATATTCAAACAAAATAAAAATGTATATGTGAATTTATTTATTTTGGACTTTGGATTTATTTTGAATTTTTATTGAATACCACTTTTATTTTTAATAGTACTATGATAACGGGCATTATCTAAAGCAATTGTGGAGGGTTTTTCTAAATTCACAAGAAGTTGATGTTCAAACCTGTATAAGAAATTGTTCCTGTTCCTGTCACCGTGGTGGCCCAGATGCTGTCTATTTGTTGTAAATATTAATTCAGCTTCAGGAATAAATCCATTAGAATTGCGTGCATGTAATACAATGTACCTATAACAAGATAAATACAAAATAGAAATAAAACTACGGTTCAAATCTTCATTTTTTAATATTTAATCGTAACACGACAATTGTTTCGCCAACACAGTGGCTTAGTTTGTAACGTGCTCTTTAGCTGTAAGTACCTGAGGAAGCCACTGTGTTGGCGAAATAATTGTGTTATGATTGAATATTAAAAATTGATTATTTGAACCGTAGTTTTATTTATATTTTAAATTCTGGATCTACATCAAGTAAAAGCCGAATCAATTCAGTTAAAGATAAATACACTTTACGTACTAATAATATTCTGTTAGTAATAGATTGTACCTTTTACCACCCTCTTTTGTAGCTTTGACTGTTTATATTGACTCATTTTGTAAAGATTTGCAAATAGTTCCACCTTGGAAAACCTAGGTTTAATCGAAGAAACCAAACAATAAATGCTCATGTTTCATATGAACATATTGTTGCAAGAACGTAACACGATTTAATACAATATGTGGGAATTCCATTAATGCTCGATTTAGATCATCCTTCTTGTAATGAAAACCTATTCCATGCAATATTCGCCATAAAGATGTATTATCAACAGAAAAAAGTTCCTTTTCGTTGAGGGTATTCAAAGATGAAATCGTAATATGCTGTTCTGTAATTAATTGAAATATTTATTTTATAAATATAAGTACTAAATTACTTTAAACTTACTGTTTTTATACATGTCATAAACTGTGTTTCTAATTGCATATTGATTAAAATCATCAATATCTATGACAGGCTGTTTCTTTAGTCCGTTTTCGCTTTGGACTAGATGGTTTAACCCCTATTTTTGATACAAGCAAAGAGCGGGAGTAATGGCCCCTTAATTATTATCGCGTTCTATTTCGAAATATTAATGATCGAATGATTTCTTTCGCTTTCGGTCTAGGAATGATTTAGTTGCGAAAATAACTGATCTTAAATATAATATCGATTTATAAATAAAATGTAATAGGTAGTAACTTCTAAATATGAAATTATAAACAACTTATTTGAATGACATTTGACGGAATTCAAGCCGGCAACCATGCCCAGTTACGGTAACATAATATATTCACTTAATAGAGAGAAATACTAGGATTATTAGGTACTATTGTAATTTGAATGTTACTTGTTCCGAAGTAACTGTTTATCACGTGTCTCGTCTGTTATCGTGAAAGACCTATAACTAAAGTTGGATGTTGATTTTAGTACTGACATTTGATTAGTGGCGCCCTCTATGTCCTAGTACGTAAAACATAAAAGATATCCCTCTTATGATTGTGCGGAAAAACATATCGATCATCGTATGCAACTTTAGTGATACTTTTAAAATTCCAAGCTGGCGTTGTTTAACTAGTAACACGCACGTTTTTTTAGATATGATTAAATAAAATAACCTCAATGCAAATTGTGTATTTTTCGAGAAATAGAACTCAATTATAATTTTAATTATAAATGCTATAATTAAGAAAATGTTTCTTCAATAATTTTTTTCTTATGCTGTAGCAATATTGAAATGCCAGATATTTTTAATGTATTCAACAAAATTAAAAATCATTACTCATAAATATGCAACATAACTATTAAGATAAAATAAAACAAATTTTATGAATTTCACTTTTTAATTATCACTGTAACGAGTCGTTTCGCACCAACCTGGGCTTCGTCAGACATATAACTAACTTATTTACAAAATATTTTTTATATTAAACACAAGTAAACAGTAACAAGCAAAAACACATGTTTTATTTTAAAAAATAGTCAGAGGGATGGGTGCTTTTTATTACGGGATGTCTATACAAAACTTTCGCTACGGTTTATAAAAAAATGTACTGTTCTTAAGTAATAAAACTAAAGGTTTACATTATATTACAGGGATAAAGAATTCTATGGAAAAATACAAAAATACTATACACTATGTAACTGTCAGCAAATCAAATAAATAGATTAAGTAAGGGTGAATTATTTGTTTCTAATTGATCATTTAAGATCTTGTCAGTTCTCTTTATTTTATTGATTATTTATTGATTGCAACATTATATGTAAACATTTCTGAAATCAATTTTCAAAGCGTTAGCAGTGATGGCAGCCATGTCCGGGGCTCTATTCCAATCCGAAAGCCAAGAAGAGAAAGAAACAATCAAAAAAGCATCAATTTGAGGTATAAACAACAAAAAGACTGAAACTACTGCAGATATAATTTCATAACTAACGGGATTTATAATTTTGGTATCTAGTGAGCTTTGACCAATAAAGAAATTGCAAGCAGTCCATGAACAATTTGCTTAGAAATTTTGTAATAGATTGTGCACATATGTGAGTAAATTTAAAATTATTGTAAAGAACCGATTGCTTTTGTGTAAAATAACGTTGTATGATTGCCAGAGGACAGATATTCTTTGGTTACCATGTCATAAGTGTGAAGGCTTGAATTTTTTTCTAAACTAAAACCACCCATTTGCGAATTGTTGAGGAAGTTCTTATAGGGGCGAGCGTTATTACCGTACAATAGAATTCGGCATATCTCGACTTTGTTTTGAATGGTTCTTTGAAATCATTTTAAAATGACAAGAGAACCCCAAAGTAATTGCTTTCTACATAAAGTTTACCAACAATACTATACTGTCTGCCTGTTTCATAGCTTTTCGGCAGGAAAAGTTTGCCGAAATTTTATTAGTTTGAGTGACTGCCTGTGATACGACTTCATTAACAGGTTCTTTGTTTCAGTTTTCGTATATGACATTCATGTCCTATCATCGCGACCAGATTTGTTCATAAAATTTTCCTATTCAATTTGTAAAAAGAAACTTAGGGCAGAAGCTGTTTGATGTGATTTGTGCCCTATTAAATTTAGAAACTTAAAAACGGTATGGAGCCTCTTACCACAATTAATAATCCTAAATACGTATTTTGACAACTAAGTTGTCATCGTCAGCGGGTAAAACCACTAATCACAGTGCAAATCAATTGCATTTTCGCGAAGTGATGTGAATTAAATAAATGCTTTCTACATATACGACGCTAATTAATCGAATTTTTTACTGAAAGAAATTCGCTCTTATGCAGGATTCGAACCTGCATTCTCTGGTTTGCCGGCCCACGCTCTTAACCCTTGAGCTATTAAGGGACTGAAGTTCGAATCACGGAAAAAGCCTTAAATTGCATTAAGAACAGATATATTGTACCCGCAGTTGTCAAATTTGTGCAAATCAATTGCATTTTTGCAAAGTGATGTGAAAGAAATAAATGCTTTCTACATATACGACGCTAATTAACCGAATTTTTTATTGAAAGAAAATTCCCGTGATTCGAACTTCAGTCCCTTAATAGCTCAACGGTTAAGAGCGTGGCCCGGCAAACCAGGGGAAGCAGGTTCGTAACCTGGATAAGGTCGAATATTTTTTCAGGAAAAAATTCGATTAATTACCGTCGTACATGTAGAAAGCATTTATTTCACTAATCACAGTGTTGATCATGAGACACAGTAAAACTAACACAAAGAATAGCGCACCACTTTACAAGGCATCTACGTATACACTGGATTTAAAACAAACAAACTCAAATTACGGCAACTAATCCCTTTTCAGAAATGGCTCAAGTTTAAACTTTTTCTTCCTCTTTTCTAAGAATGAAAAGACAAAACTATATGGGATAGGACCGTTGTCCGAGTTGAAAGTATTAATTTTGTTTTTAACAATACGAATACTTTCGTATATTTACAATCTGAGCTCCATCGAATTGTTTATATTTTCAAGTTTTAGTTAAGTTTTAACCATTCTACCGTGATGTTATTATCAGTATCTAATATACAATGTGTCCGGGAAAATGTGGGAAATCTCTCGGATTCAGATAGAACATTAAAAAATAAGATGACGAGTTCCCATAATTTTTTTCCTAGCGGCCCTCCCTACGGAGATACGTCCTCCTAAAGGACGCTACTGGAAATCAATTTTTCTTGAATAACTTTTAAACTACTTCTTATAATTTAATGAAAATTTAATATGATAAACAGTAGTAATGACCTCTCAAAATACTGCCCTTAAATTTAAATTAGCTTGTTTAGTTTACTAGGGGCGGACTAGGTTGTACATTTTAATGCTTACATTTTTAACACCCTGTATGATAAGGAGTAAAAAAAAAACAAATTTGGATACCTTGAACATTAAGCTAAAGAAAAGGTACTCTTGTTCATTGTCGATAAAATGAACCGTTTCCGAGCAAAAAAAAAGAATTAATGTTTTATTTCTATTAAAAAGAACCATGTTTTTTATTTTTTTTTTGTCTGCAACAAAGTGTGATACAAAAGTCATTCCAGGAACAAAAAAGTTTTAGTTTAGGTTATTTAATACGACAAAATTACAAAGATTCTTAGAAATGCAGTTTTGTCCCAGAAAGGCACCTTAACAAAAATTATGTTTACAAATGTACTCACTAAAGCTTGCAACGATTGAACCTAAATACGCTAATTAGAAGTAATCAATTAAAAACTTCATAATTGGGTTCAACATGGGCTCCGTGAACTGTGATACACTCGCGGGCACGACGAATAGAGGACTGCTGTACTCACCACATCAACTCAGCATTGTTTCTTATCTCATCACAATGAAATGTGATTCTCTGAATAAAGTTCCTCCCTAGTATCAACCGGAGAGTAATACACCAAGGTTTTGAGATAACGCCACAGGTGAAAATCCATTGGCGTTAGGTCGGGAGACCGTGGAGGCCAGGCAATGGGACCTCCTCTGCCTATCCAACGGTTTGGATAGACGTTATTCAGGTGGTCGTGTACAGCAACGCTAAAATTAGGTGGGGTCCCATCATGCATAAAATACATGCTTTGGCGGGTTGCAAGTGGCAAATGCTCTATTGAATCCAGAAAAGCGTTCTGAAGGAACTGTAAATAAAGTTCACCATTCAATCGTGGCGGCAATACGCATGGTCCAATCAAAAAATTGCCAATTATTCCTGCCCAAACATTAATTGATTGGAACTGATGTTGATAATGATGAACGACAGTGGCATGAGGGTTTTCATCAGCCCATACATGCGAGTTATGTAAATTTACAATACCATTTTTGGTAAACCCTGATTCATCGGTAAAAAGAATAGTGCTAATGAAGTTCGTTGCTGATCTAACAGCCAGTTTGCGAACTGGATTCTACGAGGAAAATCTACAGGAAGTAGTAGATGCACTTTTTGCAGATAATGAGGGTAAAACAACTGTTTTTTAAGTACTTCATGAATTGTCGTTTGCAATCTTCGAGTGCTTATTGAAGGAGTATCACCTACAGTATCCAAAATATTTTCCTCCAATTGCACCGTACGTACTGTTCTTCTCACACCAGCATCAGTACTTTTTTTCGCAAAACTTCCTAAAACATTAAAGAAAGTCAATAATGTTACCTTATTAACTGGAATCGCCCACCAGTCTCTCTTAGACGTTGGTCAAGTCGCTGAAATGTTTTCTGATTTGGAATATTGCGATTAGGATATCTTTCTTCATACAACCCTTCTTGCTTCCAAAGCATTGCAAGATGCAAGACCGTACATAAGATGCATATCTGCATACTCACTAAATGTGTATCCCATTATCAAATTAAATTTACCAAGATATTCAAAATTCAATAAATTAATATCGAAGTAAAGGATCAACGTGTTAACAATATGAAAGATTACAAGATTTCAAATGTACACGTCAATGCAAGATATTTATTAATTCGTGGGTACCGTAGTAACGTTTGTAAAAACAATGCGTTTTTTAGTACTGAAAACAGTTTTATTTCAGACTTTTGTATCACACTTTGTTGCAGACAAAAAAAAATAAAAAACATGGTTCTTTTTAATAGAAATAAATAGAGCTGAGGATGTTTGCGGTACGGCAGGACCGTATGTAGTGCATCCCCACCAGCGTATAAACACGATGCAGCGAAACACTTTAGTTAGTCGTGAACTGGAAACGTGATCGTGTGTTGTCTTGAGCTCTATTTAATAAGTATGACGGACGTGCCCAAGCCAAGAAAGCGCCCATTGTATAACGACGTGAAGAAATTTATCCGAGACTTTCCCGATTTGTATTATAATGGAGCAAAAGTTGTTTGTAAATTATGCGATAAACAGTTACTTTGCTGGGACAAATACGACTGTAAAAGACATGTTGAAAGTGTACACCACAAAAACAAAAAAAATAATGAGCTGTCTAAAACGCAATTCATTTTCGATTTATTGACAATGCTACTCGTCTGCGGTGTGCCAGTTCACCTGCTAGATAAAAAAGCCTTTCACGACTTTTGGAATAAATACAATTCCAACAAAAAGCTACCGTCACGGAGAACGTTACTCCTATTTACCTATTTACCAATTGTGCGTGAGGACATTGAAAACAGAATGAAAGCAGTAGTAAATGATAAACAGTTATGGGTATGTGTCGACGAAACGACAGATCGAAAAAAACATTCTATTGTGAATATTATAGTGCGTGTACTAGATCCTGTCAAATCAACATTTCCCATTTTATTAGCCAGCAAAAGATTGGAAAAGTGCACTAGCGAAGTAATTACGAAGGTAGTGCTCGATACGCTACAAAAATTTCAAGTTTCAACTAATCAACTCCTGATGTTTATGAGCGATGGTGCTGCGACAATGCGTTCTGTAGGCCGTTCTCTTAAAGCAGATTGTGAGAGACTTTTGCATGTGACATGTAAACTTCATGCTTTACACCTTGTGACACAAACTATTCGGCAATGTTATCCAGAGGTGGATGCATTAATAGCAACCACAAAAAAAGTGTTTCTAAAATCTCCCAAACGAATTCGAGAGTTTCACAGTCGGTGCCCTGGTATTCCCGAACCACCAGAGCCAATCCTTACACGTTGGGGAAGTTGGTTAAAGGCGGCATTTTATTATGTCAAGTATTTCCAACAAATAAAATCTGTGGTTCTACAATTCAATCCTGCCGAAGCTGTAGCCATTAAGGAAAGCCAGAGACTCTTTCAAAACCCTTCCCTTGATGCAGATTTACAAACTATTGATAACAATCATATAGGATTGTTTAACGCAATCGAGAAATTTCAAAATACTGCATTATCGTTAGCGGAGTCACTGCAAATACTGGACGATGTACACGCCCAGCTATGCGCAGTAAATGACAACAAAAATGTTAATGTAATAGAAAAGTTCGAGAGTGTGATAAACAATGATTTTGATTTTACCAGATTAAAACAAATTAGTAATGGTGCAAGTGTAGATTCGGTTTCTATCTATAAAGATTATTTTAATGGTGCGTGTGTTACATCCGTAGATGTCGAGCGGTCTTTCTCAAAATATAAAAAAATTTATTCATCACGGCGTACATCGCTCACCGCTACAAATATGGAAACATATCTAATGCTACAAACTTACTGCAAGTCTTGTCCACTTGGCGCTATGCTATAATAATCGTAAATAAGGTAAGTGTGTTATTTATATACAGTACACATAACTGACATACCTAAGTGATATAAATAGCGAATGCATGTAAAGCAATAAAATCACGCATGCATCACCGATCGAAACAAGGTCATTATATTCGTGCGTTTAACTGAATACTATCCTGGCACACCGCAAACATCCCCAGCTCTAGAAATAAAACATTAATTCTTTTATTTTTTTTTTTTCCTCGAAAACGGTTCATTTTATCGACAATGAACAAGAGTACCTTTTCTTTAGCATAATGTTCAGGGTATCCAAATTTTTTTTAACTCCTTATCATACAGAGTGTTAAAAATGTAAGCATTAAAATGTACAACCTAGTCCGCCCCTGGTAAACTAAACAAGCTAATTTAAATTTAAGGGCAGTATTTTAAGAGGTCCTTATTACTGTTTGTCATATTAAATTTTCATTAAATTATAATAAGTAGTTTAAAAGTTATTCAAGAAAAATTGATTTCCAGTGGCGTCCTTTAGGAGGCCGTATCTCCGTAGGGAGGGCCGCTAGGAAAAAAATTATGGGAACTTATTTTTCGTCTTCTTCTTTTTTAATGTTCTATCTGAATCCGAGAGATTTCCCACATTTTCCAGGACACATTGTATAGCTTGCGACACTAGATTTTTCTGGTCTGTTAAATTGAATATGGGATATATGTTCTTTAAAACGGGTTATTATTTAGCGTTTTGTTTGACAAATATATTTCAAATTAAAATAGTCGTAATTAATTTCGTATATGCCAGATTTCAAATTCAAATTTACTTTATCTTTGGTATTACGTAGAAGACTTTGGATTGTGTTTGCGAACGGAAAAGGAACCTGGAAGCCTCGTTCTTCAACAACTCTATTTATGTTTTTCGTAATTGGATGATATGGTAAACACATGTACTTTTTCTCATGATTACGTTGAGATATCAAACTTGTAGATTCGCGGATGGTCTTTTTTAAATTAGTTTTCTAATTAATTATTAATTATTTCTATGTCAAACACCTCGCTGTGTCTTTATTCAGAGGACTCTGATATCATGAAACAACGGTTTCAACCAACATTCTTGATAATTTTATGAATTAGTTAATTATTAACAAGCGTTGGCTTACCACTTTGTGAATGTTCGTTCTACAATTTTTGAATATTCTGTACCATTATCGCAAATAATTTTACTCATTATTTGTAATCAGTACCAAGTTTGGAGAGATTTTCTATTACAGCGCTTATTCATATTAAAGTACACATACAAACATATAGTTGAAAACATTTGCTTCTACCTAGGCATTGATTTGATTGTAACTATCTAAGTAAGAATGTATTATTAACACAGGTCTACAAAATTAAACGTTTGGCACATGTTTTTATTTTGAAAACTGATTTTATATAATTTTGGTAGGCTGATTTCAAAAATTCTATGCATTTATTTGTATCACGTAAGGTTTTTTTGCAAATATTAAATGAAGAGAAACGATATTTCTAAAAAAATTTATTTGTTTATTGAGTAAAAAGGTGGAATACAAGTTAAAAGAGTGGAAAAAAATACTTTACTCAGTCTTTTTTAAATGAAATCTTTGTTTATTTGCCAGAAAGCTGCGTTGTCCGGACATTCGGTTGTATGTTTTTAAGGGCATATCCCGTTTTAACATCCAGCAGTAGTCCGCCATCATCGTTATGCTCCATCTGCCTTGGTATCGCCGTTCCATTTCCTTAATGTCTTGGTGAAACCTCTCTTCCTGTTCTTCGCTAACTGCTCCAAGATTTTCAGGAAAATAGTTCAAGTGTGAAAACAGGAAATGCACTTTCAAACTTATATTACAACCTAGACGATGAAAGTGTTGTAACATATTTTGAACAATATTTTCGTAGTTTTCGTCCTTAGAGTTCCCAAGAAACTTATCAATTACTTCTTTAAATGAAACCCAGGCGTTTTTCTCGACATTGGTCATTGTGTTTTGAAAATCCTTGTCTTTGCATAATGTTCTTATCTGCGGCCCAACAAAAATACCTTCTTTTAACTTGGCATTCGATAAGGCTGGAAATGTCTCGCACAAATATTTAAAACACTGTCCATTTTTGCCTAGGGCTTTAACAAAATGCTTCATCAAGGCAAGTTTGATATGGAGAGGAGGCAGTAAAACTTTTTTGGGGTCAACTAAGCTATCTCTTAATACATTTTTGCTACCAGGTATAAGGCTTGTTCTAGAGGGACATTCTATTTGAGTTCAATGTCTAATCCTTGCTCGACTATCCCACTCACAAATAAAGCATGGAAATTTTGTATAACCTCCTTGTTGTCCTAGTAGCATGCACACCACTTTAAGGTCACCACAAAGCATCCACTTATGTTCTTGGTAGTTTATTTTCTTTAAAAGAAGTTCAAAATTTTCATACGTTTCCATTAAATGTACCGAATGGGCAACGGGAAACGAGGCCAGCTCGTTACCATTGTGCAATAAAACGCCTTTTAAACTACGCTTACTTGAGTCAATAAATAGGCGCCATTCTTCTTTTACATACGGCACATTTCCTAATTTTGAAATTAAGTCAGGAATATTGTTGCAATACACTAGCGGTCCGTCTTGAGTAAAATATTGACATAACTCTTTTTCGCGATCCCGGTAAAAGCATGATGTGACGCCAGGTGCCAGTAAATGTTTCTCACGAAGTCGGGAGGCTAACAATTCGGATGCATCCTTTGGAAGGTGCAAATCTCTAATTAAATCATTTAGTTCGCTCTGGTTAAACACTTCGGGCTCTCCGAAATCTGGTGTGAAATCTGAGTCATCTGGGTCGCAATTAGATTCCTCTGATTCTGACGATATGACGTTTTCTAGTGCTTTTGGGGCGGTAGGTATCCGTACATCTGGGCCATGAGGAACTGGTCGAATAGCAGAGTCAAGATTGGGATACACAATTTGTTTCTAATTTTTTCTGTTGAATCCTTGAACACTACACGAACAAAAATAACAATCATCACTGTGATTTCTAGGCTCTCGCCATACCATAGGAACACCAAAGCTTAAACATTTCTTCCTACCTTTTTGCCAGTTTCTTAATGCTTCAACGGAAACGGAACAAACAGTATGGGGAGCCCAGGACTTGTCTTGGTCGCCAATTTTTACACCAAAATAAGCGTGGTATACATTTTTCACAAACGAAGTTATAGTTTGCCTCTGCTTTACTACGACATAACTACCACAGATATAACAAAAGTTATTCAGATTGTTCACATAATGTCTTCTTTCCATATTTATACGTTCTAGAACACATTAAATACGCAACAACGAAGACAACAAGCGCGCGGACACAGTAGCACGACGACTAACACAACCAAACTGCACATAAGCAAGTTTCAACGTTGTATTGACGCTTCTGCGCCGACTCTGTTGCTTTGCTGAGAAATCTAATATTAACCAGTGTTGCCAAATCACATTTAATTTCATAAAAATCAGTTCATTTAAAAATCATGCCTAACATGGAGCAAACATATTCTTGTCATAGGTATGTATATTAATAAAATAACATTTTTAAGATATAGAGCGCTATAAAAAAAATTTACGTGATAGAGCAAAAATATGGCGATTTTTGGAATAAGGGCCCCCAAACATATACAAATTAGCAAACAGCTTTCAAACATCAAAATCACTGTAGACCTGCGTAATTTATATAGATATAAAAAAGTGCAAGATTACATAAGAAAAGACATTAGATATTCTAAATTTTATTAAATTTTCATGTAAAACTTGGCTGCAATTTGCTACAAGGAACTATAAATAATTGAGCCATTAAAGTTTCGACAGCGATGCAAATGTTTTCTCTGGAAACTACCGTACAGTAAAATGATAAACTGACTGCGATTTTTCAGCTGTAAAAGATAACTTACCAAGGGTATTAGCTGGATAATTTTGTGTAAAACATATAACCTCATGAATATGCTTGTATTCCCTACATACATGCGAAGTTAGTTATAACTTACATTTCCCCAAAACTTGTACTTGGACTAATTTAACACACTGAGAGAGTTTGCGCCACCATTTCAATGTATCAAACTCCAACTGCATAAGTTATAAATGGATCCTTTAGCATCGTAGATGTTAATACGAGTTAGATGATATTAGCTAGCGTGTTGACGATCTTGATTCACCTACTGACAGATGTAAGATTGGTTGCAATATTGCATAATTACCGCTTGAACAGCTTCGCCAAGAAATGTAAAGAATATTTGTTCAGTAATTGAAATGAATATTGTCAGATTTAATAACAATTTGTTTGTCGTTAATTTTAATATCGAAATTTGATGTATTTGAATATCTGAATTTTATTGAACATTATACAGGGTCCGCCAAAATGTATTACCTAATTTAAACAGCTTGTAAAAAATTATTCTCTTTAATAATAAAACATGTTCTTATACTAGAAAGATGGGATTTTTTTATGTTTTAAATATAATGTTTCGTAAATGACCGCCATTGTTCTCAATGCATTCTTCTAATTGACTAACTAATTTTGGCATAACATTTTGAAGTGGGATAGCATTGATTTCATTTCTAATGTTCAATTTCAAATCGTTTAAATTTATGGGTTTATACGTAAACAATTTAAGCTTTAAATACCCCTCAAAAAAATAATCCGGAGCTAACAGACCTGGGGATCTTGCTGGCCATGGAATCGTACCGTTCCTTTAGATGAGTCTGCTTGGAAAGAATTTTCTTAAAATGCTCATGCTTATTCTCGCTGTATGACTTGTTGCCCTGTCTTTCTAAAACCAGTAATATTTTATTTATTCTTCGAATACATAAAAAGAATGTCTGCAGCATTTGAACATAGCGCGCAGCATTAACTGTTACCGTCTGACCATTCTCTTCAAAAAAATAACGCCAATTATTTTAGACGATGAAATGGCACACCATACAGTTACTTTGCAGCAATGTAAATGCTGCTGATGAATTTCACGAGAGGATTCTTTTGAGCCCAATAACGGTAATTTTGCTCGTTTACATCGCCGTTGTTATAAAAATGTGCTTCGTCGCGTGTGTTACATCCGTAGATGTCGAGCGGTCTTTCTCAAAATATAAAAAAATTTATTCATCACGGCGTACATCGCTCACCGCTACAAATATGGAAACATATCTAATGCTACAAACTTACTGCAAGTCTTGTCCACTTGGCGCTATGCTATAATAATCGTAAATAAGGTAAGTGTGTTATTTATATACAGTACACATAACTGACATACCTAAGTGATATAAATAGCGAATGCATGTAAAGCAATAAAATCACGCATGCATCACCGATCGAAACAAGGTCATTATATTCGTGCGTTTAACTGAATACTATCCTGGCACACCGCAAACATCCCCAGCTCTAGAAATAAAACATTAATTCTTTTATTTTTTTTTTTTCCTCGAAAACGGTTCATTTTATCGACAATGAACAAGAGTACCTTTTCTTTAGCATAATGTTCAGGGTATCCAAATTTTTTTTAACTCCTTATCATACAGAGTGTTAAAAATGTAAGCATTAAAATGTACAACCTAGTCCGCCCCTGGTAAACTAAACAAGCTAATTTAAATTTAAGGGCAGTATTTTAAGAGGTCCTTATTACTGTTTGTCATATTAAATTTTCATTAAATTATAATAAGTAGTTTAAAAGTTATTCAAGAAAAATTGATTTCCAGTGGCGTCCTTTAGGAGGCCGTATCTCCGTAGGGAGGGCCGCTAGGAAAAAAATTATGGGAACTTATTTTTCGTCTTCTTCTTTTTTAATGTTCTATCTGAATCCGAGAGATTTCCCACATTTTCCAGGACACATTGTATAGCTTGCGACACTAGATTTTTCTGGTCTGTTAAATTGAATATGGGATATATGTTCTTTAAAACGGGTTATTATTTAGCGTTTTGTTTGACAAATATATTTCAAATTAAAATAGTCGTAATTAATTTCGTATATGCCAGATTTCAAATTCAAATTTACTTTATCTTTGGTATTACGTAGAAGACTTTGGATTGTGTTTGCGAACGGAAAAGGAACCTGGAAGCCTCGTTCTTCAACAACTCTATTTATGTTTTTCGTAATTGGATGATATGGTAAACACATGTACTTTTTCTCATGATTACGTTGAGATATCAAACTTGTAGATTCGCGGATGGTCTTTTTTAAATTAGTTTTCTAATTAATTATTAATTATTTCTATGTCAAACACCTCGCTGTGTCTTTATTCAGAGGACTCTGATATCATGAAACAACGGTTTCAACCAACATTCTTGATAATTTTATGAATTAGTTAATTATTAACAAGCGTTGGCTTACCACTTTGTGAATGTTCGTTCTACAATTTTTGAATATTCTGTACCATTATCGCAAATAATTTTACTCATTATTTGTAATCAGTACCAAGTTTGGAGAGATTTTCTATTACAGCGCTTATTCATATTAAAGTACACATACAAACATATAGTTGAAAACATTTGCTTCTACCTAGGCATTGATTTGATTGTAACTATCTAAGTAAGAATGTATTATTAACACAGGTCTACAAAATTAAACGTTTGGCACATGTTTTTATTTTGAAAACTGATTTTATATAATTTTGGTAGGCTGATTTCAAAAATTCTATGCATTTATTTGTATCACGTAAGGTTTTTTTGCAAATATTAAATGAAGAGAAACGATATTTCTAAAAAAATTTATTTGTTTATTGAGTAAAAAGGTGGAATACAAGTTAAAAGAGTGGAAAAAAATACTTTACTCAGTCTTTTTTAAATGAAATCTTTGTTTATTTGCCAGAAAGCTGCGTTGTCCGGACATTCGGTTGTATGTTTTTAAGGGCATATCCCGTTTTAACATCCAGCAGTAGTCCGCCATCATCGTTATGCTCCATCTGCCTTGGTATCGCCGTTCCATTTCCTTAATGTCTTGGTGAAACCTCTCTTCCTGTTCTTCGCTAACTGCTCCAAGATTTTCAGGAAAATAGTTCAAGTGTGAAAACAGGAAATGCACTTTCAAACTTATATTACAACCTAGACGATGAAAGTGTTGTAACATATTTTGAACAATATTTTCGTAGTTTTCGTCCTTAGAGTTCCCAAGAAACTTATCAATTACTTCTTTAAATGAAACCCAGGCGTTTTTCTCGACATTGGTCATTGTGTTTTGAAAATCCTTGTCTTTGCATAATGTTCTTATCTGCGGCCCAACAAAAATACCTTCTTTTAACTTGGCATTCGATAAGGCTGGAAATGTCTCGCACAAATATTTAAAACACTGTCCATTTTTGCCTAGGGCTTTAACAAAATGCTTCATCAAGGCAAGTTTGATATGGAGAGGAGGCAGTAAAACTTTTTTGGGGTCAACTAAGCTATCTCTTAATACATTTTTGCTACCAGGTATAAGGCTTGTTCTAGAGGGACATTCTATTTGAGTTCAATGTCTAATCCTTGCTCGACTATCCCACTCACAAATAAAGCATGGAAATTTTGTATAACCTCCTTGTTGTCCTAGTAGCATGCACACCACTTTAAGGTCACCACAAAGCATCCACTTATGTTCTTGGTAGTTTATTTTCTTTAAAAGAAGTTCAAAATTTTCATACGTTTCCATTAAATGTACCGAATGGGCAACGGGAAACGAGGCCAGCTCGTTACCATTGTGCAATAAAACGCCTTTTAAACTACGCTTACTTGAGTCAATAAATAGGCGCCATTCTTCTTTTACATACGGCACATTTCCTAATTTTGAAATTAAGTCAGGAATATTGTTGCAATACACTAGCGGTCCGTCTTGAGTAAAATATTGACATAACTCTTTTTCGCGATCCCGGTAAAAGCATGATGTGACGCCAGGTGCCAGTAAATGTTTCTCACGAAGTCGGGAGGCTAACAATTCGGATGCATCCTTTGGAAGGTGCAAATCTCTAATTAAATCATTTAGTTCGCTCTGGTTAAACACTTCGGGCTCTCCGAAATCTGGTGTGAAATCTGAGTCATCTGGGTCGCAATTAGATTCCTCTGATTCTGACGATATGACGTTTTCTAGTGCTTTTGGGGCGGTAGGTATCCGTACATCTGGGCCATGAGGAACTGGTCGAATAGCAGAGTCAAGATTGGGATACACAATTTGTTTCTAATTTTTTCTGTTGAATCCTTGAACACTACACGAACAAAAATAACAATCATCACTGTGATTTCTAGGCTCTCGCCATACCATAGGAACACCAAAGCTTAAACATTTCTTCCTACCTTTTTGCCAGTTTCTTAATGCTTCAACGGAAACGGAACAAACAGTATGGGGAGCCCAGGACTTGTCTTGGTCGCCAATTTTTACACCAAAATAAGCGTGGTATACATTTTTCACAAACGAAGTTATAGTTTGCCTCTGCTTTACTACGACATAACTACCACAGATATAACAAAAGTTATTCAGATTGTTCACATAATGTCTTCTTTCCATATTTATACGTTCTAGAACACATTAAATACGCAACAACGAAGACAACAAGCGCGCGGACACAGTAGCACGACGACTAACACAACCAAACTGCACATAAGCAAGTTTCAACGTTGTATTGACGCTTCTGCGCCGACTCTGTTGCTTTGCTGAGAAATCTAATATTAACCAGTGTTGCCAAATCACATTTAATTTCATAAAAATCAGTTCATTTAAAAATCATGCCTAACATGGAGCAAACATATTCTTGTCATAGGTATGTATATTAATAAAATAACATTTTTAAGATATAGAGCGCTATAAAAAAAATTTACGTGATAGAGCAAAAATATGGCGATTTTTGGAATAAGGGCCCCCAAACATATACAAATTAGCAAACAGCTTTCAAACATCAAAATCACTGTAGACCTGCGTAATTTATATAGATATAAAAAAGTGCAAGATTACATAAGAAAAGACATTAGATATTCTAAATTTTATTAAATTTTCATGTAAAACTTGGCTGCAATTTGCTACAAGGAACTATAAATAATTGAGCCATTAAAGTTTCGACAGCGATGCAAATGTTTTCTCTGGAAACTACCGTACAGTAAAATGATAAACTGACTGCGATTTTTCAGCTGTAAAAGATAACTTACCAAGGGTATTAGCTGGATAATTTTGTGTAAAACATATAACCTCATGAATATGCTTGTATTCCCTACATACATGCGAAGTTAGTTATAACTTACATTTCCCCAAAACTTGTACTTGGACTAATTTAACACACTGAGAGAGTTTGCGCCACCATTTCAATGTATCAAACTCCAACTGCATAAGTTATAAATGGATCCTTTAGCATCGTAGATGTTAATACGAGTTAGATGATATTAGCTAGCGTGTTGACGATCTTGATTCACCTACTGACAGATGTAAGATTGGTTGCAATATTGCATAATTACCGCTTGAACAGCTTCGCCAAGAAATGTAAAGAATATTTGTTCAGTAATTGAAATGAATATTGTCAGATTTAATAACAATTTGTTTGTCGTTAATTTTAATATCGAAATTTGATGTATTTGAATATCTGAATTTTATTGAACATTATACAGGGTCCGCCAAAATGTATTACCTAATTTAAACAGCTTGTAAAAAATTATTCTCTTTAATAATAAAACATGTTCTTATACTAGAAAGATGGGATTTTTTTATGTTTTAAATATAATGTTTCGTAAATGACCGCCATTGTTCTCAATGCATTCTTCTAATTGACTAACTAATTTTGGCATAACATTTTGAAGTGGGATAGCATTGATTTCATTTCTAATGTTCAATTTCAAATCGTTTAAATTTATGGGTTTATACGTAAACAATTTAAGCTTTAAATACCCCTCAAAAAAATAATCCGGAGCTAACAGACCTGGGGATCTTGCTGGCCATGGAATCGTACCGTTCCTTTAGATGAGTCTGCTTGGAAAGAATTTTCTTAAAATGCTCATGCTTATTCTCGCTGTATGACTTGTTGCCCTGTCTTTCTAAAACCAGTAATATTTTATTTATTCTTCGAATACATAAAAAGAATGTCTGCAGCATTTGAACATAGCGCGCAGCATTAACTGTTACCGTCTGACCATTCTCTTCAAAAAAATAACGCCAATTATTTTAGACGATGAAATGGCACACCATACAGTTACTTTGCAGCAATGTAAATGCTGCTGATGAATTTCACGAGAGGATTCTTTTGAGCCCAATAACGGTAATTTTGCTCGTTTACATCGCCGTTGTTATAAAAATGTGCTTCGTCGCCCATGAAAGGGATATTTTAGATACCCTGGTGATTATCATGAATCTGACGACAAATTCAAGCAGGTTAATTTTATCTTGATTAGTTATTTTTTGAACTATTGCGATCTTATACGAATGAAAATTCATGCGTTTTAACATTCTTCTCGTGTTTAGATCATTCAAACCAACGACAGATGCATGTTTAACAGCGGATCTTTTCCGACTAGCAATAATTGCATTTCGTGCTTTCCTTTATTACGTCCATTGGAACCAGTTCTTGGCCTTCCAGTTGATTTTTAGTCTAATGTAAGTTGGGAATGGGAATGAGCAACATAGAACATTCTCACGAGACACGTACCTAGCCTGTTACGCAATTGATTTAATGCGTAACATACACTAGTCAATTTCTTTGCCAAGCAATCAATGTGTCCATTAAAAGAGCAGTTCTCATTTATATATACACCCAAAAATTTTGTCGTGTCTACCTGAGCAACAGTACCACCATTTACTCTAACTAAATGTGAACAATTCCTCTCGCTTTTCTTTGCATTGAATTCCACTATTTTTGTTTTTGTATTATTTAAGTACAAGCCATTGTTTTGAAAATACACGTTACAGATACTTAATAAGGTTTCCACTGCATGAATTTCGTTTTCATATTTATTACATTATTCATTATGTAAAGAAGCGGTCCTAATATAGGGCGATGGCTTGGGGTACACCTCTCCCTATTTCGCTTATATTCGATTTCATCCCTTTTACTTCCACATAGCTTGAAAGGTCCTCCAAATAATTCTGAAACCAGTCCAAGGCCAAACCTCTGATGCTACATCGAGCTAATTTTTCTAATAAAATTTTATGATGTACTAAATCAAATGCTTTAATCAAGTCTATAAATACTCCCACACATGTCCGTCCTGTCTCTAAGTTGTTCTACACATCATCCAAGAATGCTGTTACAGCGGATAGAGTTGAACGGCCTTTGCGAAAACCAAACTGTCTTTCGTTACTGCCGTCTCTGTTGAGGCTAGAAACTGACGCACAGCAAGTGATGTGTGGGTTGATGAATTGTCATGGTGTAGGATCCACAAATTGTTGCCCCTTTTGGCAGGCCGCTTGGGCCGAAAGTTTTGTCTTAGTCGCCGAAGTTCATTGTAATAAAATAGTTCATTCACTGTTTCACCTGGTTGGAGAAATTCTTTATGAGCGATGTCATCAGCGTCAAAGAAGTAAATCAACATCGACTTGACGTTGCTTCGAACTTACCTGGCTTTCTTCAGCCGTGGTGATGATGGCATCTTCCATTGCGATGACTGCTGCTTTGTTTAGGAATGATATACCCGATAATTCCTAATGATTTTGGTACTGACTTTCACATCCCTTTCTGGATTTCTTTCAACTCTGTATACACATGAACATGGTACCGTTTTTTTTCAATGCTGAGTAACATTTGTACAAACTTCGCAACAATATGCGGTATGTGGAGTTCACCGGACAAAATACGCTGATAAACGCCGTACGACAAGCCGACAATATTACAAATGTCATGGATTGTGCTTCAACGAACTTGCAGGATAACATCACGAACTTTTGACATATTTCTGGCGTGTTTTCCGTCGATGTACAACTGGAACGCTCGTCATAATTAATCGACATTCGTTAATTTTATAAACGGTTGTACCACTTATAATTTTGCGTCTAGCCTAAATCATCCTCACCAAACGCTTGCTTAAGCATTTTCAGAGTTTCTGCTACCGTTGTACCAAGTTTGAAACAGAATTTGACGCACGTTCTTTGCTCTTTCAAACAATGTAGTATAGCAGAATAACTGCAACAAAATTCAACTGATATAAACACAAAAACTGTTTGTCACCATCTAGTAAGGTACGGTTTGACAGACTGACTTAGTATAGTTGCTCATACCATCTAGCGCTATTGTGTCAAATTCAAATTCTGGGTAGCACTTTGTAGTTATTATTTATTATAAATGAGAGAAACAGCTAGTAGTATAAATCCGTGTTCTATACGAGCCACAAACGTTTATCGATTATTTGTCAGTCGGTACCAGGCACTTGATCGGTGTGTTTCATAGTGGTGTTGTACGTACATTGAGAGTTTTCCTATTTGTAATATTATTGTTGTGTTTTATCTATTAATTAATTTTTTTTCAAAGCTATTCAAGAGTAAGAATGCATCCTCTTGTAAGTAGAAATATACTTATCATAAAATTCCTGAAAATTTAGTTGTATTTATTTACACAGGGTAAAATGTCTGATATGGCAACAAACTCTGTCCTGAAGGAAGTGAGCCTTTGTTCGAAAAAGAGAAAAGTTATTCTTGAACAATCTCGTGAAATAATTTTTAATGTATATAACTATTTTAAAAAACAAGGTGTGACAGGTAAATATATTTACAAATTAGGTGGATACATATTTAACCTGTAATAATATTAGTTTTGTTAAATCAAATTCAAAATTATAATTTATGTTGTTCATCATTTATAGGTCAGCTGCTAGATACAGTTGCAGAAGCAACAGGTATTTCTAGGAGCACTGTAGGTCGAATAATTAAAGAAGGTCATGCTGTTGAAACAAGAAAAGTAAAGTCATTCTTATCGACAAAAATAAAACCACCAAAACCATCACCAAAATCTACTGTCGATAACTGTGGGGAAGAAATTATTCGCAGAATTATAGATAATTTTCATGTGACTGAAAAGAGAAATCCCACAATAAAAGCCGTTTATAATAAAATTCACGATGATGAAGGAATCGGTTTTGCAGGAGGGCTATCATCTTTTAGGAAATTATTGCTGCGAATACGATTCAGGAACTTTTTTTATTATTTTTAGTAATATCACTCTAAACTTTTTATTTGCTAGATGGAAAAAAACTACTGATAACCGTAAGATTTTAATGGAACGGTTTGACATAAGAGAGCTGAGGTGTTCTTACATCCGCAAAATAACAAATTATCGTACCCAAGGACGTCCAATAATATATACAGGTATAAAAAGCATTTAGAAAATCTATTTAGTACATATTTTAAGTACATAAGTAATTTCTAGATGAAAGTTACATACATGCAGGGCATACATCTCCTTTTGGATGGGTCGATCAATCTAATGAAGTATTAAAGTGTCCAATTTCAAAAGGGAAGCGTTTAATAATTATTCATGCTGGTTCTGCAGAGGGTTTTGTTAATGATGCGTTATTAATTTTCAAATCAGGTAAAAAAAGTGGCGACTACCATGACGACATGAACTTTATAAATTATAAAAAATGGTTAGAAACATCTTTAATTCCTAATTTGTCTGATAATTCTGTGATTGTTATGGATAATGCCAGCTACCATAATGTTATGTCATATAAACTCAGCCAGTAGAAAGTGTGATATGATACAGTGGTTAAACGAAAGGGGCATAACTTACGATGCAAATTGTACTAAACCGGAGTTGTATAATTTAGTAAAACTTCACAAGCCAAAACATATACAGTACAGCATAGATGGTATATTTGCAAAAAAAGGCCACACCGTCCTGAGATTGCCACCATACCACCCAGAACTAAACCCGATTGAAAAAATCTGAGGCATTGTAAAGAATCGGGTTGCATCAAGAAATTTTACATTTCATATGAATGATGTTGAAAAATTGGCGAGAGAAGAATTTTCAAACATTAAGGTAGAGGAATTGTCAGAAACTTGTCGACATGTAGAAGGTGTAGAAAAAGATTACATTATGAAGGAGCACATAATGGATGATTTTTGTGAAGAATTTATTATTAATGTCAATAATGACTCTGAAGATGATTTCTACGATTTTTCAAGCGATGAAGACTGAAGATTTTAAATGTTTCAAAATATATTATATTAATTTTGTCATCAGCGAAAATAAATATTTGATTATACATTGTATGTATGTATATTTGTTTTAATAAATACAAAAATTTTTCTAGGCACATGCTTGTGTATTTATCTTCTTTTAATGTCTCTAAAGTGAGATTTTGGTTAGGAGTAAAATTATAATGAGAAAAAAGAAAATTAAGGTTAACGAAAACCATATTACAAAATATGGATTAATATAATAATAATTTGTAAATACAAAGACTTAAATGTGAAAGCACTATAAAAAGAAATATTTCATTGTAAAATACAATTTATAAAAAATTTGTTACATAATACCAATTGATTTAATAATTATTTTATTCTTCGCGAAGTAATAAGTTTATTTAAAATCGACAACAAAACAAAATTATTATGGTTTAATATAACTGAATATTATTTAAATTTAAAACTGCCGCCTATATTGTCAAGACTGCTCAATGTTTTTAAGGTGTTCAGTATTTTTGTAACGTCATCGCTAGCGCATCTCCAGTCTCATCCGAAAGTAATTTTACTCTAATCGCGAAACGACAATTGTTTCGCCGGCACAGTGACTTCATCAGGTACTTACAGCTAAAAAGCACGTTACAAACTGTTCAATTGTCGTCGTTTTGCTATTATGTATTAAAATAGTAAAGATTTTGACAATTAGTTTTATTTCTAATTTAAATTATTGATCTTGATCAAGTAAAAGACGAATCAATTTAATTTATTTACTTTGGCATACGATATTCTCTTTCTCCTTTACGTAACAATAATTAACTATTTAAGAATATGAGTATTTTCTGGTTTTATTGGTACTAGTAAATTGAAACTTTACTACATTGACATTGCCGTAATCAATTTTAAATTTTAAAATGTACACTTTATATTTTGTGATATATGTTTTCAAATAAAATATGAGAACCTACATAAGAAGTAATAATATTCGCTACTTTATAATGCAAGGACTTTCGTGTGTTATTGATGGTTCCCAGATGGCCTACGAGAGCTATAACATATTCACATATAAGTTTCGCACAGTGAATGATATTTTAAAAGTACTGACCGACGTACGCCTTCGTCTATTTCAATAAGCAAATAAAAAAATAACGACAAATTCAACGACAAAAAACGTAACTCACGTTTGTATGTGAACGCACAGCATAAAAGTGTACATTTTCCGGGTTCCCATTCTCCCATCTACAACTCAGTGCCGAAAAAGGAGCGAACAACTCTTGAAAGTGGATCAACATACGGAAAGAATTCACCCGTAAAAATCCATTTTTACGGACGCCGTGCAGATACACGTCAGGTATTTTACAACGTTTCAGGGCGGTACGAGCATATGTATGTAAGAAATGAACCGACATTTTATATCATAATTTTTTACTTTGGATTTTGCTCGAAATTCATTTCGATTTCGCTTTTTTGTACTTTTTTAAGAGACGGTAAATCTGAGGCTCCTGGAACTAATGGTGGCAAATTTTGTAATACGTGTAACTTTGAAATAAAATCTAAATTTAATATTAAGTGGATGTCATGTAGTTTTTATTTAAGAAGAAATGGTTTGTGTTTAATAGCTTTAATTAGTTACGTAAAAAACTTAATACTTATCTTTCCAAGATTTTGTTTTTTTACGTACTCGCTTGAAATTTTAGTTTATTCTCTACATCGCCATGAATAAAACTGATCAAGTAATTAATACAGCGGCGACTTGTCTTAACAGAAACAAAAGAATTCGTCTGGTATATAATATAAATAACATATATAATCTAATAAAATATCTTCTACGCAGATCGTCCAAGAATATTGGTATTCCCAATTACATTTCTGGAGAAAAATCAGTATTTTCATACATACCGCCCGTAAACGTGGGGAGTTAACGGTGGAGACGTGAACCATACCCCATCAGTACATTAGATAAGAGAGAAGGAAGGTACCATACCAAGTGCCTATCCCTATTGCTTATCCAATCAAATGCTACACTATACATTGAGTAAACATATCGTGGAAGTAAAGTTGGCGTGGACGCGTCTTGCGCAGCAGTGTCGTTAACTTACCATATTTACAGCGGTATAATCGTCGCCAAACAACGACAAATGGAAATGTTAGAAATAGTATATTATAGACTAGGTATATATGAGTCCTTTCAATTTTGTTTTGTAGTCGGAGTTGCCTCCATTTCCACTCCATTGTTTTGTATTTCCCAGGGTTGTGACGTGTTTGTGTCTGATTAATAAATAATCGTGTGTTTTTGTGTGTTTTTGTGCGGTCCTGTGTTGCGTGTGTTTAGTCTGTGTGTTTGTCGCTTTTTTTCGTTTAAGTCACTGGTCATCGGTCTTTTGCGTTTCAGTCTTATGTGTGTTTACTGTTTGTTGTTGTAAAGACTAATTATTTTCTGTGTTTGCGTTACAAAGTATTGTATCTGTTGTGTTGTTGAGTTTGTAGAGTGTAATGTTATTAGCATATTGCCTAATGCAAGTGCTAATTCGTCAATTGTGTTAGGAGTTGTGTTTTTTTCTTTTTGTGTCCAGGGGTTAGTTGTTGGGGGTGGTGCTGATATGTAATTGGGTTTGGGTGTGGTTTTGTTTACAGGGTTATTTGGGTTGTTGGACAGTTAAGGGAAGTAGATAAGTGAGGACCACCGCAGTTTGCACACTTTGGTGGCGTTGTTTTGGGTTTTGTACATAGGTGTGTTGAGTGTTCGTCACCGCATTTCATGCATTTATAGTGTACGTTACAGTGTTTTTGTTGATGTCCGAAAGTCTGACATTTGTGGCATTGTATTATGTCTGTCCGTCTGTTCAATGGTTCGATTTTAATTGTGAGTCCGCAGATGTCGTGTGTTATAAATTGATTTATAATGTCTCGTCAGTTCGATTAAAACAAGTGGTGCTGGTATGCCGTGTTTACCGTTCATTCGTTTGATTTTTAATGTCGGGTAGCCTTGGTCAGTCAAGTCGTTTGTAATGTCTGTGTCTGTGATAAAGGTAGGAATGCCTCGCATAACTACCTATAGTGTCTTTTCGCTTCGCAATTGAAACGTGTAAAATTGTATGTGTTCTGTGTCGAGTATGTGTTTAAGTGTACGGTAGTCTTCGTCAGTTTTCGGTTCGATGTGTATACCAGGTTTCACTAGTTTGTTTTGTACGGTGTTAATGTTGTGTATTTTGGGTATTTGTCGTATATGTGCCCATTTGTCTTTTTCTGTTATTATTATTTGTGCGATTTTGTGTTGTGTATTGCGTGTTTCGGTGTTTGTGTTTTGTGTAGTGTTTGTCTTATCACTTACCCTGGGTGTGCTATTGTTTGAGGGTGACGGTTGTGGAGTGAATTCATTTGCGTCTTGTTCCATCTTTTCCTCGGCGTTGGTTTTTTCGAGAACACTGTAGGAGTTTTTTGTTTCGATTGGTCTGCTTGTGTGGCCAGTTTTCTGTTTTTTTGTAGTTTTCTTCGGGTTTGTGAATTGGATGTTGCTTAAGTTTGGATTATTCTCTTCCGGTTGTTTTTTGAGCGGTTTTACTGTGCTTATATCGTCTTCGGGCAGCTTGTAATCTAGTAATTCTATATCTTGTAATTCTATAGTCGGTTCGTCGGGATTTACCATGAATATTTGCGGTGATTTGAGCAAAAGATCTTAAATATCTTCTTCTTGTCCGGTTTGAAAAATTATGGTTTCTGCGTCTTCAAGTTGTTGTGGAGTAGATTTTCTTTTGAAATTGGGTGTCAGCATCAGGTTAGTAATAATACAAGTCTGTCGTCCGGCAATTGCTTCCGGGTTCGCTTGACGATGTATCGTCGTCGGTGCTCTCAAATTGGATGCTGCTGTAACAGAGATCGCAGGGAGAATGAGCGTATAGACTAGGCAGAGAAAGCTCTTATTATAGACGAGCAAACAGTAGTATGTGTGCGAGGTAAATAATGGGGAACGGACACAAGAGGCCGATGACTCATCGCCCATAGGCGTACTACTGGAAATTTGTATTTTTAAAGAGTTTTTAATTTTATTTATATACTTGTAAAGCAAACGCGTGGCGATCAATAAAATACGAAATACATTTTTATTCGTTCATTTTGTAGTTGAAGTTGAGTAAAGGAGTATTAATATTAACCAGGAATACTTTTCCAAGGTTCTCTTCTGTAAAATGTATTCTCTTTGAATGGAATACATCCTTGTATTTAGCGTATTTAGCAGTTAGATTTTGAGGCTTTATCCGCATATATTATTGCCTCAATGTTATTAATTCTGAATTTATATTAAAAACTGCGTCTAATTTTTGCCGAAGGCCACATCCGAATCACTTGGAATATTTTTCAAATTATTAATAGCCACATTTGATGCGGTTAATCCATCATTTAATTTGAGAATATGATTTTCAAAATAAGTGATTAGTTTTGGCAAACTTCCAACTGATTTTTTAAATTTGGAAATTGTATTAGTTCCTTGCACTTAGAAATACTTCGAGCATCGTCATTTAAACATGTAACGAAATTGTGTAAACTATTGAAATTCTCTGCATAAGTTATGAATCTAGTTATTACTGTTGAGGAAGGCAATGACAAAGATGGAACTTTTTTAAAAGCGGATGTTATCACTGTCTCGTATTAGACTATTCTTTTCTGAAGCGTTTAATTACAATATTTCTTTGAGATTTTGAAAATCATTTTTAGGTTAGGCTCAAATGACAGATTGCGCATTTAATTCTTTATATTAATGATAATGCTGGCCTTTGAAGTTTTTTTTTTATTTAAAAAAAAATTTAATTTCTAAAATCGACTTTAGTCATTTTATAGGCCCAGATTCCTTACAGAAAATTCACAAGCTAAACATAAAAACACATTAAATGACCTAATTAAAAATAACAACAATGAATCATAATTTATTTGCATTCATTACTATACAACATTTGCAGAAATATCCAATGAATTACTTAGGTAACGAATTAAATTACTTGCAATAGCAACTCATATTTTGTCACACGATACAGCTGAGTGTAAGTGAAACAACTGATAAGAGATTGGAAGTAAAACAAGTTCGAAGCGTAAATTTAGAAACCAATATACTCCAAAATAGAGCCCTGCGGGATACTGTTTTAATAAAAGCAATTATGATTAATTTGCCTAAAATTTAAAATTTGTCAAATCTTTAATTTCAACCTTCTTATTTATGTAAGATCTAAATTTATAACATTTGGAGATGTACTGTTACATTTTTAGGTTTATCAAATAATTGTTGATACAGCAAAAATCAATGTAACGTAGAGTGTTGACGCTGATGTTTGTTATATGTAAATATGTTCGTTAAATAATCTGTTATAGAAATGTGTTTACGTTACTGCCGCGAAATTTATTTTTAATTTCAAACATGTTTGCGTTTATTCCTTCATTATCCTTTTTAAACCAATAAAACTTTTTTATAAAATATAATGACAAAATTTGTTTATGCAAAACGCCGATTCATACTTATGTATTATTAAAATAATAACAACAAACAGATGAAGAGGAAGAGCGATATCAAAAAAAAATGTCTCTAACAAAAGGTTTATATTTTTACTGGAGAATGGACACGAGAGGCCCATGACTCATCGCCCACGGACGTACTATTGAAAATTTGTATTTTTAAAGAGTTTATAATTTTATTTATATCATTGGAAAACAAACGGGTGGTGATCTATAAATACGAAATAGATTTTTATTTGTTCATTTTGTTGTTCAAGTTGAGTAAAGGAGTATTAATATTAACTAGCAATACTTTCTCGAGGTTCTCTTCTGTAAAATTTGTTCTATTTGAATGAAATACATCCTTGTAGATAGAAAACGTCTTTTCTACATCGCAACTAGTTTTAGGTGCATACTGGAAATATTCTTTTATTTCAGCGTATTTAGCAGTTAGATTTTGAGTCATCGTCCCCATACACAATTGCCGCAATGTTATCAAATCTGGATTTCTATTAAACACTGCGTCTAACTTTTGCCGAAGGCCACATCCGAAGTCATTTGAAATATTTTTTAAATTATTAATAGATTTTGATTTTTAAAATTAGTGATTAGTTTTGGCAAATTTCCAAAGTGTTCCTGAAGAAAGTACAACTGATTTTTTAAATTTGGTATTTGTATTAGCTCCTCGCACTCGGAAATACTTCGGGTGTCGTCATTTCAACATGTAACAAAAGTATGATAACTATTGAAATTCTCTGAATAAAAACTAGTAGCTTCCAACAATATTCCCCATCTAGTTATTACTGGACAGGGAGGCAGTGACAAAGATGGAAGTTTTCCCTGTAAGGAGCTCCTCTCAATGGTGCTTTTCTGAATTTCTTTTAAAGCGGATACACGTCTATCAACTTCCGGTAAAATGTGTGATATATTCACAGATTCTGTGGAGAGCATGTGCTACACAAGTAATATGCAGCGTATTAGAATATGTTTCCTTTAATAATCTGCCTGTTTTTAACATATATGCAGCACAGTCACTGACAACTAAAAGTATTTTTTATTTGTACCTGTCGTCCGAATGAAGCTTTTGTTACATATTCTCATAAATGGTCTTAGCTACGGTTTCCGCATCAACTCTATTTATAACACTTGTTGCTATTACATATGAGTTATAGGGAATAGTTGGATGTAGTACACCAGCTACAACATTTATGACACAGCGTACTAATATATCGACAGCTTCCTATAGGTACTGATTTGAAAGATGGCTTCTAATGCATTCTACTGCTTTCGTGTAGCAGTCTAGTCTAGTTTCTGTGTATGTGTTTGCGATGCTAAGTGACGTTTTACGTGCGATTTCTTGGAATTTTTTATCGATATTTTACAGAGTTTTCATTAATTGTATCTTAACGAAATGCACTGGCCACTTACGCCAAAGTAATTGGAAGAAGTAGATTCGATGAAATGATATTAAACAGGATCTATAACAAAAATTAAGAAGTATTTAATTAACAGTTAGAACAATGAAAAAAAAGGCACTAACTCACCGTACTTTATTTATCTCATGAAGAAATTAATTTAACGAAAATATTGCAGTAATTGCGTCACAATTCAACGACAAAAAGCAGATGTGCGGTTAATCGAATAAATAGTGCCATTCAATAACTACGTATTGTACTTAGCGATGTTATAGTCTGTTTATATGGTCCATCGTAATTTAGGCTTGATGCGTCCGGTCTCTACTATTTACTTTGTACAAAATTGTTCCTTTGTAGAATCGTGGTCATAACTAGAGACTGGAAAATATGCACTAAAAAGCTTGCCAAATATGCATGCAATATGCTTAAAAAATCCCTAAATATGCACTTACAATATGCAATTTGCACTTATGATGTGCATTTATTTATTATGTTTTAGGAAATTAAAATTCATTTGTCGTATTTACAAATTATATATTTATTTATTACAATAAATAACCATATATTTCTTTAAATTTTCCATAGATAAATTATGTCTACTATCTGTAAGTATATGTTTATATTGGGAAAATGTTCTTTCAACATCGCAAGATGTGATCGGTGCATTCTTAAAACTAGGTACTAATGAGGGGCTTATATTAATGTCTTCATTAAAATTGCTACTAATTTCATTACTTATAGATTTTAATGTAATAAAACCTCCATTTTTACTTAGAATTGGCGCTAATTTTTCTTTAATTCTTTTCCAGTCAATTCGTTGACTTTTCCAATTTTCTCTTCAATATCATTTACAATGCCAACACCATCATTTAAAGATAAATTTCTATCTTCTAATCTAGTAATTGCCTGCTCAATTATCGCAAAATTAGATTTAATATATGATAGCTGATTTTGTATTGTCGAATTATTATTACGTTACACTTTTCTATGGCAAGACTGGTTGCTGAATCAAATTGAATTACAACATTTTTGATGCCTTCGTAATTATCGGCAAGAAACACAGCACATTTAAGCCATGTTCCCTATCTTGTTAAGATAGGTTCTGGTGGCAATGGAATGCCGGGAAGCATTTCGTTATATAATTGCACTTGTAAGGGCGCTTTAAAAATACTTTTTTGATAATACTAATTATTAAATTATTTACATCTGGAAACTCTAATCTAACTTTTTCAGCAACCCTATTTAAACCTTGAGCCAAACAAGTACAATGGATTAAATTGGGAAAAAAATTTTTCAGACTTTGAGCTGATTTTAACATATACGAAGCGGCGTCAGTTACCATTAACAGAAATTTTTCAAAAGGTACTTTGTCGGGTAAAAAGAAATTCGCTAAGGGCTCATTAATAAACCTGGCTATGGTAACATGATTTGTTTTGTCTAAATTACCTACAGTAATTAAATGTCTTTTAGATTGAGTTGAACCATTTAAGATTCCAATAATCAAATTAGCAACCTGACGGCCCTTCGTGTCGGTAGTTTCATCAACAGAGACCCAAAGATTTTGGTTTTTCCAACTCCTTTCTAATACCATCGGTAACATCTTCATAAATTTCGTTGATGTATTTCTTGCGTAGAGTTGGGGAACTGGGTACATAAATGGGTTTATCATCGACTTTGCAATAAGTTTTCAGGAATTCTTGAAATATCGGATTGTCCAATTTATGTAAAGGAATATTACAACCCACAAAAAGATTACACAAATCTTTGGAAAATGCTTCTTGTGGATTCTTCGAATTATTGAGAAAACTTTCCTCCAAAAGTTGCTGCCGCGGTTTATTCAAATTTTCAGAAACCCTGTTCTGATGAAATGTTGTGTTCAAATGTTGCACTACTTCAAATTTCTTCTGGCAGGTAATCTGTGTAGCAAATATATATTTTTAACATTCAGTTATAATAATTATTATTAATTACTATATTACTACAAAAACTAGAAAAATAAATTGTCTGGTTTTGTAAAGTTCTCCAGTTGTTTAAATTTGATTGATTTTGGTTATTTTGGTGTTTATGACAAAGAAATATTACAAAGATATATTAGCTTTAAAGAGCATAAAATTAAATATATCTAATAATAATTTATTATGAAATTGTTTCATTATATTTATGAACACAAAAAAAAAATCTCATAATTGTAGAACTTGTTATTGACAAAATATTTCAAAATTCAATTTACCCTTTTGTCGCAGAGTGTGCACAAAACACTTTCTTCGTCAATAATTTTTAGTGCACTGCAATCACTTATCCAATTTTTTATTAGAGATGACTTCGCTTTAGCTATCTTCAGCATTTTCCAAAATTTTTAATTCACTTTTGTTTCACCAAATAGTACAGACCTTAACACGTTTACGAATGAACAAACTATGAAGGAAGTTATTTCTTTTTCTTATATTGATATTAGTCGTACGGTATAATATACCTGCATTAATACCTACATTTCTGAAAAGGATTTCTTACATAAGTTCTAATTGCCCTGTAAACCGATTATCAGTACAGTGAAATCCTATTTTTGGGAAAGTCCATCTCATTATTAATGAGATGGACTTTTAATGAGTTATTAATGCAAAGTTGAAGGAATGCTAATCCCTTCACGTTTACACAAACAAATTAAATATCTTTAAATATCAGATTTTATTATGGTTCTTATGAAAATGGCGAATATATGCATAAATATGCAAAATAATTATGAAATATGTACGTGCATATGCAGTTATGGTAAAGTGTCCAGATACGCATTATATGCACTAAAAAATGGTAAAAAACGTATTCTGAGGGTGGAAAATGGATAAGTACACAGTATAGAAGGAATATACCAAAAAAACAACAAATATGCATTTTGCATAAAATCCAGTCTCTAGTCATAACGTAATTTATTATACCTATGCTTTGCAGAAGCTAATGATTTATTTTTAGACACCCTTACTTACATTTTTGGTGGCGTAATTCACAAGAAAATTGCAGCGTGAAAATGCTAGATATCAGATTTTATGACTGTTGTTCAATTGAAATGATTATAATTTCAAAAGGGAACTCTACCCTGCTTCTGTTAAACCCATAAAAGGTGAAACGAAAATTGATATGAATAAATCACCGTCTATTGTTCAGTCTTAACGTTAAAAGATTATTTATCGTTCGTAATAAATACATTATAATATATAAGACTATTGTAGTTAGTTTAGCTAAAATGTTTATGCCGGTAATTATAAAAATGTTGAAATATTATTTCGATTGTATTTGACTATAAATTCTAAGACGGTAACAATGGTTGATTTATATCATTTTTACGTCATCAATACAACATGCAAAACATTTTTACTACCTTCCTTTGGGTTTATGTATCGATAGAAAGAAAAAAACGCACACAGTAAACATAAATTTGAATTAGTGTAACTGTAAATAGGACATCCTCGTCAAAGGGCAAGACCCGGTCGGGTTTTATGGACTCTTAAAAACTTATCCGTCGAGAAAGGGTGCAAGGAACGGTCGACCGCGATAAAAAAAAGCGAAACCGGTTAACTACCGGTACCAGAAACGGGAATCTAAAATTAAAAATTAAGGGATGAAGTTTATTTACAACTTTGCCCGTAATATGCATGCAAATGGAGTACACTAATGTGAGAAAGGGGGGTGGTTTACGATCGCGACCAGAACCGTATTTGACAGTGTATAAGTAGGAGGTATTTCCGTCAACTTCAAATTTAAATAGAATTGTTTTTTTCATTCCGTAAATTTATTCTTCGACTTGATTTAATATTCGATTATATTAAATTCAATGGTGAAAGAGTATTAGCATCTATTATTTGTTGCGTACAATCTTTAAAATTGCAAACAATTTAAAAAGTTATATGTACGTTTTGAAGATACATCATGTAGATCTAACGGGTGATTCATTTAGAGATACTTTTTCCAAAAGCAAAGAACAAATGAAAAAGGCCAATTTATTTAAGAAACTTGATTATCATACAAAAGAACCATTCTTTACAATTATTTTTTAAAGATTATTTCTCTCAAATGTTGGCCGCGACTGCGGTTAACGTAGTCTATTTTGCTGTTCCAATTTTCAATGACGCGTTCTAGCATTTCGAGTGGTATTTGTCCAATGACCCGAGTAATATTGGCCTCCAATGCCTCAATTGTAGCCGGTTTATTCATGTGTTGTGATGTCACAAGATCTAAGTGGCCAATTTACTGGTCCGAAGCGTGAAATTAAATGTTCACCGAATCGTTCTCGCAGTAAAGCCATAGTTTCAGGAGCTGTATGGCTAGTGGCGCCATCTTGTTGGAAGTAAATGTCTTGTAGACCACGGGTGTCAAGTTCAGGCAGCAAATAGTCCCTTATCAAGGCCCGATAACGGTCGCCATTCACAGTCACATTCCGGCCAGCTTCTGTTTTGAAGAAATATGGACCAATTATTCCACCGGCCCATAATCCGCACCAAGCTGTTGTATTGTCTGGATGTAATGGTAGCACTTCAATCCCTTCAGGTTGCTCATCACCCCAAATACGGGCATTTTGCTTATTCACGTACCCATTAAGCCAGAAATGGGCCTCATCGGGGAACAAAATTTTTGTCGAAAACAGTGGATCTTCTGCAAGTTTATCAAGAGCCCAACGGCTGAAACGGAAACGATTCGGAAGGTCGGTCGCCTTTAGTTCTTGCACTAGTTGAATTTTGTATGCTTTTAAACCAAGATCCTTTCGTAAAATACGCCAAGTTGTTGCATACGACAAACCAAGCTGTTGAGAACGGCGACGAATTGATTCTTCCCGGTCTTCGCGTACACTCGCTGCTACCGCCGCTATATTTCCTTCACTACGTGCTGGATGAGGTCTATGTGGTCGCGTATTATCCATTATTGTAAATTGAGTTTCAAACTTATTGATGGTATAGCGAATTGTGCGTTCGGTAGGCCGATTATGTGGCCCATATATTGCTCTAAGCGCACGATACACATTCCTTGTAGAACGCCCATTTTCGTAATAAAGCTGTACTATTTGTAGACGCTGTGCCGGGCTAAGTCTTTCCATTACGTAATGTCAAATAGTACTGAACCAGAATGCGCAGTCCGCTGACGCATCGCATGCGCGCTCAGCCGTTAAATCCCCACCTAAAAAAGTACCTCCAAATGAATCACCCATTACAATATACGAGTGATGTACGGTTACTAAGGTACATTTGTGAATTACAGACAGACAACTTTATTTATACAAGTCAAACTTACACTAAGTAAAAGCCTGAACTGCTACTTTTCAACATAATCGCCGCCAATATTAAAGCACTTATCGCAGCGAGGCGCAAGCTTCTGTATATTCTCTTCGTAAAAGGTGGGATCCAAATCTCTAAAATACTGCTGTACTTAATCTTGAAGTTCGTCGTCGTCTTTAAACCGTTTACCCAACAAATGAGCTTTCAACGGCCCAAACAAATGAAAATCAGAAGAAGCCAAGTCTGGGTTATGGGGCGGAAGGACATAACTTCGTCTAATTTGAGGCGTGCGGTCTTGCATTGTCATGGAACAACCTGATTCGTTTCGTCAACCCTCCTTTTCGTTTCTGTCGAATGGCTTGGTGTAATTTTTATAAAGAGTTTGACAATAAATATCGCTACTGACTGTCGTTTTTGGTGGTAAAAACTCTATGAGCAAAATGCCATGCATATCCCACAACACAATTGCCATTGTCTTTTTTGCAGACTGCTGAACTGACTTGGTGAATATTTTCAGTGTTGATGAACTTGGATGCCTCCACGTCATCGTGTGTTTTTTTTATTCGGGGGTGTGTTGACATACCCACGTTTTGTCTTCTGTAACTATAGACTCCAGAAATCAGTTTTCCAGACGATAACGCGTTGAAAGTTCCATTGCCGCCGCCATTCGTTGCATTTTATGTTGGTCAGCTTACTGTTTAGAAACCCATCTCCTTTTTTGGATAGCGTAATTCAGATACGATTCCATGAACATAGTTTGTAGGAATGCTGATCAGTAGAGAAACCCCCGTATTTTCAACCGACGATCTTCTCGAATCAGTGTATCGAGCTTTCATTGATACTCATTCGTTTTCGTTCTTAATGGTTTTCTTTTGCACCCCTTCGGGATTGTCGTTCAGAGCTGTGCGTCCAGTTTTGAACCGTTTACACCAAACACTAACTTGTTTTCGACTCATAACGCCTTCTCCATAAGTCTTCAGTATTCTTTTATGATTGAATTGATTCGGCATTTACTTGATGAAGATCCATAATTAAAAATAAAATAGAAATAAAATGGTTCAAATCTTCACTTTTTAATATTTAATCGTAGCACGACAATTGTTTCGCCAGCACAGTGGCATCCTCAGGTACTTACATCTAAAGAGTACGTTAGAAACTTACGTTACAGTTTGTAAGATTTTGGAATGAGAAAAGAAAGTGTTGCCACGATGGATTCCCAGGCTGCTCAGTCCTGAACGAAAATTATGTAGACGAAAAATTTGTGAAGAGAATTTGACTGTTTTAACACAAGAATTGTAACTGAGGATGAAACTTGGGTACACAACTGAGACCCTTCCAGGAAACAAGAGTATTCAATGGGTTCATAAGAGCTCTCGACCGCCGAAGAAGGCAAAAGCGCAATTTTCTGCGGGAAAAGTGATGGCCACAGTTTTCTGGGACGCGGAGGCGATTTTTTTAATTGAGTATATGCCAAAAGGGATTACAATAACGGAAAATGTCTACAAAAACACAATTAAGAACTTGATCACGGCTATACACGAAAACAGACCTCACAATTTTGCTCAGAAAATTCTTACTTTTGTACGATAACTGCAAGGTGCATAAGGCAAGAATTGTTCAAGCAGTAATCAATGAACACGGCTCTACAGTCCCGATCTCGCCTTCTGTGACTATTATCTTTTAACAAAACAGAAAAAGCATTCGATTTTGATCTAATGACGATTATGTTCTGGGGTCGTATTTTGCGAAATTACCAAAATAATAACGCTAAATGAACTAGCACAAAAGACAGCCAGATAATTCAGAATCGCCTGGATCTTCTGGATATAACTACATCATCAATAAAATTATAGTGCAACCTAACCCGGAGCGGAGTTACTGACGCAAAACATGGTTAACAGAATCAGGCTTAAACAATGGAAGGTGCCCGAACAACCTGTAGATGGGGTTTGCTGACCCGGGATATGACTGCGGCCATATTGTTAGGGATTCTTTCCTGAGGGTATTTGAAGAAGAGTTTTGAAAATTTTTGATTGCCAAGGAAAGTTCATAGACTATATTAAATCCTTAGATATTTGTGAATAATTTATTTATGTTGTATACTTTTGCTTTTGGTATGTACCGATGTGTCTAGATGCTATACGCTAAATAAGTAAATAATAACCAAAATAATTTTTTTTCGAAGGCATAGCGTTATTAACCCTGGAACGCTACACTTATTTTCAGGACTTAATCTGCTACAGTGGGGTCCAGGTGTACCCCAAATAAAAGTTAGCTAATTTTTGTCAATAAATGTGTTTATTTAAATATAACGCAAAAACAAGTTAAAATAACTTTCTACATTTGGGTTTATTCAGCAAAATAGTATTTTCTTATCACTCCGCACAAGTTGGACAAATTTTCTTTTGATGTTGTAAACAAATAAATTTTCAGCATATATCGCAGTTGACCCTCGATTTTCGGCCTTGGTTTCTGTGGCAAAATGAACATCTACCGGTGGTAGCAGGTGGTCTTGTTAGTACTTCTACTGGAGGGGTTATTTTTAGTACATTGCATATAGTTTGACGGAGTTCACGCCTCATAGTTGAAGTTTGCAAGTGAGTTTGCATATGAGGTTTCACTAAATCAAGTGCAAGTTTTTTCAGGTAATCTCTTCTGTTTTTGACAATTTCTTTATTTGGTGCATTCGAACCTCTTAAAAGTACCAACGAGTTATATCCCACAATATTTAGCAAATTATAAAACAGGCATAATGGCCAACGGCGTGTTTTTCTACTAGTAGAATAAGTGTGGCACAGTTGGTCCAAAGGGTCCACTCCTCCCTTGGTGGAATTATAAAATTCTTTAATTTCTGGTAATTTGGTGGTATTTGACTCATCACCTTGTTCATGCATTGTTGAAAGCATGATAACAGTTTTTTTCTTAGTTTTTGGTGGACAATATGATAATAATGTAAGTTGGTCACTATAGCAAAACATGGCGGAGTTTATCTGCCTCTCCTTGAGGTCCAAGAATGATGGAGGAATTTCTGTTTAATTTTTCTTCAGTGTACCTACAACTGTAATTTTTTTTTTCTAAAAGGTTTTTTGCCATCGGCACAGATGTGAACCAGTTGTCCATTGTCAGATTTCTATTGGTTCCTTGAAAAGAAGTGGTAAGTTTATCGCAATAATACTGGGCAACAGGAATATTAGATGGTGTGGAGTTTTTGCCTATATAAACTTCAGCGTCGAGTACATAAGCCGTTTTAGCATCACAGCACATCACAATTTTAATCCCATATTTATCGGGTTTTGAAGGAATATACATTTTGAAAGGACATCGGCCACGAAATCCAACCAATTGGTCATCAATTGTGGTGTACTCCGAAGGTACATATAAGTTTTTCATTTTGTTTATAGATATCTCAAAAACTTCTCGAAATGCTGCAAGGTTGTCGATTTCTCTTCTTTCAGCTATGGTGTTTTTATCGTCAAACCGGAGGCAGTTTACTAAAAATCTAAAACGTGCTTCGGGCATTGTTGCTCGAAATATGGGTATACCATTGTCTTTATTAAAGAGTTCTTTTGTAAATACTCCATTCATCTTCATTACGCCGACATAATAGAATAAACCAAAGAGAGCCATCATTTCAACATTATCTGTGTCTCTGGTGTAGGAAGGTTTATTAGCTATTGGTGTATCTTCTGTATCACTATTGCCCATTTCTTTGCCATATTTCAATCTTTGAATTTTTATTTCTTTGTTGGTATGTTCTGTTATCGAATCCAGATTTTCTCTTGTGAAACATAATTGCCATGCTTCTATTCCTGATTGTATTTGTCTTGATTCATTTTTATTTCCGGGTAAATCCATAACAAGATTTATTTTTGGTGTACGATGAGCTGCTCCTTTCACACCTGACCATTTGATCCATTTTTGCCTCTTAGTTTGGTGGAAAACTTGAAAATTTTAACCTTATCTTGGTCTGCAAGCTGTATCTGTGCCAAGGGTACATCGTCCTCAGAATCATAGACGGGTGGTAAGGGATCCTGAGGTTGGACTGGAATAGAGGAAACTATTGGGTCGTCTTCAGTTTCAGACTCTTTGTCCTCTTCGAGGTCCTCTCGAAAATCTGGTATAATAACATCGTCGTCATCGATCTCGTCCTGAGAACCCTCGGAATCAGAATCATAAAGAATACGGTGTATTTCAGCTAGATCATCAGGATTTGTTAGATCGAAAATCTTATTTCGAGAAGCCATTACTTGCGTGATATAAAAAACAACAATTAAATTAAAAAATAGCATAAACTATGCAGTAAAAACATTAATAATCAAATAATTTAGTAAAACAAATATATACTTACAAGCGAAAATAAATTTAATACAGTCTTATTCTGCTACACTGGGGTACACATGTACCCCAACTATCAAATATCTCAAAGATGCAAAAGCACTGTCTTTCACCAATATCGCACATGAACTGTCGCATCGTGTGCTGAAACTACTCAAAAGCCCGCGAGTGCAGTTCCATCTATTTTCGGTTAGCGAGATTTTTGAATAAGGCTGGGGTACATGTGTACCCCAAATAGCATTTCAGGGCTAAAGAAACATGTGTTAGTGTAAATGGTTGTTACATTGAAAATTTTTTTTGTATTCTAACTCATTTCTATCATAGCTAGGTGGATACCGTAAGAAACTCCCCTCGTATAATTCTTAAATTTTGACGCGTGTTTATTCTACTATGCGGAACAAATTATAAATCCTTTCTTGCAGAATTAAAAAAGAAATTAAGGTTGTTTTGTATGTGATTTTCTGACAGGAAGCATTTCAATGCAAAATTTTCAGAGGACTAGTTTTTTAATGCCATTCCCGCATAAATTTATAAAATGACCGAAGCAATAATGGATATATCCACGAAATACGTTTTAGTCATTCACACGTTAATTGCTAATGATAATTTTCGCACCCTGACGCTGATTAGGCGAAGCGTGCAATAAAATGAAAAAAAAAATAAATTGCTAAACATATATGACGAGCACGTGCGTGCACCGAATGCTGGACCCGCGATTGTTGATGATAGGGCCATATTAATCACAGCCCCCGACCGAAAATGGCTAATTCGATGCAGGGATCCGCTATCTTTATTTATTATTTGAACAGTATAACTTTGTGAATCCTCATCAAAATAGGCAACGAACCATTAAATGAAAAGCCAATTTAATTAAAACGAGTAATTAAGAGAGTTCGGGTTGTTACCGCACACTGTACTTTTCATATATACACTCCTCGACAACTAATCGAACTCCGGGAAAATTCTTTGCTTTTCATGGTGGTGTGTATCTTTGGAAAGAGTTTGATTGTTTGGATTTGATAAAAATAGCAAACACTTCAGAATAATTTCACACTAACATAGAGTACACTTTTTGGAACATTTTGTTGGTGACACTGTGTTGCAATAAATATGTAAATTTGTTATACAACTATACTTGTTACTACTACTATTTCATTAAGGAAAGAAAGATTACGCCCAATGTTGGTGTTGCAACGATACCAATAAACATTTCCTCTTTCTTAAACTTCGATTATTCATAGTGGCAAATGGAAACGTCGACTTATGCATTTCATCAACTCATCAATGACAATATATATCTATTAAGATAAAATAAAACAAATTTTATGAATTTCACTTTTTAATTATCACTGTAACGAGTCGTTTCGCACCAACCTGGGCTTCGTCAGACATATAACTAACTTATTTACAAAATATTTTTTATATTAAACACAAGTAAACGGTAACAAGCAAAAACACATGTTTTATTTTAAAAGTAGTCAGAGGGATGGGTGCTTTTTATTACTGGATGAATACAAAATGTACTGTTCTTAAGATAATAAAACTAGAGGTTTACATTATATTACAGGGAGGTAAGAATTCTATGGAAAAATACAAAAATGTAACTGTCTGCATATCAAATAAATAGATTGAGTAAGGGTGAATTTTTTGTTTCTAATTGATCATTTAAGATCTTGTCAGTTTTCTTTATTTTATTGATTTCAAGTGACTCTAATAAATTAAGTTTTTTGCCCTTATTTTCTACATGTAATATTTTAAATTCTTTGTTAAAATTGTGGTTCGTTGAATTGATATGAGACGCATATGAAGAGTCACTTTTATTATTTCTAAATGAAGAAAAATGTTTATTTTATTTAGAAATAATAAAAGTGACTCTTCATATGCGTCTCATATCAATTCAACGAACCACAATTTTAACAAAGAATTTAAAATACTACATGTAGAAAATAAGGGCAAAAAACTTAATTTATTAGTCACTTGAAATCAATAAAATAAAGAAAACTGGCAAGATCTTAAATGATCAATTAGAAACAAATAATTCACCCTTACTCAATCTATTTATTTGATATGCAGACAGTTACATTTTTGTATTTTTTGTATTTTTCCATAGAATTCTTACCTCCCTGTAATATAATGTAAACCTCTAGTTTTATTATCTTAAGAACAGTACATTTTGTATTCATCCAGTAATAAAAAGCACCCATCCCTCTGACTACTTTTAAAATAAAACATGTGTTTTTGCTTGTTACCGTTTACTTGTGTTTAATATAAAAAATATTTTGTAAATAAGTTAGTTATATGTCTGACGAAGCCCAGGTTGGTGCGAAACGACTCGTTACAGTGATAATTAAAAAGTGAAATTCATAAAATTTGTTTTATTTTATCTTAATAGTTATAATGGAATTTCATCAAGTAAAGGCCGAAACAATCATATAGACAATATATATATTACGTGTTTTTTAAATATAGAGATAATAGAAACATTTAAAGATACATGGCCCTAATCCGACAGGAGGATCCAATTTTTCTTTACGAACGAAAATATACTGGGTGTCCCAATAGTGCGGTGTCGGTCGATATCTCGATACCGTTTGAAGATACAAATAAACTTTTCAAGCAAATGTTGTTTAATTCTTAAAGGGGCATAGCTCTAAAATACTTTCGTTTATACAGATTGTCTCAGAATAGCAGCACTGAACCTAACTTAATTTTTTCAAACGAAACACTCTATATTTGATTACATTTTTAGAGTCTGATATAAAATCGACTTGCTTCTCATATACCATTGTCCATACCTAATCGTAATAGTTTTTGAAATATTTAATATTTTCTCTAAAAAATGTCATGTGCAGGTACTATTTTGCTAAGTCCTGTCTTAGTTATATTTGACCCTAGAAACAATTTTTGTTGTATGCTAGTAGTTTATATTTGCGATAACTTTTACGAATTGCTAAAATTTTTTTTTTTGATACAGAGTGTTCAGAAAAGGGAAAGCTACATTACAAATTTCAGATGGAAGAATCTCCATTTTTTTAAATGAAATGCAAAGTACTTTCATGTTATTTTACACCTAAAGTAAAGCAGTTTGTTTTTACTTGAGCATATCATATACCTATTTACAATAGATTTCGAGATGTTTTCGTTTTTAAAATCGCTATACAAAAAGCTGTCCACTTCAAGGCAATAAGTTCTTAAATCTAAGGCGGCCATGGAAAACAAATAACACACATCAAAATTCTGCACTGCCAAATTGCTTAATGCAGTATTTGCTCTAGTCAATTACGTGTGTGTTTTCTCATGTTTTAGAAATTTTTTCACAACAAAAACTTATCAAAATGATTGTAAGCGCATTTACGGGCAAAAGCTTCCGAACGCTGACCGGCATACTAATATTTATGCATTTTATAGACTAAAGGAACGTTTTGAAAGAACAGTAAGCATGCATTATGAAAGGAAATTGCAAAGGCAGAAATCGGTGGTCACTGAAGTCACTGAACATATAGTATAGTATTTTTAGGATAAGAGAGCAGTTGCGGCATAACCAGTAATATCAGTTCTGAAAACCTAAATGCTTCAATTTACTAATGTAGTATATGCAACTTCTTCAACATTTTACGAAATTCGTTTTATCACTGTTACCTATTCAGTACAATGTTGTCATGTATGATCATTACATGATTTCCGCCTGTAATCTGTCAGTCGCCTTTACATATTAACCCATTTAGGACCACTATTAGACAAATCAAGGAAAACGCAGAATTCTTTAAGGAATAAACTTTTATTTAGGTATTTATAAACATCCTTTAAAGTAAAAAAAAAAAGACAAACCAGTGATTCTTATATTTTTTTTGCGTTGCGTTAACGCAACAATGGGACTATATGCACAAAAAATATTACAATTATTAATTATGGTAGTCTTTGAAGCAGTGTGAATGTAATGGAACTCCACATTTATTACACATAAATACGGTTGTACTTTTGCATACTCTACAACTTCTCCTCCAATTTTCACGATTTCTTTCAATTAGGTGACCCACATTATCTAAACGTGCACTGGATGATAGAGACGCACTGGAACCACGTCCTCGAACAGATTGTGTTTTACATTTGTTAGCACTAATGAGGCTTCGTACAAGTTCAGACCTGAAATCCAGCTGCGAAATGGGTTTCTCTGTGTATACAAGCCTGTGCAGTTTCCAAGGATTTACCACAGTAGAATCTAACATATTTAGAAATAACGGCCACCACCATTTTTTTCCACGAATATTTATTCCGTAATTTGCAACTGCGTTATTGTGTAGATCAACGTCTCCAATATATTTGTTATATTTGGCAATCATATTTGGTTGTGGTATAGAGATGTCTTTTTTTTTCTACGATTGTACCGCTTCACAAACACATTAGGCAGTGCAGGCTCACAATTGGTTGCTACTATAACCACAGAATTGTCATTCCAACGGACAACGCTTATTTCATTTACCTGATCGTAACGAGAATCCATTGTACCACGAGGTTCTTTCCTATAAACTTACAAGTCTCTAAAGGGCATTTCAGCATTCTGTTCTCAGGTACAGTTCCAGAAGCAACTTGTCGCTCGTAAAAAAGTGATCAAAGTATACCTTATGAGTCGACTTATTTTCTAATACGTTCAAAAGATTGATGACCACTGTCTCACCTAAACAAAATTCTCTTTTGGCATTTTCACCAGTTTTTCCTGCATAAGTTATAAATTGATATAAATACCCATCGCTAGATGCCAGACACCACATTTTGAACCCGAAACGTACCGGCTTCCCTTTCAAAAACATTTTCGCTGAATGGCGGCCAAAGTAGGGTACCATTTGCTCATCAATTGATAAGTGATGTCTAAAAACACCATACTTCAAGAAATTGCTGTTCAAGAGATCAACCAGCGGTCTTACTTTCGCAAATTTGTCTGCCTTGTCTAATTGATTGTTATCTGCAAGATGAATGTTCTGCTTTATGTCGAGAAATCTGTTTCGAGACATCGCATTTTTCACAAATTAAACACATTTATCTTCATCAGATGACCAGTAAAGTTTTACACCATTTGTCCCAATGTTGCGGTTTCGCAACGCTATGTTTCAAATCCGTTTGAGAAATATTTCCGGAAAAAAGGGGATTGATTTTTTTCCAAAATAATGTTACGTGAAGTATCTTTTATATGAAACCTCTTAATGATTAATGAAAAAGTAAGCTGTATGTTATTTAATTTAAACTTAGATACATAAGTTTTTTTTCTTGAAAATTCCATAGCTTTAATTTATTTTTATTCAAAATTGAAAATGCGATTACCCATTCCCAAAATGTTTATTAGGTTGTTTAAATATTTATTAACGCAATACTACTGACAGTACATTAAAAATTATTACTTTTTAGTACGAAAAAATTTTTTTTAATTTTTGGTCATTTTATTTTTCTCGTATTATCGTCTCTCACAACAAAATATCGCAAAATATTGGTTTTTATTTTAAGAAAGACGTCTCTAACAAGCGTTGATGGAATTGTCTCATATTGTTTTGAAATTAATAACGTTTTTGCAACAATATATTTAAACAAAACAAGTAGATAGCAAAAGGTATTAATTCCTTAAAAAGTAATAGGCACAGGCAATATATCATTGACTTTTGTTTTGTAGATACATATCTGTACATGCTGGTAATAGTAATGGTTTCATTCCTGGAGCAGAAGTAATATTCGCAACAAATAGTAAAAGTATGGATTACTACGGTGATATGAATCGAGAAAATTTTGTGTAATGGTTTGAAAATCAGCTACTTGAACATTTAGAAAGCCGTTAAGTTATTATTATGGATAATGCAAGCTATCACACTACAATAATAAATAAATCTCCAACTTCATCTTCGACAAAATACCAAATTCAGGAATGGTTAACCAACAATAAAATCAACTTTAATAAGACAGCTTTAAGAACACTGTTGCTGGAGTTCGTTAGGATTTTAGTACATAAAATAATTACCAAATTAAGTTCAAATAGATCATAGTTTTTATTTAATTGTATAAACCATTAACTATTTATGAAGCCGATGAATTATCAGAGCAATATGACCACACAGTTCATTTTATTCCTTCACATGATTGTATTTTTAACCTTATAGAATTAATTTTGGAGATTGTAAAAAGATATTACTCTAGTAATATAGGTAAATATGGTAAGATGAATGAAGGCTGTAAAAGGTTGTACAAGAAGCACCAAGTCAAGTAACTGCTGAAGCGTGAGCTAACTGTGTGACACTGAAGCTGCGATTTAAAAAATAGTGGGACAGGGAAGTAGGATTTCATCAAAATGATATCAGACCTTTCATAATTAGTTTTGAAGAAGGTTTTGCAGTTTTACCTTTTGTTCGAGTGAAAATATTTGTGAATTGAAGAGCCAATATATCATAGTGATTTGATTTTAATAGTTATTTGACTTAATATTACACCATATATAATACTTAATACTATCTGATCGGCAAGTACTTCGAGTACAACACCTTTATTTATTACCTGTGCGTAAGATAAACTCGTGAGTGGAATGTGATAAAAGTAAAAAAATATAAAACCTTTATATATATTCTGTTCCTTAGTTTAACGTATGTACTGCTCGTGATGACGTATTTGGGAGTGCAAGTACAATGATGCGAGTGCCTCGTGTGTTTTTGGTGATTATTAATAAAACGTTACAGTTAGTACACGAGATACACGAAACACTCGGATCATTGTACTTGCACTGCCAAATACGTCATCACGAGCCGCGCCTAAGATATAGCAGTACTACTGCTATATCTTAATTTATTAGTAATTAAGATATAGCAGTACTACTGCTATATCTTAATTACTAATAAACTATTTCCATTCCTTCCGTTTTTTATTCTAAAACATTGATATTATATTTATAAATTTTGCAAAATAAAGTAGTAATAAAATTGCTCTTATTAATTAACTTAAACCATGTATTTTTATAAATATAGAGTGATAAATCTACAATATTAACATTCTAAGCAGTTTAAGATATAATTTAAATGGCATTTGTAAGAGAAAAATATTTTTGAAGTTTTTAACTGACCTCGTAACATAACCTACAATCAAAATGACAATTATTTGCAAGATGTAAACAATAAACTTGTCAACGTTGTGTGACGCATATTGGTGGCGCAACTGCGTTCTTACGTATCGTAAAAATACTATATTGGAGACTGTAGTGGAGAATCCTCATTTATCAGCACGTATGTTAGAACGCCAAATTGGAATATCGAGTACTTCGGCGAACAGAATTACTCGAAAACAAAAATATCACCCATACCATCATAAACATCATAAAAACCTGGTTTCTAAGTGTCTCAGGAAGAGTCGCCTCATTGCTTTAAGGACTGGTTCCATCGAATGCAAAAATGCATTGATGTTAAAAGGGAATATTTTGAAAAACAATAAAATCATTTAATTTTTTTAAAACTTGTTTGATTTTCTAAAAATTTACTCTCCTTGTAGTAGTTTCCGAATATTCTTGTTCTACCTTCTTGCAATATCATTATTTTACTAGATTACGAACTATTAAACAAATAAAGAAAAAATGTTTGTTGCTTTAGCTAATCTGCTCCTTCAGATAGTTTGAATATCGAGACATAAAGATCACTTCCTCTTCTTTATAATTTTGTACTCACAATAGATCTCTCAGTTCCACTCTGTTAGTTTTGTGTCCTTGATAAAAGTCACTATCCTTCTCAGATGAAGTTTAAGTGCCCTCGTAGGATCCAATAGATTTCTTCCGAAATGTTTCTGTCTGAGTCTTTTCAGTTCCTCACAAGTGCATATTACATGAAGGCTAGTTTCCTCCTATTTTTCACATCTCTTACAACAGGGCACGCTAACCAAGCCAATGCTGTACAGATGCTTCCTTAAAAGACACTGTCCAGTTATTAATCTGGTAATAATTTTAATTTCTTTTTTGTTATTACGAATCAAGTTGGCTGAAAGCCTAGCGTTCAACACCCTTAGTTGACCTTCCATTAGCTTCTATTTCTTTTGATTTTCTTTCTAGCCATAATCAGATCCACTTCTAGTGGAATCTTTAGTGATTCCACAAACAGATTCTGGTTCTGGTTCTATGAAATTCTTATTAGTACCTTCCCTGGCCAATTCGCCAACTACCTCATTGCCTTTAATTCCCTTATGTCCTAGCACTCATATCAGTGACACAATATTGTCTTGTGCCAGTCTATTGAGAACCTGTTTGCAATGTTTCACCAGTTTAGACCTAGTAGATGGATTTATAATGGCTTTAATAGCTGTCTGACTATCAGTCATTATGTAGATTTTATTGTTTACACAACCGGCTTCCCAAATTTCCTCAATTCAGCCTGGAAAACCGTGGTATGTTTTTCCAGACTTAACGATATCTTCCCTATGGACCACATTCCGCATATACCTGCACTTGTGCCCCTATGGGATTGTGATTTATTGCCGGCACAACGATCGCTCGAGCAACTTTTTGCCTGTTCCCTGGTCGGTATAAATATGTTCACCTTAGCTTTAAACACAATCTCAAGTGCCATACTCTCCGCCGGTATCTGAAACATCGGTTCTACTAGTATAGTTCTTATGATATCTGTATGGCCCCTTATTACCTGATTAGGACACCACATGCCATTGGCCTTCAGTCTTAGGATTGCAGTCGTAGCCTCCGGTGTAACAAAGAGTTCCAGATGACCTTCACGGAAGCGGTTCCCGTGATTCCCAATAGAGCCTGCCGCTGGAGAGTCATGAGGAGCCCCATCGATGATGTCAAATCCTTTCTCCTCCACCTGACAACTGTCCCATAGGTTCGTCTTACTACTAGTGTGTACAACCAGTGTGCCACACAGTTTTAGTCCCAAGGTCTTTCTAACAGCTCTTCTGCATCTCTAGAGGAGCTGCGTCGTCCTGTACACCACTTTGACAAGGTGCCTAAAACAGTTTAGTTTTGCATTAAGTGTAATGCCTTTTTTTGATATGGGAAAATCCCTTTATGAACACACAACTTAGTTTACCAACCAAAACCCCTCCATCGTGCAGTCCATCACGTCGGAACCGCCGTATGGCATTACATCGCCGTGATATGCATCTATTTATCTCTAATCCTATTTCTTGGCTGTTTCCGCGTATCACATCCGCCCAAACCGGCGCGGCATAAATGATAATGGAATAAACAACTGTTGATAACAGTCTCCTCCTTTTGGCAGTTGGGCTGTCTATCCTCGGGATTAGGCCGTTCAATGCCATCACGGTTCTTTCCGCTTTCCGAACAACATACCTGACGTATGCCCACATCCGGGCTCCTTGGTCGAAGATCACATCCAGTTACTTAAATGCACCGATAGTTTTCCCCAGGGCGTCCTCCACCATGAAGAACAATTCACTAATCTTCCTCCTACCAAGCAGGAGTACTGCTTCCTTTTTTTTGCGGCGCCAATCAATAAGTTTTTTGGCTTTTGTCCAGTATACAATTATACACATAGCAGTGTCAGCCTTGATTTGAACAGTTCAAACCTCTCGTCGTTTAGTTTTCTCATGTTTCTAAAAGCTACCAACTTGTTTGTGGATTAACAGTTAATCCCTCCTCAAGGCACCATCTCTCCAGAATGAGACAAGCATAAAGACCACAAAAAGGCGGTATAAATGGCTTTATGACCAACTCAAGTAATCTATCCATTTATCTTGTTTGAATCTCTTCACATCTTAAAAATTAAACTACGCTTTTTCTTTAAATTAGGAATGTTATTATTAAATGATTTCATAAATAACTACAATTAATAAGTTTTATAATTTACACGAGATTTTATTTAATTTACATAATGTAAAGGCGGCTATTATTTTGTTACGAATTTTATACTAAGGTGTTTCTAGTTCGTAGAGTACATGTTGACAATTATATCATAATTGCGGCAACTGGTTGGGTAAATTAAATTATTATTATTATTACACTTTTATTGTATTATGGGTGTGCATTATTATTCCTAAGAATTTAAAATCAAATATTTCAATAATCGAAAATAATCAACGCTTTTATCACATTTTTCTTTTTTTCGGTTACAATCTCTCAAGACAATGCCGAATTAATATTGACTTAGCCTACATATTTTTTAAATTTGACGTACGTTTGCAATATCAAAGCCTAATTTCATTATAAATGTGAGTAACGCATTTCCTTTGCGGGTGAAAAATTTTCAAAATAAGATTTACGACTACATAATGTTAGACTACACTTTTTGCCGTGACTTTCTGACTACACGCCAGTAATTTATTGCCTAACGCAATGGAGCGCACTCAGTAGGGGAAACGGATTGAATAAAATCTCAAAAAAAGGCAAAGAATTTATATTTTTAATGGTCTATAAATTACTACAGGAAAAAATACCGGAATACACACTTAAATTCAATTTTTTTCTCTTTTTGTCCGAAAAATAACAATGAGACCTCTCTGTACAATGCGTTGCGAACGTTTTGCGCAGGCCTTTTTGTGAAGGTAATTGGTGTTCCGTATTGCGGCTATTATAGCTCTTTCCGTGGAGCATTATTACATCACATTTTTTTCCCGTTAAATTGGCATGGAATATAATTTATCGGCACTTATTTCTTATTTTCTAACGGCCATATACCACAATAAATTTGACACGAGAACACAATATATGTGCACCCAATAATTTTCGTATTACGAGATATCGTAGGTGCTGAAGGTTATAATTTTGGACACATTTAAGAAATATGTGTCCTAGAAGAACATATAAATTATTGCCACAATGTGTTTTAGATAACGTTCGAATATTGTACGAATTTATATAGATGAATGATGTATTTTAAATTTACTGCAACAACATAATAATTTCATCTTCAGTATTTTTAATACGAGTGCTACTGGGAATATTATTGAAAACGATGAATATAAGGTTTAGTAAACGAACTTATGTTTGAAAATATTTGGCTTTGACATCAATGACACTCGAACAAGCTTGCCAATTTTTTTTCCATTCTCGAACTGATACGTAAATCAATGTTCGGAATCTTTCAACACCTGCCTCAGGCGACGAAAATCACTCACCATGCATTTTGTTTTTGATGTTTGGGAAGAAATAGAAATCACAATAGAAATGACAATCATGTGAACCATTAATTCAATATTTTTTTAACTGTTAGAAATCAACAGAAACTAAATTTATAATGTTATATCCCAACAAGAATATTAATGCAATTCTTATAAATGAGTATTAGTTATAAATGAATACGTGATCAACCAATCATCGGATGATTTCAGTTGTGTAGAAATAGAGTTGTTAATCAAAGGTTTAAAATAATCTTTGTCAAGCCGTCAGATTCCTATAGAGCAGGTGATTGCAAGTATGGAAACTTTGATTAAGTATTTTTATTAAGGATCAAAAAACTTCGTCAGAGAGGCTTGTAAAACCCAAATCACAAAGAATATACAGAAGCACAAACGTTAATAATAGAATACCATTAAAACCCCCAGATCAAAGGACTGTTTCTACTTAAAACATAAATGTAACAAGTTAGTAATTATTTCTAAAGAGTTAAACATTTAGTTGCAGAAAGGCCGCATGTAGAAATTAAGAGGAATCAGCTACCGAAAATGACCAGTGACATTAAAGACGCATTAAAGAAATGCACAAATATTAATAACTAGAGACCGGACGCATAAGGCCAAAATTACGATGGGTTATACAAAGAATTCAAATAAATTTTACCTCAAAGTAGCCCTTGGAAATTATGATTATGTCTTAGCTTGTTACTAATTTTAATAGGAATTTTGTTGGTTATGAGATGAGTTATTTGATTGAAATGACAAATGTCAAAATAATAAAACGAACATTTTTAAGTGAATGAAATATGTTTATTTCCAACAAACAAGCAAAATTTTATAAAAATTGTTCAAAGTGTCCACCACCTTGTTCGAAACATTTCTCACATCTTCTTCTAATGGAGGAAAAAGTGTTTTGTAGTATCGCATTGTCAATTCCATTAATTCTTTCAGCAATTCTGATTTGAAGGCCTGCAAGATCAGGTATCTGTACTTGATAAATTGAGTTCCTTTTTCAAAATTGTATGACATGTGCCAATTGACACACCCACTTGTTGTGATAATGCTCGTACGGAAGTTCTTGGTGCATTATTTATAATTTCTCTTACATTATTAACTAGCTCTTCTGTACGCTTTTTCGCCCGACCTGCGCCTTCTTTCTGTTTAACACTCCCTGTTTCTCTGAAAACCATAACGGAATCTGTCACTGTGTGCCGAAAACTGTCATAAACAAAGATGACGTTAGGGAACTCATTTCTAAATTCTTCTAAACAATCTTGAAGAGAATACTGCCATTGTCCGTCAATCTTACGTCCGTTTCGAAAATATGATTCTAGCATGAATGATTTGTGTTGTATAGTAAAAACCATGTTAAATCAATTTTAAATTACAAAGCAATTTTTGTCAACTATGCATCTGTCTAATTGACAACTAATGCAAATTTAAATTATTAATGAATATTAATGATCATTAGTTTTTAAAGGAATGGCCTACTAGAGGCAAAGCTTATTTGAACGCTTTTTATAAACAGCCTATAACATCGCTAACCGCACACCGGTTAACCGCACATCTGTTTTTGTCGTTGAATTGTGAAGCAATTATTCCAATTTTACAGTAAAATTTCTTTCTTCATGGGCGTATATAGAACCGTGAGGAGCTTTAAATTTTATTTATTAGTTTATATTTCATAAAATAAATAAAGTAAGGTTGAGTTGTTGTGTAGATGACAGCATACTGACATTTTTTGTAACCTCTCAGCCAAAATAATGTTACATATTTTATTATAAAATTATGTTACTGAGTGAATAAATGACAAGAATTTATTAATCAGAAAACTACGATTATATGGTTTTAATTTTTAATACTTTATTTCAGCCCCATTTCTGTCTAACACCTCTTGTAAACGTCTAGGGAAAGATGTTATGACATTATGTATAAATTTTGGTGACAGATCATTCCAAATATTCTCGATCTTGTTAAATAATTCTTGGACATTTGCTGGCCTAAAATTATTCCTGTTTATCGTCTTAACAATGTAACTCCACACGTTCTCGAAAGCAAACACTATATTATTTTCTCTAAACCACGAGAAACGACTCTTGCAGTGTGAATTGGACAATTGTCGTGTTGAAAGATAAAATTCCTTTCAGGATACTTACATAATTTCTGCCGAAGGTAGAAAAGCATTTTCTAATATTCTAATATAATTGTTACTATTAAATCTTTCCCCTATAATCCAACAAACACTTGGCCCATGTGCGCAAATCCAGACCCAGACGTTTACTGAGAATCTTCCGCTTGTCTGTAATTTTTGAGTATACTTTTCGTCAAATCGTGAATTAGCTGGTGGTCTATAAACACGGATTCGGCCATTATGACGCGACTAAACAAATTTTTCATCTATTTTCCCAAAAATTAAAATTATGCGGCATAAATTCCAACACAAAACCAATCCTAACTTCTTTATTCTGGGCATTAAAATATGCTTTTCAGGTGCCCGGTTTCTCATGTCTGATATTTGTTTCAGCCTTTTTCCTTCTGTGTGGACACTTGGGGAAATATGTTGCGTTCACTGCATTTACTATTGTTTCGAACAGATCATTTCTTATAAAATTCATAAGATATTCATCCTGTTCGGGAGTTGACACACGCATATCACTAGTAGAAAACGAGGCTGCATTTTTATTTGGATATCTGAAATGATACTCTTCCCCACGCAAAATCTATTCTCTAATCTCCTAACTGACAATCCTTCTTCTAGTAACGTAATTATTTGAACTTTAGTTTGAATATTCAAATGTGGCATATTAATCTTATATTTTGACAAACCTGAATATGACACTGACGGATCTGTAAACAGAAGCAAATAGATACCTTTCTACTCTTAAAAAGCAAAATTCAAACCAAACAAATTAAGTGTCCAGTTTTTAAATGCCGCAATAGTACATTCGGCAAGGAATTTATTAATAACCTGGAAATGGGTTTGCCTTGATTCCCATATGTTTATTTCATTTTCTTTTGTATTCATTTAACGTGATTTTATATGTAACGTGTGTTCATTTGAAAAGTCAATCTAGGTTACTTTGACATTTTGATAGAATAAGACGCATATATATTAGTATGTGTTTGTTGTTCCGTAAACGTAAATCCAAATGACATTTGATAATGTCAATCACAAATATCAGTTAGTGCATAAAATAATCTTGCGTCGATTCTGGTTTAAATAAATTGCTTCCCAGTTTTAAAATGGCTTTCACTTTAGAACATAAAATTTTTTTAGTCCAGGCTTATTTTCGAAGTGGTAATAAAATTGATGGTTTATGGGTTTATTCAGTTCAAGATTGCATGGTAGAATTTCAAGTTGAGTTTCCACATTTTGTAAAAGATTATATACAATTTAAGAATACTTTGGATAGAACTTTAAAACTTTTTTCTGAAACTGGTAGTCTCTTAAGAAAATCAGGCAGCGGAGCAGTTAAGAAACGTACAACTCAAGTTGTCAATCGTGTTAAAGAAATAATGGAAAATGAACCACAAACATCTGTTCGACATTTGAGTCAACTAATAAACCTTTCTGTTGGTACAACTCACAAGTTATTAAAAAAAGATATGCAACTTTATCCATAACAGTGTCACAGCAGTACAAGAATTGTTAGAAATTGATTACCCACGTAGACTACAGTTTTGTAATTGGTTTTTAAATATGAACAATAATGGAGAACTTTCGCAAAGAGTCATCTTTACTGATTTTGTTTTATAAAACGGGATACCTAAATTCACAAAATACAAGAATTTGGAGTAGTGAAAATCCATATGTAATTAATGAAGAATCGCTACATCCAGAGAAAATCGGTGTTTGGGCAGCGATAAGCCAAAGGCGAATCATTGGACCAATATTTTATCAGGGAACGTTAACTGGTCAAAGGTACCGTACGGAAATTTTACAACAATTTTATTTAAGAGAATTTTTTGATGAGCGTATAATTAGTCGAAATACTGAAATTGCCTGGCCTGCACGTTCATGCGATTTAACACCTTGCGACTACTTTTTGTGGCCTTATCTAAAAAATAACATATTTCGAACACCTATATTGAATTTTAATGATATGCTATAGAGAATCGAACAGAAATGCATGGAAATTAATAACAATCCAGTAATGTTGCAGAATATCATCAGAAATTTTGAACGGAGGATTTTAAAGTGCATTGATCTTGAAGGACAACATTTTCAACATTTGTTATAGTTTTCAATAAATACCTATTATTTGTTATTTATTTGTATGTATGAAACTGTCAAAATATACGACTTCGTAGGTTAAGTAGTAAATTTTAATTTACGACATACTTCAAAATGTTCTCAGTAAATCACATGCTACTAGATTGACTTTTCAAATGAACACTTATTATATGTATTATACAGTAAAAACGCGCTTACTGCGAATATACAAAATTATGTGATTGTCTCTTTACGATAGGAGAAGTAAGTGGGGCGCGATTAATAAATTTAACAGACTTCAAAATAATACAAGTGACATTGAGTGACATAAGTAACGTCACCTATCTTGCGACCAACCAAGTTGCATCCCCACTTATATTCCAATATTGCTATATATTCGTAGTAAGCGCATTTGTACTGTATATACTCCCGAATCTATTATACAAAGAATTCAAATAAATTTTACCTCAAAGTAGCCCTTGGAAATTATGATTATGTCTTAGCTTGTTACTAATTTTAATAGGAATTTTGTTGGTTATGAGATGAGATATTTGATTGAAATGACAAATGTCAAAATAATAAAACGAACATTTTTAAGTGAATGAAATATGTTTATTTCCAACAAACAAGCAAAATTTTATAAAAATTGTTCAAAGTGTCCACCACCTTGTTCGAAACATTTCTCACATCTTCTTCTAATGGAGGAAAAAGTGTTTTGTAGTATCGCATTGTCAATTCCATTAATTCTTTCAGCAATTCTGATTTGAAGGCCTGCAAGATCAGGTATCTGTACTTGATAAATTGAGTTCTTTAAGAATGGCCATAAAAAGAAATCACATGGGGTAATGTCACAAGATCTTGGTGGAAATTCATGTTCAGTGTTTAAACTTATCAACCGATTTTGAAAAAATTGCTGCAGAATATTAATTGTTTCACGTGCTGTGTGTGCTCTAGCTCCGTCTTGTTGAAAGTAACCCTGTGTTATTTCTTCGTCGTCAAGCTGTTCGATAAATGGCATAATAATTTCTTGTCGATACCTTTTTCCTGTTAAGGTTCCGTTAAAAAAAATAGGGCCAATAATTCTCCTTCGACTAATCGCACACCATATTTTCTGCGGATGAAGTGCGGTTTCAACAAAAAAATTATGTGGTTTCTCATTAGTCCACATCCTCATATTTTGTGAGTTCACATATCCATTCAGATAAAACCATGACTCATCAGAAAAAAAGGTTTTGTCAAGAAGGTCATTATCAAAATTATTTAAGAAACACTGACTAAACGTTATTCTTCTGGGATAGTCGATTTCCTTGATTTCTTGGTAACAGGTCATGTGATATGGAATTAAATGTAAGTCCTTTTTCAAAATTGTATGACATGTGCCAATTGACACACCCACTTGTTGTGATAATGCTCGTACGGAAGTTCTTGGTGCATTATTTATAATTTCTCTTACATTATTAACTAGCTCTTCTGTACGCTTTTTCGCCCGACCTGCGCCTTCTTTCTGTTTAACACTCCCTGTTTCTCTGAAAACCATAACGGAATGTGTCACTGTGTGCCGAAAACTGTCATAATCAAAGATGACGTTAGGGAACTCATTTCTAAATTCTTCTAAACAATCTTGAAGAGAATACTGCCATTGTCCGTCAATCTTACGTCCGTTTCGAAAATAAGATTCTAGCATGAATGATTTGTGTTGTATAGTAAAAACCATGTTAAATCAATTTTAAATTACAAAGCAATTTTTGTCAACTATGCATCTGTCTAATTGACAACTAATGCAAATTTAAATTAATAATAATCATACGTTTTTAAAGGAATGGCCTACTAGAGGCAAAGCTTATTTGAACGCTTTTTACAATAGTTAATAGATTTTTGCTTTTTGCGCAATTTTGGATATAATCTGATGGGCATTTAACAAATTATTATTATTATTGTTATTATATATAATTGTTACAATCTTCCTATATAAAATAATAAACTACCCTTACTATTATTTTATAGCTTTATTACATAATTGTTTAAATAATGGAATCCTTTCAATAATTTACTTGACCCAAACAAATACGATATTGGTAAACTCATTTATATTCTTCAAGTCTTTTATATTTAGATTTTCCGAGCCGATAACAAATTACCTTATAAATAATTTAATTACCGATTATTATCCGTTTAATGGGAAACGACGTTTCACGTGTATATAACAAAAGTACGAAAACACGATTCTGGCAACAAAGTATATGAAATAAATTTGTCAATCTGTTACCGAAATTTAATCATTTAATTTTGTGATTGATTACGTTACAAATGATATCATAAATAAATCGAAGCGGGAAACAGTTTTCTCTTTAATTCAAGTAAAAATAATTGACAAAAGTAAATAGATATCTTTCAGATTTATTTATAATTTGACGTGCAGTCTGTGAAATGGTGAACACAGTGAATACAGTGAACACCACTCACTATTGCTACTAGAATAGAGTTAAAGTGGAACTTTGCTTTCCTTTCTCGTAAATATTAATTGGAGCAATACATACATTCCTTATTGATTAATTATTAGAAAATAAAACACTTGGCTTAGTTTCACGACTTCTTTAATTAGATATACTAACAATTGTTTCGGCTATTAGGCCATTATCAAAGAGCTATCTAAAACTAAACTTACTCTACTTAAGGTTAACTTATATACCTGTGTTCATTATGGGTGGGAGAATGAGGGTAATTGATATTTAAAATTGCATCGATATAGGGGGTATTTATGAATTCTAATTGTGTGTTTGTGATAACTCGATTTTGTTTTTGGGCTTTTTTAATTTCAAAAATCTCTAATATATTTAACTTTTTACTTTTTACTACATTATGAATGAGGTTACAGCTCTTTATATCGGGTAAGTGGTTCTGGTCTATACAATGTTCTGCGAACCCTGTGTGTTTAACACTATATTTTATATCTCTAATATGTTCTGTTAACCGTTTATTAATACATCTGCCACTCTGTCCGATATAAATAGCTTCACAATTCTGGCATTTTATGGAATATACTCCTGATTTATCTAAGTTATCTATTTTATCTTTAGTATTATTCAACAATGTACCTAAATTTACTTTATTTATCCACACTATGTTAATGTTGAGTTTCTTTAGTAATTTGTTTATTTTCTGTGTTATGGGAGGGATATAGGTGATTACATGCCAACTAGGTTTCTTTAATTCTTTTATTTCTGGGTATAACAATTTTTGAAGTATTTTCCTTTCTTTATGTTTTATCAACTTATCGATGATATCTGGGTTGTAACCATTATTTTTTGCTATTATTTTAATTGTGTTCATTTCATTATTAAAGGCTTCCTTATTTAGTGGTATACTTATTGCTCTATGTATATAGCTATGGAAAGTTGACATTTTAATTTTTTGTGATTGATTTGCGTTAGCGTGTACTATATTATCCGAAAATGTTGGTTTTCTATATACCCAGAAATAAAAGAATTAAAGAAACCTAGTTGGCATGTAAATCACCTATATCCCTCCCATAACACAGAAAATAAACAAATTACTAAAGAAACTCAACATTAACATAGTGTGGATAAATAAAGTAAATTTAGGTACATTGTTGAATAATACTAAAGATAAAATAGATAACTTAGATAAATCAGGAGTATATTCCATAAAATGCCAGAATTGTGAAGCTATTTATATCGGACAGAGTGGCAGATGTATTAATAAACGGTTAACAGAACATATTAGAGATATAAAATATAGTGTTAAACACACAGGGTTCGCAGAACATTGTATAGACCAGAACCACTTACCCGATATAAATAGCTGTAACCTCATTCATAATGTAGTAAAAAGTAAAAAGTTAAATATATTAGAGATTTTTGAAATTAAAAAAGCCCAAAAACAAAATCGAGTTATCACAAACACGCAATTAGAATTCATAAATACCCCCTATATCGATGGAATTTTAAATATCAATTACTCACATTCTCCCACCCATAATGAACACAGGTATATAAGTTAACCTTAAGTAGAGTAAGTTTAGTTTTAGATAGCTCTTTGATAATGGCCTAATAGCCGAAACAATTGTTAGTATATCTAATTAAAGAAGTCGTGAAACTAAGCCAAGTGTTTTATTTTCTAATAATTAATCAAGTTATTACAAGAATGTTTCACCAAGAAATATCTGCGAAGTCAACCAATGACATTCCTTATTACTAGGGACCCGACATGAGAGGCCGATGAATCATCGCCCATCGGCCACTGTTCAAAATTTTATTATTAAATCTGGAATTCCATTAAAAACTGCGTCTAACTCTTGCCGAAGGTCACATCCGAAGTCACTTGGAATATTTTTCAAATTATTAATAGCCACATCTAATTTGGTTAATCCATCAGTTAATTTGAGATTTTGATTTTCAAAGTCAGTGATTAGTTTTGGCAAATTTCCAAAGTGTTCCTGAAGAAAGTACAACGGATTTTTTAAATTTGGAATTTGTATTAGTTCCTTGCACTCAGAAATACTTCGAACATCGTCATTTAAACATGTAACGAAATTTTGTAAACTATCGAAATTCTCTGCATAAAAACTAGTAGCTTCCAACCATGTTTACCACCTAGTTATTACTGGAGAATGAGGCAGTGGCAAAGATGGAAGTTTTTCCCTATAAGGAGCTACTCTCAATGGTGCTTTTCTGAAAACCTTTTTAAAAGTTGATAACAGTCTATCAACTTCCGGAAAGTGTCTCTGATATATTCACAGATTCTGTGGAGAGCATGTGCTACACAAGTAATATGCAGCATATTAGGATATGTTTCCTTTAATAGTCTGCTTGTTTTTAACATATATGCAGCACTGTTACTGACAAATAAAAGTATTCTTTCTTTGTACCTGTTGTCCGAATGAAACATTTGGTGCATATTCTCGTAAATGGTTTTAGCTACTGTTTCCGCATCAGCTACATTTATCACTTTTGTTGCTATTATACCGGTAGGTCCAGTTCACAACGGGCCATAGTCAGCAATGTGTGGCAACAGCGAATCCCCTCCATGCGCAGCTCCTTCGATTGCAGCACATTGCATTGCAGTTAAGAATTAAGTAAGACTTAAGCCGCGCAAGGATATAGTCGTTTGCATATTCGTTCTGTATACGTAGTTTGCCCATTTGTTTCAGACATAATCAGGTCCAATTTATTATTATTATTGTATTCTTAGCTGCTACGGAAAAGTAATTTTATGTAATAAAAAAACAATAACGTTTTCTAAAAGATAAAAGTAAAAACATCAATAATTCTGCAAAATAAATTTAAATTTTAAGAAAGTCACTCAATATAGGCATCGTACACACGTTGCCACATCGCATTACGTTCCATACGTATATTGTTGCCTATGGCCGGTTGCGAGTTGGACCTATCGGTATATGCGTTATATGGAATTGTTGGATGTGGTACACCAGCTACAACATTTACCACACAGCGGCCTAATATATCTACAATTTCGTCGGCACTTATTCATAAGTACTGATTTGAAAGATGGTTTCTAATGCATTCTATTGCTTTCGCGTAGCACTTGGAAACATAATACAGGGTGGGGCACGGCAATCGGATGTTTTTGAAATAACAATAAAATCGTCAGTTTTTGGTTTAAAAGAAATTTATTGGTAGGATTACATACGCAAGAATTTAGCATTTCATAATGTGCGGAAAATTACTTCAGGCATGTGATGTCCGTTTTCGTTTACGCAATGTTGTAGTCGTTCACGAAAATTGACTTCCACTCTTTCCAGCAGGTTTCTAGGAATTAGATTAACGAGACTTGAGGAACTCCCATAGAAAGAAATCACATGTGGACAAGTCGGGAGACCGAGGAGGCCATAAAACATCACCAAATCTCGAAATGAGTTGATTAGGAAACAGAGTACGAAGAACAGCAATACACGCTCTGGCGGTGTGTGCCGTGGCTCCATCTTGCTGAAACCATAATTGTAGAGGATCCAAACCGCTTCTTTGTAATTCAGGGATAAAATAGGTGTTCACCATATTAATGTAACACGCCGATGTTACAGTAACGGTAACATCGTTTTGTTAAAAAAAATAGGGACCGATAACGCCAAACCTCCCCACTGCGCACCAAACTGTAACCTTAGGACTGTGCAGCGGTTTTTGATGAAGCTCTTGACGATTTTCGGCAGCTAAATACCGACAATTTTGTCTATTGACAGCCCCATTAAGGTGGAAATGGGCTTCATCACTCATTACCACAAACATGTTTTCGTTCTGCTCATAAAGTGTAAGCATTTGTTGGGCAAAATTCACTCGTTGCTGGTAATCCCTTTCATTCAATTCCTGCACAACCGCTATTTGGTATGGATGCAAATGTAAATCACCATGTAAAATCCTTCTTACAGTACGATTACTGATTCGCAGTCCGGCCGAATGAGCTCAAGCAGAGCGGCGTGGGCTTCGCAGTATCGCTTGTCTAACCCTTTCAACGTTCTCTGGAGTGCGCACTGTACGTTGGGATCCGAGCGGTTTTATTTTGAGTATTGAACCTCGTGTTCGAAGATTATGAACCCAACGTAGGATTGTGTTACGCGTGGGGATAGAGTCATTTCGATTAATATTGAATCTCCGACGAAATTCACGTTGAACCGTAGTCACTGATTCACCACTTCTAACGAAAGTATCATATGCAAATATGCGCTGTTCTAGCGTCCACGGCTCCATGACAGTAACTGACAGTAAAATTCTTTGAGTCAGGGAAGGTATCCCCACCTGTCAAATGCCCTTTCCTTTTCTAATGGTCGAATATTATGCATTCTAAAAACATCCGGTTCCTGTGTCCCACCCTGTATTTGCGTAAGGTGGATTGATCAGGAATATTTCGACCAGTATATTTTTGGAGAAAGGTTTTGAAGGTGGGATTGTTAAATTTATTAAATGGAATATTTGCCGCCATTAAAGTTTCACAAAGTTCTTCCTTAAAATTGTCAGAATCCAACGGGTCTAATTTCTGTGTATGTGTTTACGATGCTAAGTGACTGTTTACGTGCGATTTCTTGGAATTTTTTAAAGATATTTTACAGACTTTGCAATAAATTTCGGAATCACTGACAATGGTCATACAATCAGTTTAACCCTTAATCCAACTCGCCATTGTTTCACGATGCCATTCTCGACATTGTTCCATATCATATCTGAAAAAGTAGCTTAAACAATCTTCTAGATCTAAATAAGTGAAAATTAATAATGTATGCGCAAGTTATTGAAACTTAACGAAGTTCACCGGACACTTACGCTAAAATAATCGGGAGAAGTAGACTCGATGAAACGGTATTAAACAGGATCTATTACAAAAATTACGAAGTATGTAATTGACAGTTAAAACAATGAAAGAAAGAAACTAACTGGCTCGTGATGACATATTTTGGTTTGCAGTACAATGATCCGAGTGCTTCGTGTATTCTCGTGTACTAACTGTAACGTTTGCTTAGTAAACACCGAAAACACACGAGGCACTCGTATCATTGTACTGCAAACCAAAATACGTCATCACGAGCCGCGCCTGCTCACCGTACTTTATTTATGTTACGAAATGTAAACTAATAAATAAAATAAATTATAAAAGCTCGTCACGCTTCTATCTACGCCCACGAGGAAAGGAATTTTACTTTAATATTGAAGTAATTGCGTCATAAAAGGTTAGTCTTAATTTAATTACGTACGCATGTAAGAGCTTTAAACTCCTATAGAAAGACAAATATATGTAAAAACTAAAGACGGCAGACTATGTGCCCGCACAGTAGCGTGATGTGGAGGGATCGAGTAGAGGCGTACGACGATCAATTCAGTTGCCGTTGAGACGTTGTAAGCGATACATTGTTTACACAATCGTGTTGAAAATGTCGGGAGTGCGTAGAAACAATGCATCGACTCGGTTGCATGCTAACGTAGTAAAGAAATTTTTACATCGGTTTCCCGATTTAATATATGACGGTACCGGAGTGAAATGTATAGTTTGTGAAACAACTTTATTAACTTGGAAAGCAAGTCAGTGCCAATGACATATAAATAGTGACAAACATAAATCGAATAATAGTGGACGCAGATCATATAATAAATTTGTGTGTGATTTAACAATGATGTTAATTGCGACCAATATACCAATGCAGAAAGTGGAACACTTTCTGCAGTTTTGGAAGAAATACAATCCTACGTGGAAATTACCAGCAAGAAGTACGCTACGGAATTACGTACCGTTAGTGCGTGAGAGAATTGTAAATTGTACGAAAAATACGGTAAAAAAAAATTCCTGTGGTTCACAATAGACGAAACTACAGATATTCAAAAACAGTCCATCCTATCCATTCTAGTACGGACGCTGACTCCGCAAGGACCTTCTCCTCCTTATTTACTAACCTGTAAACGAATGCAAGGGTGTACTGCCAGAGCGATATGTGATGTATTAATAGAAACACTACACAAATTTGAGATTTTACCGAAGCAAGTGTTAATGTTAGTTACTGATGCTGCCAAGGTTATGTGTTCCACGGCAAACTTACTCAAAACGATTCAACCAAACCTGCTGCATGTCACATGTTTGCTTCACGCTTTACACCTTGTAACAAACACTATACGTACAACTTATTCTGATGTGGATCAACTGATGGGACAAACGAAAGCGGTTTTTCTTAAATCTCCGAAACGGATTCGGCTATTTCATTCGCTGTGTCCTGATATACCCGATCCGCCGCAACCAATTCTTATACGATGGGGTACTTGGTTAGAAGCAGCATTTTATTATTATAAACATTTTGAAAAAATTAAATCAGTGATTTTACAACTAGATGCCAAAGAAGCAGCTGCAATACGGCTCAGCCAGGTTCAATTTAGCAATCGTCAAGTTGCAGCAAATTTAAAAATTATTTACGACAGTTACGTTCCAATACTGGACGCAATAAAAAATTTACAGAATACTGCGCTGTCCTTATCGGACCCATTAGCAATTATTGACCACGTAAAACTAGTGCTGCATATCCTTGAAGATGAAAAAAGTGATTGTGTCCATGAAAAATTTAACAGTGTATTAGATAAAAATGTAGATTTTACAAAATTAGGGCAACTTTTTACCAATACTGAAGATCCGTTGTACAGATACAAAGAGCGCTTTAACTATGCAAATATAACATCTCTCAACGTCGAACAGTCCTCTCTGTATATAAACATATATATTCGTCGCTACGTACGAACCTTTCCGAGACTAATACAGAAACATATATTATGGTGCAGTTTTTTCATCGCGCACATCCGCATTTTTTTGCAACAATGTAAATATGTTGGGTAAGTTATTTATGTTTTTTCTTAACGTTTTGTATAGGGATTCGATATATTTATTTTTAAGCAAGCGCACTGTTATTCTGCTAAACTCTCCACGCAACGCCACTGCTGGGGCACATAGTCTGCCGTCTTTAGTAAAAACCGTAAAACGCCTTGCATGCCGGTTTATATTGTTTAATGTTATTTAGTATAAGTTGTAATTATGTTTGTAATTATTGTTTAATGATAACTTTATCTATTCAGTATATTTTGTTACCATATTAAGTTTGCTTTTTTATTAATGCAAATAATCACCTACTAAAGTGTAAATCAAACTAAAAAATTATTAGGAATTTTTCTGACCAGTAATGGTTTGAGGGGAATTAAGTGTTTACACCCTCGAATTGTAGCGACTCTGAGCTAATACATACCAATAAAGTAGACAGGACTTATTGAAAGTTTGGAGTAATTAATCTCATGCTAATTAGTAATCGAACTTAGCCCAGACAAAATATTTTCTTTTAATTTAGGAGTTTTTTTATCCCTTGGCGCCCAACAAAATCATATATTTTTATTATTTGTTTAAATTAGTAAACTACGTCTCGATGGAACTAATCATAATTAATCGAATCATTTGGACAGCATAATTAGTTCGTACTAGTTTGTCATTATTCCCCAACCCGTTTCTAGTACAAGTTTATGATTACCGATTTTTGAAATTAGCAAATAATTATCTTGATCGAATGCTTGAAGTAGAGAGGAGTAATAACTAGAGTGGACCAATCCGGAGCGATATTGGTAAATATTTCATATAAAAGCCGAAAAACTCCAATAATTTATCAATATATATATATTAATTGATAAATTATTGGAGTTTTTCGGCTTTTATATGAAATATTATATATTAATATCAATTTATATATATATATATATATATATATAAATTGATAAATTATTGGAGTTTTTCGGCTTTTATATGAAATATTTACCAATATCGCTCCGGATTGATCCACTCTAGTAATAACACAACTCTGTAACGTATCGTTTAAAAGAAGACTTGAAAGAAAACCTTGCTTGTTATGGTTATATTTAATATTCCGACTTGCCTACGGTTCAGTTTTGCGTGTGCTTTTTAAACTTAAGGAAATATATATTTATACCATATGAACTCACGCTTATAGGAAAGCCTTGCTAAGCGTTACGCCACCTTGCGGCTGCTTATAGTACTGCAGGTTAAGACATTAATAAAACTCATGATTTTCGTATTTATAACGTGCATATGTTGAAATTTTATTTGTTTTAAATTAATATACTATAGACATTCTTTCTAAAATGAGTAAGGATAATAATTCCTATTGCTCTGTGCCCGGATGGAAGTAATTGGCGAAAAGGAATCCGGAATTAATCTTTCATTAATTTCCTGTTGTTGAAAAAGAAACAGTATCTTTTGAGAATAAAATGGGTATTCGAAATAAAAATCATATACTTAGTAATCATATCAAAATACTTTATCTATTGCATTTACCTAGTACACCATATTAATACAGCTGATATAAGTTTACATTTGCCACTGTTTCCAGCTTTACTTTAACAGTCACATTCTTTTTAGCATTCAATTCTCATATTTCATGGGGATCACACTTTAATGCATTAGTTTGCAAATATATGGCATGCAATTGAATATTTTTATTATTGCATCCAACTATTCCACAAAAAATAATATGAGCAGCTTTCAACATTTCCTTGCCTTCATAAACACATCTTGAGTTTGTATTAGCACCTAAATGTCGAAAATATTCCATTAAACAAAAAATTAGCTGGCACGACAGAATCCATAAATTTTCCTTTATTATGTTATTCAAAATTATAAAAATAAATACACTTTTCAAAAATCTATACTTATTCGAAGTAGAAACAGATATACCGGGAGCGGCAATAGTACGTCGGCGGAGCTTAGCATGAAAACTAATAAAGTTGTAGCAATGAAATTTTACGTACACATGTGGTATGCTACAGTACATTTTCTATTTTTATTTATATATTTACAGGGTATTCTAAATTTCCGCAATCACTTGCAATTTTTTTTTTAATAGATTGCTATACTTTCTTGTTATTATGATGATAGCCACCCAAATTATCTTTGCAATGATATATGACAATGTGCACTTACAACTGTTAGTTTTGGTTTTATTGCAAATTTTAAAATCTTGCAGTTGCAGCGTCTAGCATTTTAAGACTTAACCTGAAAATGGGTGCAGTGCCTCACGTAACTCTTTTGTTACCAATTTATGGACTAACACGTTATATGTTTTGAGGGTGAACAACATGACAACATATACAGGGTGTTAAATATGTTGTGCCAAACTTATCATAATTTAAAAGCTATTTTCTCTTTTTTTTTAAATTGAACTTATAATTTTTTTATTAGTCAGCAAATTCCTTGTAAAATTGCCGTTAAAATGGTACCAATAACATACTACTTATTTCTAGTATTTTCGAAGTTATAACCGTTTAATGGGATATACCTATGTTTATAATATTCAATATGCGGTGCATCTAATAGTTGGTTGGCCATGAAATGTTATCAAACAAACTTTTATAAACACCTGTTCTTTAGTTCTTTATTACTAGTTTTAGAATTACATTTTGTAATTTTGCCATAATAAAACAAAATTAATTTAAAATGTGTTCAAACATATGTCCATTCTGCTCTACATATGCTCTTAATCACCTCTGCATCGACAGACTTACATTTTGAGCCATGTTGTTTTCACTTAATTGAAGAAAAGCGTTTCTGATTCGTTGCTGCATGTTCTCTGCCGTTGTAGGAGGTGTTTCGTAAACTATATTTTTTACAGTAGGCCACAGAAAGAAGTCACAAGGGGTTAGATCTGGTGATCGCGGTGGCCAACTTATAAAGCTTCCTCTCCCAATCCACCTATTGGTGAATACCCTATCTAACTGTGCTCTTGCATCAGCACCGTATTGTGCAGGTGCACCATCATGATGGTACCACAATCTCCTTATGACGTTATCTGGTAGGCCTTCTAAAAGCAATGGTAAATTATTTATAATATTATTTCTTATGATGCCTACCCAGGTGTTAACACTCTACTTTTATTGGTATAAAATGGGTTGCACAAAATGAGAGTTCCTAGTGCCATAATAATGAGAAACTTTTTCTGTTTGTTATTCCACAGTTATCAAATGTTGCTTCATCAGTGAAAAGCACATGATCTAGAAGAGTTAGATCTTGCCGTAATTGGAAAAGTAGCTATTCACAGTAAACAAGTCTCCTTTCAAAATCCGTTTGTAATAAGAATTGATGATTTTGAATTTTGTAAGGGTGAAATTTATGTTTTTTTAAAATCCTTATTACAGCAGTGACTTCTATCACGTGTGATTTCGAAATTATCCTTGTAGATACACGCGGATTTTCCACAACGGACTGGACGACTGTCACTTCATTATCTTCTGTAACCATAGTCTCAGTTCTTTCATGTTTGACGTAATTCACTGAACCCGTCCGAAGAAACTTTGTCAACAAATTTTTAAACGTCTTAATATCTGGTGATCTTCGGTGAGGATTCTCCATAGCATATGTTCTTGATGCTAAAAGTGGATTTCTATTGCTAGCGCCAAGATCAGATATCATGTCTATTAGCTCCTCTTTCGAAAAATGCATTTTAAAGAAACACAACTATAAACTATTACGGCTTGCAAATAAAAAATAATGACAACAAAACGATATAACTGACAACAAGATAACAACTAATAACAAACAAAACGGAAATTGATAATTAACTAGCCGAACATAAAATTATAATAATTAAACGCGATTACAGCAAAGAGGAACTACAAAAATACACTTTATACGGAAATTTTAAATAGATATTTGACGTATGGTTACACAGCAATTTTTGCTTAATATCATTTCATGGTGTCAACCAACCAACTATTACATGCAGCACCGCATATTGAATATTATAAACATAGGTTATAACTTCGAAAATACTAGAAATAAGTAGTATGTTTTTGGTACCATTCTAACGGAAATTTTACAAGGAATTTTCTGACTAATAAAAAAATTATAGGTTCAATTTAGAAAAACAATAGAAAATAGCTTTTAAACTTCGATAACTTTTGCACGACATTTTTAACACTCTGTATATGTTGTCACGTTGTTCACCCTCAAAACATATAACGTGTTAGTCCATAAATTGGTATCAAAAGAGTTTCGGGAGGCACTGCACCCATTTTCAGGTTAAGACTTAAAATGTTAGACGCTGCAACTGAAAGATTTTAACAAAATTTGCAATAAAACCAAAACTATCAGTTGTAAGTGCACATGTATAATTACAAAGATAATTTGGGTAGCTATCATCATAATAACAGGAAAGTATAGCAATTTAATTAAAAAAAAATTGAAAGTGGTTGCGGAAATTTTGAACAACTTGTATACAGGCTCATCCATTTTCGGCCCTCACCATGGGGATCTCTCTTATTATTGGAGATAGAGTATAGGTTTAAATTTGGCAAAGTTGTTAAATTTTGTGTTTGTTATAAATCCGTAAAGAAAATAGACCTGCGACAAATGACCTTCGTTATTTAAAAAATAACGCGAAGACCCCATAGTGGCCATTTCTAAACCTCTATCCAGTGGTGTACTCTAAATTTTTATAGGATGTTTCGTTTCTTTCTGGCCATCATCAACTATCTAATCTCTTATAGGCGCCATATTGGATTTAGACATCTTCAGAAAGAGTTTTTTTTTCTGATTTCAACCATGTACCACATGCTGACTATAGTTTTTGACATTAGGTTTTATTTGAAAGAATAAATTATAAGATTAAATAAGGTAGCCTTTGGAATTTCAATCTGCCAAACATTTGATTTATTGTTCATTAATAATACAAAAATGTCATACACTAACGAAGAGAAACGAGATATGATAAGTATTTTTTATTCTTCGAAACGAAATTCAACAGTAGCGAGTACAAGATAACAAGAACATTAATAAAAATACATAGAAAAGTAAACAAAGAAAATTACAGTAAATGTTCAATTATCTGGCCATCTTTAGTAATGCACAATTGGGCATGCCCTCTGGCATTTTGTACTGTCCTTTGTATAGTTCTTCTAGGAACTGCATCGAAGGCATTCTGAAGTCTGTCTCGTAATTCTTCAATGTTTTGTGGCGCATCTACTTTATAAATATTATTTTTAACATATCCCCATAAAAAAAAAATGTAGCGCACTTAAACCAGCTGATCTCGCAGGCCATCCAATAACTCCCCTATTTCCAATCCAACGGTTTGCAAACTCTAGATTTAAGAAATTTCTAACAACAGCTGCATTATGTGCTGGTGCGCCATCTTGTTGCCACCATAAATATTGTAATTGATTTAATGGGATATTGTTGTCAAGATAGTCAGATACGTATGTACGTAAAATGTTTAAATATCTTTCTCCATTTAAATGTTCTTCATACATAACTGGTTCTAGAGACGATTTGCCAAAATACCCATCCAAACGTTTATTCCAAAACGATGTTGAGGTCTTCTAGCCCTGTTTTGTCGGGAATTTTGTACTGCCCAATAGTGCTCCGTATTTCTGTTGAACATTCCAGAATTTGTAAATTTTGTTTCATCTGACCAGATGATTTTGCTTAAAAAATTTTCGTTATTTTCTATCCTTCCCATTACTCAATTACAATATTCTAGCCTTCTCAAATTATCTTCAGACAGTAAAGAGTGACTAACACGGATCCTGTATGGTTTAAACCTACTTTTAAGTAAAGTTCTTCAAACTCTGGACTGGCACAAATTTAATTCTGACGCTTCTTCGCGTGTAGAAATTGATGGATTATTATTTATCTATAAAAATGCAAGATTAACATGAAATTTTAAAATACGGTTTTAATTTACCATTTGTAAAATATATTGTCGATTTTCATTTAAATTCCTGTTGTCTTGACCATTACGCGGCTTAGTAAACGATCCATTCTCGACCAAATTTCTGTCGAGATCTAGAAAAATGGTACGATGAGGCTGTTGTCGTTCTGGATATAATTGTAGATATCTTGTTCTCGCTACTGTTGAATTTCGGTTCGAAGAATAAAAAATACTTATCATATCTCGTTTCTCTTCGTTAGTGTATGACATTTTTGTATTATTGATGAACAATAAATGAAATGTTTGACAGATTGAAATTCCATGGCTACCTTATTTAATCTTATAATTTATTCTTTCAAATAAAATCTAATGTCAAAAACTTTAGTCAGCATGTGGTACATGGTTGAAATCAGAAAAAAAAATCTTTCTGAAGATGTCTAAATCCAATATGGCGCTTATAAGAAATTAGATAGTTTATGATGGCCAGAAAGAAACGAAACGTCGTATAAAAAATTAGAGTACACCACTGGATAGAGGTTTAGAAATGGCCAAAAGGATGTGTTTTTATATGTTCTCTACAAGGCCAAATCTCGGTGCTACAGGTAAAAGAAGAAAATTGGGTTTTCGCTTTTTTTTTTTTAATAACGAAGGTCATTTGTCACAGGTCTATTTGCTTTACGGATTTATAACAAACACAAAATTTAACTTTTTCCAAATTTAAACCTATACTCTATCTCCAATAATAAGCGAGATCCCCATGGTGAGGGCCGAAAATGAATCAGCCTGTATATATAGATAAAAATAGAAAATGCAGTGTAGCATACTACATGTGTACGTAAAATTTAATTGCTACAACTTTATTAGTTTTCATGATAAGCTCCGCCGACACAGTATTGTCACACCCGGTATATCCACTGGAAAACATGTGTTGTATATAGTTACAAGTCAGGTAAAAGCAGGTAAACACGTGAAATACCAATATACCTAGACACAAATTAAAATTAATGTCTTCACCAATAGTTCACAATTTTTCTACCATGGCACTGCGATCTTAAAAATTTATCCCTATACCACATGAACTAATGGTAAACCCGAGTACACACCCTCCATGTAGAACTAAGGGCCGCTAACGGAAAAGGTTCTGTGAATGTAAGTGCACGATATAAATGTCATTTAATAATGAGCACAGTGCATATTCCTTTTGATTCAAGTTAAATTTAAGGGATTTGAATAATATTTATTGCAAAAGTAAGAAGGACCTTGCAAAGTTCTGTGTGTATCTTAAAATAATTCAATCAATAGTATAAATTGGAATATTGACATTCAATGTATGTTTCGTGTGAAAAAAAAAACTATATTTTTGTAGTAGACTTTCTTTGAAGTTGTTGGTAGATAGACGTTTGAATTATATACGAAAATCAAACGCAAAGTTGAAGCTTTTTTCCTTCAAAAACACGTATATACCTATATCTACGTATGAATTTATATCCGGGGAAATCGGCAAACAAATTTTGTTGGATCTGCCACAATAATAAAGAAGGAATTTTGCTCTGACATATGTAAATTTAATATTTCATATCTAAAGCATACATTTTTCGAATTTTACGAGTTAATTATCGGAAAATTTTTTGACTTTACCCAGTTACGTAACACTAAATCAATAAATTTTCAAATCATTGACCCGTATTTTATCTATATTATTCTGGATCGTCGGTAGTGGAATAAAAATTACTCAAATAAAACAGTCGCCGCGCATATTCCTCGATCATCCCCTTTGCTTTCGGTTTTACTACCACATAAACAATGTTATATGGGAGTTCGGTAATTCTATTTACTTTCCGAACTTAATTGCTGTACGTGCAGGAGGCAAACTTATTATTCCAATGGAAATGCACTCGCTACTTCTCATTAGTGGAAGCACCCAATCATATTTGCTCTAATTTAGTGACTACTTAATGACTATTCGATATCGTATTATTACTAGAACTTGCAAACGTACTATAGTAAGAGTTTCTTAAGGAAAACATTTGCTTAATGCAAACATTTTTCTGTAAATACAGTTATTGCCTATGTTCTAGTATTTTTAAATGGGTATTTTTGTATACTATTAACAGAGACCGGACCGACGCGATTGAATGACCAATTGCCGCGATAAAACGTTGTGGCGGTCTCAGGTATAGTATACATGTTATAATAGCCCCACTATTTGCTTGCTCGATTGCATTCCTCGAGCAGGTATTGGTATTTTCGTCGTTATGAATAGTACATTGTGTGTATTATTTCATAAATTAAATTAAACAGTGGCGTATTAGACGGAATATACATTAATATATTATTTCGTTAGGCTTCGTTGAAATAATCCGCAAATTTTCAAAGTGTATTCTCTTGTTTACTTGCTGTTATACATGTATATACATATAGCCAAAAGGGGCAACAATTTGTGGATTCTACACCATGACAATTCATCAACCCACACATCACTTGCTGTGCGTCAGTTTCTAGCCTCAACAGAGACGGCAGTAACGAAAGGCAGTTTGGTTTTCGCAAAGGACGTTCAACTCTATCTGCTGTAACAGCATTCTTGGATGATGTGTAGAACAACTTAGAGACAGGACGTACATGTGTGGGAGTATTTATAGACTTGATTAAAGCATTTGATTTAGTACATCATAAGATTTTATTAGAAAAATTAGCTCGATGTAGCATCAGAGGTCTGGCCTTGCACTGGTTTCAGAATTATTTGGAGGACCTTTCAAGCTATGTGGAAGTAAAATGGATGAAATCGAATATAAGTGAAATAGGGAGAGGCGAACCCAAGGTGTCGCCATATATTAGGACCGCTTCTTTACATAATGAATAATGTAATAAATATGAAAACGAAATTCATGCAGTGGAAACCTTATTGAGTATCTTTAACGGGTATTTTCAAAACAATGGCTTGTACTTAAATAATACAAAAACAAAAATAGTGCAATGCAGTGCAAAAAAAAAGTTAGAGGAATTGTTCACATTTAGTTAGAGTAAATGGTGGTACTGTTGCTCAGGTAGACACGACAAAATTTTTGGGTGTATATACAGGTGAGCTTTTTTGAATGTTTAGCATTGGGATCTCAGAAACTACTGGAGATAGAAAAACGCTTAAATGGGGAAAGATGCGCAGTTTTACGAGTTTGATTTAAAACTGCTTTTGTTTCTCCGATAACTTTCATGGCTTATTAGATATTCAAAGAAAACTAAATTTTACGATTTTCTTTAAACATGCTTAGCATCGTTAATAGTAATTTTAGAGAAAAAGTGTGTAGACAAAAGTTTTAGATAATTTTACGCCAAATAAAACTATGTAGCTTATATTTTTTTTTCGTTCACCATTATCGAGTTATGACACAAACTTTTGTTTTTTTAAATAGAAGCAATAGTTGGTTTTGACATCATTAAAAAGCTTATTTTTTGCTGATTACAATGATATAAGGTTTGATATGGTTATTTTAAAAAATAAAGAGGATATAGACATTTTTATGGTTTTTATGGAAAACAATTGAATTTCGAACTGATAAAATACAAACCAAACGAACACTTATTTTGAAATCTTATGTAGAAATAAAATGAAAACTATAAGAACTTTTATTAAGGGCACACAACATTATTAATGTTCAAAGATACCTCCATTATTATTAATACACAAATTGCATCTCTTCACAACAGAATTTGTAGCATTGCGGACTTTACGCCTATCGATGTTATTAAAAGCAACTAAGACAGCTTCTCTTAAATCGTCGATTGTTTCATATGTTCTTTTGTATACTGTGTCCTTTAGTACACCTCACAAGAAAAAATCCAAAACTGATAAATCAGGGGATCTAGCCGGCCATTCGATGGGTGCATTTCGTCCTATCCATTGATTAGGGAAGTTCAAATTTAAATAATTTCTAACATTCAGTTGATTGTGCGGAGGCGCTCCGTCATGTTGAAACCATTGCAGCATTGCTCGGGTTCTTAAATTTAAATTATCTAACATTTCCTCGAAATCTTGTTGTAAAAAATTAAGATAACGATTGCCAGTTAGTGATCCATCAAAAATAAATGGAGGAAGAAAGTTGATCCTATAACACCACACCAAACATTAAACCCAAATTTAATTTGTGGTCTCCTATGTTCAACGTGAAGTGGATTTGTTTGAGACCATATGTGCTCATTGTGCCTATTAAACATTCTACAATTTGTGAAATAATAATATTTTCATTGAAAAGTGTGGATCGTTTTGACACTGATCTTTAGACCATCTACAAAAAGCTATTCGTCTGATGTTATCACCTTCATGTAAAGTTTGTGATACTGATAATTTGTAGGGACGAAATTTATGCTTCTTCAACACTCTGACAGTAGTGCGTTGAGAGGAGCCCATTTCTGTTGAAATTTGTCGGGTCGATGTTGATGGATTCTGAGCGACACTTGCTAATATGTTTATTTCTCTATCTTCATCCATCCCTTTTTTTGATTTTGGTTTAACGAACGAACCATAATCTGCTAAATTATCCCATAATCTCTTAAAAGTAGGTAGCGACGGCTGACGTCGATCAAAATAATTTTCAAAATAAACTTCAGCAGCTCTAGTAGAATTTTTCTGTCACTGAATGTAACATTCAACCATATCACGCTTTTCTACGTTAGAAAAGTCCATAGCCAATGCAAACTTATGATTAACGGCCGTTTGCACCGCTTATAGTTAAGTTACAATTAAATTAATTAATAGTTAATTGTCAATGTTTGACAATTAACTTGACTTAAAAGTAAAAATTAACAGCTCTCACTTCTGTGACTCAACGTGAAAGCAATGTTAGTATATTTATCTCGACTGCTCCAACGAACACTATTGTAACTCAGATTTTTCGTTTTTTGAATTATAAAACACCAAACATTTTTTTTTTAAGTTTTTATCTTATAAAGTGAACAATCATAGAAATGTCTATATCCTCTTTATTTTTTAAAATAACCATATCAGACCTTATATCATTGTAATCAGTAAAAAATAAGCTTTTTAATGATGTCAAACCAACTATGGTTTCCATTTAAAAAACACAATTTTGTGTCATAACTCGATAATGGTGAACGAAAAAAAAATATTAGCTACGTAGTTTTATTTGGCGTAAAATTATCTAAAACTTTTGTCTGAACACTTTTTCTCTAAAATTACTATTAACGATGCTAAGCATGTTTAAAAAGATCGTAAAATTTAGTTTTCTTTGAATATCTAATAAGCCATGAAAGTTATCGGAGAAACAAAAGCAGTTTTAAATCAAACTCGTAAAACTGCGCATCTTTCCCCATTTAAGCGTTTTTCTGTCTCCAGTAGTTTCTGAGATCCCAATGCTAAACATTCAAAAAACTCACCCTGTATATGTATTTATTGTTCTTGATATAGTATATTTCCTATTATCTTCAATAAGGGATTGTTTGGGGTTTCGTTTCCTTCAGTGTTAATTGTTTACGACGTTTAGTATTTAAATCCGTTTTATATAGTTATATTATATATTTATGTTATAATTTTTTATAAATATTAGGTTTAATTTATTACCTTATTTTTGGAGTAGTTTTCGTTTCTTCTTTTTAGTCCATTTCTTTCTGGCCTTAGTATTTCTCTTTATTTCCATTAACTATGGAGAATTCTCGTAGGGCAACCATGGTAGGATGGATTAGAGGCCATACAGATTGGTTGCATATTCTTAATGATACCGAGATATATTGATATATTGCAGTGCCTGTTCATTAAGTTTAAGGGGTACACAAAAGTGTAATGTGCAGAGACATGTTTCTTCGAAAACTCATCTAGATAACATACTCGTATGTCCATCTGCACCTGACACTTTCGACGAAGAACTGTGTGAAGTTTTCATGGCGACAAATATCTCATTCAAAACGCTTAACAATCCAGTCCTCAAGAGGTTTCTTACAAAATATACTGATCGTCATATACCAGATGCAAATTTGTTGCATTTTTCGCGAAGTAATAAAATGTAAATATACTTTCTACATATCACGACCCTAATTTATTTTTTTCGATAAAAAATTCGAATAAATTAGCGTCGTAATATGTAGAAAGCATATTTAGATTTACATTACTTCGAGAAAAATGCAACAAATTTGTACAACGACCTACTTTGGGCAAAATATATATCATCTGTTTCCTTGATGTAACTCAAGGCATTCCCGCAAAGATTAGAAATCACTGCCTTTGACAGTTTAGTGGTTGGAGCGATGGTCCGACAAACCATGCACGTGGGTTCGAATTCTACTTACGGGCGAATTTTTTTTTTATAAAAAATTCGTACCAGATGAATCTACTTTACGTAAATACCACTTAACAAAATGTTATTTGAGAACCAATCTATCTGGTCATTATCTTTGGGTAAGTGCAGGCGTAACAACGGATGTAATGGGACGATATGTGTTAAATATAGTTGTTGGTATTCTCCATCAGATAACTTCATTCCAACTTAATAGTAACTAAAATATTATCAGTTGTAAATGGTGAAACAGTTGCAGAAGTAATTGATCAATGTATTCATAATATTCTGTCATCGGATAGCAACTCTATAAAGACAAGATGCTATTATTTTTGACTTATGCGGCAGCTTATATGCTAAAAACAGGAAAGTTATTAAAGCAATCTTATCACAATTTGCTACACGTTACCTGTGCAGCACATACACTACACAGAGTATATGAATACATCTAGGGTCATTTTCCAAATGTTGATAAGTTAGTTTCATCATTTAAAAAGATATTTTTCAAAGAACTTTTACGAGTGGCATTATATAGAGAAATACTTCCAAATTTGCTTTTACCTCCAGTTCCTGTATTAACTAGGTGGGAAACATGGTTACAATCAGGATTATTCTATTCGCAACACTTGGATTAATTAAAAAACTTTGTTTTTCATCTTCAAAATGATGATACGCAAAGCATTTCTAATTGTAAACACCTGATACAAATTGAAAATTTACAAAACCATTTACTAAACTTGATTACAGCTAATTTCCTGTGTCTTACAGATTACTATTACGATTACTAACATGAAAAATCAAGATATTAACCTAAAAGAGGCGATATTTAACTTAGAAACCATTATCGATCGAATGAAAAGTATGCCTTTTGAAATTGGAAACAAGCTGAGATAAAAAGTTGATATTTATTATTACTTATTTAGCAGAAATCCAGATTTGAATATGTTATATCAATTCTTCACAGAGCCGTTTGAAAAATCTATACATTCGAAGTATGGTGCACTTTTGCAACATTTTAATTACGCATCCGTCACCAGTTGTGATATGGAACGTAGGTTTTCTATTTTTGAAGACGTTTTAACATCTAGATGAACTAATTTAAAACAGGAACATCTTGAACAAATTTTATTTGTTCATTGTAATGTTTTACACTTTTAATGTTTCACAGAAAATACATAGTTTTGAGTTTCGTTCTTTGTAAATTATTTTTCAGCATTTGTCAGCATTACTTTTGTTTCAGCAGTAGTTGCTGCCGGTTACCAAACTGTTTATTACATTCGCTCTTTTGTGCATTGATAAATAAATATTAACTGCATATATAGGTATGTGCCACTTATGCAGGTGGCCACACTATGAAATTGTTCGAAACTCACGGATCGTTTACAGAAACATATGTATTGCGAATACAAGGCAGACGCCTATGGGCTATAAATCATCACTCGCTCGATTCCGCTCTCTGGTCATTATGCTAATACTACATGTTTCGTAATTTCAAATCCGAAAGTTATTAGACCTTACAAATACATACTACATAATTCAAAATCGTTTTTCCTAGATTTCACATGAATTTTCCTTTCTCCTGATTAAATTGCGCTTCCCACGCAATATTCGTCCACATTGAAAGACGCAATTTCATCATCCTACACGCCAACCAACTACAACACATAAAAATGAATATGAGGTTTTTCTAATTATGAAAAGATCGATTTTACTCAAACTTTAATAAGTAGAGTTTGAATTATTCTACATAACTTACATAAGATATCACATTTATGTAAATATCTTAAAAACATGCTTTTTATCTATAATTTCTGAATTTCTTCTTATTTAATTTTGTCCTGCGAAAATAAGAAAAAACAATATAATAACTATGAATAATATATAAATATATGTACAAATAAAATTATAATCCCAACGTAATAAATAAAGTGAAAATATTGACAAAAGTTAGTGAATAATAAACAGCTTTTAAGTTATATGATAACATTTCATTTACGTCAACAAACTCACGAGGATATATAATGTATATAAATATATTATCAAATATAAACCGAATTAATTTCTAGCACGTGATAGAAATTAAATATCGAGATGTGGCGCCCCACATCTTGATATTTGTCTAATGAGGACGTCAAGAAGAAGCTCGTCAGAGCTGATTGTATAGTTGAGCAAGAGAATACATGAGACTGACAACTCATTGCATGGCGCATAACTGTTTCCAAGAAGGCGAAAAATTTTATGAACAGAAACAAGGCACAACTATGGGTAACTGCCTATCCCCTTTCATAGCCAATTTATTCATGAGTCAATTTGAAGTAGAATTCAAAAACAACGCTAAATATTTCCCTAGAGTCTGGATTAGGTATGTAGATGATATTCTCGCGATTTTTGACACACGGAAATGCGAATTAGACATGTTTGTTAATCAATTAAATTTGAAATTTCCGACTATTAAATTTACGGTGGAAAAGGAACAATACGGCAAGATACCATTTTTAGATACTTTACTGATTAGAAATAAACATAAAATAGAAATCGATATTTTCCGGAAAGAAACCAACGTTAATAGATTCATTACCGCGGATTCAAATCATAGTTATCAACATAAGACAGCTTCCTTTAACTTTTTAGTCAATCGGTTACTAAATTTTCCGTTAACAAAAGAGAGATATGAAGCAGAACTAGATTTCATTAAAAATATTGCGACATACAATGGCTTTGACATAGAAATAATCAATAAATTAATTAGAAAAACTAAAATAAAAAATACAATCCGCGAATCCACGAGTTTGATACCCCAAAGTAACCAAGAGAAAAAGTACATATGTCTACCATACCACCCTGTCACGAAAAACATTAATAAAGTTGTGAAAGAAAGAGGTCTCCAGGTAGCCTTTCGGTCCGAAAACACAATCAAAAGTCTGCTAGGGAATACTAAAGATAGAATTAATTCCAATTCGAAATCAGGGATCTATGAAATTAGTTGCGCGGATTGTAATTTGAAATATATAGGCCAAACCAAACGACCTATAATAACACGTTTTAAAGAACACATAGCACATATCAAATACAATAGACCGGATAAATCAAACGTCGCAAATCACGCTTTGAGCACACTGCACAATGTACCGATTACCGGTTTGAAATTGATAAAAGGAATTAATAAACCCCATGAACTTTATGCTTACGAAAGTATATTTATCGCGAAAAATAAACATACCTCCTTGAATAGCGATAAATCTCCAATACCGTTCAGCTGTCTATTCACATTTTTATAAGTGGGTGGGGGAGGTAACAGCAGAAATATAGACATGTGGGAATCCATACACGTGAAAGAATGCAAAAATCACCTCCTTAACAATGGTTTGTTGAATGAAGCACTCGGTGTGTTTGTTTCACGAAATGTAAAATGTTTCGCGTTTTGTGGAACAGATGTACCGGGTGTTTTTGTTTATTAAATTATTTATCATGTTTCACCCAGAGCCTACCGTGAATTGTATACATTATATTAAATTTGCTTAACTCCTTAACTAGGACATGTCACCTATTTATAATTAACTTTTAAATTATATACCTACAATATCTATTATATTTCTATTCTATATTTCTATTCTATATTCTATATTTCTATTCTATAATTATTATAATTAACTTTTAAATTATATACCTACAATATCTAATTATTCATAGACCCTTTTCACGTGAATTGATTCTCATCTAATATAACACAACCCAGTCAGATGTCTTGTTTCTTCACATGTAACGCCCCTTTTTAATTTTGTCTTTCTCAGAATTTGCAATGAGAGTTCGGCTTTTACATTATACGACCATACTTCTTAACCATTTGTAATGGAAAATTTTCACACCCCTACCCGATATAGATTTGTCATTATACTTGTACTCGAAATAATACGTTTAAATAATAACGACATATGTGTACAATGCACATGAAATATTCATATAGTTAAACATACTAGTGTTTTGTGAAAATATAAGGTGGTTCATTTAGTTTAATAGTAGGTCATCGTAGCTTTAAAAATCGTTTTTAGTAGGCGCCTTCTTTAGAGAAGAATTTCTGCCGTTCCATTGTTCGATAACTTAACACATGTTTAAAACCTTTCCTTAAGAGGCAAGTGTTTGTCTCGTAGTTTGAGATTGGCATGATAAATTTAGTCTTTACAGGGTTGCAGTGTATAGTAGTTGTGCGGAAGCGTTTATTTTACTTTACTGTGCCCCATGTGTGACTTTTAATTAGTAGTTTTTACCTACTGATGATGACAACTTAGTTGTCGAAATACGTATTTAGGATAAGACTAATAATTGTGGTAAGGGGTTATATACCTTTTTAAATTACAACATATTATCACTAAATATTTTTAGGTGGGGACGTAAAACCTACAACAATCTTTCGGCAATTGGGTGGACAAATCGATGACCATAACACCAATCTACGAATGGCTGAGAATCAGTAGAAAACTCAGACTAAGCATCATTGAAGTGAACATTCGTTTGATTCAAAGTGACCGGCGTCTTACACTATAGAAAATTGTTATATAGATCGGCACATTGTACGGGAATGTCCAATCAATCATTACGGATGACTTCGGTTTTCGAAAATTGCCGGCAAGGTGGGCTGCCAACTTTCTGTTAGAACATAAAAAGCATCAATAAACTTATTGAAAGTTGCCAACGCCTAACAATACAGAAAACTGATGTACCTAAAGGATATATTATATTTTTTTTTTTTTTCATTGGTTGACTTCGCAGATATTTCTTGGTGAAACATTCTTGTAATAACTTGATTAATTATTAGAAAATAAAACACTTGGCTTAGTTTCACGACTTCTTTAATTAGATATACTAACAATTGTTTCGGCTATTAGGCCATTATCAAAGAGCTATCTAAAACTAAACTTACTCTACTTAAGGTTAACTTATATACCTGTGTTCATTATGGGTGGGAGAATGAGGGTAATTGATATTTAAAATTGCATCGATATAGGGGGTATTTATGAATTCTAATTGTGTGTTTGTGATAACTCGATTTTGTTTTTGGGCTTTTTTAATTTCAAAAATCTCTAATATATTTAACTTTTTACTTTTTACTACATTATGAATGAGGTTACAGCTCTTTATATCGGGTAAGTGGTTCTGGTCTATACAATGTTCTGCGAACCCTGTGTGTTTAACACTATATTTTATATCTCTAATATGTTCTGTTAACCGTTTATTAATACATCTGCCACTCTGTCCGATATAAATAGCTTCACAATTCTGGCATTTTATGGAATATACTCCTGATTTATCTAAGTTATCTATTTTATCTTTAGTATTATTCAACAATGTACCTAAATTTACTTTATTTATCCACACTATGTTAATGTTGAGTTTCTTTAGTAATTTATTTATTTTCTGTGTTATGGGAGGGATATATAATGCCAAATTAGTATCGTTCGATATTAAAAACCTATTTACTTCAATCCCGATACACGAAATAAGTAACATAATTACAAACCGGATTAACGAAACCAATTTAGATAATACTGAGAAGACTGAAATATTAGAATCATTAAAGTTATGTTTACAACAAAATTATTTTAAATTCAATAATAAAATTTACAGCCAGATAGATGGGTTACCTATGGGAAATCCACTAAGCCCATTGTTAGCTAATATATACATAGATCACTTAGAAAAAAGATTATTTAAGATTAATAATACCGTTACAAGACAAATACATTATTGGGCTAGGTACGTAGATGACATTCTGTGTATTTGGAAGGGAACCGATAGACAATTAACAGAATTCCTAACACTACTTAATACATTAAACCCCAAAATACAGTTTACTATAGAAAAAGAACACAATAACACATTGAATTTCCTAGATATTACAATACACAAAAAAGACAATAAGTTATTATATAAAATATATAGAAAACCAACATTTTCGGATAATATAGTACACGCTAACGCAAATCAATCACAAAAAATTAAAATGTCAACTTTCCATAGCTATATACATAGAGCAATAAGTATACCACTAAATAAGGAAGCCTTTAATAATGAAATGAACACAATTAAAATAATAGCAAAAAATAATGGTTACAACCCAGATATCATCGATAAGTTGATAAAACATAAAGAAAGGAAAATACTTCAAAAATTGTTATACCCAGAAATAAAAGAATTAAAGAAACCTAGTTGGCATGTAATCACCTATATCCCTCCCATAACACAGAAAATAAATAAATTACTAAAGAAACTCAACATTAACATAGTGTGGATAAATAAAGTAAATTTAGGTACATTGTTGAATAATACTAAAGATAAAATAGATAACTTAGATAAATCAGGAGTATATTCCATAAAATGCCAGAATTGTGAAGCTATTTATATCGGACAGAGTGGCAGATGTATTAATAAACGGTTAACAGAACATATTAGAGATATAAAATATAGTGTTAAACACACAGGGTTCGCAGAACATTGTATAGACCAGAACCACTTACCCGATATAAAGAGCTGTAACCTCATTCATAATGTAGTAAAAAGTAAAAAGTTAAATATATTAGAGATTTTTGAAATTAAAAAAGCCCAAAAACAAAATCGAGTTATCACAAACACACAATTAGAATTCATAAATACCCCCTATATCGATGCAATTTTAAATATCAATTACCCTCATTCTCCCACCCATAATGAACACAGGTATATAAGTTAACCTTAAGTAGAGTAAGTTTAGTTTTAGATAGCTCTTTGATAATGGCCTAATAGCCGAAACAATTGTTAGTATATCTAATTAAAGAAGTCGTGAAACTAAGCCAAGTGTTTTATTTTCTAATAATTAATCAAGTTATATATTATATGGAAGCGATCAATTGTGATAACCTAAGTAGGACACCTATTTTCACACATTCAATGTAATACTTATTTAATGCTTAGTTACTACATCTTTCGACATTCTAGTTCATGTATCTAAGTTACCTTGTCATTAAGTAAACAAGTATGTAAACCAGGTCACATTAACTAGGTTAGTAGAAGTAGAGATGATATATAAACTAAAGACTGAGAAGTCTTCTCAGTCTAGTCAGGCTTGTGTATCAGATCGTACTGTTGTTATACAAGTGACCATTGTAGCGCGTAATGATATTATTATTTATTTAAATTAAACATTATTATATTATTCCAGAATGAGTATTTATTCTACTGATAAACTCGGCCACCAATGAGTTTGCCTCGAAAACGAACCCGCCCAGGACCAGAGGACCAGGCAACGATGGCGATCCTGTCTCTAGCTAGCTGAGACAACCTTACATGGCGATCCTACCAGCTACTTCTGACATTACACAATTTATCATTTAAAATAACTAGGGATTCCGAAAATTGTAGGCAAGGTGACTTCCTCGCCTCCTGAGGGAATATCAGAAAGATAAACTGCAGATGGGAATGATTTTTTTAAATTATATTGGCGCCTGTGTTAAGACGTGGGGTGATTATTATACCCTGGAATCAAAGCAGGCAACCATGGAGGGGCGGCAACCTGGAGAAGCACCATCTTTGCAACTGTTTTGTGGAATTGCAGGATCTCATTAATTGCCTGGTACTGCTGCTAGCTTCTTCACGATGGCCAATACGTCTGTTCCTAAAAAGAGTGGCATATTTTACGAGATACGAGAGGCACGAAGTGTGATTAATCTTTACGACACTCTTAGACTTAGGCCCGTGAAGAATTGATAAAAATTCATTGAAAAACACTTGTCAGTTTAGCCTCGATTTATATCCGTGTGACCACCATATACATAGTGAGACAGAAAAAACGTTTTCAGAGTATGTCATGGATTAAATGTAGTACTACTATTAATATGTTAAATGGTTAAATAAGAGTTGCCAAGTGACATTCATTAAGCTAACCTAATATTTTAGTTGAATTTCAGGGAAAAGACGGTTACTTGAAAGTTTTGGATGTTGAAATGTGTAAATTATAATGATTTATTATAAAAAATATAGTTTTTTTTTGGAGTGCTGTCTGTTTTAGAATGAAGAAATACCGAAAAATAAAATTTTAAAATTAACAAAAAAATCAAGCCAGATTAAACAATATTATGTAAAATCTCATAATATTCAGAATAGAGATGAATTAATAATTAAAGTAAGTACACCAATTTATCCATGCAGTATACACAACAAGCAAGTATGACACTGAAGCAATCATTACCTTTTTCCTTTAACACAAATTCGTTGGTTCTGAAAAGAAACGTTTTTTTATTGGAGAAATTAATCTTCGTCATCTGTGAAGTCATCCATTGGAGTTCGGCGTGTGGGGGTTTGATAATCCGTTTATCCTATTGTTTAGATCGAAAGAAGAACTAAACACAATCTATTACGTAACAATATTTATTAAATAAGGTGCGTAATATGACTATCGCCTTCATCTCTACAGTATAAAGTTCTTCGCTTAACAGAGTTAATAACATTTTCTAGGAACCAAGGTAAATTATTAGTAGAGAACGGACATTCTTACCACATGACTCGGCGTAATTCAATGAAGTATTTGTTAGTCTTTCCCGGCCATCTGGTCCGCTGCGATTACAATGACAACACAGCTATTGTATTCGGAGGATAAATATCCATTAAACGCATTCGGCAATTGGAAATGTTTATAAGCTTCGCTGAGTACATCCCGGCGTAATACAATGAAGTATTTGTGTTTGACTTTCTCGACCACCTGATTTTCGCATCGTTAACAATGGACAACGGCTATTGTATTCGGAGAACTTAGTCATGTGGTAAGAATGTCCGTTCTCTAATTATTAGCTCAGACGCGACTTATTTGTCTATCTCAGTCGTTCATGTCCTACCTAGAATACAAATTTTGTGACTCGCATGATATAAGAGTGAATAAGTAGGACACCGTTTTGACAACGAGCAGGCTGTCGGAATCGTTCTTATGCAATTGGTTAGATACGCCAATTCATATTTTATCCACCCTCGTTCTTACCATATTCTGATTAACAACTAAATATTTTTCTAGTTTTGAACAGAAAAGTTTTGCTTTTTGTCAGCGGATATATTTTCGTGGGTCAAAAATGCTCTTTCAATATCGATTAATGTGATCAACGTATTTTAATGCAGCGATATATTCAGGATCCAATAATAAAGCATTGTTAGTTTCATTAACTGATAAAATTTTTGTTGTAACTTTTCATTTTTTGTCGCTACCCTGTTAAATTTAATAAATGTAAGAAGTTTTGTTAACTTTTTCTGAAACTTTTCTCGATAAATTAATACAATGATCTATAAGAGAAGATGACTTTAATAGAGGCATTTTATTAATGTCAAATGTTTTAATTAAATCATTAATTAGAAGAAGAAATATTGACCATTAATACACATTAGTTCCTTTATAATTTTACTTTAATCGAATATAGCTTTGCATTTTGTTATAAATACAGTTGAATCTGAGAAATTTAATGCAATATTTTTTATTTACAAATAATTATTCGAATATACACTATGACGTCCAATCAGTACTAATCACGTAACCCAACGAATAGTTGTCGCTTCAGGAGTAATACCAATGTTCGGTAATATTGCTTTATACATTTTTAGTCACACTTCGAATTAAAAAAAAATTGGTTTGCGTCTCCTCTAGTTATACATTGGGTGGTGTTATGATTAGAGCAGACTAATTTCCGTGCGCGCGATGTGCGCCGGTATGGGAGTGTAATTCGTAATATATTAGAATATGCGATAGAACAGGGACGCAACATGAGCTTGTTGCCGATATAAGTATAGAAGTAGAGGCATTTATTCTATTAGAAATAATTAAATATACATTTGGCTTTCTGCTATTAAAGTAATATGCATAAACATACGAAAAATAAGAATAGTACATATTATAGCAGCGTTGTATGTACCTATAAATAAAATAATAACAATAAAAATAAATAAAATCGTATATTAAGTCCGGGAAATCCATAATAAACTTATTCACTTCGTCTGACAACGGTCGTTTTCTCGATTTATATGTCGACGATATTTTATTACGTATGCTTACACTTACATGCAGTCAAAGCAAGTACCAAACACATACTGAATGCTTTTTATTAGTTCTGATGCAATACAATCATCCTCACATCGGCGCACATGGCGCGCACGGAAATTGGTCTGCTCTAGTTATGATTAAGGGAGAAGTTTTGTTAGTTTATTACCATATCTGTAATAAAAATGTTTTTTATGCTTTCGTTAACAAACGAAGCAAATTCTAAATTAGCATTCGCCTGGCGTTCTGTACAATATAAAAAAATTCTAAAATCTTTTCATTTAGAGTATATTGCTATTTCGTACTTTACGTTAAAGTTTCACACATAGTCTTGATATAAGACGACTTACATGGATATACAGGGTGTTAGGGAATGCTTTAGCCAAAATTTGCACATCGATTTATTTATAAAATACAAACAAAAAAGTTATATGTCATTTTTGTGAAATATGTAGCGTTTTGGAGAAAAAATATAGTTAAATTTGTTACTAATAAAGACAAGACACAAACAATAAAAGTGTTTATAGGCAACACGTTTATTTGTTACAGATGCCTAAGATATCTGGGACATTTTAAGCATTGTCAATATGACGATTAGTTAAGTTAACAAAAATGAAATTTATAAAATTAAGGGAAATGTTGAAAATATCCACCATTTGCTTCAAGACAAGTTTCAGCACGCCTATTTAGTGACTGACTTACTCGAGCTAGTTTATTTTTCCTATTCCTTATAAATTCCGCAGCCGCCATATCGCGATTTTCAAGAGCTTCCACATTTTCTACAGGAGTCTTGTAGACCAGTGATTTAATGCAAGCCCAAATATAGTAATCACAGCTGTTAAGATCAGGTGATTGAGGTGACCAGGCATCTGGTCCACCTTGTCCAATCCACCGTTCACACAGTAAATTTCATTTAAAAAGTTTCTGGCCTGCAGAGTAAAATGTGCAGGGGCCCCATCATGAATGAACCACATTATTCTACGCAATTCCCAAGGTAATTCTTCTAGTAATTCTAGTAGTACTTCTTGTAAGAAATGTATATACGTCCCTCCATTTAAACGATTTGGTAAAACATATGAGCTTGTTAGTCGGGTGCCAATTATTCCAGCCCACACATTGATAGAAAAATAGACGTTGAAAATTTTGTTCAATTATTGCATGAGGATTGATGTGGATCCAGACATGCCTGATGTTCGAGGCCTGATGTTCGAGGCTGCAATATGGGATAGTATTTTGGGGCAGTGCGGTCGATTTTGGAGTATCTTTATTTTGCAAAAAACTGCCATAAGAACTATTTTCAACTTAAAACCTAGGGCTTCATGTAAACAAGTATTCAAAAATAATAATAATATACTTACCTTGTCGTCTATTTATGTGTTGGAGTGTGCATTGTTTGTGAAAAGATATTACGATTATTTTTTCAAGGGGTTTGAGATGGATCACATTCATGGTACCAGGGGTACCGTACGTACACATTTGCTTCCACCACAAACACGCTTGGCAAAAGTACAAGAAAGTGTTGTATTTAGATGTATTTAAATATATAACCATATTCTTGAAGACATAAAAGTTAACTCTTCGAAAAACTATAAAAAAATACTTACTGAATACGGCACTTATATGCTGTTGATGATTCTTTTTCGGAACGTATAAGAATCATTTAGATCAGGTATGCACAGACTTAATGGGAACAGGGGCCACTCGGGAAAATTATAAGCCAAGGACGGGACACTACAAAGAATACTTATTAACACAAATATTTTTATTTTTAAATAGTATGAATTACTACAAATGATCAAAATAAAAGAACATTCAAAAATGTTTGTTGTAATTATGTAATCGTAATGTAATCTAATCATTACAATGTAATATTTCATGTTTTATTATTTTGATGTATGACATTGCATTGACCTAACAATTTTGTTTATGTTTGGCTCCACATTACTTGTCGCCACATGTAAAATTGCTTCCAGATTTTCATTTGCCAGACGGTTTAGATTTTTTCTTTTGTTAAGTTTCATCACTGAAAACGTTTGCTCACAAATATATGTATCAATAAGCTTGTGCATTTCAATGCATTTATTCGCAACTCTCTATAAGCGGTTTTGTCAACGCAACGCTAAAAGTTGTGTAAATTACCTTCATTAAACTTGTTTCGTAAATTATCATTACTTTGCATGTCTATCAATTCCAGCTGTATTGATTCCGGCGCATTTTCGGGTGAAATGTTGAAAGGATTGCTGAAAATGTCTAATCGAGGTTTAACTTTTTTGAAGTCTAGAAAACGATCATGAAAAGCTTGTATTAAAATATAAATTTTTTCAACATAAGCGAAAATGACATCAGTTTTATTGAATTTCTCCATGATTTTTTTGTAGGTCGGAAAATGGCTGTAATTGGCTGAATTGATTATGTCCTGAAAAGACTCAATCTACATTGAAAGGACGAAACATGAGAGTATAACTGCGAAATCAATTGATCTTTGCCTTGGAGTCGCATATTTAAGACATTCAAGTGATTTGTTGTGTCTACAAGAAACGCTAAGTCACACAGCCAATCAGGGTTGCCTAGTTCGGAGACGTCCTTTTTCTTTTCCGCCAGAAATATTTTGATTTCTTTAATCAAGTTAAGAAACCGCTCTAGTGACAACCCACGACTTAGCCACCTTAATTCAGTGTAAAACAGGAGATCACCATATTCGCTTTCAATATCGAGAAATTGTGTGAATTGTCGGTGATTGAGACCTCGTGAATTTATAAAGTTTACAGTAGGTACTACAACTTTCATCACATTTTCAAATCCCAATAATTTTGAACAGAGGGCCTCTTGATGTATAATGCAATGAAACTGCATTAATTCCTTGGTATCTATGTTTCTAGTTTGTAAATACTCTTTTAACATAGTTATTATCCCAGATTTACTTACAGCCATTGAAGGTGCTCCGTCAGTCGTAATTCCAGATAATTTTGTTAAATCCAAATCCATTATAGAACATTTTTCCAGAAGAGCTTTGAGCATGTCACTCCCCTTGGTTTGACTTGTCAAAGAACTCATACTCATCAGTTCTTCACTCACTTCAAAATTTTGCGTTGCACCTCGTAAAAATATTAAGAATTGAGCAGTGGAACTTATATCTGTAGATTCGTCGAGTGCTATAGAAAAATACTCAAAGCTTTTCGATTTCGTAGCTAATTTCTCTTCTATATTAGCTGCTAATGTGGTAAGTGTTCTTTGAACAGTCATCCGATTTAGTTGAATTTTTTCAAAGCTCTTTGCATCTTTCCGACACATTTTTTTTTGCGGCGATATCTAAACACTGCTTAACAAACTCACCATCTTTAAAAGGGCGACAAGTTTTCGCTATTATTCGAAATATTTCAAAGCTAACTTCAGTAGCTGAGTCAGCATCTTGAATTGGTTTTGCAAACATAGCTTGCTGGCCTATTAGTTCCCTTTGTAAAGTGGAAATTTTTTGCGTTCGATTTTCGTCGGTTAATTTGGTAAAAGTATGATGCTGGGTTTCATATTGCCTTTTCACATTACATTCCTTCGGAATAGAAACACTACTCTTGCATATTAAACAGACACTTTTCTTGTGCGTTGAAATAAAAAAAGTATTTTTCGGTCCAAATATCTTGAAACTGTCGATTTTCATCTTAAACCTTACGACTACGTTTTTTACTGGGGCCTGGTTTATCCATATCAAAATTGATATTATATTGTTACGTAGGTAGATGCCAAGCTCGAACGACGAAATATTCATTCTTCACAGATTACAATTCAAACAATATAACGTTCGCTTGTCCGTAGTTAAAACTTATCTGCCCCGATAGCGGGCGATGCGTTGTATTTATACGAGTTACCTAACATCGAGAACCTACTTTATACTTTATACTTTATATTTTATACTTTATACTTTATACTTTATACTTTATACTTTATACTTTATACTTTATACTTTATACTTTATACTTTATACTTTATACTTTATACTTTATACTTTATACTTTATACTTTATACTTTATACTTTATACTTTATACTTTATACTTTATACTTTATACTTTATACTTTATACTTTATACTTTATACTTTCTACTGTCATATCAAATCGGGGCTATTTTGAATGTTAAAAAATTAATTTGGATTGTTAAACCAGTATTGTGCGTTTTATTGGACAATTCCCGGTATTTGCTTGACAATTAGTTTGTAACCAAGAGAATGAAATGAATATTTCAAGTGAAAAGAAACCAAAGAATACTTGAAATGGTATTAATTTAGTCGAAAGAACGATAAAAAGGGTTTCTATTGTCAGTTTAATTAGAAACTGATAATATAAATTACTTGTGTTAATACATTGCATGTTTCCTGTCCGTTTTAGTTACATTTTACGTTTGAATTATTGCGAACAACACGTAAACGTGTTTTTATTTTATCAAGAAGTTAAAAAAAAATATGGGAAGCCCAGAAAATGGCTTCTGTTATAAAGTAAAATGGGAAATTATATGTTCTACAAAAAGTGTTTACCTCAGTAAACTGATAAGAATTATTAAATATTATATATTTTTCTATACATAATCCTAACGTGTCATACATAAGTCGTCGTCACCGTGAATATTGAATGTCCTGTCACTATTTGTCGTTTCTCGGTTAAGTAATTTATTATTTCGTGGCGTGTGGAAATACATTATACGAATGTAAATGTCTTTCGGTAAAGGGTGCATGTAACACTTTCCAAAAATAAAAGAAAAGGGAGTTTTAAGATGTATTTAGTTAGTGACATACATACATATCGTTTCCTGTTTCAGTTTTGCGAAAAGCGTACAAAATGTTTTAACTTTTTTAATAAGTTAAAAGTGTTGATGACATTTACATTTCTCACGCTTTTATGGTGGGTGGGTTTTCATATCAGGTAAATAATAAAATTCTAATTTAAGTAGGCGGAAAGGATTTGATTGTCGGAATAGTCTAATTAACGACGCTGTTCGCTTTCATTAAAAACATATAAGTGTAAAGATATATATATACAAATGCAAAGAATTAATGTAAATTATATACAAATTTAATTCATTTCCATCTTTTATTACATTTACTTAAACATACTGTTTTGGTATTTCTTCGCACCTCTAATATTTTGAAACAGAAATAAGAAAAACACCCTAACCACAATACACGGTGATTCTTAATATATGCGACAAACTTTAGGAGCTGATTCCTGGAGTTATTTTGATCATAAAAGTTCATAAGAACATATGTCCAAAACCGCTTAGTTCAGAAGTTATACAATGTTTAATAGAAAGTTAAAATAATAAATGGTTTTATTATAAATTAGCAAATTAATTCGTAAAACAAAATTAACTTATAGTAAATGTTGAAAATGACCGCTTCCAACTGTAATACAAGCTCGTGAACAAGTCTGTGCCTGTTTCTCTAATATGCGTAGTGGTCGCGTTGTCGATGCTAATCAGTTGGTGTTTACCAGTTGCTCAAGAAGCACGTGTTGTGATTATGTACGGTATTTACGAATTGTTTATTTGTTATTTTAATATTTGTTAATAGTATCAGAGTATTCATTCAGTTTATTGCCAGTTTCTGTTTTCTAAAATGAATTATACGAATGCTGAGATGTGTGATATGCATTTCGTTTACGGTCTTGCCAATGGAAATGCGCGTGCTGCTAGACGTCTTTATGCAGAACGGTACCCGAACCGTATCATACCGCATCATTCCATGTTTGTCCGTCTTCATCAACGTATTAGTGAAACGGGAAGTTTTCAAAGACGGACGACTGATAGCGGGCCCCCATCTACAGTGAGAACTCCACAAGTTGAAGAAATGGTATTAAATGAAATTGAGGAACATCCGACAACAAGCACCAGAAAAATTGCGTTTGATTTAAACATTAGTCAGGCCACAGTTTGGAGAATATTGAAATATCAACTGTTGTATCCATATCACATTCAACGGGTGCAGGCTCTATTGCCAGCAGATTTTCCACAAAGATTAGCTTTTTGTCAATGGATGCAACAAGTCGTACAAAATCCTAACCATTTGGCTCAAATATTCTTCACCGACGAGGCTACTTTCTCTAGAAACGCGATTATTAATTTTCATAATAATCACATATGGGCCGAAGAAAATCCGCGAGAAATAATGAATGCCCGTCATCAGCATGAATTCTCTGTAAATGTGTGGGCCGGAATTGTTGCAGATCACTTGTTAGGTCCACATTTTTTACCGATGCGGTTAAATGGCGAGGTATACCGCAATTTTCTTGAAGAGAAGTTACCACTACTGCTGGAAGAAGTTCCGTTGCAGTTAAGATTACAAATGTATTTTATGCATGACGGTGCTCCAGCGCATTTTAGTTTACTTGCTCGCGAGTTTCTGGACAGTACGTATCCAAATCGGTGGATAGGACGGGGAGGTCCACAACCGTGGCCTCCTCGGTCTCCAGACTTAAATTCATTGGACTTTTTTCTCTGGGGCCACCTTAAATCATTAGTTTACACGACTCCCATGGAAAATGTCGATGAACTAAGAAATCGTATTATAGCAGCTTTTGAAACAATTCGAAATACCCCTGGTATTTTCGAACGGACTCGCCAGTCAATACGACGGAGGATAGCAGCTTGTAGTGCAGTTGGGGGCGGTCATTTTCAACAGTTACTATAAGTTAATTTTGTTTTACTAATTATTTTGTTAATTTATAATAAAACCATTTATTATTTTAACTTTCTATTAAACATTGTATAACTTCTGAACTAAGCGGTTTTGGACATATGTTCTCATGAACTTTTATGATCAAAATAACCCCAAGAATCAGCTCCTAAAGTTTGTCGCATATATTAAGAATCACCCTGTATATATCAATAAATACTATATACATATTTCGGCAACTAAGTTGCCATCTTCAGTAAAATAACCTTAAAAACTGAAAAAATATTAAACGTAGCGTTTTTGGCTGAGGTAAACCTTAGAAGATATGCTCTTCACCAAATCGCCAGTGGGATAACACTGTATATATATATATATATATATATATATATATATATATATATATATATATATATATATATATATATATAGTGTTATTGTGGTTAGGCTGTTTTTTTTATTTCTGTTTCAGATTACAAGCCACAGTCTCCACCAATTTCGGATCTAATATTTTGGTTTTAATAAAATACAGGTGGCCAATATATATATAAGTGACTGGTTTGTCTGTTAAATATTTGTTAAATTAAATAAAATACGTCAATTTTTTATTTTAATCTTTTACTGAAAGTTAGAAACTGTGTATAAAAAATAATATGAGACAAATGTCCGCTTCTGGAAGTCGCATAAACCTTAAGCCCTATTAATTACATTTTCCATCACTTTTTGGTAAATTTAGGAAATATTTTGAGTCGTGTCCCTAATATTATTCTTCAGCTGCTCTACAATGTTTGGTTTGTTTGAATAGACATTATTTTTGAGAAATTCCCATAGAAAAAAGTCTGCAGCGGTTAATCGCGTGACTTTGGAGGCCATATGACATTATCAAATCGAGAGAGTAGACACCTCGGAAATATTTGAGCGAGTGGGAGTGGTTACGTTGAGCATTTCTTTGGCGTCTTCGACTCGTATTTATCTTTAATTGAATTAAAGTTAAGCGTGGTGTAACTAGAAGGAAGTTAGCAAGGTCTCACATATCACCAACAAATTTTTCGCACAAAAAGTTGGCCTGTGAGAAACAGGTTAACAGGTTTAAAGGGACAACATATGATAAATGGAAAGATGTAATTAAGTAGAATATAAATCCAAAATATTGTAACTCCATTACGAGGCGAACCTCAAAATTAAAAACACCCCGAAAATTATCTTACGTGACGCCAATGAATTCAAAATATTCAGAATGTGTATAAATAATAAATACCTCACACACACATACGCTATAGCGTATGTTTACATACGTAACAGCTGGATGAGATGGACAATACAAAAACTATTGTTTTTTTTTATTGTTAGTCAACTTTAGGATATCGTCTCTGATACTTCTTATACTCCACAGTGACGGGACAAAATTTTTTAAATATCTGTGTCATTTCTTTCCCGCTTGTGAGAGGGAATTTTGGGAAAATATTTTAGATTTATATTCTACATAATTACGTTGTCTTTTTAATTCAAGGGCAAAATTTGTGATCCTATCAATTAAATTAATAAAACGTTAGCTGCCTTTGAAAAACGGTTAGATATATTTTTATAAAGAGCAAGTCTTTTCTTGGAGCCCAGATGGTACAGGTAAATTTTACTTTTATTTTGAAAGAATCTTATATAATTTCGATTATCATATGCATTTGTGGAACTAATTGATATATATATATATTATAATAAATAAATTGATTTTGTATTTACAGAAATAAAATAAAAGAAAATAATTCTTAAAGATAAATATTCGCATTTGAAGTTATTGAACGAATTATTGACCAAATATCTGAATAGAATTGTCGAAGTGCATCATTTAAACTTTACCAGAGTGAGCACAACTATAATCTGCGACATACATACTCATACTCTTGGAATTTCCCGAATACACTTCATCCAATAATTACCAAAACACTTGATTGCACTCCAGTACAGCTCTAGTATTATTGTGCTGCGCTGCCAAATCAGCTGCCTTAATCAGTTCACAGTCGACAGGTCCTAACCACATACTGCACTATACGTGCCAGTAATGGATAACGTTACCTCAATACTATGATGGCGTTGATGTCAGGAAACCCATAAACGATATAACTTAATAATCTCACGCTGCTATTGATTAGTAACGTATTGATTACGTTAAGATCGCTTACCCGTCTGTACAAAAAGAAGTTTGTGCCCATAATATTCCATATTCTAAAATTCAATAACATCTTAATTCATCCCTGCTAAGAGCTTTTAGAAATAGTACAAGTAAATCTAACGGATTAGTATTTATCTTTTACTATGCTAAAATTTTAATACGCTATTATGTATACGAAAATGTTATAGCAGAACCTACAAATATTAATTGCAAAAAGTTATTATACGCGAGATGTTCCTTTAGTGTTGGGTCCAATGCAGAAGAAAGAAATTTGTTTTTTAAAAAATATTTTTCCTTGTTTCTTTTGAAAGTATTGCCATCTCCATTGGACGAAGCAAAATGCATTATTCACAAGTAATATTTGAGGCGTGGAAAGAAAAGAAATTCGTAGCGTTCTTGTGATGCAGTATGATTTTCTTCCAAATTAATTATTATTGGTCTTTTGGAAAATTTTGCATAAAGTTACTATAGTATTCTATTCTAAATTAATGATCTACAGGTCCATAAGATATCCAGAGATAACCAGGAAATTAGCAATAATCTTAGTACAACTTCTTAAACGTTTATATTTTTTAGGAACTGAACCATATGGGTTATATGACTAGATCCAACTTTCGTCATCACGTTCTATTGTGAACTAGGCATGATCTACACTTTGAATTGGTGTTAAGTTATAAGCAGGGAAACCCAAATATGCAAGTGGAAAACACAAAAATACGAGCATAAATATGCAAATTATTTAGTCAAAATATGCACAAAAATGTTAAAAATATGCAAATAAGAAACAACAAGTGTTCATTTGAAAAGTCAATCTGGTAGCATGTGATTTACTGAGAATATTTTGAAGTATGTCGTAAATTAAAATTTACTACTTAACCTACGAAGTCGTATATTTTGACAGTTTCATACATACAAATAAATAACAAATAATAGGTATTTATTGAAAACTATAACAAATGTTGAAAATGTTGTGCTTCAAGATCAATGCACTTTAAAATCCTCCGTTCAAAATTTCTGATGATATTCTGCAAAATTACTGGATTGTTATTAATTTCCATGCGTTTCTGTTAGATTCTCTGTAGCATATCATTCAAATTCTATATAGGTGTTCGAAATATGTTATTTTTTAGATAAGGCCACAAAAAGAAGTCGCAAGGTGTTAAATCGAATGAACGTGTAGGCCAGGCAATTTCAGTATTTCGACTAATTATACGCTCATCAAAAAATTCTCTTAAATAATCCAAAGATTCTGCAGTACAGTGACAAGGTGCTCCGTCTTGTTGGAAATATGCATTTTGTAGTTCATCATCATGAAACTGATTGACAAATGGTTGTAAAATTTCCGTACGGTACCTTTGAGCAGTTAACGTTCCCTGAAAAAATATTGGTCCAATGATTCGCCTTTGGCTTATTGCTACCCAAACACCAATTTTCTTAGGATGTAGCGATTCTTCATTAATTACATGTGGATTTTCACTACTCCAAATTCTTGTATTTTGTGAATTTAGGTATCCCGTTTTATAAAACCATGCTTCATCAGTAAAGATGACTTTTTGCGAAAGTTCTCCATTATTGTTTATATTTACAAACCAATTACAAAACTGTAGTCTACGTGGGTAATCAATTTCTAACAATTCTTGTACTGCTGTGACACGGTATGGATAAAGTTGTATATCTTTTTTTAATAAGTTGTGAGTTGTACCAACAGAAAGGTTTATTTGTTGACTCAAATGTCGACCAGATGTTTGTGGTTCATTTTCCATTATTTCTTTAACACGATTGACAACTTGAGTTGTACGTTTCTTAACTGCTCCTCTGCCTGATTTTCTTAAGAGACTACCAGTTTCAGAAAAAAGTTTTAAAGTTCTATCCAAAGTATTCTTAAATTGTATATAATATATTACAAAATGTGGAAACTCAACTTGAAATTCTACCATGCAATCTTGAACTGAATAAACCCATAAACCATCAATTTTATTACCACTTCAAAAATAAGCGTTGACTAAAAAAATTTTATGTTCTAAAGTGAAAGCCATTTTAAAACTGAGAAGCAATTTATTTAAACCAGACTCGACGCACGATTATTTTATGCACTAACTGATATTTGTGATTGATATTATCAAATGTCATTTGGATTTATGTTTACGGAACAACAAACACATACTCATATATTTGCTTCTTATTCTATCAAAATTTCAAGGTAACCTAAATTGACTTTTCAAATGAACACACGTTAGTTATAACACTTATAACACATAAATTCATGCTTTATTGTAAATCCATGGATTTACAATAAAGCATTTTTTGAAACTAGAAGTTTTATACTTATTTCTTATCGTTATAAATTTATTGATTCACTCAAAAATAAACAGACTTTTTAATTTTTCTGCATTCTGAACTAAATCTAAATATGCATTTATTACACAAAGTAGGTTGTCGTTAGTTGTAAAAACCGTAAACCACTAAATGTTTCTCGAAGTTCTCAATTAAAAAATTTTGTCTTCTCTGTGAATATAAAAATTTATAAATTTCAAAATTCCTTTTCACAGCAACCTATGTAATAGGGGCGTTTTTAAAATAGCTTAATATTACAGAATCCAAAGTGCCACTGGTGCCACTTGGAACCAAAGTTGATCAACATTTAGTATCTCAATTGTTGGAATGATGTGGTTTCGTAAGAGATTTAAATATTTTTCTGCAGTGAGGTTACCGTCAATCAAAAATGGGCCAATAAGTCTATCGCTTATTATTCCAATCCAGACATTGACTTTTTGAGGGTACTGTGTTCGGGTTAGGTTTTGGGCATGAGGATTTGTACGGGACCAATATCTAAGGGATTAATGGAAAGGAAATTTAGTATTTTTCAATGGATAAATGTAGGATACAAACCTGAAATTCTGAGAATTGACCTCATAATTAAAAATTATTTTATTTAAAATTGATTCTATTAAAAATGGGGTGTGAAGAACACAATACAAGTTCATATGTATTTTTGAATGTATCTTCTCCAAAGACGTAGATACGTATTTCACATTTCTACATGTTCGTCAATACGCCCCTGTTGAAGAAGAAACACATTCAACAAAACATAACTACCTTTCAATCTCGCAGCAATTATTAAGACAGAGCGTGAAGGAATATTCAGCGCTGTCTATATAATAACCGCAGAACTAGTAAGGTGTTTTTTATAGTCGGTAACCACCGTATCTATAAAAAACTGTATTATCGTGTCTTCACTACTTCTCAGCGTGAACCGAATACGTATATAACAACATAATTTGAAACATACTTGAGTAGGTAAAACATTACCAATTTATTATTAAAAATACTTTTGTATTATACAAAGTTGGTAAGGTTTTACCTACTCAAGTATGTTTCAAATTATGTTGTTAAAATTGATTCGTTTTCATTTAACATATTAAATATTTTTTCACAAAAATCAGTTCGCTTTACTTTATCTTCCTCGAAAAGCTCCTGATGGTTTGATACCTTGTATGGCTTATATTTATATTCTTTTAGGGTTCTGTACATCGAACTGTACGATACTCCAAAATGACTGGCTACATCTAAAAGCGATCCTAAAGACCGTTCTTCTACATAACAGAGGATATTAGCGTCATGTCTTCTGTTAACACACTATAGATTTTATTATTTTTTTTGTGCGAATTTAGAAGACAACCATCTCCTTTGAATTTATTATAAATATTTGTATAAATATTTGAAATTGCCTTTGCACAAGGTACAGGCCTGTTGGATAATTAACGGCAAACATATCTCTGACCGTCCTTAAATTGTTATTTTTCTGATACCACATTAACATTGAAACTTTTTCGTCTTTGCTATACGTATCCATGATTCAAATAAATCATCTATTTTTAAAAATAGATAGCCAAGAAACAAACGAGAAAGTAAAAACAAATATTAATAAAAGAGGGAAAGAGAAGAAGGTAGTTAGAACATACAAACTTAGAGAAGAAGAGACCGTTGAAGTGTACAAAGAAAAAATTGAGCGAGAAATTAGTAAAATCAAACAAAAAATAAGTAAAAACATAGAAACAGAAAAGCGATGGAAAATAGTCAGAGACACAATAATGATAGTATCGGAAGAAAGTTGTGGGTATAGTAAAATAAGGAAACATATTAAGCAAACAAAGTGTGGAATGAAGAGATAAAGCAAGAAATAAAACGATAAAAAAACAAGCATGGAAAAACTACTTATGCAACAGAAATAATCAAACATACAACAAATATAAAGAACAGAGAAGAAAAGTTAAAGAACTGGTAAAAGATGCAAAACAAAGGACATGGGAAGAATTTGGGGAAGCAATGGAGAGAGATAGCAGAGGAAATCAAAAACTGTTGTATGGAGTGCTGAAGCGATTAAGGAAAGGAAATCAAGTTAAAACCTTGTACATAAAATCAAAAGAAGGAAAAATACTAGAAGATGAGAACAACATTATGGCGAGATGGAAAGAATACTTTGAGGATTTACTAAGCTCGGAAATTAATGACCAAGTAAACAAACCGGAAATATTGCACGAGTCGCCTACAAGAAAAAAAGAACACACGGAACAGGACAAAATAACCATGGAAGAAATAAAAGATGCAGCAGGAATTGACGGAATAACAACAGAGACTGTAAAGAATTTGGGAGAAAATGGAATAGAAGTATTAGAAATACTATTTAATAAAATATGGGACGAACAGAAAATACCAGAGGATTGGGAAATGGGAGTTTTGTTACCGATATATAAAAAAGGAGACAACAAACAGTGTAAGAATTATAGAGGAATTACACTATTGTGCGTCATGCTAAAAATTTATGAAAGAATTTTGGAAGAGAGATTAAAAACAATAATCGAGGCGCAACTCGAAGAATCACAGAGTGGATTTAGAAAAGGTAGAAGTATACAGGACAATATATTCACATTGAAGCAGGTGACGGAAAAGAGTGCAAACAGCACGATATACATAGGTTTTATAGACATAGAAAAGGCATTCGATTGTATACCTCGAAACTTGTGTGTGGAGGAGCCTAGAAAAAAGAGGCATAAATAGCAAACTGAGGAAAGCAATAGCAAGCATATACAAGTGGACAAGAAACGTGGTGAGAGCGTGTAATAGGCAATCAGAAGAGTTTGAAACAAGGGAAGGATTGCGCCAAGGAGGAGTACTTAGTCCTATACTATTTAATATAATACTTGATGACGTACTGTAAGATATTAAAAACAACACAAAAAAGATACAAATAGGATATAGAAATATGGGGCTGGTGGAGGTAGCGGAGAACGTGTTTGCTGATGATTTGGTGGTATACGCAAATACCGAAAAGGATCTGCAAACAAACTTGGTAATTTGGGAACAGCACTGAAAAAGAGAAACATGAAAATTAACGCAGACAAAACTAAAGTGATGGCGATAGGGAAAAACCATAAACAGTTAACAATTAAAGTAGGAGGAAAGGACATCGAACAAGTTGAAACATTTAAATACATAGGAGTAAACATTCATAGAGAAGGGAAAGAAGACATAGAGATTATTGGCAGAATTGAAAGCACGACAAAGTTGTACTATACACTCAACAACACTTTCATCAGAAATAGAGAAATTTCAACGAAGACAAAAATGACTGTGTTTAAAACCGTCTATAGACCAATACTAACATATGGGTGTGAAAGCTGGATACTAAATAACAAAACAAAAGCCAAAATACAAGCGATGGAGATGAGGTATTTAAGAGCAGCCAAAGGAGTAACACGCAAAGACAGAATAAGAAATGAAGTGATAAGGCAAGATCTGAATACAGAACCGATCCTCGAAAGTATAGAGAGACAGAAATTAAAATGGTTCGGACACGTCGTTCGTATGGAAGAAACAAGGCAGACAAAGAGAGTATGGAAAGCTAAGACAATACAGAAAAGGAAGAGAGGTAGACCAAAGAATACTTGGGACAATACAGTAGCGGAAAACCTGCAAAAACGTGGAATGACATGGAGAGAAGCAGAAGTTGCGGCAAAAAATAAGAAGGAATGGGAAAAATTCATTTATAATAAAAAATAGAATTAAGTTTCATAGTGAAAATTAAGTGTATACCTTGACACCCGTAATTTCAAGGTTTATTGATTATAATAATAAAATAATCTATTTTTCAATAAAATATATTTAATTTAAGATTTTAGTAATTAATAAAAATTGAGAAATATGTGACATGGTAATCTATTGTTTGCCTACGCCACCATACATTTATGCCTATATGTAATTGGAAATGAAAATAAGTCATTATTACTTACGTGTAATGATAAAAGAAAAACCCGGTATGTTGTAACTTGGCTATCTTGAATGTGAGATCGTCAAAAGGTTAAATAGTTGATAAGTTGTTTTAATTATTTTAATTATAAGTAGTTATAACTAATCGAAAGCAACAAACAAAACACGTTACAATTTAACGTTCTTAAGCAGAAACAGATAGAAACCCGGTTACAATTTGACGTGCCCGAGTAGGGACGTGCAAGAGAACCAGGTTACAAGGTCAATATTAAGGTCTTAAAAAAACATATTTTAGACGATACCAATTAACATAATTAATTAGAATACTACTTATACATCTGTTAAAGTTCAAATTAATTAAATACATGCGGACAGAGTTCTCTAGATATTGGAAAAAGAGAGAACGAGTATGCCCCTGAAACTCAGACATTTTGGCTGAAACGGAGGAATGAAAACAAAGCAGTACGAGACCGAGGAGGGACAAGAGGAAGAAGTTTATTGAAAACTCGACAAGCGCAAATAAAAAGAAAATCTAACCGAATTAATGCGAACAAAAACTACGCCCGCTGAACAATCTAAATGAGTTTAAATGAGATTTAACTAATTACATCAACAGAATGAATGTGTCTCCGGGAAAATCTGGGCGAAACTTTTCGCTGACTTTTCTTGATGAACAATCCAGACGTTGATGAGATTAATTATAAGAGGCAAATGGATAAGGAGAGGGGAAGCGAAAAAAAGGGAATTAAACACGTTCGTCGAGTAGTTTGGATTTGGCTCCGGCGATGAAACAACACGGTAAATGCTTACCAATGAAATTTAATTATCTGTCATTCAATATTTAAGACATACTTTGTATACATGTTACTAACTCTGATAGAAAAGTTTACTAAACTTAGACTTCACATATTTTCGCAATTATTGTGAAAATCAAATCAAAAGTTATCTTCTTTCAGTCTATATATAATTTACAAGTTAATTCATACACTTTAACCCTAGGACTACCAGACAAGCGGCCTATCGCTACTTACCGCGAGAGTACATTGGACCCGTATTACCATATGCTGGGTTTGAGATAATATTCGGCGATTTTTTGAATTCAATACAGCGTAAGCATTATTATATTTGACTTTTATTTTATTCAAAATAAGAAAAGACTATTAGAATAAACTGAAGCAGTAATAATAATAAGACATAAATATTGTAAAATAAAATATATAAGTGACTTACATGAAAGTGGGTTAAACACATTTCTTACATATAACTACTGAGTGTTCACCGCATACATTGGTTTTACAACGTGCACAAGTTGTTCTTTTTTTTCTGTCTTTTGAAGATGGACAAACATCACATCTTTTCTTATTGCTTGGAATCTCAGAACTAGTAGATGCTTCAGCTTCTTCTTCTACTTCTGTTTTTTCGTGGTCCTTATATCCTGATAGCTCCCTTCCTAGCTCAATTAGAAAGTTTCTTCTCTTTTTCAAATCAAACGCTGAATTAGGTTTCAAGAGCTTCCATAGTATGGCGCTGATGTCTATCATGTTATACGAGGTGCATTCAAGTTCTAAGGCCTCCGATTTTTTTCTAACTAACTACTCACCCGAAATCAATGAAACTGGTGTTACTTCTCGACGTAATCACCCTGCAGACGTACACATTTTTCACAACGTCGACGCCATGATTCGATGGACGCGGCGAAGGCTTCTTTAGAAGTCCGTTTCGACCACTGGAAAATCGCTGAAGCAATAGCAGCACGGCTGGTGAATGTGCAGCCACGGACAGTGTCTTTCATTATTGGAAACAGCCAAGAGTCACTAGGAGCCAGGTCAGGTGAGTAGGGAGCATGAGAAATCACTTCAAAGTTGGTTTCACGAAGAAACTGTTGCGTAACGTTAGCCTGATGTGCGGGTGCGTTGTCTTGGTGAAACAGCACACGCGTAGCTTTTCCCGGACGTTTTTGTTGCAGTGCAGGAAGGAACTTGTTCTTCAAAACATTTTCGTAGGATGCACCTGTCACCGTAGTGCCCTTTGGAACACAATGGGTAAGCATTACGCCCTCACTGTCCCAGAACATGGACACCATCATTTTTTCAGCACTGGCGGTTACCCGAAATTTTTTTTGGTGGCGGTGAATCCGTGTGCTTCCATTGAGCTCACTGGCGCTTTGTTTCTGGATTGAAAAATGGCATCCACGTCTCATCCATTGTCACAATCGACGAAAAGAAAGTCCCATTCATGCCTTGGTTGCGCGTCAACATTGCTTGGCAACATGCCACACGAGCAGCCTTGTCGTCGTCCGTCAGCATTCGTGGCACCCACCTGGAGGACACTTTTCGCATTTTCAGGTCGTCATGCAGGATTGTGTCCACAGAACCCACGGAAATGCTAACACTGGAGGCGATCTGTTCAACTGTCATTCGGCGATCCCCCAAAAGAAGTCTCTCCACTTTCTCGATCATATCGTCAGACAGGCTTGTGCGAGCTCGAGGTTGTTTCGGTTTGTTGTCACACGATGTTCTGCCTTCATTAAACTGTCGCACCCACAAACGCACTTTCGACACATCCATAACTCCATCACCACGTGTCTCCTTCAACTGCCGATGAATTTCAATTGGTGTCACACCACGCAAATTCAGAAAACGAATGATTGCACTCTGTTCAAATAAGGAAAATGTAGCCATTTTAAGTATCTAAAACAGTTCTCATTCTCGACGCTGCCGCTACAATTCCATCTGCCGTACAGTGCTGCCATCTCTGTGACCTATTGACAACGAACGCACGCTCATTTTAAAACAATGCACATGTTTCTATCTCTTTCCAGTCTGGAGAAAAAAAATCGTTGGCCTTAGAACTTGAATGCACCTCGTAATACAAGAAGCTATCTCTTCTTCGTCCTTTTCACGGTGTACGATCGTACCATATTGTCCATGTTGTCTACGCCACCTTTTATTTTATTGTAGTCCAGGATCACCTGAGGTTTCTTTTTTTAGCCATCATCAGCATTTATCTCACTGTGCAGAGTACTCAGTAACGTTACAAGTTTGGGTTTCTTTGGGCAATCCGAAATAATCATCACATCTTCTGTAAAACCAAACTGTGTGGAAAACATTTGACGATTTTTTGGGTCAATAAATGAAGATGGCAATTCAGGCTTATTTTTACGGATCGTACCAACTAATCTTAGGTTTTTTTTGATAACAAATACTTGGCAAGATTGTGCAAAGTAAAGAAATTGTCGCAGGTGACATTCCCTCAAGAGTTTTCAATTTCTTCTACTAAACGTTTTACAACCTTTTCGCCTTGATTCTTATCTCTTTCATCTCCCTGCTTTCCAGGATAAATTTCTCAGTATACGAAGTACATTTTAAACTTTTTTCGAGCGATAATAGGACCGAAGATTTTTTCACAATTGTTTTTGCTCCAAAGTTGTGTTGCGTACTGGTTATAAGATTTGTATACACCTACTAGTATCAAAACTTCAATAAATTTCTTCAATTCTTGGACATCTATTTTTATCAAATTTTTGCCGAAAACATCTCTCCTTCTTCATTCGTCCACTTTAGGATAATTTCAAGAAGAGGTTTACGAAAATAAATCAAGAAAGAAGAAGCAGGTGTATCGATCTGGCGATATCCAAAACGTGTTGGGCCTGAACGTTCTCGTAAAATATTGTGTCGTGGTTGTCTTCCGTGATGAGGTAAACTAGGATCTTGGTACCAAACAACTAGTTTGTTCCTTGATATAAAAGAATTAGGTTCATCCGGATTCCTGTTGTGGTCATCATCGCTGCTCTAAGCAAATTCTTCGCTATATGATCCTTCTACTGTGCTTGTATCACTTCCATCGATGAGGCCTTCGACTGCATCTACCTCTCCATCGTCGTCTGAAGCTTCATATCCGCTATTGTATTCAACGTCACTCATTTCGGCTACTATCGCCTTTTGCTGTTGTTGTGTAAGGCATTCCTTATTTCTACGATCCATTTTCCGTAATGGGTAAAACGCAAAGTAGAAAATAGCCACAATAAAGATTCAGAAATAACTAGCTGACAATTGATAAAAAATTATGCTAAGTTATCAAATCGCACATCGCAACTGAACAAAACATAAATTTTGTCTTATTCACAGTAGCAAAGTAACACTACACAGATTCGACAAGCACTATTGCATTGTTCACGACGTGTGGCCATAAATATGCTGAAACACGTTAAAGTCCCCAAAATCCGCATGACAAAGGGATTTCGCCTTTCTGTATACATCGGGGAATGCCAAGAAAGGTTTATCAACGGCGCGGAAGTTCGGAATTTATAAGCAAACCACTATCATTATAAAACACACTCACGTTACCTAAATTTATACAGTAAACGACATGTTGGTCCAACGGACCCGGTTGTTAAATCGCGAAAGTATTTTTATACTGCCAAAACCATTCTTCCTAAAATAATTATTGTCAAAATTTTAAAGCTATAACTGATACTTAAAAAGTCTATTAATACCAGTAAATTAGCCCAACCATAGGTACGATAAAACAATGGTTAGAAATCGTTTCGTGTCCATTGAACCCACTTGGTAGTCCTATGGTTAAATTGTCAAATTTGACTTAAGTTATAAGTACAATTAGCAATGCCTGTATGACCTATGAAATCTATAGGTGACAGTAAGAATGTATTTGTCCCGTTTACGCAAATAAAAATCTGATTTTATGCTCATATGTATTGTACGGGTTTTATATGTTGCGCACTGTATATGGTAGAGCTGGAAGATCGTTGGAAAACATCGATATTAGGACCTATGAGTCATTTTTTATAATTTAAAATTTTTAAAAAAGTAGTAATTGTCGAAACATGTAGGAGTTGAGTTATTTTAAATATATATATTGAAGTAAAACAGAACTTAAGTCGCTCACTAACTAAATAAATAACTAAATAAAATAAGAATAATATACAAAGGTCAAGAGAAGAAAGAAATAACTAAATATATATCTAAACATATCTTATCTTGACTATCATATTCTTGACAGCTTGCAAGGTGGGATTTAATTAGCTTAAAATCTTAATGTGCTATGAAATTTATAAAAAGGAATATTATTTTCAATCACAGACTATTAATAAGTCGTGCTAAATGCCAATTGTCACCTTAAATCAATGAGACAAACATATTATAAAATAGCAAATCGCCTAGCCCGTTAATTTTTCATGGACATAAATAAATTGTGTTGATGGTGTCAAATTATATTAAAACGTTAACTTTATTTTGTATATATAACACGGAATTAAATTTACATACTCATCAAGGGTGTACAAGTATTAAATATATTTCTTCCCCTCAATGTCCCTGAAGTGTTTAGAGATTTTCATAATATCTGCGGATTTGTATGCTCAGATACGCATGTGTTTGATTTAATTAGTAAACGTAGTTAGGATCAAAGACCACTTTGAGAAATTTAGATTTAACTGGTGCGTAAGCAATTGCATAATGTTTGGTAAAATTTGGTTTGGGCACGTATGATACTATAAAGGGTCTTTAATGTAAACTAAAAAAACATTTCTGTATTTACGTGAAACTGAGTCTAGTCCAGGTTATATTAGTTTAGATTACAAAACTTATTTTGTTTATTGATAAAATAAGTGCATTTAAGTCATAAACATCTAACTAATATTTAATTAATAAAATTTCATCTACGACCATCCTATAATTAACAATTTATTTAATAAGATTTTATGTGTAAAGAGCTACATTATAAATCGTGCGTAAATGAATTAAATCATGCGTAAAAACCCAATGTAAATTAAATGGGACTATCATTATTAAATGATTTCTGTTGACAACGACGCCAAGCGACAACAAACAAAACAAAAGTGATTTTGTCTATTGTGCAGTCTGTAAATTACAATTTTTCAGTCCTAACGGTGAGAAACAACTAATTTATTACGAATTCAATGGTATTTAAACACACATTTTGATTATTTAGAGAGATCATTATGGATGAGGAAGAATTTGCCGAAATTACTGAAACAACAACTTCAGCCATCGACATCTCAAACACACACTATTACAAGAGAAGTAGTAGTGCACCAAGAAAGAAAAGAAAATATTCCAAATGTAATAATTAGTAACATTAATAACTGTACAAATTTGACAATTAATGTAAATTTGAAAAAGTTGACTGATTAATTTTTTTTTTAACTAGGTCGTAGATAAAATATTGTATGACACACGTGTGTGAAAGGCTTTTATGCACTCCTTGCGATTAAAACACTCGCCTTCGGCTCGTGCTTTAAACTTCGCAATTCGTGCATAAAAGCCTTACTTCACACACTTGTATCATAAATAACTATTATAGTCCTTTCTATCTAAAAACATTATAGTAAAGAATTTGGGGAATGTCAAGTATAAACATTCAATTCACTCTATATAAAGAACCTTAGCTAATCGGTTCTTGTCAGTTTTATGCTTGAATGAGAAATAAAAATATATTTTTAAAAGTATAAAAGCCATTCAACGAAATTCATATTTCGTGTATTGTAAATATATGTTGGTAGACAAACAGACTTTTTATTCTCCCAGACTTTTGATTCCCTGCTTCAAATTTCACCGTCTGAATATTATACAGCGTGTTTCAAAAAGAACTTCATCTCAGTAGGCACTCAGTAACTAGTACTTGCAAATTATTATAATCCACTTGCCTTTTATTTATACTAACTATTTATCTAATGTTATTTTCACGATTGTCATTTTGTGACTAACAATATAATTTCTTTTTGGAAATATTTTTTTTACTTAATAAACTATACTACTAAACAATGTACACATTGCAAGAAAATATTTTTATTGTTGAAGCATATTTCCGAAGTACACAATTTCTTAAATGAGAATGGCAATATTCCTACGCGGAATGTAAGCAACAGTTTCACTTGCAATTTACTAATAGACTTGTGGATGATACCACTTTACATCATCACATTCGTCTAGTCGCGGGGAAATTTCGGGCCATTGGATCTGTGTTAAAAGGCAAAAGTTCTGGTAGACCACGTACACAGCAAAATATTGTTGAACACGTAGAAAATCTTGTTGGAGAAAACACACATACATCAGTTCATCGTTTATCAGTTCAAACAAACGTATCTTCTAGTACCGTTCATAGAATTTTGAAGCGTCGTTTACATATTGCTATGAATTGTGGTTTAAATATTTACTGCACCACCATCCACAACTAATCAACCCAACTAGGATACTCAGCCGGTTGATTTCAAAAAATGGGACTGCTTCCTTCTCAGGGTTCCAATCGGAAATACGTGGTCTTCTACAAAATTTTTAAGGCGCCAGTAAAATAATTCACTTTAATTACGTTAATATATTCTGAGTTACTTTTTTAATTAATTCAGTATGAAGTTATATCAAGAACTTTATTTGAAAAAGACATAATACAGAAAAATTCTGAACAACTAGATTTCCTTGATATCGATTACGTGGTCAAAATAGTACGCCTGTAGCTTACCAAATGCTTTTAATATGGGATTCGGAAGCTGAGATATTATGTCTGCAAATTCAACTGCAAATTTGTCAGTTTCTTCAGTTTTGAAAGTTTTGCCTTCTTTGTCCAAAAACTTCATTCCCAGCAGTTCTATTTCACTTTCATTTGTTACATTTTGAACTAATGCAACTTATCTATACATTGTTTTCTTCCTTGAACCACCGAATACTTTTACCAATACAAAATTTCCCTTCTCGATGCCATTTTGCTCTGGTGCTGTATATTCTACTTCTTCATGACTATCTTCCATCGGTTCATTGTCAGAATTAGCATTGGTCAATGAATCAGGTGCACTGAATTCGCTATCAGAGTCTTCGTCTGGCGCAGTCACACTTTTTCCCGGCACAACGACAAGTTTTTGTCTTTTTATATTCCGTCTTGATGGCAAGGCTGAAAATCTTTGCTGCTGCAAATATGCAACCAACTCATTGTTGAGATCGTTGTTGGGTTCATCAGTGTCTTCTGAGGGAATTTTTCGCAAAACAGGATTCGGATCTAACGGTGATATTCCAGTTGCATTAAAGGACATCACCAGATCGCCATTAGCCAGGAAGAAGATCGCCATTAGCGATCTTCTTATCAATTTCCAGCAATGTTGCATTCAGTAAGTGTGGAAAGTCCTTTTTATCGATAGACGCTGAAAGTTTATGAGCAGCTTTCCATCTAGTCAAAACACCCCTCCAAGCAATTTTAAAAGGTCGGAAAAATCCAACATCAAGCGGTTGAGTGTGATGGGTTGAGTTCTTTGAGAGGCAAACGAATGATATATTATTTGCAGCACATAGCTGCAACACCTCGTTGGTAAAGTGGGACGATAAATTGTCGCCCAATAAAACTTTATGCCCTTCAAGTCTCTTGGCGTGTGGCAGAAAGGTTGAAACAAACCAATCTGCGAAAGTTTGGGCATCAATCCATCCATGATGCTTGCGGTTGTAACGGGAACCTGATGAGCAGCATTTTGCATTACAGCATGGTGGCCCTTTTGGACCTTGCTCGGTCCACTGCACCCACATCTTCTCCGATTTACAAATAACGTACGGCGGCAACAGAACTCCTGAAGCGGAACCGCACATCATAATTGACGTTGCACTTTTACTAAAGTTACAAATACGTTCCGGGTATTTAGTTCCTCTACGGAACAACATTTTCTTTTGCCCCGGATCATCCTGTAGATTCGTCTCATCATAATTGAATATGTTAGACGACGGAACTCCCTCTAGTGTAACATTCAAGTTTTCAAAATAGTGGACTATAATTTGCCTTGACACATCAGCGCGAGATCGTTTTATGTTTGCTGCTAATTTATTGGTAACTTCGTTTTTATATCTGCGTAATAGCGAATATGCCCAACCAGGCATATTGTTAGTATATTTGGCCACAGTACGTCCCCGGCTATCTAGATAGTTTTTTGCAAGTTGTCTGACGTCTAACAAAGTTAAGGGAAACCCCCATTCTCCACAAGTTGAGATAGATTGAATTAGGGATTTGTCTTCATTCCTAGAAAAAATGACCTGGCCACCATTTCTTCCTACACGTTGTCCATGAAATCTGTTGTGAAGGGTGCCGTATGGAATTTTAAATTCCTTAGCAGCTTTTCGTAAGCTCCATCCATGATCTACAACTTTCTCCAGAGCATTTCCAACATTTTGTTGAGAATAGTTTTTGTAGTTTCTAGCTCCATGCTTCCTTTTATAAAGTCGTACCATTTTGAAAACCCTCAAATAAAGAAAAAATACGTCTAAGCAATAAAGTTCACAGTAAACATAAACGATCAAATTGGCCCCACGCCTATGATCAATTTCACCCCACGCTGTATTTTTCAAATTTCCCGCGCTACTAGTCAAAGCACATTAAAACAACGAATACGAAATAGGTTAGGAGATACCAGTATGTACGTCCATGCGGCTAGGTGAGTTTAAATAGCTTTAATTTTTTACGTACCTTCAATAGTTCTGAAGTTAAAGTTGAGTGTTGAAATAGTAGGCTCACTTATAATTTAGTTTTTATGCGACACAAACAAAAGATATTACCAAGCGCGACACTTCTATGCAATCTGTGGTTGTAACACTAAATGACACCAGATTGCCAACTGACAAAACTCAAACAAGTAACGCGGCAAATTTAAAAATGTTTGAATCGGATGTAGTTATCAATTTCACCCCCCCCCCAAATCAATTTCGCCCCACTTTACGGTACCTACTAATCTAATTGTACTTGTTATTAATTTCATCACCATATCTCTCGATGATGATTTTTACAGGGACAGGTAGATAACTTTCACATCATTTAGTCTAAATCCGCATTTCAAGAATGCAGAACATCATAATTTATAAGAGAATCTCATGGACAACTAGATGTAATTCTTTTTGAAACACGTTGTAGATTGACATTAAGTGATTCTGCGAAACCAACGTTCTCTTTTATGTGGATGTTACAGTATGGAAAAAGCTAAATGGTCACGTCATGAAAATAGCGTTAGTTGTGCTCAATCCCCTTCCAATTTAGCAAGAATTAAAATTATATAGTCACATACCTGCCTTTGTGGTTATAAAAGTGCGGATCTTATTAATAAATTCTTGGGTTGTTGGAATCACGATCTTTCTATTACGAAATTTATTCTTAAATTAAGTTGAAAAAGTTTCGTTCTCAACGAGTACAGTAACATTATTATGTACAATTAGTAAGCCAATTACGATTTAATCATAAAATGTGCACTATTGTTGGAGGCGTAATTACAGTGTACTTTTATCCTCTTGCTATCTTTGCGAATACACCACTGGTGACCGAATTGTTATGTGTGTAGTCACCTCGATAGGCAGAGTGTGTCTGTTTTTTTTCTGTTTGGCTACGCAATTACAGTCCTTGAAATGTTTATGTTATATTCATTACTGAGGCGTAATGGGCTTTGATCCCGCAGGCGTAGAAAACGTTAGCTTTGCAGTTTTTTACGGTAGTTTGAGAAATGAAAGCGTTAAAGCGACTCAAATAAATTTACGTTTTGTGGGTGAACAATACATATTTGTTAAACAAACAGAAAAGCTCCTTTTAACTTTCTGTTACAAATTCAACTAAAAAATGTAACTAAATCAGTTGCTGCAAAATAGAGACCTTTTTGTACTCTCTATTTGTAGCATAGACGAATCTGAATTTAATAAGACGAACAAATACCATATAAGGAGTGGGGCAAAAGTAATGTCATAATCTGAATGTATCATAATTTTTGCAAATTACGTCAAATGTCATTGTGCTTTGACATTTATGTTGTAAACAGGTATCGAATTTGTTCATAACATGCGATATACACATGAAAAACGCGGAACCTTAATTTTCATCATAGTTACCTCAAACAATAGATGAATATACTTTTTTCTTGTAGTTGAGCGACTAGGAACTGACAGTTTCGTATACTACTCTAAAAAAATTTTAAAGAAAACGATTGATTCAGAGTAGCTTTTGGTGAAATTTTAAATCTTGTGATATTCCTTTTATGTAAATCAATTCTTACATGCTGCGTTAATTGATTTTTTTTTGTCGCAATGAATCTACAATAGTTAAACGCAAGTGTTCAAATATGAAATTAAACGTAAACAAATATAAACTTATAATTTTACTGCAATACTTACAAAATACTCTGCCATTAACTGCACAAAATTCAGGATAATCTTTTATTCAGATCGACACATGTGAATATGATTTCGACATATCAAAAATAATAAGGTAAAATTATGTGTACATATACTTTCGAGAATTAACTAAACACAACTGGCGAAATGATTGACCTATAGGTCAACCTCATTGCTCTTAGATTCACTGGAACTTCCTAGACTTGCTGTACAGAAATACTCATGCTCATACAATTTTATACAAAATATGCTCAAAACAGTGTATATGCAAGATATGTAAAACAAAAGTAGTCGCAAATGCTTTCTTGTTTCGTGATCCCTATAGATCTGCAAGAATTTTGGTAAACATATCATAAATAAAATATGCATTTTCGTATAATCCCAGCTTTATTTATAATATAGTCGATGGCAGGATGGCATGACAAATATTTTTTAAATATATTTATATATACATATATATATATATATATATATATATATATATATATATATATATATACAGTAAATTCAATTTATATATATATATATATATATATATATATACAGTAAATTCAATTTGTTGGCGATATTTAAGGTCTGGTTTTACTTCAAAATGTATATATTTAAAACAATCCTACATGTTTCGGCAAATGATGCCTTTTTCAAGGAATATAAAATATAAATGACAGTATATTAATGTCATACATTTGTTGTTGCTATGGATAAAATTATTCAAAGATACATTCCAATATAATAATAATAAATCATGCCTTAGTATTTTCAAATAGATAGACAACAAAAACAGGGAAACACAAGATATGAGTTATTATTACGTATGCGCCCGTGGAGCGACTTAAGATGTTAAGCTGTCGGAATTCGCCTTAAACGAGAAGGAAAACCACGGAAACCTACTCGGACAACCAGACAGGGTTCAAAATACGGAACTGTTAGCATGTTAAGCAAATGTATAGATATTTAAATAACATAAGATAAATAATTATATAACAGCAACATAAATTATGATGGTAAATTGCAGATCGTTACATAATTAAGTTATAGTATATACTGCTTAAATTTTTTATATCACTTCTGTTGTTAATTGAATTTTTTTCCTGTTTAATACTAATCATTTCTCTGATTTTCCTTTTCATTGTGTTTTGTTCTTTATCAATTATCTGTGTGTTTTCATACAGATAATCGAGAAACACATGTCATCTATAAAATACCATGTCGCGATTGCGATAGTTACTATATAGGCCAAACTAAACAATATTTATACAAAAGAATACAAGCCCACAAATACTCTACGTCTTTACATTAATCATACCTTGTCTTTTCATTTTAAGGACACCTAGTATATATATATATATATTAAAAATAATAGATTTTTATTGGTTTTAGCGACCTTTTATTGAATTTAGATGTTTGTTTGCGACGTTTCGACCTTTATCAATTCAGTCTTTTTCAAGCATCTGGAAACAAGAATCATTACAATGAACATGAGAACTGTGTTTGTTTTGTGTGATATAACAATTGAATTGACCATTTTAAATTTAACATTATATTAAGAAATGAATTACGGATTAGGTTAGTGTTTTACGTTGAAAACTAAACAACATTAATTTAAAATAGCTTAGAATGGTAGGGGGACATTCATTTGAATAATATCTGTACGAATTAATTGGAGACTTAACAATATTAACAATTTTTAAGTTTAAAATTAGATTAAATATGATTACAATTTTAAACTTAAAAATTGTTAATATTGTTAAGTCTCCAATTAATTCGTACAGATATTATTCAAATGAATGTCCCCCTACCATTCTAAGCTATTTTAAATTAATGTTGTTTAGTTTTCAACGTAAAACACTAACCTAATCCGTAATTCATTTCTTAATATAATGTTAAATTTAAAATGGTCAATTCAATTGTTATATCACACAAAACAAACACAGTTCTCATGTTCATTGTAATGATTCTTGTTTCCAGATGCTTGAAAAAGACTGAATTGATAAAGGTCGAAACGTCGCAAACAAACATCTAAATTCAATAAAAGGTCGCTAAAACCAATAAAAATCTATTATTTTTAATATTAAAACACGGCCAATAAAATAAAAAAGAAAAAACAAATTTCTTTAAACATTAAATATATATATATATATATATATATATATATATATATATATATATATGGTATAATAAGTCGGCGATTAAAAAATGATTAATTATTAAATTAATCATTTTTATATTTTGTGCATCAATTTTATTATTTTTTAACTCTACATTTTTTACCCCAGAAGAAGCGACAAAGTCTGTCGCGAAATATAGGGTAATTTAATAAAGGAGTTTTTAAATTGACCGCTTACCCGAATTTTAATTAATTTTTGATTATATATATATACAGGCTGATTCATTTTCGGCCCTCACCATGGGGATCTCGCTTATTATTGGAGATAGAGTATAGGTTTAAATTTGGCAAAGTTGTTAAATTTTGTGTTTGTTATAAATCCGTAGAGAAAATAGACCTGTGACAAATGACCTTCGTTATTAAAAAAAAAATGCGAAAACCCCATTTTCTTCTTTTACCTGTAGCACCGACATTTGGCCTTGTTGAAAAAATATAAAAACACATCCTTGTTGCCATTTCTAAACCTCTATCCAGTGGTGTACTCTAAATTTTTATACGACGTTTCCTTTCTTTCTGGCCATCATCAACTATCTAATTTCTTATAGGCGCCATATTGTATTTAGACATCTTCAGAAACAGTTTTCTTTTCTGATTTCAACCATGTACCACATGCTGATTAAAGTTTTTGACATTAGGTTTTATTTGAAAGAATAAATTATAAGATTGAATAAGGTAGCCATGGAATTTCAGTCTGTCAAACATTTCATTTATTGTTCATTAATAATACAAAAATGTCATACACTAACGAAGAGAAACGAGATATGATAAGTATTTTTTATTCTTCGAACCGAAATTCAACAGTAGCGAGTACAAGATATCTACAATTATATCCAGAACGACAACAGCCTCATCGTACCATTTTTCTAGATCTCGACAGAAATTTGGTCGAGAATGGATCGTTTACTGAGCCGCGTAATGGTCAAGACAACAGGAATTTAAATGAAAATCGACAAGATATTTTACAAATGGTAAATTAAAAGCGTGTTTTCAAATTTGATGTTAATCTTGTATTTTTATAGATAAATAATAATCCATCAATTTCTACACGCGAAGTAGCGTCAGAATTAAATTTGTGCCAGTCCAGAGTTTGGAGAACTTTACATAAAAGTAGGCTTAACCATACAGGATCCATGTTAGTCACCCTTTACTGCCTGGAGATAATTTGAGAAGGCTAGAATATTGTATTTGGTTAATGGGAAGGATAGAAAATGACGAAAATTTTTTAAGCAAAATCATCTGGTCAGATGAAACAAAATTGACAAATTCTGGAATGTTCAACAGAAATACGGAGCACTATTGGGCAGTACAAAATCCCCGACAAAACAGGGCTAGAAGACCACAACATCGTTTTGGAATAAACGTCTGGATGGGTATCTTGGCAAATCGTCTCTTAGGACCAGTTATGTATGAAGAACATTTAAATGGAGAAAGAAATTTAAATGGAGAAATGAAGAAAATGGAGAAATGGAGAAATGAAGAAAATGAAGAAATTTAAATGGAGAAACATTTAAATGGAGAAAGATGTTTAAACATTTTACGTACATACGTATCTGACTATCTTGACGACAATATCCCATTAAATCAATTACAATATTTATGGTGGCAACAAGATGGCGCACCAGAACACAATGCAGCTGTTGTTAGAAATTTCTTAAATCAAGAGTTTGCAAACCGTTGGATTGGAAATAGGGGAGTTGTTGAATGGCCTGCGAGATCACCTGATTTAAGTCCGCTAGATTTTTTTTATGGGAATATGTTAGAAATAATATTTATAAAGTAGATGCGCCACAAAACATTGAAGAATTACGAGACAGACTTCAGAATGCCTTCGATGCAGTTCTAAGAAGAACTATACAAAGGGCAGTACAAAATGCCAGAAGGCGTGCCCAATTGTGCATTACCGAAGATGGCCAGATAATTGAACATTTACTGTAATTGTTTATTGTTTACTTTTCTACATATTTTTATTAATGTTTTTGTTATCTTGTACTCGCTACTGTTGAATTTCGTTACGAAGAATAAAAAATACTTATCATATCTGGTTTCTCTTCGTTAGTGTATGACATTTTTGTATTATTAATGAACAATAAATGAAATGTTTGACATATTGAAATTCTATGGCTACCTTATTTAATCTTGAAATTTATTCTTTCAAATAAAACCTAATGTCAAAAACTTTAGTCAGCGTGTGGTACATGGTTGAAATCAGAAAAAAAAGCTCTTTCTGAAAATGTCTAAATCCGATATGGCGCCTATAAGAAATTAGATAGTTGATGATGGCCAGAAAGAAACGAAACGTCGTATAAAAATTTAGAGTACACCACTGGATAGAGGTTTAGAAATGGCAACAAGGATGTGTTTTCATATTTTCTCTACAAGGCCAACTGTCGGTGCTACAGGTAAAAGAAGAAAATGGGGTTTTCGCGTTTTTTTTTTTTAATAATGAAGGTAATTTGTCACAGGTCTATTTTCTTTACGGATTGATAACAAACACAAAATTTAACAACTTTGCCAAATTTAAACCTGTACTCTATCTCCAATAATAAGAGAGATCCCCATGGTGTGGGCCGAAAGTGAATCAGCCTGTATATATATATATATATATATATATATTGTTGCACACCTTGAGAAGGAAAGAAATAATGCTGAAGAGATTATTTTGCAATGGAAGAAAAGAAAAATATAAAAAATATATCAGTTAATTTATTTATTTATTTCTACAAAACTCGGCTATCAGAAACTTCTTTCAATATTTCTCTAGGGCATGTAGTTGGTCCTTTGGAAAACTGCAGGAGTTCACATATAGATTTATGATGTTATTTATTGCAATATTATTAATGATTTATTGGGAAAATATAATTATCTTCCAAACTCAAGTTATTTAACCTGACATCTATATGAGAACAGTAGGTACTTCAATGGTAAGCCAGTAATATTGTAATTTACTAGGTTTGTTATTATAACTTTAACAAGAAGTACGCTTGATAGAAATTACATTAAATAAAAAAAAAAGACCTCTTTAAACATACAAAAATGACATTTATTATATGGTAATTTAACATAGGAAATGGCAGGTATGGATGTAAATATGAACTTTGGATTCACTAAGGTATGTACTATATAGAAAATAACAATATTTGCAATTAGTGCACTATACTATTATTTTTATAGAAATGACAATCAACTTTGTCAAAAGTAATATTAGCCTGTTGGTCTAATTATGTATAAAAACTTATGTGAACTGTTGCAACTCAAATCCAATTATATATATCGGAGAGTAATCAACCTTTACGAAGTATACCAAATGAAACTATAGAAATATATACGTTTTAGTATAGAACAGATTAATTATCTATGAATAATAATTTATGCCATACTTGGGCCAATGGCCCAGGTGTTCTAATCTATAGTTTTATATCATTGTGATATTGATTTATTACTTACATTGATGATATACTTATATAGCCAGGAGATCCAATTGACTCCAGATTATCTAGCTACCTTTTTTCTTGTTTATTTAGTGTTATCGCACGTGTAATAATCTACCACGGAGGCTAATTACCCTTTCGACACTCCAAGCTATTTGAAGAATATTGCGTTCATGTTAATATAAAAATAATTTTACTTCTGGCCCTAAAAATGTAGTCAAATAAACAAGAAAATAATATAGAAACGATAAAAGCTTCTTATTTTATTGTAATTTTAATGAATAACTAAAAGAACAATTATTTAGACCGACGCACTCAAAGAAACTTAAATAGAATAGCCATATGATCAAGCAACCAGACTTCAACATAATTATACAATGTATTTATTGCAAAAGTAATAAAAATAAAAATAAAAAAAGTTATGGTAATAATGGTAGTAATAATTGATGTATTATCATCCATCAACCGCTTAATGTTAATTACAGGGGGCATAGATAGACTATGAATTCTTATTATGTCTGTAACCGTGGAACAACATAAGATATTTGGCTGTCGCCTTCACCTTCAACGAGAAGGAAACCCCCGACTCGATAAATCAGTAATATACCACTGCGCTATTAGCTGACTTTCTTTTAAGTCCCAAACTGTTTCTTAAATTTATCAAATACTTTCGCATCGGTTCCAATATACTTTAAATATAATTTTTAAATTTTCAGATAACAATAAGCTTATTCTTTTTTTTTTTCAGATTAACAACATTAAAGGACGTGGTAAGTTTTTATAAGACTTAGATTATACTTAAGTACAGTAAATATTATTTATAAAAAAATTATGAAAAGTATAAGATTTTATATTTTCACGAATATTGTAAATAAGTCGGCATTTCTAAACCACTGGCTAGTCAGAAATTTTGCCAGTTCATAGAAATAACAATATTTTTTTTATATTTTACTGAAATATATTTGTCAAATTAATGTTATTATGAAGCTAAACCCTACGTTACCTCCATGGCTGATTTAGTTATCGTTACAAAAATAAAATTAAAACTGAAAAGACTGGAAAAATTAGAAACAAGCGACGACATGTTATACTGAATACCTAATAATGAAGACTATAACTTTACTAATAGATAAAAAAATTTTAAAATATTTTAGGAATCTTAATAGTTGGACGAAAACATATAAAATAAACGCGGAGATAGTAGCATCTTTTAGTGTAAACGTAAATAGTAAAGGCAACCATACTGAAGATATCCACTGCAGATTAACAAAAGGAGACAGAAAAGAAGGATTATTGTTAAAAATACTGACATCAAAATAAGTCTAAAAAAAACTATGGGAAGAATACGGCAGTAACTAGACCGACAGAATCCGGTGGGGAGAGTTCTGAATTATAAATCAGTCTAGGATGCCTTACTTTCAATAATATCATAATAGTCCTCGACTTCACTGTATTCTCCATTTTCAATTTGCTGGGCAAATTCTTCTAACTCATTTTGGGCTGTTTCGTCTTATAAACGAAATTAATTTTGAAATATAAGTATTATTCATTTTGTATATATTAAATATAAGGAATCGTAGAATATAGTACTTGAACCTAATGCTCAGGTACAAAATTAAAACCTTTGTATAACTATATTTTATTATCGTATTAAAATGCAAGTGTTTACCCTGACTTTAAGATGCGGCAGCGTTCATAGTTATTAACCTTTATTCAATTCGGTTCTTGCCTTATGGCTGGTCTCTTTAGACATTTTTCAATTTACCTTATTTTATGAGTGAGCGTGCCATGTACACAGTTTGGAACTTTCAAATGCTTTATCAAACGCACGTTCACTAAATTTTGTACCATAAAATATCAGAATGAAGAATGCAAGCATCATAAACTGGGCATTTTAGTTATAGCTAATATAGAATTAAAAACCATCTGCAATGTTTGCTATTTTAGTAGGCACAGTTTACAAACAAGGCGGTTCTTGGGAACTTTGCCGACCTTTGTTCGTCATCTGGCTACATTCTGATGCGCCCTATTTTGTTAATTGTTCCAGAGTTTACTGAAGTTAGCTTACAATTTTTAAAGAGGCGCTTAAAATACGGCAACTGAAAGCTGTTGGGGAGGATTAGAAACCAAGCCCTAGGCATCTATGGTCTGTAGTGCTGAGGTATATATTTTAGTCGAAACTTCTGAAATTGTGCGGCGTTTATAGTGTAATGCGGTTGATTGCGTATATTTTCACGATTAAACATAACGCTATGTTATTTTCCCTAAAACTTCTCAGTTTTTTATTTTGCCGAAAAATCGAATATACGAAATTTTGGTCAATTGTGCGGTCCAAGCAAATGAAGCGCTAAAATTCTTCTTCGATGTTCTGGTATTTTTTGCGTGGAAGCTATTCAAATACCATTTATGTCAATTCTTTGAATATACGACACTTTTTAATTCAGCTGCACGAACACTTGTAGATTGTAAAATAATTATTCCTCTTCTGGAGAGTAACTGCGTCAAACACAAAATCTTAGACAGTGTCCGTTCCTTTTATATCTTCAATCTCGGATTCCTCACTTTCAATAATTTCATCAAAGTCTTCGACTTCATTGTATTCTCCATTTTCAATTTGCCCACCAACTTTTTCTAACTCACTTTCAGAGAACGGACGTTTTCTATTACTCATTCTATCATTTTTTTGGTTTTGCAATAATTTAGATTTTATGTAAAGTCTGTACCAGGCGCGGCTCGTGATGACGTATTTGGGAGTGCAAGTACAATGATGCGAGTGCCTCGTGTGTTTTCGGTGTTTACTAAGAAAACGTTACAGTTAGTAAACGAGAATACACGAAGCACTGGCGTCATTGTACTTGCACTCCCAAATACGTCATCACGAGCCGCGCCTGGTCTGTACATCAATGTAACAATCCGACCTTTTAAGACTTAAAAGGGTTATCGGAGACTATCCGTTTCCTCGCACCGCAGGTACTGAGAAAATTGTAAATGAGGTAATGAATCGTATTACGAGTAATAAGACTATCTTAAGTAAATGTGTATAGTTTAATATAATCCACTGTTTACAATTTAAACTTTATTATTCTGAAGTAATCAATTCTAATTTAACAGATAATATATACCTGTAAATGTATTAAAGAATATTGTAATTGTATGTATATCTACATAAATTATTATTTCCATATTATGGAAATAAACGTGAGGAACCTTATTGTTAGTTCTAATAGAATAAAAATTAATACTTAATACTTTTCTGGTTTCTACATCGATATTATAATCACTGTTTGCATTTCTCTAATTGGGTGTCTAATTAAGTATTTACACATTAGAAAATTATTTTCTTGTTATGAGTATTTGAAGTCAAATCGTTATATCTATGTAGAGGCTACAAATGTACTCGTAAAATATTGACGGATTTATGACTATACATGCCTATGAACGCGCCTATAAAGCGTAGTAACAATGTGGCGTCGTATAAGACTGCAACACTATTTCTTTTTAGGTTAGTAAAACTTGACAAAACTGAACCTTCGAACAATGATCATTCATTCTAAATGGCGAAGGTACAGAGAAGCTCAGCTATCTACAAAAATTAGCGCCTGCGTAAATAGCAATTTTAATTATCCTTGTGACGCCAGTGATGCTATGTTATGGTTCCTGGGTTCTAACAAACGTAAAAATTTGCAAAAGTACACTTATCTAGTAACATCGTATATGTGCAGATTTAACAAATGTTTTCATATACGGTTGAACTTACTCATTTACTTCGAATATAATATTTAATATTTGAAAATATTCTTCCCAACGTTTGCACTGACAAAAGTACGACGTGGATATAATATATCTATTTTATCTGCTATTAATCTTGACTTTTAATATATTTTTCATGTGAGAGGAATATGGAAAAGGACCCCGAACATGGACTAAGATCCGATTTTTCCCTTGAAGGAAAGGTTCTGTTGGATTTTGTGTTTCGCAACAATATATAACATGAGCAAATGGTGCGGTTGACCTTCCGGAATGTCTAGAAATAACTTTAAATAATAAAAGAGTCAGCAGAAAAAAAAAGAAGGAAGAAGAGAAAAGGAAGAGCCCAGTACAGGTCTCGTAGCCATATAATTCAGACGACAAGATTCTTTCATAAACGTTTAAATTATTTATGTGGATGACTCGGGGCAATTCGTATTCTGGGAACTAAACCGCAATAAACTCCATAAACATACTTTTATATATTTTTATATACACCTATAAAATAAATTTAAGAGCTTTATTCTAACGCGGTTTCTTATTAAGAAAATATTTAGAAAAAATTATAAATATTAATTTAAAGTCATACATTATATGTATTACAGATTATAGACAAACCAAAATACATAAATAGCTAAAAGCATTTTGAAAATATAATCATAATATAAGATATAAATACCGGATTTTTTAATTTTTACCCGCTAGATGCGATGAAAAATGATGACATCTTCTTTGAAAGTTTATGGCAACTTTAGATCAAGAATACAAATTGGTAAAAATGAGTGATATAAACAATTTTATTGCTAATGAAAGAATTTTATTAGCACTCGTGTTTTTATGCTTCGTTTTTGAGAGAGGATATATGCATAAGAGTATTCGAGAGTTTAGAAATTTATGAAAAAAATTCGCTGAATAATACCATTAAGAATTTTTCGATTTTTCATGTCCTATACAGTGTGATAAAAAAATTGGAGCTTTATTTTTAACTGAAACTAGTACACACAAAATAATGACAAATGAAAAAAAATTGTGATAACAGTTGTAAAGTAACAGGGATATTCACAATTACAATTTAAGACTCAGCAGGAATTGCTAATGGTACTCCCATGACGATTTATTTTGTTTTTACGATACAATTTACCAGAACTTTTAGACGAGGTGCCTATAAAAGTGCGTCAACACATGTGGTTCTTTCATGATCGTGCCCCAGCTCATAAGGGTACGTACATGCCGAAGATGCCTCGATGAGCGCGGTCGCTGTCGATGCTCTACTTAGATGAGGTGTGTACATGCCAAAGATATTTCGATGAGTGCAGTCTCGATCGATGTAGATGGTAGTTGGTGATGCAATGACGTATGTATGCCCCCTCTCTACTTAATTGAAATGAACATTGAACACACCGTTCAGTAATCTTTAACTAATAAGTTTGAATTAGTAGTAATCATGTTTCAAGAAAACAGTGGAAGTAATGATTCTGACTCGTTGCTTTTACAGTGGTGGATTATATCCAAGGATTCAAGTCGTCAGTATAGTATAATTAGGTGAATATCATCATCTATTTAAAGAACTCAAACATTATCCTGACAGATTCCAGGCATATATAAGGATGTCACTTGATACTTTTAAATATATCTTGGAAAAAGTCAAAACAAAAATTGAAGATTGTGTATATAACTATTATATTGTTACATTTCGCATATATAGAATATTTTAATTTAATTTTTTTGTATATTTCGTTTGCAAGTAGAATGCCTTTGTTTTGTTATCGTCCTACGACTGCACCTTTCGACTCTGTCAGGTAGATGTTGAACGGTCAAGTCGCATTTAACGTTCGCTTTGAATTTCTTTATACATTTCGTTTTGAAACTTAAGTTATTAATTTATACGTACGTATTCTACTATACGAGTATATCGTGTTGCATATCGTTATAAAGCTTGTCTCACATGAGATTTTTTAATGATATCTGTGTCATCGATATCAGAACCTTTCAGTTCGAGCTTTTGATTAATTCATTAGTCAAGACATCGACAACTTAGGGCAATAAAAACCTTTTTTTCTAGACGAGTGTTTCTTCGACACAAAAATTTCTTCTTCTGTTCTGAACCTACGTAAGATACATATTTTATTCACGTGCTGTACTAGCATGCAACACGCCACGCCGTCTGGCGTCTTTCGCTTCTAAGTTAATTTGTATTGTTTTATATATATATATTATTCTTTTAACCTAATTCAAATTGATTTAACTAATAAATTTCTTCGTCCGTCTGCCAAGCATCGCTCTCCAGACTTGTCCAAGAATATGACGCACACCTCGTTGACCAACATCTGCGCAACTCAAAGGTAACTCTGTATTGTTCTATAAAGAGGTTATCTTATATTAATCACAATTAATTCACATTTAATTTACCGCCTAATTTAACATTCTTTCCAGCACCTAATTTTTGTGTGTTATTTATAATAAAATTACTTATTTACCGCTCCTTGTGTATATTACATTTATTTAATTACTTTAAAATATATCAACACTCAATTTCTTTCTTGTAAATAATAAACACAAACTTTAAGGACAATGTTGTCGTGTTTTATTTGGTTAGTATGTAGTAATATATTTAATCTCATAATTATTACGCACATCCTGGACCTTTGATGAAACTTCATCAGCAGTACCAGTTATTTATTTCAAATATTAGTTTTATTGTTAACACAACAGCACCGAACAACGTGTTAGTAATAATACAAATCTGATTTTAGCTGAGGAAAAATTGGTAGTTCAATAAAATAAGTGAACTTTATAGAAAAAACAAATTACCAACAAACCAAAAAATTACTGGTGAATTTAAACGTGTCAAATAGTTCTTAGCATCATATGGATTGTAAAGTGGCACAGGTTGTTGGTCATTTTGAATAGGAGTACAAAAAGAAGATCCTATAAAGTTTGCTGCACTTTCATTTTGAAAGAAAATTTATCTCTTGTGGTCGGTCAGTTGCTTGACGTGAGGGATGAGAGAAATAAAGAATCCAACATGCTCGTCATTGTAGTCTTGAGACATTTTATTGTTTTTCAGAGCTATTGTTTGTTTCTCTATATCAATGAGTTGCTTTACAATTTCTGCCTGTACAGTAATTCTTTTATATAGCCTGTTTTCGTAATGCTATACTTTTAACGTGGATTGGTATTGTATCTCCGTGGTCAATTTCAGAAATGGGACTTGCAACTGCTATTGAAGCGGATGTAGACTGCTCGTCATCACTGTACGTGGATACATCGAAGTACTAAGTAGAATTTTGTGTATAGGTTTCCAATAAGGCCTCAGTTAAATTGCCAGAACTTGCCCTAGGCGAAATTGATCTGGTAGGAAAAGTAATTTTTGAAACAAAATCCACTCGTTCTCGGTATCATCCGAAGCAGTATCACCCGATCGAACTTCTCCACCAAATAAAATAGTGTACTGCAACCTAGGTGACACGTGATTAAACGAACCAATCACGCTAAAGCTACCACGATTCTACCGCGATGAAAATACAAACTTTTGTTATCCATGTAAACCGCACAGTAAGCAACGAAGTGAACAGATAAATGTATCTTTGGAATGTACGGTTTCATTAAAGTACGTATAATTGTTTTACATAGATGTGACAGCGAGCTTTCGACATTGACCTCGACCGCGCTCATCGACGCATCTACGGCATGTACGTACCCTAACAACTACGAAGTGTGTGAGCATTTAAGTAATACGTTTGGCGACCGATGGATAGGTAGAGGTGGTTTCATTGCATGACCACCTAGATCACCCGACTTTTATGTATGGAGACTTGTGAAAAATTTGGTGTAAAATAACAATAATGAATGTAGGTGTAGGTTTCCGCGGTCGTTCTCTAGATGTAGATCTCGGTTTCCGGGTTGGAACGTTTCGTCCACTGTCTCAAGGGACATCTTCAGGCTGCACGTAGATGTTTGTCGTTTCGCAGTAGCTTGAAGAATGCTATGACAGAGACCGGCACAACTTATATAGGGGGCACCAGGTCAGATGGTGGCCTGCTATTGGCTGGGGACAATGAGCCAATGGCATGCGTCGTATGGGCGTGGTAATTCTTAGTAGAGTTCAGTAGAGTTGCCACGTTGGATGTAACGTATAGCCATCGTCTCTATTGAGATTGCGGGGATGTTTGTAAATTTCAATAGATTCACGGATTTTCCTAGGGATATAATGCGATTCACGCGACAGAAGCTTGACATTTTTGAATAGAATTTGATGACCGGAGTTGAGTTTGTGTTCTGCTAGCGCTAAACCGGCTATATGTAACAGTCTAGTATAACGTTCATGTTCGGACACACGCACACTGACTGGCCGCTTAGTTTCGCCAATGTACACACTGCCACACGAACACGGTATGCGATACACTCCTTGTGCTTGGAGCGGAGATATTTTGTCTTTAACCGAGGGTAAGAGGTCCGAAACTTTAGAATGTGGTCTGAAGACAGTTTCGATTTTATTTCTATGTAGAACCTTTCCTATATGATCGGTGATACCTTGAATATATGGTAAGAAGGCGGTGCTGATGTTAGGATCGGGTTCACTCCGAGGTTTGGGGTTACGATGTCTCACTATAGTACGGTGTATGTCGTGGGCGTTATAATTATTCTGGAGTAGGGTGTTAGAAACATGCTTAAGTTCGGAGGTTAGTGTCCTAGGTTCTGAGATAGAAAACGCACAATGTACAAGAGTATTGGTGATAATATTGATGACTCTACTGAACACTAGTAAGAATTACCACGCCCATACGACGCATGCCATTGGCTCATTGTCCCCAGCCAATAGCAGGCCACCAACTGACCCGGTCCTCCCTATTTAAATTGTGCCGGTCTCTGTCATAGCATTGTTCAAGCTACTGCGAAACGACGAACATCTACGTACAGCCCTTAAGATGTCCCTTGAACAGTGGACGAAACGTAGGAAATTATGCCTAACTCGACGCGGTTCCTACTCGGAAACCGAGATCTACATCTAATAATAATGAAATTGAAAACATTCAATTATTGACCATATGTCTTCAAGATGCTGCAAACACAATAACCAGGCAAGATATCCGTACGTGTTATAATTCGTAGATACGGTGAACACAAGCTTGTATTCAAGCAGGAAGCCGTTATTTCGAACATTTGCTCTAGGAGGTATTCCTGTGTTGCTCACACAATTGTGAATATCTCTACTTTAAAACTTTTGACACAATTTTTTTTTATTTGTCATTATTTAGTGTGTAATATTTTCAGCTAAAAATAAATCACCATGTATATAGTATCCACCAAAAGTATGTAGCAATAAAAGTAGCTACTATGTTCTTCCTCAAAGTGTATAATTATATTTTTGTACTCGCTTATCAAAACCTGTCATTTCACGATTCGATTTGCGTGCGTAAAAAGTCACTTTAAACACGAGTGCGTAAAAGTAAAGTTGGTACTTCCTGGAACTTGATTAATTTAGTGACATTTCAAAATCATAAATCCCTAACCTTAATAATATGCTACCCAGTTCGTTGTTTTTCTATGAAAATAAAAGGAAATTAAATAGAAATTGTTAAATATTTGGAAGGTATGTAATTCAATGTCAGAACAGCAACAAATATTATTTTTTAAATTTATAGAAAACTAAAAAAAAAATTGTCAGAAGTGGGATTCAAACCCACACCCTCAGAGAGGACCAGAACGCTCGAGAACCCGTATAACGGGCAAGGTAAATCCTGAGTCCGGCGCTTTAGACCGCCCGGCCATCCTGGCAGATACTAATAATATTGTTAAAAATACTTATAAATATAAAAATTTTGAAATTATATTTATATTTTATATAAATATTATTATTGTTTATAGTTCTCGTACAAAAAATATTGTACAAACTTCGTGCGTGAAACATGTCGCGAATTCGTGGCCATAAACTGGTCACTCATTCGCAAAATATGATTTCACGCACTTGGTTCGTAAATAACTATTCTATATGATTAATTCCTATATATTTAATTGTGACTACACTAAAATCTCTTAAACAATGAAGTGCGCCTTTTATAGATCCATTAAAGTGAAAATATCTAACAGTAACACATATAGTCCCTTACTCGATAATCAATCTGATTTCCGCTTTAATTTAGCTGCACAATCTCTGTAGATAAAATTAGTGTTGGCTTATTTGCAGCTGTTAAACAATGTCTCATATCTGCTTCAATAATGTTAGATCTCTGCAAAGGTTCCGATATGATTAACCATCGACGGTGTCCTTTCATATTGATATACATTAATTTTCTTCCTCGTATGTTTGCCTGAATGAAGAATTATCTCGACAATCGGTGTCAGCGAATGCAGCTTCACGATATCAAGACAAATCGAAGAAATATACATGCATAAAATATAAAAAATATACAGATACCAATTACAATAACAAAAATTAACTAACTATCAAATTAGAACAAAAATGTCCATGAAAAAGAAACTCACTGCAGTTGATTAATGGAATCAAAGAAAATGTCACTATAACGTGCATCAGCATTACGGCACATTGTTGCCATTGTTGTAGAACGATGGAGCAGGAAATTGGTTGTTGGAAATGGTAAGGCAAAGTTAGGATAGGAGCGAGAGGATAACTGAGGAACCAAAGAATTAATATAGGAAAGTAGCAGTGGGTAATCAATAGCTCCGTGAATGAATCTCCACAGAAATCTTGCTCAATGAACTATGCGACGATATTTTAGGGACAGAACATCATCCCTTTTCAGCAGCGAATTATAGTCGATATTACTTTCAGGATAGACACGATCAACTTTCTAACACAAGTACTTCAAAATACGTCGCTTCCCTTTTTCCACAAACAATTGCAACTAAATATTATATTTAGTTTAGTATTTAGTAGTGGTGACCATACGGGTAAAGCGCATTCCAGTTTGCTGAAAACAAAACCAAGTATAACGTTTTTAGCAAAGACACGCTTTGAAATATTTTGTAGATTCACAATACAAAACCCAACGTTTTGGATGCAGCAATACATGTTGCTGTGGTTTTTTCCCCATAAATATTATAAAAATTTATGTATTTATCGTTGTACAATTATTTTGCACTCATGTGTATATCCTTATGTATTTGACTTGCGCCGTAAGGGCATGCCGTTTGTTTTGATGTGAACTAGGTTTAAAACTGTATTTTTTTATGCGAAGCCGTTGTGCTTGATGTATACTTTAGTGAGACACAAGTGTAATGTGAGATAAGAAAGTCGTGTTTATTTAAAGATAAATCTGTATCATTGTAAAGTAACTTCGGGTTAGTTTTTTGATTTAATTTGTGGTTGGTGCTGTTTATATTCATTATCGATATTTATACGAGTTTGTTAATCTCGTAATTGTTATATTTTACACTTTCTTACTCACGTGTCTCGAATATATTTTTTTTTCGTAAGTAAAATATATTGTCTAAAGATATCTTTTTATATTGAATGAATTGAATATTGTATTTTTCTATTGTGTTAATTTTGCTGTATTGATTTAGTTTTAGTTATTTGATATAAATAACAAAGAAGGTTTCTAACATTTCTTGTAAAAAATCTGTAAATGTAAAGTTTAGTACGTTGGTATTTCAAGGGCACTTTTGTCACATGTGTGTGCACATGCGTTAGAGTTTGTTTCTGGCTGTCAAGTTAGTGTGTTGATTTTGTTCTCTTGGGAGAAATTAAAAAGTTTGTAAATTATTATTTTTAAATTTGATCGGCTGTCCTAAAGGATTTTTAGACGCATGCTGCGGTCATTTCCACGCGTTATTTTTACCTTTATAATATTGTTAAATGAGGCAATATTAATCTTTATACTCTATAAAGATTTTTTTTTTCTTTTTTTTTATTTTTGTATTAAAGTTTCATTTAAATGTTATTGTGTGTTATTATTAAATTGACCTTTTTCTTTTCGAGTTTATAAGTCACTTAAAGATATTATAATTTTTCTCAAACAAATTTTGAGTGGCGCCTAACTATTTTACAAACTCAAAAATTTTCCACTTTTCCGATTGGAACCCTGAGAGGAAAGCAGTCCTAGTTTTTGAAAATAAACCGACTGAATATCCTAGCTGGATGGATTTGTCGTGAATGGTGGTTAAGCTAATTTCAAAACCACAGTTCATAGCAATATGCTGTTAGTATGTGAAGCAAAGCTTAGACTAGAATGAAATAAAACCTCGAGATCTTCTACACTATGAACTCTATCGAGATTGTAGTCATTAATGTAATATACTCGGCCATAGAATAATCCTTTTCGTATAAGAAACAAAACAGCACTTTTTATTTTTAACTACAACTTGTATTTAGAACACCATTCAATATTATATTGCGTGACGTACTGTTGGACACATAGATTTTCAGTTCAACCGCATAGGTGAGTACAGGACACGACAAAGACGTCAATTGATAAAAAGAACAAAACTACAATGGTGCTAAATGAGATCCTTGTGTGACATCCAATGAAGAAAATATTCAAAAGATTTATAGCCATTGTAATAAACATAATAAGATCTGTTACTTAAGTGTGACAACAGAAGCACAACAAATGAAGAACTCAACCCAAACGCTGAAAGTTTAGTAAGTAAAATTCCTTGATCTTCTTGATCATAGGCATTACTAAAATCAGTATAAACGACATCCACTTGGGCGCGTGCATCAAGGTGTTCACTAATAAATTGATATTAGGTCACAAGATTTGTTACAGTAAATCACCTAAAACCGAATTTTACATTTTTATTTAGTTTACCTGTAATTCGCATGTGAACCCACTATTTTAAGCGGACCAGCCTGTATAATGTACTGACCTGGAATATTCTGGCCGCTATCGAAGTGACGAATAATGTAAACTCACAAACGGTCGTCGTAAAGAGTTTATGTTAATTTCATGTATAAATCTGGCAGAAAGTTGGGACGCCTATTCAATCCACAGTTGTACCGATGCAAAGGATGTAAAATTAACCCGAGGTAATATTTTAGAGTTAAGGAAAACACACATTTGTTTCCTTTGCGACTTTAAGTTCTTTGAAATGTTTACAGTGGGATGTCTAGTAAACAAATGTCCCGGTTTCAAGTTCGCACACTATAAAGATATATCAATTTAAATAATCGTTTTTTAGTGCCAAACGTACACGGTTACATTTGTAAAATTCCCAAGCTAGTTGTACAGTTTACATTTCGAACGAATGAAGAACTCCGACATAACGGATGACGTGCAATATAAACAAAAGAAATATTCAAATACTCAGATGATATTCGGAACTGTATTTACTTTGGTATTCCAGGAGAAATTTCATTACGTTCGAATGCCGACAGAATGAAATTACTGGAATCATAACAAATATTAAATTTTTTAGATTTTAATTTGTTAAGATAAAAGGAGGCGATTCCTTAAATAGGGAAAAATGTTATTACTTGTTCGCACAATTAAAAGCGAATGGAAATTAAAAAGTCTTTTGATTACTGTACCATTGGAGCATCTACTATTTTTTCTATATACAGGGTCCGGCAACGAAGCGGGGGCGGAAGATTACACGCGTATTTGAAAGTTAGTCAAATATTTAGTCATCGGATATCCTTCCGTACCATCAAGCGCACGTTTTAAAAATATTTTGTTTTATACAAGGTGTTCCAGATGGAAATGCCAGACTAAAGTTGCATTTTTTTAAATGGAACACCCTGTATATTAATAGATAAAATGATCCGCGCTTGAAAGCTGGTTACATCGATATAATGTTGTATGGGTCTAAAGTTGATAGTTTCTGTGTAAATAATTATTTTACTTGATAAATTGATACATTTCAGTAGGCTATTCTGCATAAGGAAAATCAAAAGATCCGAAACCAATAGAATAGAATATTTTCTACTAGTATGCACTTTCGTTGCTATGTGAAATAAATTCTGCAACTGCTCACATTATACAGGGTGTTCACAATTTCGCAAAATCGAAGAAATCTCGTAATTTTTAAATGGAACACCCTGTATATTTTTAGCTCATTGAAAAGCCCTTTTACTACGCTTTCTATTGATACCTCATTTGATGCACCTAGGATGGATCATTTGCTAATTATTTCTTTTTAGATTTGAATTAATGAAAAATGCTTGTATTTTTAGTAGCTAATTTGCGCTTTTAAACCTTCTGTAAGATCCGATATTCAACAAATTATCCATAAATGGTCTATAACAAGAAGAAACCCCATTAAGTACGAGAAACAGTTGATTTTCACTAAGCGGTGAAAGCAAACATTAAATTAATATAAAGTAATATAGCATTTTCAATAGATTCACTGCTGATCAAGTTATCTGGTGTCAGTTTTAAGCTTGTATACTTAATAACCAAGTTGTCAAAAATTTCGTTCAATCTTTAAAAGAAATTGCTATAATGACTAATTTTAGTATTCAAGAAATGGTGAATATGGTATTTATTCTTGGGGAGTGTACAAGAAATTGTCTCCTAGCAAGTAGAGTATATGCAGAGAGATTTCCAAACCTTGAAAGAAAGCCAAGACCGGAAGCATTTGAAAGGTTATTAGAGAGATTTACAGAAACTGGTAGTGTAACCTACAAGAAGAGAGAAATAAATAAGCCGGTAATCAATGAAAAAAGCGAATTGGCCGTATTATTAACAATACAGGAAAATCCACATATAAGTATAGACGGTATTTCAAAGGTAACAGCTATTGAAGATAGGAGCGTACGAAGAATTTTAAGAAGTCATAAGTATCATCCGTACCATATGGAATTAAATCAGGAATTGCATGGTGATGATTTCATTAAAAGAACAGACTTTTGTGGTTGGTTATTAAATAAAATGCGAGAAATGCCAAATATTTTAACAAAGATTTTGTTTAGCGATGAGGTTACTTTCAAAAGTAATGGGGCGGTAAATAAACATAACATGCATTATTATGCAACAGAAAACCCGCATTGGATACGTGATGTAGACAATCAGAATAATAATAATTAAATTTGATGTGGTTAATAATTAGTATTTATTTAAAATAGTGCAAACTTTTAATACTACTCGTACTTGATTCTTTCCTACATGATTTCGATTTATGTTAAGCTAATTAGGAATGTATTGTTTCATATTAGGTATTCGCAAAATAGTTGGTTTTACAAAATTCTTTAACATACAAATTAATTAGTGCAAATTTTTTATTAAACTAACACCAGATAACTTGATCAGCAGTGAATCTATTGAAAATGCTATATTACTTTATATTAATTTAATGTTTGCTTTCACCGCTGAGTGAAAATCAACTGTTTCTCGTACTTAATGGGGTTTCTTCTTGTTATAGACCATTTATGGATAATTTGTTGAATATCCGATCTTACAGAAGGTTTAAAAGCGCAAATTAGCTACTAAAAATACAAGCAATTTTCATTAATTCAAATCTAAAAAGAAATAATTAGCAAATGATCCATCCTAGGTGCATCAAATGAGGTATCAATAGAAAGCGTAGTAAAAGGGCTTTTCAATGAGCTAAAAATATACAGGGTGTTCCATTTAAAAATTACGAGATTTCTTCGATTTTGCGAAATTGTGAACACCCTGTATAATGTGAGCAGTTGCAGAATTTATTTCACATAGCAACGAAAGTGCATACTAGTAGAAAATATTCTATTCTATTGGTTTCGGATCTTTTGATTTTCCTTATGCAGAATAGCCTACTGAAATGTATCAATTTATCAAGTAAAATAATTATTTACACAGAAACTATCAACTTTAGACCCATACAACATGATATCGATATAACCAGCTTTCAAGCGCGGATCATTTTATCTATTAATATTCAGGGTGTTCCATTTAAAAAAATGCAACTTTAGTCTGGCATTTCCATCTGGAACACCTTGTATAAAACAAAATATTTTTAAAACGTGCGCTTGATGGTACGGAAGGATATCCGATGACTAAATATTTGACTAACTTTCAAATACGCGTGTAATCTTCCGTCCCCGCTTCGTTGCCGGACCCTGTATAGTAAATGAATTTTGTTTATGTATACCATGCCTTCAAAATCTTTCCTGATTAGAGTAGGCTGTTTTTTAAGTATTTTTTTTTAGTAAGATCGACCACACTGCAATACTTTTAAATTGTACTTTAAATTGCGACAGCTGTTAGTGACAAGCTTAAATAAAAAAAACCCTACATTTGATTGTATTATTTTATTATTGGCATGTTAGAGTTGCAACACAAAAAGTTTATAATCGAAAGTTATTTTAGAAGTGGTCGAAGATTAGATAATGGGGAATGGGTCTATTCCATTAATCAGTGCTTGCATGATTTCTGGCAACAGTCTCCTAATCTGCCAGTTACTTACGCACAGCTGCTAAGTCATGCTTATGTTCATAAACCCGGCGGTGAAACACACAAAAGCGAACTGCAGATTGCATAGAGAATATTCGGCGTTGAATAGATAACACACTTAAAAACTCAATTTAAAGCTTTCTCAAGAAGTTGATTTGACAGTGGGAACATACCGTTTAAAAAAGGACCTGAAGTTGTTTGCATATCAAATTCAAACATTGAACTTTTTTTTCTGATGTGGCTTGATTCCATCTTTCTGGTTATTTAAACCAGAAAAATATGAGCAAGAGATCGGTAGAAATCCCTCACGAATTCATAGAAACTGTATTACATCCACACAAAAATAGGCGCCTGGCTAGCAGTTTCAAGGAAATGAATAATTGAGCCTACATTTCTTAACCAAGTCGTAACTGCTGAAATATAGCAAAATGAATTATAACAACTTTTTTATTAATGAAGTTAATGATGAACTTACAGAAGGACAGAATTATGAAAGAATTCCGAAGAATTTATTGTAACTATTGCTAGGATATTGTACAGTTTTTCTAATATTTAACTTAGACAAATTATAATGATCTGATATTATGTTTAGTTGCGTAATTTTTCCACGTACGAGTCACCTTCTTTAATCCCTGAGGAAGCACTGAAGTAAGTGCGAAATATTGGAATAAAATAAAAAAGACATCATAAATTGAATATAATATCGCAGTACTCCCCAATATACCTGATTTCAACCTATACACCAACGGCAAATATTTTTCGTATTTATATTTATATATATATATATATATATATATATATATATATATATATAAGGTAAACTTAATTAGTCGGCGATTAAAGGTCTGGTTATGACTTCAAAGTGTATATATTTAAAATAATCCTACATGTTTCGGCAATGATGCCTTTGTCAAGGATATAAAAAATATATATTTATATTTTTTATATCCTTGACAAAGGCATCATTGCCGAAACATGGAGGATTATTTTAAATATATACACTTTGAAGTAATAACCAGACCTTTAATCGCCGACTAATTAAGTTTACCTTATCATACCAAGGTCACGAAAATACTATATATATATATATATATATATATATATATATATATATTTATATATATATATATATATATATACAAGTAATATACAGACCTTTAATCGCCTACTGATTAGGTTTACCATATCATACCAAGGTCACGAAGTTATTATATTTATACACATATATATATATATATATATATATATATATTATATATTATATATATATATATATATATATATATATATATATATATAATATTAGAAGGAATTTCCTATTTTCTTTGCCGTAATTATAATACGAGATAAAAGAAATATTTTATTGGAGTAGCAGCCGGGTAATTAAAACAATATTTAATTTGACGTTCTGATACTATATGTAGTTCCTTCTTTAAAAACTGTAATATTTATTTAAATGTTAAAAATGGTGTGAGAACAATATTATTATGAATCTACTTACATTAAATTTTTGTAGTGCTTATATATTGTGACATATTTGTTAACGCATTTCTGAATAAAACTAAACATTTGGCATTAGCAGGCAGACCGTTTTTGGCCCATGTGTTTATTTTGCAGGTGGAAAGAACGTTAGCTTTCTCAACAATTTGCGGGGGAGAATTGGTTTAACTTTTCTCAAGCATTTTATTTTTGTGATGTTTATATTGTTATTATATAATGGGTAGATATCTTGCTGACAAGTTGTTCAAATCTGTTCGAACATAATGACCAATATTATAATATCGGTCAATCACCATTTTTAACATTTAAATAAATATTACAGTTTTTGAAAAGGGTACTATATATAGTATCGAAACGTCAAATTAAATATTGTTTTAAGTACCCGGCCGCTAGTCCAAAAAAATATTGCCTTTATCTCGTATATATACAATTTATACATACAATTTCTTTCTTAGCCGTTCTCTTAATTATAAATGGTAAATTACTTTTTGGAATTCGGCTTGGTAGCTATTCATCAAATACAAATACTCATTTTAACGTTTCGACCATTGTTATCTTCGTCAGAAAAAAAATGTTGATTATACTAAGTGTTTTCTGTAAATGTAAATTTAATTTAAATATATTAATTATATACGTTGTATGGTACTTTAACTTAAATTATTGTATTAATTTGTGTATTTTTGTGAGCAATGTGGATATCATATTTTTTCATAGAAAATTTGTTTAATTTTTCAGATAGTTGAGGAGCATACAGTATTGATAGATACGTTTCAGGGATGTTTCATTGCTCATTAGCTCTATATTCTTGGTGATTATACATTTTGTGCACACTTTGTTTTATTATTTTATTATATAGTGTATATGGATAATTATAATAGGAGTATATAATAGAATAATAAAACAAAGCGTGCACAAAATGTATAATCACCAACAACATAGAGTTAATTAACAAACAAACACACCGAGAAAATATCTATCAATACCATGTGTTCCCCAACTATCTGAAAAATTAAGCAAATTAATATATATATATAGATATATATATATATATATATTTATGTATATATAAATATAAATATAATAACTTCGTGACCTTGGTATGATATGGTAAACCTAATCAGTTTTTTAAATACATATATTTTGAAGTAATATACAGACCTTTAATCGCCTACTGATTACGTTTACCATATAAATATAAATATATATATATATATATATATATATATATATATATATATATATATATAGTAGATTCAATTAGTTGGCGATTTAAGTTCTGGCTTCACTTTCAATACGTATATATTTAAAACAATCTTACATGCTTCGGCATATGATGCCTTTATCAAAGAAATTTAAAATATAAATGACAGTATATTTTCATATAATTTCATATTTATATATCTGTAGTTGTCATGGATAAAATTATTCAAAGATATATTCAAATTTAATAATAATAAATCATGTCTTGGCATTCTCTAAACAGCTAGACAGCAAAGGGGGAGTGGCAAGCCATGAGTTATTATTATTAAACTTGAATGTATCTATGAATAATTTTATCCATGACAACTACGGATATATGAATATGACATTAATATATACTGCCCTTTATATTTTTATTAATTTCTTTGATAAAGGCATCATATGCCGAAACATGTAAGATTGTTTTAAATATATACATATTGAAGTTAAACCAGACCTTAAATCGCCTACTAATGGAATCTACTGTAACATTCTAAAGTCGAGAAGTAATTATATATATATATATATATATTTATATATATATATATATATATATACAAGTAATATACAGACCTTTAATCGCCTACTGATTAGGTTTACCATATCATACCAAGGTCACGAAGTTATTATATTTATACACATATATATATATATATATATATATATATTATATATTATATATATATATATATATATATATATATATATATATAATATTAGAAGGAATTTCCTATTTTCTTTGCCGTAATTATAATACGAGATAAAAGAAATATTTTATTGGAGTAGCAGCCGGGTAATTAAAACAATATTTAATTTGACGTTCTGATACTATATGTAGTTCCTTCTTTAAAAACTGTAATATTTATTTAAATGTTAAAAATGGTGTGAGAACAATATTATTATGAATCTACTTACATTAAATTTTTGTAGTGCTTATATATTGTGACATATTTGTTAACGCATTTCTGAATAAAACTAAACATTTGGCATTAGCAGGCAGACCGTTTTTGGCCCATGTGTTTATTTTGCAGGTGGAAAGAACGTTAGCTTTCTCAACAATTTGCGGGGGAGAATTGGTTTAACTTTTCTCAAGCATTTTATTTTTGTGATGTTTATATTGTTATTATATAATGGGTAGATATCTTGCTGACAAGTTGTTCAAATCTGTTCGAACATAATGACCAATATTATAATATCGGTCAATCACCATTTTTAACATTTAAATAAATATTACAGTTTTTGAAAAGGGTACTATATATAGTATCGAAACGTCAAATTAAATATTGTTTTAAGTACCCGGCCGCTAGTCCAAAAAAATATTGCCTTTATCTCGTATATATACAATTTATACATACAATTTCTTTCTTAGCCGTTCTCTTAATTATAAATGGTAAATTACTTTTTGGAATTCGGCTTGGTAGCTATTCATCAAATACAAATACTCATTTTAACGTTTCGACCATTGTTATCTTCGTCAGAAAAAAAATGTTGATTATACTAAGTGTTTTCTGTAAATGTAAATTTAATTTAAATATATTAATTATATACGTTGTATGGTACTTTAACTTAAATTATTGTATTAATTTGTGTATTTTTGTGAGCAATGTGGATATCATATTTTTTCATAGAAAATTTGTTTAATTTTTCAGATAGTTGAGGAGCATACAGTATTGATAGATACGTTTCAGGGATGTTTCATTGCTCATTAGCTCTATATTCTTGGTGATTATACATTTTGTGCACACTTTGTTTTATTATTTTATTATATAGTGTATATGGATAATTATAATAGGAGTATATAATAGAATAATAAAACAAAGCGTGCACAAAATGTATAATCACCAACAACATAGAGTTAATTAACAAACAAACACACCGAGAAAATATCTATCAATACCATGTGTTCCCCAACTATCTGAAAAATTAAGCAAATTAATATATATATATAGATATATATATATATATATATTTATGTATATATAAATATAAATATAATAACTTCGTGACCTTGGTATGATATGGTAAACCTAATCAGTTTTTTAAATACATATATTTTGAAGTAATATACAGACCTTTAATCGCCTACTGATTACGTTTACCATATAAATATAAATATATATATATATATATATATATATATATATATATATATATATATATATATAGTAGATTCAATTAGTTGGCGATTTAAGTTCTGGCTTCACTTTCAATACGTATATATTTAAAACAATCTTACATGCTTCGGCATATGATGCCTTTATCAAAGAAATTTAAAATATAAATGACAGTATATTTTCATATAATTTCATATTTATATATCTGTAGTTGTCATGGATAAAATTATTCAAAGATATATTCAAATTTAATAATAATAAATCATGTCTTGGCATTCTCTAAACAGCTAGACAGCAAAGGGGGAGTGGCAAGCCATGAGTTATTATTATTAAACTTGAATGTATCTATGAATAATTTTATCCATGACAACTACGGATATATGAATATGACATTAATATATACTGCCCTTTATATTTTTATTAATTTCTTTGATAAAGGCATCATATGCCGAAACATGTAAGATTGTTTTAAATATATACATATTGAAGTTAAACCAGACCTTAAATCGCCTACTAATGGAATCTACTGTAACATTCTAAAGTCGAGAAGTAATTATATATATATATATATATATATGTATATATAATATAAATATAATAACTTCGTGACCTTGGTATGATATGGTAAACCTAATCAGTAGGCGATTAAAGGTTTGTATATACAGACCTTTAATCGCCTACTGATTAGGTTTACTATATATATATATATATATATATATATATATATATATATGGTAAACCTAGTCAGTAGGCGATTAAAGGTCTGCATATTACTTCAAAATATATGTATTTAAAAAACTCTACATGTTTCGGCAGTACGCCTTTATCAAGAGAATACAAAATATAAATATGTATATTTTGTATTCTCTTGATAAAGGCGTACTGCCGAAACATGTAGAGTTTTTTAAATACATATATTTTGAAGTAATATACAGACCTTTAATCGCCTACTGATTAGGTTTACCATATCATACCAAGGTCACGAAGTTATTATATATATATATATATATATATATATATATATATATATATATTATACACATTGCTTATAAAAATTTAAATAATTCAAGTTTCACTAAAACAAAATTAAAAGTAGCGATACCAATATAAAAAAAATCAAATGTAATATAGAACAGTATACCATATAATGATTGTAGTGGAGTTTATATAGGTCAAAGAGAACAACATTTAATAAAAGGTCGAATCAATGGTCACAAAAACAATCTAATAAATGATGTTCTAGTGCGTACATTAAATCGGATGGCCCGTCGATACCATTCTTTTGTGCTGTAAACGTCTTCGGATTTGGAAGACGTTAGCGGTACAAAAGTCTGCGTATTTTGAAGACGTTTGTGCTGCAAATGTCTTCGAAATACGAAGTCAAAATTGTGCAGGTGATTTCAAATCTTTAATATACAGCGAAGCCAATTCAGAATGCTTGCCAGTGATTGGGCCGCAACGATGGCTAAAGCTAGGAAATTATTAAACACGGATTATCCACACCTCCTTCACGTAAGATGTTTACTGGATGTATTTCATCTTGAGACAGATACCAAAGACACAGCTATTCAAAAGTAGACCTTCTCATAGCTAACACAAAGAAGGTTTTTGTCAAATCCTCGAAACGGACTTGCGAATTCAAGAGCTTTTGTCTAGGAATTCCACTACCCCCTGAACTTATAACGAGCCATCGAAAAAATTCATAATTGGAGTAGACTGTGAAATTGGGTTGGTACTTTAACCACTACCACATAATGACATTTATTATTTGACATTGAAACTATAAGTTTGTGTCAAATTTTTCAAAGTTAAAAAGTTAGAGTTGGTTTGTGTTTAGATGTAAATGGACAACGTTATCAACAACTTCTGTAGCTATATGTAAATTTTGATTATGATTTCGATATTAAATAAATTATTTGTTTTCTTTTTTGTTGTAGTATCATTTCAATGCCATAACCTTTTTTTACAATGAAACCAAATGAAACTGTCAAGCATCAAGTAATGTGTCATTATGTGGAAGTGGTTAAAGTATCAACCCAATTTCACAGTTTACTCCAATTATGATTTTTTTCGATGACTCGTTATTAATCAGATGGGGTACCTAACTTGAAGCAGTATCGTATTACAGTAAACATTTTAACAGTAGAAAATATTTTATTTCCACGTTGAAACCGCAGGCTTCGAAAGCTATTAAAAGAAGCCAAGAATTATTCTCGGACAATCAAATTGAAGCAGATATAGCGGAGACTTTTAAAAAGTACTCTGTTGTTGGGGAATTACTTGGAACAATTTCAAAATCGTGTATTATCTGTATCGAAATCGCTTAACATTGTCTATAATATGAAATCGTTCCCTGGACAATTTGACGATAATATAGGGCATCGCATAGCCGAGAAAGGTTCTAAATAAAAATCCATATTTCAAGACAATGTGAATTATAAGCAAATATAAATGACGCAACCGAATGCGAACGATATGTGGAGGAGTATTTTAAATTTGCAAATATTACTTCACTAGATTTAGAGCGTTCATTTTCTCAGTAATTTCAGACGTACTTTCACGACGTCACAGAAAGGTAAGCGAATCTTCAATGGAGGCAATATTAACCCATTAAAGCCCGTAATTCATTTTTGCTGATTTTTATTTAATATTTTATGTGTTTAATAATGAATGTATTTGAATACAGTTTCTCTGAAAAGAAGCATTGTTTTAATTGTATATAAGGACGTTTAGTCCTGGCAACTAAAGTTGCCAATGGGATAATATAGGAAATTTTTATTAAAAAATGATATAATTTAAATAATTTTATTTTTTACTTATGGAATGTTTTAAAACAGTTTTCTGGGTGTAATGGTAGATCACATTTGCTACAAATATAATGTGTACGATTTCCACATACCTTGCATCTTCTATATTTGGAAGTTCCCTTTTCAATAATGTGATCAGTTCGGTCTTTCCGAATTTCTTCCAAGGCCGGGGAAAATTGCAAAGAAGAACAAACACCTGTGGCTTTGCGAGATTCCCCAAAAGACTTCAAAATGAAAATGGCACATTCCCTCCGAAAGTTCAAAAGGGTTAAGTTATGGCCAAATTTCCTGTACATAAGCCAACCTTATACACAACAAATGTCAACTCCCCAAGCAAAGAATGGCCGCCATCATTTTTTAGATCTTATTCTGGATCGGAAAAAATGCTACAAATTGATCCGACAGATCAACACCGCCCATGCGCTTATTATAGCGATCAATTGGATTAGGTATATTCACTGGAATCTTGGCTTTTTCAGTTCGGCTATATCTATTTGATATTTTCAAGGGATACATGTTCTCGCAATTGCTGAGAACAGTGACCATATTATTATCATTCCAGCGCACTGCGAGAATATTATCGGTACCAGATGATGAATGTGCACCTCGTGGTGTTTTTCTAAAAGCTTGTTTGTCTGGTAACTTCATTAGAGTGTTGCACCGATTTTCACGAAATGTGCCGGTACCTCCTATTTTTTTTCATTTAGATTTTGTAATAAGCCAACTGAAGTAAAAAGATTATCAAAGTAAAATATAGTACCCGCCTTGGCTTCTAAGTAATCAGCTAAACCAAGTACCACATCTCCACCTTGACCCAAACCTGTTGTCGGAAGATGTGTTGAAGCACCACAATAGGGCTCAGCATGAAGTATTCTGCCAGAAGGATCTGCAGCTACCCATAATTTAAATCCGAAACGAATCGGTTTTCCTTTTATAAATTGCTTCAGTCCATGTCTGCCATAATAAGGTACTATACTTTCGTCTATGCTAACAGTTGGTCCTGCACTTATTAGTTTGAATGATGCATTCAATATATCAATAAACTTGCGCACTTTATATAAGTTATCATTACCGTCATTGGTTTCATTGTTAGCAAGATGCAGATGAGCCATAATCTCATAGAAGCGGTTTCGACGAATTCCATTAGAAATAAGTTCACAGTGAACATCGGGTTCTGATGACCAATAAAGTCTCCGATACGGTAGTGGATGATATCCAGAAAGCAACATTACACCAATAAAAATCCAAATTTCTTGCTCTGAATCATTAAAATTGTGCAGCAGTTTCTGCGAGGCATAACGATTTGTTTCACGGACAATATGTACTAACATCTCTTGATTCAAAAACGTTTTCATTGCCTCAAAAGGACTTTTAACGGTTTCCTTTAGCAAATCTTCTGCATTGGGATGAATTCAGAATTTATTTCGGTAATATTAACATACCACTTTGTTTCCCGAGCTAACGAAGCCTTAGAACGCTTAGCCGATGGCTGCTTTTTATTTGAGTTTTTACGTTTTATTGTACCCTTTTTGTTTGGCTGGGCACTAGTCGAAGGCATACCAGTGTCCACTGGTACGTTGTCTGAGGCGTTATCAATTTCGACGTTATCATCGTACCGTACAGCAACTTCTGCGCGAAGTATGCGACCAGGTAGACGATCAATGTTTCCCTCTACTTCTTCATCGGATAAATCGGAATCTTTATCAGTTTCTGCATCGGGTGGTTCAGACGGGGGACAAATTGCGATGCTCTGGGGTATTTCGTCATCTTCTGAAATCATGTCTAGCAGTTCATGAAAAAGTAACCCCTTTCCGTCTCTTCCGAGGATAGACCTAACGAAAAAACTTTATATATTATATATAACCTCAATTTCCCATTGGCAACTAAAGTTGCCATCGAAATGTAAATGGCCGCCATTTTGTAAAATCGTACTGAATTGATAAACTAATTATAAAAGTACAAAATAACATATTTTAGCAAGACTACTAAATTATCTAACACTAATATAAATATGATTACTAGCCTATATACTGACAAAGACTGATCTACTGCCATCGAGCTTAGTGAAATACGCTGACGCACTTGAAAACACTTGTGATTATCAAGACTTGTAGCACACTTCTAACGTTGTAGCATTAAATCTACATACAGTACACATTGTGCCACCACTTCAACACAAAATTCCCTGCATTAACTACATACATAGGCGTACTTGACGGATTTAGTGAGGTGGCAACTTTAGTTGCCACCGGGCTTTAATGGGTTAATGCTGCCATTCTATGTCAATTCTTTACGGCAAGATGCAACTTCGTCAGTATCCAGTCATCAATAGAAAAAGATCAGCACATTTAAATAATTTTTACAATTGTATATAATTCAACCAGTATATATAAAATCTGCACATTTTACACATATTTACATATTATATAATGTATATGTACATATTTCTTAACTTCATATCCTCCTTTTAAATTGAATTTTTATCTATACATTCTACAATACACTCAACAATAAAAAAAATATTCAGCATACGAGCATTGATATATAACACCGCCGGTCGAACTTGTACCGCTCGGCAGCTGCGCTACTGGCGTCTAGCAAAAATGACCACGTCCAATCATAAGCATATCCTCAAATAAGTTACATCGGTAAAAGATAATTTTAAAAAACCTTAAAACATTAACGTAAACTTAATTGTAGACAGACTAATTGTGCCGCTCAGAAATATACAATAAAAAATAATTAATACAAAGGTATTTTTAATAATATAAAATATTATTAAAAATCTGGTGTGAAGAACACAAATACAGGTTCACTATTAATATTAATAATCTGTGGAAGGGCGTCGTTACTTCACATTAATTATGTGGACGGTATGCGAGGTACTTCGGCTGTCTGACAACAGGTAGCGCCGAATTTACTTCTGCGCTCGGTCTGGATAATTACGGTGATAGGGCGAGGTGGTTTTTTTCTGTGAATGTGTCTGAAAATATCCTTTCTCCAGCAGGGGCGTACCGATGAGCTTGTAGAAAAGCGAAATACGTATCTACGTCTCTGGGGATAGGATATATTCGGACACGTTCACAGAAAATATTAATAGTGAACCTGTATTTGTGTTCTTCACACCAGATTTTTAATAATATTTTATATTATTAAAAATACCTTTGTATTATACAAAACTGGTGGGGTTTACCTACTCATGTATGTTTCAATTATTCTGAAAAAATAATTACACAAATTTATTCTATTACAAAACGTGAAAATAAAAATTTTATCCTAGAAACGGATATTATAATACCTACTCTAATCTGTTATTTTATTTATTATACTAAATTATTTAATTTAGCTTTTATGATCCAGTAAAATTTGTAATTATGGCAGACTCTTAACAATAAATATAAAAATTGTGCTCCTATACTAAATTACCTTTATTAAGAATTTAAATTTAAGTTGTAATTAAATTTAAAAATGGATATACATTGTATCAGTTTGTATATTAGCTAATACTTTATATGTTTAATGGACCGACGAAGGTATAAGTGGAACAAAAAATACCTTTCAGCGATGACTCAGATTTTAATTAAAGGCCTTACGAAAGGAGCAGTTCCTTTTGCATTATTAATAAAATTTCCTTGTAAAACTAGACGCGCCATACACCGACGTCTTTCAAAAATTACACACCATCCCGCGACGAAAAAATGGGCTGCTTATGTTTAGGAACACAAAAAGTATTCATATACATACGAACATAAAAGAGATGAATACCAAGATAACATTTAAAAATAGATTTTTAGAGCTGAGGTCTTGAAAATTTGCCGATTGCTCTAACGAGCCAATTAACCTCTATGTGCGAAGTGTTTTTCGCTCAAAGAAGGATAGCATAAGATGGATGCGCCTTTCTAGAAAAGATGTGTGGAAGTGGAACAGCGAAACATCAATATAGTTGGAACAATAGCAAAAGGACCATTTTCCTTCGTGTATACTAGAACGTGCGTGTGTGTGTGTATGAGTGTACGTGCGGATTGAGTTCAACGCAGGCGACAACTAGAATTAGACGAAAACCAACTTCCCTCGACCCACTCCCACAATCAATTTCCAGTTCTATCAACGGTCTTGTGGATATAGGACATTTAACTCACACGTACAGGCATTTATATATGTGTGTGTACATATATATGTATATATATATATATATATATATATATATATATATATATATATATATGATTTTGCTGAATGCTGTAAATTTTCAGTGAATCCTTTATACAAACTTGGGCGCCGAAAATAATTACTTAAATGATGATGGTAGCGGTGTATATTTACCGTATGCAAACATTAACCTTAATTAATGGTTTGTTTGAACGTATGGATATTCCAAAGTAATAAAATAAGTGGTTACCCTAATTATAATATTAATTAATTTATGTTCATCAGATTCGAATCTATATATCTTGCGCGTACATGCTGTTTACTTTCTTCGAAAATTTAATTTGAATTATAGAGTTTCTCGAAAAATAGCTAGATATTACGGCCTCTAATTAAAATAATAAGTATATGTAAATGATTTAGGTGAATGGGAAGAAGACGAAAATACGATAATGTAAATATAAAAGTGTATAAATTTGAAAACCTAAATAATAAGGTGGTGTTTAAAGATATTGACAATAGAGTAGTGAATAAATATTAATTAAAAAGTAAGAGTGTAGGATTACTTATGAGTAAAGACCGGATTATATGCAAAGAAAACTTGATATATTTGCGCATATATATGCATCGATTCTTCAGGAAATATGCAAACTTCGGCCATATATGCAATAAAAATTGCGAAAATATCTAAAAATTTTACCTAAAATAAATAAAAGCAGAAATTTAAACATGAACTTCATTGCACAATTTTTTTACATATTTCTAAAACAATTTACAATTGAATGTTTTTCAAAATTGTGTAAAAGAAAATTTTGTCTTCTATCGGAATACATATTGCTGTGAAATTAACTTTGGGTGAAAATTAAAAATAGAATTAATAACGTATAAATTAATTAAACATAACTGGATAAGCAAAAACAAATTAAAAAGAAATCAACCGAGCTTGTGTCTTTTAAATGCACCTCGTATATCATATATTAATGTAGCATTAAAATTTTAGATGAATATTTCCAAGCATTAATAGGTAAACAAGTAACGTTATGTCACTAAATTTTAGATTAATTAGATTACTAAAAGTTTAGAATGTAAGTAAATTAATAAAACAAAGCCATGCTTAAATAATATGAACGCATGGACAGGCATACGATTGAAAGCAAAGGACAAGACGACGCCATATGAACAAGCACTAGGAGAAAAGAAAGAGAAAGTGTAAAGGATTTTCTCAAGATCAAACGGGAATCGGATCGATTCCTTCCAAAATAAAATTTACAAATATCAAAATAACAACAGAAAGGCAAAATATATAATTGGGGAGACAACGCATAGAGATGAAAAAGTTAAAACTACACACGATAATTAAAAATAGACAGGGGTGGAAATATTAAATAACTATAAACTAAAAACAGAAATAAATTATTTGGAGTAGGAACCGATTTCGTAGAAGAAAGAAACGCTGCATATACAAGCAGGAAAGTACCGAAAATAGGAGAGTCATCGTTTTAATTTAGACATTCACTGACGTTCATTTATTGCTCTACATTCAGTTCAAAATTGTAATGTATATATAGTCAAAAATCTAAAAAATTTCAAGCCCGTGAGCATTCTATTTAAGTTAAGAATAAATAAAAGTTTAATTTCATTTTTTATTAGTAATATTGTTGTCAGTATTATTCTCATCATTATTATTATAAAGATTAATAATATACCAGGAGTTCAAAAATTTTGCATGTACGATTAAACTCTGAGTAAGTAAAACTTTATGCACGATAGAAATTGTAGTATATAATTAGTATATTGTACAACTAGTGCTGAAAATAGGATATTTCACACGAGCATGAAGTTTGAGGCACGAGCCGTAAGCGAGTGGTTTAATTATGCGAGTGTGAAATAAAAAGCGTTCAAATAAGCTTTGCCTCTAGTAGGCCATTCCTTTAAAAACGTATGATTATTAATAATTTAAATTTGCATTAGTTGTCAATTAGACAGATGCATAGTTGACAAAAATTGCTTTGTAATTTAAAATTGATTTAACATGGTTTTTACTATACAACACAAATCATTCATGCTAGAATCTTATTTTCGAAACGGACGTAAGATTGACGGACAATGGCAGTATTCTCTTCAAGATTGTTTAGAAGAATTTAGAATTTAGTCGAAGGAGAATTATTGGCCCTATTTTTTTTAATGGAACCTTAACAGGGGAAAGGTATCGACAAGAAATTATTATGCCATTTATCGAACAGCCTGACGACGAAGAAATAACACAGGGTTACTTTCAACAAGACGGAGCTAGAGCACACACAGCAGGTGAAGCAATTAATATTCTGCAGCAATTTTTTCAAAATCGGTTGATAAGTTTAAACACTGAACATGAATTTCCACCAAGATCTTGTGACATTACCCCATGTGATTTCTTTTTATGGCCATTCTTAAAGAACTCAATTTATCAAGTACAGATACCTGATCTTGCAGGCCTTCAAATCAGAATTGCTGAAAGAATTAATGGAATTGACAATGCGATACTACAAAACACTTTTTCCTCCATTAGAAGAAGATGTGAGAAATGTTTCGAACAAGGTGGTGGACACTTTGAACAATTTTTATAAAATTTTGCTTGTTTGTTGGAAATAAACATATTTCATTCACTTAAAAATGTTCGTTTTATTATTTTGACATTTGTCATTTCAATCAAATATCTCATTTCATAACCAACAAAATTCCTATTAAAATTAGTAACAAGCTAAGACATAATCATAATTTCCAAGGGCTACTTTGAGGTAAAATTTATTTGAATTCTTTGTATTTTCAGCACGTGTTGTACACTATACTTTTCCGAAGACCGCTTAGTGACAAGAATTAATTTCAATGAAAATAAAAGAATGATTCACAAAATAATGATATATGATGTATTTCATAAATTTTACATTTAAACCATACAACTTAATCTTTATTATTTTTATGAAAACTTACCAATTAACAATAACTAATTGAATAATCTAATTTAGACAAAACGAAAACACTAGCCAATTTACCAACACCGCGTATCAACAACAATTTGACATTTGAGAGTCATTCATTTGACAGTTTAATATTTGTTATTTTATGATTAGTAGGTTGGCACGTCTGTTACTTTGCACACGGTTCTGCGACGATTCTAATTGGCCCTCTTGAACTTTTCAGCACAGTTTTAGTTACAAGATAACTTTTCAACACAGTTTTGGGGATACAATGCAATTTGCAATTTTCAGTGCTACTAAATCATGCGAATTTGTTCTTTTTACATTGTGGTCGTCGGAAATAGTTATTTACGATACAAGTGTTAAAAGTGCGATTTTATTTCACGAGTAAAAGTTTGCGACACGAGTGTTAGCGAGTGTCACAATTTACGAGTGAAATAAAATGGCATTTTTAACATGTGTATCGTACAATATTTTTTCTACAAACACAATTTTTATTATAAAATATAATGAAAATCCACTGACCAAATTTGACAGCTCATGAATACGTTCTGACACAACTGGACGCAACCGTTAAATAACGTCAAATTAATTTGTCACAATTCATACAAAAGATGAGTTCGTGTTTAAGTTCGTGTAAAGAAAATGAAGTAATAGCGAGAATAATAATTCTGAAAGTACTGCAACACAGGAAATAAATATCTCGAATTACACAAACTGTACATTTAATATTAATTATCCAAGAAATATGTAATTTTCATTTAGTAATAGAAATCACTTTAATATATGTTATCATTTTTGACAAACTGTCATGTCAATTTACTTTTAATACTAGTGTTAAAAGTACTACTTTTAACCCTTATCCGGGCAAGGGGGCCTGTCAGGCCCGAGCGACGATAAAAAATTCGATATCTTAATGAGTAATTTTAGTACGACTTAATGCTCTTTAGAATTCCTCAGAAATGTTAATTACTGTTTTCTTGTTAAGTAATATTTGTTAAATTATGAATAATCGTTAGTTAAATGACGCTTTGTACTTAAAATCCCATTAACGGGCAAGCCGGGCTTTGCAGGCCCATACTTTAGGCAATTATGGTATCTTTATTTTCCGTTTTTGTCTTCTAATCCTCTTTACGTAATTAGTGTTTCCTATCATTTTTGTCTCATTTGTGCAGCAAATACAATTGATGACGTATATAGGTCGTAATTTTTCGAGGAAAGTAATATTAGGTAAAGTAGGGGTTCCCTGTCTATTTGTATATATACGAGCATTTTTTGTTCATTGCTTTTAGTTTATGCATTATAGTGAGAGTGTTATAATCATTCAGCAATGTCGAGAAAATTTTTATCGGGCGCCGAACTCGCAGATATACTGGAAAACCTATCGGACGATGACCAGGCGCTTGTAAATTTTGAGTCGGATGGCGAAGATGAGGACGAAGAGGACCACCTTTCTAATGCTAGTGAAACGGAAGACGTGCAAGAAGGCAGTGAGGGGCTGTGTGACACTCCTGTTGTCAGTATTTCCAAATTTGTTGCTAAAGATGATTCAGTGTGGAGCAGCCAGCCTCCTTCGACAGGACGGGTTCGTTCTTGCAATATAATAAAATCGCAAATGCATAAAGTTATCTTACCGCCGGAAAAAATTGTTGAAGATCCAAGCAACGATGGGATTGAAACGATTCAAAAGCTTGTTGTGATTTATACGATTTGATGACAAAGGTACACGTTCCGAAAGAAGGAAGAACGATAAACTTGCACCTGTTCGAGTTATTTGGGAAAAAGTAAATAACAATCTGAAAAAGCACTACCTCCCCGGAGAAAACATCACAGTGGACGAACAACTTGTACCCTTTCGAGGCAGATGTCCATTTAGACAATATATGCCTTCCAAACCAGACAAATATGGAATGAAGATCTGGTGGGCGTGTGACTCTGAAACCTACTATCCTCTAAATGGTATTCCCTATATTGGAAAGGAAGGAAATCAAATCGCCAAGGGCCTCGCAACACAGGTAGTGGAGCAGCTCGTACAACCGTATTATAATACAAACAGAAATGTCACATTCGACAATTATTTTACGGACTTATCATTAGCAAAAACATTATTGACAAATGGGTTGACGAGCGTTGGTACCGTAAGGAAAAATAAACGCTTCATCCCAACCGAATTTTTGCCCAATAGAAAACGTGAAGAACAAACGTCCATTTTCGGATTTACAGAAAAAGCCTCTTTAGTGTCCTACGTTCCAAAGAAAAACAAAAGTGTTTTGGCTCTGTCAACGATGCATCATACTAATAACTGTAACAATGACAATAAAAAAAAGTCAGAAATAATTCTGTGTTATAACAGCACAAAATGTGGCGTGGACACGTTAGACCAATTGGCTCATAAATACACATGTAAACGCAGAACAAATCGTTGGTCATTTACATTTTTTATGAACCTTCTCGACGTAAGCGGCATTGCAGCATATGTTACTTAGATAAATTTGGAATAAAGCTAAACACCAAAAAAGGAGATTGTTTCTAGTATATGTATCTGAAAACCTAGTTCTTCCGCACATTCAAAGAAGGAAGGCGAATGGACTTCCTCGTACCATCCAACACTGTGTCAGCGAGTTTGTAGGTGAAAAAGCAACGCCGCCAAGAGAACAAGAACTGAAACTAAAGCAAATTCTAGAAGAAGGTGCTACATGTGTCCTAATACAAAAGACAGGAAACAAAGACAATATTGTGATGAGTGCAAACAAAACATGTGTAACGAACATTCTTCATCAAAAGTTTTGTGTTATAATTGCAAGAAATGAATAAAATTTAAGATCAGTAAGTAATTAATGTTATTTATAAATGGTATTAAATATATAATTCCCATAAACTCTTTGTTTCAATAATTCTGTATGTAAAAACATATACTAAAAGCACCGGGCCTACCAGGCCCGAACTGCCCGGTTACGTTAGTAAAATGTCTTGCCCGGACAAGGGTTAACACGCTACGTTATAATATCGCATTTTTAATTAAAGTTAGCCGTGTCAAAATGTTAACTTTTAACGGTGTTTGTAGAAAAAGTTAATTAAATTAGAAAAGTGCACATAGGTCATTATTTTAAATATTAAATTAGTCAGAAGTACACGAGTAAAGTGTATTTTAGGCCAGATATCCGAGTTTGATAAAGAGGAAGTAGTTATCCCCGCATATCCTCGAAATATCTGTGCAATTTGAGATTTTAAAAATTCAAAACGTTCAGAAATAGGCGTGAAAATAAGAAAATACTTATATAGTGTGAGGATAAGTGTCCTATTTCTGTAGGGACTCGTTTTCCACTTAACTAGACGCTGAATAGAACACTAGCTTTGTAAAAAGTTATCAGTAGAGACCAGAGCACCACAATTTTTGTCAGAGATAGACATTGAGTACTAATCTCAGTATATGGAGGGCAAATACCCCCTTTGCGAGTGATGTCCTCAAGAGTCTTTGTTTGCGAGATTTATTAGGAATCGGAATTAATGCTCCAATACCGTGGGATTCACAAAAGAAAATTTGTATATTAAAGTTGCATTGATAGGCTAATACATAGGTTAGGAATGAAATATTTTAAGTTACTACAAAAATGATATGTTAAAATACAAGCAAACAATAAAATACTTTTAAACTGATACTTCTTGTTGTATTATTTCTTTGCATTTACTTTGGACGCTAGGCCTAGTTGTGTAGAACCAAAAATATAGCCCTGAGATACCCAAATAATATACAGAGTCTCAACAAAATATATGCTTGTATAAATACGCACACGACTGATCCATTATAATTTAAATTTGAAAGTGAAGTTAACAGCAATATGTTTAGAAATTGAAAAGCTTCTTTCAACATCCACAGATGTAATTGATGCATTTTTGAACTTTGCAATAGGTACACTTTAAACTAAAATTGAAGTTGAAATCATTTACTGTCTCACCTTTAAGAATTTTTTTAATTTTGTTCAATTTTAAATACCCCCATATTTGTTTATTTTTTTAAATTTTTCGTATATAGAATTACCTATTGTACCATTAACCTTCTTACATAGCATATCAAATTCGTCTACTATTTCGATTGATTCTGAGAAAGACATCCCTTGCGTTTCTAGTTTACGAATGGAACTTTAAACAAAGCTATAATTTGAGTTATATACAAAAGGTTTTGTGGTAATTCTGTTGATGTTATTCTAATTTTGCAATTTTCTAAAGAACTGCAGTAATCAGTGATTTCAAGAATTACACATTTTCTATTCCTTCAAAAGTATCGGCGTAAAAAATTGTAGCTTCCAACCATGTACCCCATCTCGTAATAATCGGTTCAGGACGCAATTGAACACCAGGAAGTCGCTCCATATAAACTTGGATTCGCAAAGGTGTAGTATAATAAAGACATTCAAGACTTTCAAGTACTATGAAATTTCTAAGTTTATTTGTTTTATGTGGACATTTTATTTGATCGTGTATAATTTCAATTTCTGTATTAAAACAGATAATAAAATGGAATACAGCTGTCTTTAACTTGTAAGTAGGGAAAACAAACCTCGCAAACATTTAACGATATCTGGATTTAGAACTCAAAATTTTAAACTCTCGCTAAATATATGACTAATTAAAATATACCGTGTGTTATTGACGATTTTATGTAGCAGGGTAAAGTCTCGCCACGTAAATATGAAATAACTTCTTTTGTAGTATTATCAACCTTTAATACTATTAAATCAAGAAACTTTACAAAACATTCATTTTTAGATAAAAACACTGTTTCATGCTTTAGCATCTTGTAGGGTATAAAAACTGGTCTAGGGTAATACACAGCAGTGTTAAGAAATATTAATATTGGAATCTATATCTTCAAAGTCTTATATATATATATATATATATATATATATATATATATGTGTGTTTAGATAATTTCTTAGCCGTTTATTAAATATAACAATTGTAAATTATTGGAATTTTTCGGCTTTTATATGAAATATTTATAAATATTAAATTAGTATGTATGTAATTGCAAAATAAGTGGGGATGCAAACATTGCTGTCCACAAATTACAGAGCAAATCATACGAACCTTTTTTTTAACATAAACAATATTTTTCAATTAAAAAAAAGCTTCAAAAAAATTGAAAATATCAAGGTTATTGAGATCAATTAAACATCAATTATCTAAATATCACTGAAACTATCTAGAATTTACAAATGATTTACCTTCAATTAAAAAGTAATGTAAAATTGGCCTAGAAGCATTTATAGAAAGTAAAAAGATACAAGAGCGACACAGAAAATTAATCAAGGATTAGTTTTAAAAAATTAAATGGTTTTATTTTTTTTCAAAATATTCCCCTTTAGCGTCAATACATTTTTGCATTGGATGAATTCAGTCCTCAAACTAATGATGCCACTCTTCCTGAGACACTTCAAAAACCAGGTTTTTATAATGTTTCACGGCTTCATCTGATGACGTAAAAGTGTTTCCATTTTTGGAAACAAAAAGAAAGGCGCAATTTTTGAAGAGTTTTTCTGCAACATTCTTGCGTTTTTCTTTTGAATCGGAAGCCAGTTGATGTGAAATCCATCGACAACAAAGTTTTTTAACGTCTAACTGTTGATGTAAAATTCTTTGGATTTGACTTATACCAATCAAGCTTCCTGGAATAGCGGAAATATACTCATCTCATAAGAAATAGCAGTTCTTGGGCGTCCTTCAAGAAATTTAGCACTAAGAAAAAACCGATCTTTTTCGAATTCGTTGTACCAATTATAAATTGTTGCTTTAGATGGAATGTCTTCGCCAAAAGCATTTCCAAGCCAATCTTCACATTGTTTAGGAGTTAATGATGATTTAAAGTCATACAAAATCAAAGCCCAGAAATGTCCTCTAATAAAATTAAATTTTGAGTGAACTTAAAATCTTTAAATTATGATAATTAACAAACTATTAGAGCAAATCGAACAAACTACACTTCAATCAACCCGCAAAACATTAACAAGTAGCTGTTAAATAAAAACAAATTTCACACACATTTTTATTGGAAACATGGCCATTCTAAATTTTTTCAGTGTTCCTCTCGTATGTGTTCGATTTTCTAGTTTACTTGCGGATTCGAATGCAGTATGATTATTAAAAATTAGTATTTTAACTACTATAAGTTATACGGAAAGATTGATGACATGAGAAAAGTAATTTTGTTTACTATCATTCATAACTTTAGAGGTTTATAATTGCTCTTTCATCGCTTATTGAAATATCACTATTTCAGATATTTTCAAATATAATATTTGAGTTTATTATATAAATTGGTTGGTAAAACGCCCATTAATTATAACACTAATTGGTTGTAAGTTCATAAGTATTGTGTCGGTACTGTTATTTTAACGTAAAATAAACATTAGAACATAATTGACATTCAGAAATTTAGGTTTGTTATTATCCTCTTACATTACACGTACCCGTGCGCATGCAAACACATTAAACTACCATAATTAGCATCAAGAGACTGCACGGCATAAGATATATGCGCAAATTGCAATTAATCGCTCTCGACATGACAACACAGATCAATACTTAATACTTAGATACATATATATATATATATATATATATATATATATATATATATATATATATAGTTGATATACATATTTGGCGATTGCAGGTCTGTTTTACAATAATATGTATATATTTAAAATAAGCTCTTACTTGTTTCGGTAAATATTACCTTTATCAAAGGATTATAAGTGATGTAGTCATGGTGAAAGATACAAATTCATAAATACATTCAATTCAATTAATAATAATTAATGTCATAACATAAGTTTGATATCAATTATAAAGAGAATCGTAAGTCGTGAATTATTATTACACTTGCGCCCGTGGAGCGACTTAAAATATAAAGCTGTCGGCATTAGCCTAGGACGAGAAGGAAAACCACGAAAACCTATATATATATATATATATATATATATATATATATATATATATATATATATATATGGTAAACCTAATCAGTAGGCGATTAAAGGTCTGTATATTACTTCAAAATATATGTATTTAAAAAACTCTACATGTTTCGGCTATATACGCCTTTTTCAAGAGAATACAAAATATGAATGACAGGATATAAATGTCAAGTAATTAAGTTGCTATGGTTTAAATTATTCAAAGATACATTCTAGTAATAATAATAAATCATGCCTTAGTATTCCAAAAAATAGATAACAAGGTGTGAAAATATGTGTTGTTCGCTGCTAGCAATTTGTGTCTCCTTCTGGGTATGAACTTGTGTGTTGGTTGCTGCTGGCAGCTTGCGTCTCTCTATGGGTGTGTGGTTTTGTGTGAGAGCGTAAGTGTAGGGTTTTGTATGTCGGTGCGTTCGTGCGTGTGTTTAGTGATCGGTCGCATGAATTTAGAGAGGTCGGATAACCAGCCGTTGCGTAGGGCCGCCAACCCTTTCCCGACAACTTCTTTACAATTCCGTGCAGTACTTCGACGGTCTGACCCCCGCCCCAACGAGGCAAGGCGCAGACAGGCGAAGCGCACCCTGTACGGGGTTGCTCATCGCAACTAAGGGAACACTCTTAGTGGCTACCTCGGTCGACGATGGTCACACTTATGCCATCTTAACGTTTTCCGCCGAAGCGGGGGCATAGCACACACGTCGAACGTGTGTGTGCTGTTAACGGCAGCCTAGCCAGGTTGTCGCCCAGGACCGGTCCTAGTGGTGTGTGCATTGCGCGGCGACGAGATAGCGCCGCGTAGCATGGTTCCTCACTCTTGCTGGAAAGGCGGAATGGCACCTGACTGCCCAACGGGCAGACCCCCCTAGAGTTTTGTAGCGCATATGCTAGGCTGCAACCCAGTAGAGGACCACATCAGCAAAAAACAGAAAACAGGGATAGGCAGGGAAAAGCAAGACATGAGTTATTATTACGTATGCGCCCGTGGAGCGACTTAAGATACAAAGTTGTCGGCATTCGCTCAAAACGAGAAGGAAAACCACGAAAACCTGCTCGGACAACTAGACAGGAATCAAAACACGGAACAGTCATCATGATAAGCAAAAGTATATGATATTTAAATGATATTTAAATAACATAAGGTATATAACAAAAAAAAATATAATATGATGGTAAATTGTAGATCGTTACAAAATTACAACGCGATCACCATTTCGATTTTGAAAACACACAGATAATTGATAAAGAACAACACACAGTGAAAAGACAAATTAAAGAAATGATCAGTATTAAACAGGAAAAAAATTCAATTAACAACAGAAATGATATAAAAAATCTAAACAGTATATACTATAATTTAATTTTGTAACGATCTACAATTTACCATCATATTATATTTTTTTTTGTTATATACCTTATGTTATTTAAATATCATTTAAATATCATATACTTTTGCTTATCATGATGACTGTTCCGTGTTTTGATTCCTGTCTAGTTGTCCGAGCAGGTTTTCGTGGTTTTCCTTCTCGTTTTGAGCGAATGCCGACAACTTTGTATCTTAAGTCGCTCCACGGGCGCATACGTAATAATAACTCATGTCTTGCTTTTCCCTGCCTATCCCTGTTTTCTGTTTTTTGCTGATGTGGTCCTCTACTGGGTTGCAGCCTAGCATATGCGCTACAAAACTCTAGGGGGGTCTGCCCGTTGGGCAGTCAGGTGCCATTCCGCCTTTCCAGCAAGAGTGAGGAACCATGCTACGCGGCGCTATCTCGTCGCCGCGCAATGCACACACCACTAGGACCGGTCCTGGGCGACAACCTGGCTAGGCTGCCGTTAACAGCACACACACGTTCGACGTGTGTGCTATGCCCCCGCTTCGGCGGAAAACGTTAAGATGGCATAAGTGTGACCATCGTCGACCGAGGTAGCCACTAAGAGTGTTCCCTTAGTTGCGATGAGCAACCCCGTACAGGGTGCGCTTCGCCTGTCTGCGCCTTGCCTCGTTGGGGCGGGGGTCAGACCGTCGAAGTACTGCACGGAATTGTAAAGAAGTTGTCGGGAAAGGGTTGGCGGCCCTACGCAACGGCTGGTTATCCGACCTCTCTAAATTCATGCGACCGATCACTAAACACACGCACGAACGCACCGACATACAAAACCCTACACTTACGCTCTCACACAAAACCACACACCCATAGAGAGACGCAAGCTGCCAGCAGCAACCAACACACAAGTTCATACCCAGAAGGAGACACAAATTGCTAGCAGCGAACAACACATATTTTCACACCTTGTTATCTATTTTTTGGAATACTAAGGCATGATTTATTATTATTACTAGAATGTATCTTTGAATAATTTAAACCATAGCAATTTAATTACTTGACATTTATATCCTGTCATTCATATTTTGTATTCTCTTGAAAAAGGCGTATATAGCCGAAACATGTAGAGTTTTTTAAATACATATATTTTGAAGTAATATACAGACCTTTAATCGCCTACTGATTAGGTTTACCATATCATACCAAGGTCACGAAGTTATTATATATATATATATATATATATATATATATATATATATATCAATTGATAAATTATTGGAGTTTTTCGGCTTTTATAAGAAATATTTATAAATATTATCAAATAAGTATGTAATTATGAAGTAAATGTGAATGTAAACATTGCTGTCTACAAATTACAACGCAAGTCATACGAAATTTAATTGAAAAATTTTGTCTACGTTGGGACTTGAACCCAAGTCTACGGTTTGCCGGATCGTTGCATTAACCAATTAAGCCACAATAGACCTTGGTTCAGGCTAATTAGAAACGCATTATAAGGTGACAATGTTAATGATTCAGATGTCAGTTATTGAAAGTAAATGTCAGTCTTGAAAGCAGAAATCTGTTTTGAAAGCAGATGTAAGTTTTGAAAACAGATGTCAGTTATTGAAAGCAAATGTCAGTTATTGAAAGCAGATGTCAGTTTTGAAAGCAGATGTGAGTTTTTTTGAAAGCAGATGTCAGTTATTGAAAGCAGATGTCAGTTATTGAAAGCAGATGTCAGCTGTTGTAAGCATATGTCAGCTTTGAAAGCAGGTGTCAGTTTTGAAGGCTTGAAATTGCTAATTAAAACTCCATAGCTATAGTATATTTAGGTAATTTCTTCCGTTCATTTAATATATCATTTGATAAATTCTTGGGGTTTTGCGGCTTTTATATAAAATATTTATAAATATTATCAAATTAGTATGTAATTGTGAAGTAAATGTGAATGTAAACATTGCTGTCTACAAATTACAACACAAGTCATACGAAATTTAAATTGAAAAATTTAGTCTACGTCGAGACGTGAACCCAAGTCTACGGTTTCGATAACATTGTCACCTTATAATGCGTTTCTAATTAGCTTGAACCAAGGTCTATCGTGGCTTAATTGGCTAAAGCAACGGTCCGGCAAACCGTAAACTTTTGTTCAAACCAAACGTAGACAAAATTTGTCAATTTTTAAGTTGAGTAGTCATAAGTTTTGTTTACGTTGTGTCTTAGTCAGTTGATATGTTGCTCTAGCAATAATTACAGAGATCTGTATCACACATTGGAACCGACTTCTAAGATCAATTTGTATATATATATACAGCGTTAGTAAAAAGTCCCGGAACGGTCGAATAACTTTGTTATTTGAAATTTATGATTTCTGAAATTTGGTATGGGGGTATAGTTAATATAAATGCATTTTATGCAATACACTTAATATTTTTTTCACTTCCGGTTTAATCGGCAATACGTCCAACTTTTTTTTTTTAAATGGAACGGCCAGATTTTTTTAACACTTTTGAATTCAAAATAAAAAACTACGTTCAGGAAGTATTAAGATGGAATTTACTGCAAGTGAGAATTAATGAATATTAAATCACATTCTTACATGTAAATGTCGACTTATTTAATGCGTATAAATCTACAATCCGTCAAACTAAGTTTGTACTAGTATGCAGAACACACTCTTTCGCGACAACGAACTTCCTGGTAGTTAGGTTAATTAAGAATTAAGAAATACTGAAAAAACAAGCCTATCAACGCGAGGACACGTACAGACGACCGTTTCGTTCTAATTGGAACTTCTCAATGTACGGCATTCCCTTTCGATGACGACCTTGCTTTTTCATTTCTATACTTTCTGTATATGTATATAGTTAACATTTGGAATTTACTGCAAGTGAGAATTAATGAATATTAAATCACATTCTTACATGTAAATGTCGACTTATTTAATGCGTATAAATCTACAATCCGTCAAACTAAGTTTGTACTAGTATGCAGAACACACTCTTTCGCGACAACGAACTTCCTGGTAGTTAGGTTAATTAAGAATTAAGAAATACTGAAAAAACAAGCCTATCAACGCGAGGACACGTACAGACGACCGTTTCGTTCTAATTGGAACTTCTCAATGTACGGCATTCCCTTTCGATGACGACCTTGCTTTTTCATTTCTATACTTTCTGTATATGTATATAGTTAACATTTGGAATTTACTGCAAGTGAGAATTAATGAATATTAAATCACATTCTTACATGTAAATGTCGACTTATTTAATGCGTATAAATCTACAATCCGTCAAACTAAGTTTGTACTAGTATGCAGAACACACTCTTTCGCGACAACGAACTTCCTGGTAGTTAGGTTAATTAAGAATTAAGAAATACTGAAAAAACAAGCCTATCAACGCGAGGACACGTACAGACGACCGTTTCGTTCTAATTGGAACTTCTCAATGTACGGCATTCCCTTTCGATGACGACCTTGCTTTTTCATTTCTATACTTTCTGTATATGTATATAGTTAACATTTGGAATTTACTGCAAGTGAGAATTAATGAATATTAAATCACATTCTTACATGTAAATGTCGACTTATTTAATGCGTATAAATCTACAATCCGTCAAACTAAGTTTGTACTAGTATGCAGAACACACTCTTTCGCGACAACGAACTTCCTGGTAGTTAGGTTAATTAAGAATTAAGAAATACTGAAAAAACAAGCCTATCAACGCGAGGACACGTACAGACGACCGTTTCGTTCTAATTGGAACTTCTCAATGTACGGCATTCCCTTTCGATGACGACCTTGCTTTTTCATTTCTATACTTTCTGTATATGTATATAGTTAACATTTGGAATTTACTGCAAGTGAGAATTAATGAATATTAAATCACATTCTTACATGTAAATGTCGACTTATTTAATGCGTATAAATCTACAATCCGTCCTCGCGTTGATAGGCTTGTTTTTTCAGTATTTCTTAATTCTTAATTAACCTAACTACCAGGAAGTTCGTTGTCGCGAAAGAGTGTGTTCTGCATACTAGTACAAACTTAGTTTGACGGATTGTAGATTTATACGCATTAAATAAGTCGACATTTACATGTAAGAATGTGATTTAATATTCATTAATTCTCACTTGCAGTAAATTCCAAATGTTAACTATATACATATACAGAAAGTATAGAAATGAAAAAGCAAGGTCGTCATCGAAAGGGAATGCCGTACATTGAGAAGTTCCAATTAGAACGAAACGGTCGTCTGTACGTGTCCTCGCGTTGATAGGCTTGTTTTTTCAGTATTTCTTAATTCTTAATTAACCTAACTACCAGGAAGTTCGTTGTCGCGAAAGAGTGTGTTCTGCATACTAGTACAAACTTAGTTTGACGGATTGTAGATTTATACGCATTAAATAAGTCGACATTTACATGTAAGAATGTGATTTAATATTCATTAATTCTCACTTGCAGTAAATTCCAAATGTTAACTATATACATATACAGAAAGTATAGAAATGAAAAAGCAAGGTCGTCATCGAAAGGGAATGCCGTACATTGAGAAGTTCCAATTAGAACGAAACGGTCGTCTGTACGTGTCCTCGCGTTGATAGGCTTGTTTTTTCAGTATTTCTTAATTCTTAATTAACCTAACTACCAGGAAGTTCGTTGTCGCGAAAGAGTGTGTTCTGCATACTAGTACAAACTTAGTTTGACGGATTGTAGATTTATACGCATTAAATAAGTCGACATTTACATGTAAGAATGTGATTTAATATTCATTAATTCTCACTTGCAGTAAATTCCAAATGTTAACTATATACATATACAGAAAGTATAGAAATGAAAAAGCAAGGTCGTCATCGAAAGGGAATGCCGTACATTGAGAAGTTCCAATTAGAACGAAACGGTCGTCTGTACGTGTCCTCGCGTTGATAGGCTTGTTTTTTCAGTATTTCTTAATTCTTAATTAACCTAACTACCAGGAAGTTCGTTGTCGCGAAAGAGTGTGTTCTGCATACTAGTACAAACTTAGTTTGACGGATTGTAGATTTATACGCATTAAATAAGTCGACATTTACATGTAAGAATGTGATTTAATATTCATTAATTCTCACTTGCAGTAAATTCCAAATGTTAACTATATACATATACAGAAAGTATAGAAATGAAAAAGCAAGGTCGTCATCGAAAGGGAATGCCGTACATTGAGAAGTTCCAATTAGAACGAAACGGTCGTCTGTACGTGTCCTCGCGTTGATAGGCTTGTTTTTTCAGTATTTCTTAATTCTTAAGTATTAAGATGTTTATTTTTATTCACAAGAAAACAGTTAAAAAATTAAAAAAGTGTCCTAATACAGAAAAATCAAGGTACCTTTGAAAATAGTTGTTGTTTAGTGTTTTCATTCTTTTTGCTGTCACATTTGACAATTTTAAAAGCGTTTTAACTTTTGCATCGCTATAAATTTACTTATTTTAGACATTAACACATTTGAAAATGGCAGTAAAACTTACTGAATCAGAACGAATTGAGATATTAATGATGCGTGGGTACGGTGATCGTCAACGTTCTTTTGAAGAGGTTCGTATTTTGTTTAATACTGTTTATCCGGATCGTCACATTAGTAAAAGTACGGTATGCCGAACAATTCAAAAGTTTGAAGTATTTCGTCAGGTGAAGGATTTACCTAGAAGGGGACGTTCATTAACAGCAACAGATGAAGAAACTAGTTTGAATGTGTTACTTACAGTGGAAGAAAATCATCACGTGTCCACAACAGAATTAGGTCAAATTCATGAGATCTCTCAAAAATCTGCTCATAAAATTCTTAAATCAGCAAAAATGAAAGCCTGTAAAATGTATCCCGTCCATGAGTTAACTGAAGATGATCCAGATCGTAGACTACAATTTTGCGAAACAATGACGGAATTGATCGAGCAGCAGCCTAATGTTTTAGATCACATCATTTTTTCAGATGAGGCAACGTTTTGTCTCAACGGCACTGTGAACAGACATAATTGTCTCTACTGGTCAATTGAAAATCCGCATTGGATTGAAGAAGTCCATACACAGCGTACTCAAAAGGTGAATGTCTGGGCTGGTCTTGCTGGAAACAACATCCTAGGACCATTTTTTATAAGAGGAAATTTAACTGGCAACGTCTACTTAAATTTATTGCGAAATGAGATTGTTCCAGCACTTGCGGCCCTCTTCCCAAATGCAAACATAGGTGATCACCCTAAAGCACATTTTTGGTTTCAACTGGATGGAGCTCCCCCCCATTTTGGCCATAATGTCCGCGATTATTTGAATGACATTTTTCTCGGACGTTGGATCGGACGTAGAGGAGCATTCGAATGGCCAGCACGTTCGCCAGATCTCTCGCCATTAGATTTTTTCTTTTGGGGTCACTTGAAATGTCAAGTGTACAAAAATCGCCCCCATAATCTTGAACAATTGGAAGAGAGAATAGTTCAAGAAGCCAATCGCATCACTCCAGAACAAATACAAAATTCAATAAGAAATTTTACTGACCGTTTACATTTTTGTCAAATTGTAAATGGAGAGCATTTTGAACAATTATTGTAATCGCAACCTGAATAGACAGGTACCTTGATTTTTCTGTATTAGGACACTTTTTTAATTTTTTAACTGTTTTCTTGTGAATAAAAATAAACATTTTAAAACTTCCTGAACGTTGTTTTTTATTTTGCATTCAATAGTGTTAAAAAAACTGGCCGTTCCATTTAAAAAAAAAAAGTTGGACGTATTGCCGATTAAACCGGAAGTGAAAAAAATATTAAGTGTATTGCATAAAATGCATTTATATTAACTATACCCCCATACCAAATTTCAGAAATCATAATTTTCAAATAACAAAGTTATTCGACCGTTCCGGGACTTTTTACTAACGCTGTATATATATATGCTTTAAAAATATGTTTATATACACTTAGTATCTCAAGAAAATAGACAAGTTTTGAATTTTGAAACAGACTATTTATACAAATGTATTTTATTTTACTCAACGCCTGTATTCAAACTTTCAAACCGATGCCCATTCTCGTTCAGACTCTGCTGTTAACGTGAAGTAATCGAATTGCAAACAGCGGAAAGCATTTCGTTTAATATTTTAGCATGTTTGAATTCTCTGTTACTTTTAGTTTGTCGTCGGTTTTGTGATACAAATTTTATCTTTCCGAACTCCCAAAAAGGAGAAAGTTTACTGGCACGAGATGTGGTGAGAATGTAGGCCATTTTATTAATTTAGTTTTTTTTCTATCCACCTACTTATCAACCCTTATTCTCTTACTCCCTAGTAATAATTTAGTTTCCAATTTTGTTGCAACAAACATTTCTTGTTTAAAAGTTATGTTGAATAAGATTTTTGTAGTATAACACAATGAAAGTGCAGTTAGTTTGGCTTTTCCTTACAGCAAAAGCATCACATCACCACTTCTGCAAACGTAACATGATTAAGGTTCTCAATAGTATTGTGGCGATTAACACAGTAGTGTGCACACCTGCAACTGCTTGAGGAACCCACCTTAGGGTTCCTCAAGCAGTTGCAGCGTTTCTTATCTAGAATTGTAACATATGGTAAAAAGTATATCTATCTTCGCTATCCGATAGATCAAAGAAGTGTCTATATCCAAGTCAGTCGGCAGAAACTTGAAGTAGAACGATAAATGAGTATTGATCTGTACTGTGAACAACTGAATCACACATAAAATTTTACGGGATATCGCTCATCGGTCAACAGATAAGCTGTACTTTTCCAGCAGGACGCTCCAGTTCCTGCTAATCAAAAATATATTCATAAACTAGAAGAACTTTGTGGATTGGAGTCCTGCTTTTAGCTCCGACTTATCATCATCAGCCCATAATTCATTCTATTGATGTATTCTCTTTCTGGACGTCACATTGTCAATACTGTGGAGCTAGAAGCTGAGTGTCATGAATACTCCTATAAAGGAGGAATTAATATCTCGATAGCAATATAATCGAGTTTTGATTTCTAATATTTTTTCAAAACATATATTTATTGAATTATATATTATAATTATGTTGTTATATGTACAAATTTTATACGGTGTTAGCATACTCTTTCTATCTTTTGTTTTTTAATAAATTATGTTTTCAGTTAAAATTTGAAAAGTTTTGTTGGGCGCCTTTAAAGATAATTAGAATTTATATTTAGATAAAAATAAATATAGTACGTTGGATGATGTAACTATCTATTTATTGAGAATTGCTCCAGCTAGAACAAAAATGAATGAAGTGATCTTGCTCTTTGCTTATTTTTAAATAGTTTCTCAAGGCGATTCAGGTTCACAAAAGGTGCAATAAATATTAAAACACCCCTTTTTGATACGACAAATACAAATAACTTAAATCACCGCATTCAAATGGAATCTGAACACTCTGTTTAATCATGTATGGCAGTATACGTAATACATAAAAAACAGTAAAATTAACAAATATTAATCTATTAATCTATTAAATAATGGAATTATATTACAAACGAACACAAAATAAATGGAGATTACTATAGATTAATTATGATATATATAGTGACTTGGAAATATGAATAACGAGTTCTTTTATTGTTCATTTATGTATATATATTGATGTGAGTCAACCTACTTCCTTAATTAATTTTCTTCAAATAAGATATCGGTTCGGAATGTTGTATCTGGAATATTCAGATTAGAGAAATATTACTTTATAGTTAGAATTTAGTATTATTGATGTAAGATCATAATTGGTTTTTAAAATCATGATACCGATTAATATTGTATGTTATATTTAGTCCATTTTTGTGTTTCGCTTATTAATAAATTTATTTTAACTTATTTTCGCGAGGATTCTAGATTTCTAAAACCAACTATGTTTTATTTTATTTGTGAAGAAATTACTGTAAACTTTGTAATTTTTGTCTTTTGAGGACATCATATTCTAAATTTGTAATTGAGATTACGTGAGTGGATCTTATTATTATTTTATCTTTTATATAATTTTCAAATCCAGTGTACAATTTTCTTAGAATATTTGATTTTTTGCTATTACAAAATTTCTTATGTGAGTCTTGACGACGAAAAACAAGATGATTGATTATAATTTTTTTAGTTGATTGATTAAGAAGATTTTTTTACATGCATTTTAAAAGTATAGTGATATTTCAAAATTCTCCCATAATATCCATCTAATAAATTGTTTATGGACACTTGTTAATATCAAGAAAGTGGTATAATATTATATACTAAATATATTTACCATGTAATGTATGAAGGATATACATATATTCGATTGCGTAAGAGCTAGTTTACGTTTAGGCAGCGCTTATAAAGAAGATTCTGGATTCCTTTTGGGTTATTTTTGAAATAAGAAAACCTCATCAAGATATATATATTGTATATAACCTTGTGGTATACTCTACAAAATAGGAACATAAGCATCTCAGCGACTAGGATTTTAACCAGGAAATTAAGTCAAGCTACTTTCAACTTACCTTGCTGTTCCTGTTGGATATTATCCTGTATACTACGTCCAGAGGATACGATGGATTTGTAATCTTCAAAATTTGACGTATTCTAATCAGGTATTCAAATGAAAATTGTAATCTACATGTTTATAAAAGATATAACATTTCTTGCAGTCACATATCTTAATATTGTTTACTCACGTTATGTTAAATGTCATATCACATTGCTATTCTATATCAGTTTTGATAGTTTTATTTAAAAATTTTGAAACTTGTTTTGACTTTGACCGTGACATATGTTTAGTTTGTCTAGAATTTTTGGATAGGCAACCCATTGTCTTTTGTTTTTCGAAGGATTGCATACATTCGTATTATATCACGAATTTGACTTTAGAATTTTAAGTGTCTTAGTAAATGATTATTATATCTTGTTGAATATCGACATAATATTATTTAAATATATTTATACTTAAATTCGACTATTACGTTTAATTTTATGTATATTTGAGTATTTGGCTGTGTATCTGGAACTTACTTTGATACCCTTGAGATTAAGTAGTTTACTGGCATTTTTTTATTATTTGTTACTAGTCTATCGCATATTTTGAGCTAGCCAATCTGTTATTCATTTTATTTTACTATCATTATTATTTTTCACATTCCCGTATTATTACATTTTGATGTCCCAACTTAGGGCTGCTGATCGTCTTATTACATTTTTGAACGCCGAACGTGGGGCAATTCTCCACGGCATACATCGTATCATTACAATACATACATATTGCCCAAAAATTATTTCCATTTATCTGAGATATGGCATAAATAACCCCTAAAAGACGGCTTCTGTGTCGGATGTAGTCTTATACAGAAACAACGTAGGAGGATTTATTCTTTTTCGAAGTAGTCGGTGGCACAATATACACTTATATGTACTTTTGCATTCTTGAGAAAACTATATACGCTGCACTGGCTGGTCATTATTTTTAAGAACCGTAACCACTTATATTTATACGGTGACTTTTTCATACAGAAACTAACGTGTTTGATTACACTTTGATACAGGATATGCTCATGTACGCTTTACGTGGAATCTCTCGTTGGGGTGGTTTTCTGCTGTGTATAGGGGCCGCTCCCTGGGCTGGCTCGTCGCTTTTTGTAGGACCGCTCACTGGACTGGTCCGATATAAAAAGAATAATCTCTTCTTCCGCTAATTGCGATATTGTCGAACATAGTCTCTTCAGAAAATTCCCAAAATTCACTCAGTACTATTCCTGTGTCACTAAGAATATAAAATGTAGGACCCATACAAAACACTTTTTCACACATAAATAATCTTCAAAGGCTATGTTATCGGGCACATGGAGAACATATAGCAATATCATGCATACCATAACTACGTAATAGATATGTGATAGAATACATATACGGTAAACTATGCAATAGTTAGCATTCTATCAGTTATGTGTAATTAAACTAAACTACACAGCGCTAATATAGATGTACCATTACAATAGAAACATGTTAAATTGGTCTAATAAGAGAGCACAATTAGTCACTGGTTTATATCGTTAGAGTGTGTTCGTTTTTAGTTCTCGTCATAAAATATAATTGAGTGATAATAATAAGCACGTGGCAGAAATAGGCGTTGGCGATAATTTCTAATTTCTAATACAGATACGCTTGTTTTCTCAAATTTTCTTTAATTAAAGTGAAAACGGATACAAAATATCATAGAGTTTCTCTTTTATTAAAATTCAATATTTTTAAGTTAATATTAAATAGTCTTGGCAATCAAGTTAAAAATATACAGTTAGTTGCATAAGCCTGGAGACATTTGAAATTTCTCAGAAAAAGTAGTGCAAAATTAAATTAAATAATTTAAAATAAAATATTTACGAATATTATTTTTTTGTCAATTGTCAATTGTATTTCACTATTTTTCAAATCAGTTTTTCCCATTTCTAGTAGTACTTGCTAAGTATGCCAAATAATTTCCTTATAAAAATATAAAAAAATATATATCACTTTTTGTCAATTCAGTTTCACATGTTTAGCAGTAAATAACATGAATGGTGAAAGACGAAGGAAATAATAATATGTAATAACTGATGAGGTGCGTTCCCTTATTATTAGTGGTATGAATAGTGGGCATCCGTCAACCATCATAGGGCAACAGTTTAGTGTACCACCCTATACTGTAAGAAAAATTTATGCCAATTATCGAAAAACAAATCAAATTAAAAAGAAAAGTGGTGGTCATCGGCTAAAAAAATTAACTAACAGAAGGAAGCTCTTTGCAATTGGATTGATGAAGATTGTTACCTAATACTTCAAATCAATTGCAAATTAGCATAGCCACCATAAGTAAGGCTTTCAGGTAATTTCACTATTCCATGAAATGAATTTCATTTGTACCAGAAGGCCGCAGCACACCGAAAAATATTCAAGCAATATTTGATTATGTTATTCAGTACAACAGAATAATGGTTGAAGGAGAAAAAATGTTTCTTATCGATGAATGCAGGTAGCATTTCCACCACAGGAACCGTATATCATGTCATATCGGCATATTCATTGAACGTAGAAATTATAGTGAGCAAACAAAAAAACAAATAATCACGCAAGAAACAGAGATTACAGAAAAATAAGCAAGTCGACTGAAGTAGGTAGGTACATATGTGTCAAAATTTGACAGTAGGTAATAATGTATTTGACTGGATTAGGCTACCTACTTGTGGCTACTTACTTTTTTACAACGTTGTCAGATGTATTTTTCGTCAAAATAAGGTAATAAACAAGTATTAAAAACAAAAACACAAAGAAAACTTTAACGAAAAAGTAATAATAATAATTTTTCCTTATTCTAAATTGTATCTCTTTATGGTGACAAATATCGATTAGTAGCTAACGCTTATTTAAAGACTGAAAGTCCGAACTTTAGGAACCTTGTGCAGAGGTATGAAGCATGGTACAACATTTTGGTTTTGGGGATTTTAGATTCCGAATTTAACGAAGAAGATCACCACGTGTATTTAGTACGCTAATTTATACCCACCTTATATATATACAGTATGACTGAAGTTTCCTTTTGTTAACTTAATTAACATAAAACAAACTTAAAAACAATAACATTTTTTAATTTAAAAATAATTAAAAAAAAATAAATTAATAATAGTAAAAAAAACGATATTTTTAGGATAGCTAATACGTACTTTACATGTCTACAACAGGTGTTCGAAGTTTCCCCCACCGACTCGCACACACAACTCCAAACGTCGAATGAGTGCTTCGTTGACACGCTGAAGGACATTTTGCTCCCGTATTAAAGCACTTGCTTCATTCACACGATTTTGCAATTCATCGATGGTATCTATTTCATTCACATACATCAGTTGTTTTAAATAGCCCCAGAAGAAAAAGTCTAGCGGATTTAAGTCAGGAGAACGCGGTGGCCATGAGACAGTACCCCCGCGTCCAATCCAATGATCTTGAGACACAGTATTTAAATGTCTACGAACAGTGTGTGTAAAATGTGCCGGAGCACCATCATGTTGAAACCACATCCAATATCCAATATTAAGGGGGACATCTTCTAACAGCGGTTGTAAATTATGTTGTAAGAATTCTAAATAAGTTTGGCCATTAACACGAGCAGGGAGAATAAACGGGCCGACGATAAAGTTATCTATTATTTCCGCCCATAAATTTAGCAAAAATCGCTGTTGATTATGCACACGAAGGACTGCACGAGGATTGTCTATTGCCCACTGATGCAGATTATGCAGATTATAAGTCCCTTCACGGGTAAAAGTAGCTTCGTCTGTAAAGAGAATATTAAATAAAAAATTTTCGTCCTCGCCGATTTCTTTGAAGCAACCATTCACAAAATTGTACCCGAGCCGGATAATCACGAGGGTTTAATGGTTGCACTCGTCGGTAGTGAAAAGGATAAAGTTGAGCTTCTCTTAAGGTTCGCCAAAGAACAAACTGTGATACGTTAAACCGATCAGCAAGGTGTGGTGCAAAATCTCTTCTTCAGCACCTAAAACGTTTTCAGCACGTCCTGGACCAGTATCTCGGCGTCGAGGTTGTAATTCTCCGGTATCGCGAGCCCGTTGAACAACTGCTATAAACGTAGGTGCCGACGGTAAATGTCGATTCGGGAATAATTCAGAATATCTACGACGCGCTGCATGACTATTCTGTTGATATTCATCGTAAATCAAAATAATATCAACTAACTCACTATTGGTAAAGTGGTATGCCATTTTATGTTCATATAAAAATATTTTTCAACTAGCAATAAAGGAAAACTAACGTCTTATTACTACGAAAAATACAGTTGAACTAATATTTTATCTGCGAAACATTGCACGCATTGTTTTGGTTGACGTCACTAAGTATACAAATAAACCGGGCATTTCATTCTATCTCACATGTACCAAGTAAACTGCTGTCTCACATATTAAACTTGACCCTGACACAGTTTGATATCGTTACGGCCACTCATCGGTTACTGACCTATTATGTATGAAATTTGTACAGTGAAACTTGAAAACATTGGGCTGTTATAAATTATTTTTTTTGGCGTTTCTAGACAACTTTTATTCGAAAAAATTTTTAAGATTTTATTTGCTGAATTTTTTGGAATATATTCCCCCCCCCCCCAAAAAAACAAAATGAAACTTCGGTCATACTGTATATAACGTATGATCAAAAAGTCTTTGGATCGTGATACATGAAACGTAAAGTTATCTATAAAATTATTTACTTCTGTGATTCATTACCTTGAAGTACGCATAAGTCACAAATAAAATAGATTTTAGGTTATAGTATTTATTTAATTTTTATATATGTTATATTTAATAACATTTATAGAGATTAGAGAATGCATTTATAAATAAACGAAGTTTTAATAACGAATAAAAAAAAATATAAGGCTCATTACAGTTAAGAAAAGAACTCCCACAATGAAACAATAACATTCAAGTAGGTACACTTTTACAATAAAAAATTATAAATGATGTTGAAAATGTGTCCCTGTTCTTGAATACAGCGGTTAACACGTCGGCCCAAGTTATTAAAATCTTTAATTAAAAGATCAGGTGTTACTGTGGGACAGTTTTCAAAAATACATTCTTATAATTCATCTAAAGTGTGAACTGGAGTTTTAAAAATGTTATTCTTAAGCAATGGGAATAGGAAGTAGTCTAAAGGACTCAAATCACAAGACCTAGGTGGGTAACGTCCGTCTGATATTAACCTTTCAACATAAAATTGACGTAAATATTCCATGGTTACTCGAGCAACATGCGGTCTCGCGTTATCTTGCTGAAAGTATCCATTATGAAGTTCATTATCGTGCAATTTATTGATAAAAGGATCAAGTATTTGATTTATATATCTTTCAGCGTTTATGGTATCTTGAAAAAATATTGGCCCTATTACCCGTCTACGGGACATTGCAACCCAAACACCAATCCTAGGACTATGTAAAGGAGCCTCACTATGAAAATTAGGATTATTCTCGCTCGACATACGTATAACTTGTTTATTAACGTATCCAAGTAGGTAAAAATAAGATTCGTCTGTAAAAAAGGGTTAAATCAAGGATATCGTTATTCATATGGTCATTAAACCAGATACAGTACGATAATCTGGTGGCAGTAACTTCTGACACATCTGCAGTTTATAAGAAAACATGTTCAAGTCTTGTTTAACAATGGTTTGACACGTCCCATAACTTAAATTGATTTCTTGTTTCAATCTACGCAAGGATAAGGTTGGTTCTTCCTGCATGCGTTGCCTAACCAGATCAATAACATCATCATTTCTAGCCCATCTTCTTCCAGATCGAACACTATCGCTGATATTACCAGTTCCTTCAAATTTGTCCACAGTTCGTTAAAGTTGCCGAAAAAAAACTCGTTCGATTATTGCGAAGTTGGGAAATCTCTCACGGAACTCATTCAAACATAAACGAGGTGAATAAACCCAATTACAATTTTCACCTATATTTCCATTACTGTAGTATGATTTGATAATAAAAATTTTATGTTCTAATTGAAACATTTTGAATTATAACCAGCTGACTTGAAAGTTGTCAAGTAATTGAAATAAATAATTTCATAGATATCTCGTAAATTCCACGGCAATAGCGATACAAAGACTTTTTGATCATACGATATATATATATATATATATATATATATATATATATATATATATATATATATATATGGTAAACCTAATCAGTAGGCGATTAAAGGTCTGTATATTACTTCAAAATATATGTATTTAAAAAACTCTACATGTTTCGGCTGTGTACGCCTTTATCAAGAGAATACAAAATATGAATGACAGGATATAAATGTAAAGTAATTAAGTTGCTATGGTTTAAATTATTCAAAGATACATTCTAGTAATAATAATAAATCATGCCTTAGTATGAATGTATTTTTGAATAATTTAAACCATAGCAACTTAATTACTTGACATTTATATCCTGTCATTCATATTTTGTATTCTCTTGATAAAGGCGTACACAGCCGAAACATGTAGAGTTTTTTAAATACATATATTTTGAAGTAATATACAGACCTTTAATCGCCTACTGATTAGGTTTACCATATCGTACCAAGGTCACGAAATTATTATATATATATATATATATATATATATATATATATATATATATATAAATGGTTAATTTTTTTTGGAATTCGGCTTTAATTATTCTTGAAATAAGCATATTTATTTATAAAGGTGATTAGATAATTTGATTTGAATACTACATTTTTACATTTTCAACTAATTATAAATGGAATTTTCTGCTAACATTGCTATATAGGCACATTCATTGTCTTATACATTACTATGTTGGAAATGAGTTTCGCGTATATATGTTAATGTATATATGTATGCAGCTCTCATTTATAATTAGTTAAAAATGTAAAAATATAGTATTCAAATTAAACTATCTAACCACTTTGTACACAAATATTTTTTCTGATGAAGACAATAAATGTCGAAACGTTGAAAACACTGTAAATTTTTCTAGTACTCAAATATATCTGTATTGTCTGTATTGTAATCACAATGTCGAAAGTATTTTTTAATTTTTATTAATTATAGATTTGAAGTTAATTGTTTTGCATTTTTAAACGTTATTTAGAGTTAGTAATTTATCGAACTGTGTGTAAGTAACGGGTGTTCAGAAACATTCGAAGTCAAGTGGGCTCTGAACAAAAAATCGTATATCTTTACTTAGTATCAGATTTGTAATAATTATTAAATGTCAACTGCTGTCTGTCAAAAATCAATCTATCTCAGACATGACTTCATATTTTCAAGGACTACTTTGACTTCGAATGTTTCTGAACACCCGTTATATTACCTTTTTCGTATCTAAACTGTATTCGCCAAGCTATTTGAACTACCTATCTGTACATTCGGCTAATAAACTTTTATTTTCATCTCAGCTCCTCGTTGTATTAATCCTTCTTTGTAGGGAAAGCTTCCGAGTTTGTATCTCCCATTCCCATATAATTCTCTGTGTGCTTATGAAGCAGTTGTAAACAGTGCATTTGTAAAGTAGCGGATAAATTCAATAAAAATTAGTTTTCCAAAAAAAAACCCGTCGATTTTTATTTTTAGTTTAGAGTTTTCTTAAGTGAAACTGAAATATACAGGTATCTCCGAAAATCGATGACGTCATTTTTTTTTAAACATGAACACTCATTTTAATGTAAAATATTTCTAATATATTGATGTAACTGCTAAATATTGTTTACTTTTTGATTTATCAGAATAATTGAAACATACATGAGTAGGTAAACCCCACCAGTTTTGTATAATACAAAGGTATTTTTAATAATATAAAATATTATTAAAAATCTGGTGTGAAGAACACAAATGCAGGTTCACTATTAATATTTTCTGTGAACGTGTCCGAATATATCCTATCCCCAGAGACGTAGATACGTATTTCACCTTTCTACAGGCTCATCGGTACGCCCCTGCTGGAGAAAGGATATTCCCAGACACATTCACAGAAAAGAACCACATCGCCCTATCACCGTAATTATCCAGACCGAGCGCAGAAGTAAATTCGGCGCCGCCTGTTGTCAGAGAGCCGAAGTACCTCGCACACCGTCCACATAATTAATGTGAAGTAACGACGCCCTTCCAAAGGTTGGCACAGCCAATCTCTCTAGAAAACTGCATTTTGTTTGTGCCTTCACTCATACTACGGCTTAACCGCATGTGTAATGTATCAAAATAATTGAAACATACATGAGTAGGTAAACCCCACCAGTTTTGTATAATACAAAGGTATTTTTAATAATATAAAATATTATTAAAAATCTGGTGTGAAGAACACAAATGCAGGTTCACTATTAATATTTTCTGTGAACGTGTCCGAATATATCCTATCCCCAGAGACGCAGATACGTATTTCACCTTTCTACAGGCTCATCGGTACGCCCCTGCTGGAGAAAGGATATTCCCAGACACATTCACAGAAAAGAACCACATCGCCCTATCACGGTAATTATCCAGACCGAGCGCAGAAGTAAATTCGGCGCCGCCTGTTGTCAGACAGCCGAAGTACCTCGCACACATATTATTAAAAATATCTTTGTATTATACAAAACTGGTGGGTATCAGAATAATTGAAACATACATGAGTAGGTAAACCCCACCAGTTTTGTATAATACAAAGGTATTTTTAATAACATAAAATATTATTAAAAATCTGGTGTGAAGAACACAAATGCAGGTTCACTATTAATATTTTCTGTGAACGTGTCCGAATATATCCTATCCCCAGAGACGTAGATACGTATTTACCTACACATGTATGTTTCAATTATTCTGATACATTACACATGCGGTTAAGCCGTAGTGAAGGCACAAACAAAATGCAGTTTTCTAGAGAGATTGGCTGTGCCAACCTTTGGAAGGGCGTCGTTACTTCACATTAATTATGTGGACGGTGTGCGAGGTACTTCGGCTCTCTGATAACAGGCGGCGCCGAATTTACTTCTGCGCTCGGTCTGGATAATTACGCTGATAGGGCGATGTGGTTCTTTTCTGTGAATGTGTCTGGGAATATCCTTTCTTCAGCAGGGGCGTACCGATGAGCCTGTAGAAAGGTGAAATACGTATCTACGTCTCTGGAGATAGGATATATTCGGACACGTTAACAGAAAATATTAATAGTGAACCTGCATTTGTGTTCTTCACACCAGATTTTTAATAATATTTTATATTATTAAAAATACCTTTGTATTATACTTTTTGATTTATTAGTTCAACAAGTCTACAACCTTAGGTTGCTCAAATGTGCTAAATTCGTATATTAGAAGTATTGCCAACCTTCCTAAATATCACATTTAGTTAAATGCTGCTTAAGTTCATTTCATAATACGGCCCTAATTTAAGGGGCACTCCATTTAAATGTGTTTTAACTAAAACTACTTTTAATATCAGTTGATAATACCGGCAATATGTGTCTAAATTAATTGAGTACATATTTATTTACATTACCATTCGATGTACCAAGATGTATCTATTTATTATTCAAACATTTGTACATTATATTTCAAAATTCTATATTATTCATGTACTTTTTCGGATTTTAGTAAGATTTTAGTAAACGAAACTTTCTGTAGTCAGATTTATGGAACTATATTATCTGTGCGTTCATACATTGAATGACCATAAATAAATAATATTATAATTGTTATGAGAAACTTTATCGTCCTTCAATACTATAGTATTTAAAATTGTTTTATTTATTTCGATAAATTGTAGTTCACATTCGCATTAATATACAGACGCTCATTAAGTTGTTCTATGAACACTTTTGTTTATTAAACGACTACCGTTGCAGCATATACTTCGACGCCAAGCAGTCTTGATTCTATCTAGCTTAGGTGCAGTGAAAACTATTACCGTGTCGCTAATTACCATCTCGTATAGGTTAGGTGTAGAGGAAGTTAAAACGAAATGTATTCCAGTGCATATAAACAGTTTGCTATTTGGTGCTGGTGTTGTGTTGTTATATGGTTAGAGTCGGTGACCTGCAATAGGATAGTATTGTGTATAGTCGTAATATAAATCACATCTCTAACGTATAACCCAGTCGAGGCGTGCAAAAGCTCAACTCGTAGCGTTTCGTAACGAGTTTCGCGGCAATGTAAAATATGTTGCATTTACTGTTTAATTATCCGGGTATATGATGATATATTAATAAAAAATATCCCCAGGTTTACTTAAGTCGTAAATATAAAGAATTTTATACATATCTATATTTTTAAATTTAAGTTTATACATTTTAACGCTAAGAAATAAGTAATTAAACTTCTAGTTTCAAAAATTCTTTTATTGTAAATACCACTACAATATTGTTTCGCCATACAATGGCTTCATCAGGTGGATGAATTTTAGCTATGACAACTACAGATATATTGTATGACATTAATATACTGTCATTTATGTTTCAAATTTTTTTGAAAAAGAGGCATAATATGCCGAAACATGTAAGATTGTTTTAAATATATAAATATTGAAGTAAAAGCTGACCTTAAATCGCCAACTAATTAAATCTACCAGAACATACTAAGGTCAAGAAATAATTATCTTTATATATATATATATATATATATATATATACGAGGGAAGATCAGTAAGTACCCGTGTTTGAAGACAGGTGGCGCTGCTGAGGGAAGTTGGCATTACCGTCGTGTACTACCATCTGTCAGACAACACCATAATAAATTTCAGACTGATTCATATGTTAGTTTTTATTTGGCAGCCAGTTGTATCACACGTGTTTCGTGTTTCTCGATAAAATGGAAAAAGAGCAATATCGATCCGTAATTCGCTTTTTATTTTTGGATGGAAAAACATGCGAAGAAGTAAAAGCGAAGTTGGATGCTGTCTATGGGGACCCTTCACCATGTATGACAACCGTAAGATATTGGTTCAACGAATTTAAACGTTGTCGTACATCTGTTTTTGATGAGGAGCGCCCAGGCCGCCCGGCAGACGTGGTTATCGAGGAAATCGTTGAAAAGGTCCACGAATTCTCGCTGATCGCCGAGCGAAAGTGCGCGAAGTAGCAGAGGCCGTAGGCGTGTCGTACGGAACGGCAATTAATATTTTACATGATAAGTTATCGGTGAGAAAGCTGTCGGCCCGATGGGTGCCGCGATTGCTTACGGTGGACAACAAGCGGATACGGTTGTCAATGTCGAAGCAGTGTTTGGACCTCTTTAAGAGAAATTCGCAGGAGTTATTGCGTCGAGTCGTCACCGTTGATGAAACCTGGATCCATTATTATACGCCAGAGTCCAAGCGACAGTCAAAACAATGGATTTTTCGGGGTGAATCTGCTCCGAAGAAGGCAAAGACGGTCCCATCGGCCGGAAAGGTCATGGCCACGATTTTTTGGGATTCCAACGGAATAATCCTCATGGACTTTTTGCAGAAAGGAAGAACCGTCACGGGGCAGTACTACAGTGAATTATTGGATTGATTCGATATAAAATTAAAGGAGGCACGGCCCCATTTGGCTAAGAAAAAAGTGCTGTTTCACCACGATAATGCACCAGCACATTCATCCAGAATTGTCGCGGCAAAGTTGCATGAACTGCACTACGAATTGCTGCCGCACCCACCGTACTCGCCTGACTTGGCTCCCTGCGACTTCTTTCTGTTACCCAACATGAAAACGTGGCTCGGGAGAAAAAGATTCAGCTCAAACGAGGAGGTTATCGTCGAGACAGAAGCGTATTTTGCAGAGTTTGACAAATCAAATTTTTTGGAGGGGTTAAAGGGCTTTCCTAACACGGGTATTTATTGATCCACCCTCGTATATATAGTAGATATGTATATATGGATATATTAATACGAACTTAGTAAGTAAAAATAATGCGAATACTAAATTAAAACAAATTCAATTATTGATTTATTTCGTCGTGTTACAATGCCCAAAATATAAAATTTATTATATATATATATATATATATATATATAAACTTTTCTTAAATACAATTTTAAATAAATTTTTAGAATTTACTTAAGTTCTATAAAACCGTGAACAAATCCCTTCAAAAGTCATCTCCTTTTTTATTAATTAATTGTCTCTGCCTGGACAACCTTTTTATCGCGAAAACTATTGCAATACACACTTCTTTCCATTAGATTTCTTCCCCTTTGATAAATTTAATTCTTTATCGGCAATACAAATTAATGATATTTTATAAAATTCCTTCTCTTTTGGTAAATTTATTCTTCACAACTCGATTTAGTATTAAATCACTATCACATTCTTTTTTTAAGGAACTTCTTATTTTTAATTTTACCTTTACATTACATTTGGGTTTTATTTAAAAGTAAATATCTCTAACTAGTATTTCTATTTAATTCAATCCAATTATTTTTAATTTGAAAAATAATCAGCGACATTTTCAACAATTTAAATTTTTCTCGATATATTATTTTTCTCGTTGTAATTCATTCATTGGTCAATTTTATAGTTCTATCTATAATATTTATAAATCACTTTTTTTTAATTAAAAATGGCTGAGCATTATGAAAATTCACATAGAAAAGTTGCATTAAATAAAATGAAAATCATTTGATCAGACAATAATTGTCCGTCCACACTATATAATAGATTAATATAACAAAGGGTGCATAAAATGTATAAACACCAACAATACAGGGTTAATGACCGAACAAACACAACGAAAAAATATATATGAATACCGTATGTTCGTCATCTATCTGAAAATTTGAACAGGTTTTTTACAAAAAAAAAGATGATATTCAGACTGACTACAATAATTTAAGGATTCTCCAAAACAAAATGAAAAGCAGGGATTTCAATAGAAAAAAATCACATGTAGTTTATAGCAAATGTAGTGATTTTAGTGGCGCTTATATAGGTCAAACAGAACGACACTTAAAAGATATAATTAATAGTCACAAATATACAAAAAACAAACGTCTTTAAATATGAAATAATGCAACGGTTAATAATAATTTATTTAGACAATTTGTTTTGCATTTCGCACACACACACGCATAATCCATATGTAAATAAAACATTATTGTGTTATGTTAGTAATGTGAGTTAGTTTGACAACACAATACAATTTTATAATAGCAAATTTTACTTCAAAACATATACAAGCCCAATGATTTAGGTACACACAGCCATGTAGGGCGATCCATTGTTTTGTTTTAATTTAAATATTTTACAATAGAGGTATAGAATAAATATTAAAACGTTTAATAACCGTATAAGTTTGTTTTATATTATACGAGTATATGCTTGTGATGTTAATATTAAACTATCTAACAAACAGAGACACACGTTTAAATTGGTGGGTGTTTTTGTTAACACAACTTCTTTAATATTCTATTGCATAACCTACTAGTTCGTTGGTCAATAATTTTTTTTTCAAAATTAATTGTAATCTAGTAAATCTAGTTTATAGTAATATTATTTTTAAAGGTGTTATTATTAATGATGTTCTTGTATTGTGTGACTATAAAATTTGGAAAATTTTGAATTAAAGCCGGAGTTAGAATGTCTAGAATAGTTTTCTAAAAATTATTTGTTTGTTCAACGTATTCACTTTGTAACTCATTATATGTCAGTGGTCGGGGAACTTTTTTAGCTATTACCTCAAAATATAGTTTTGTAAGGCGATATTAACCCCTCATTTTTAAAAAGAGAAAATCAATATAAATTTAAATTAAACATTATTTATTGAACCATTTTACATGAAAAATGAAATATGCTGCATGAAAATAATAAATGATAGACAAACCAAAGCCTGATACATGACTAGTTATAAGTAAATATTTAAACGAAATAGGTGGTAATTTCAAACAGTATAAAAATTAATTGACCTATTCATTCCAAATTTCTCCAAATTTTATCCAAAATGTTGTATAATGCGGTATATTATTGCGCGAAGGAGCTCGTGTGATGGTATACTACGAGGGCGGATTGAAACAAGTTCTAACCTGCAAACTGTAATTTCGAGCATCTCACCTTAGCGCGAAAAGTTTCATTTTTATGTGTACCGTCCTTGAGTAACAGTATCATTTACGTGAACCAAGCAACGATAAAGGGAACCAGAACCTGTATGTGGAATCGTCAAGGATTCCACTAGAAGGGAGATCTGGTTATGGTTAGACAGAGAACATAAAAAGAAATGGACGCTAACAGAAGGTCAACTCCATACAAAGACCATCCTAATTCGTAGTAATAAGAAATAAATTAACATTATTACATTGTCCTTTAAGGGAGCTTTGTGTAACATGTGCTTTGTTAGCGAGCCCTGTCGTAGAAGATGTGAAAAACAAGTGGAAACTAGCTTTCATGTAATATGCACTTGTGAGGAACTGAAGGGACTCAAGACAGAAATATTTCGGAAGATCTAAATGGATCTAAATCTAAGATGGATCTAAAAAGAGTACTTAGATTCTTCTGAGGAGGAAAGTAGCTTTTGGACAAACGAAGTGGAACTGAGAGATCTATTGGGGGTGGCACAAAGGGCACTGTACTCAAGTGTCTGAACTTACTAGCGCCCAACCCAAAAACCTCGAAAGAGAAGAAGCAGGGAGCCATTGATACCGAATATCTGGCGAAGGGATTAACGATTAATTCAATAAGATACTGCAAGCCTTTTTGATCAAGGAAACGACTTTTTTCGTGCACCAGAACAACGCCCGAACCGCGTTGCAGCGGCGAAAGGAGGAAGCCTGAAATTCACTGTCATTTCGCACCCTCCATACAAGCACCTTTAGATTTCTGGATATTCCCAAAGTTGAAGGAGTATTCGAAAGCTCAACATAGCTCAACAAGCTGTTCAATAATAATGATGAAAGTTTCTTCATGGACTGAATGAAGAAATGAATCAGACTGAAGAGAAATAAGTTGCACTAAATTGTGATTATGTGGAAAAATAATAATGTACATTGTAGTACAATTAGTGCATGCAATACCGTTATATCGTTACCGCAATTTTGCGAAACTTCGCGCTAATTTTAAGTACCGCAAAAGCGAGATTACAGATGAGAATTTCGTGATATTAAAAACGAGCCACGAATAGTGCGTTCGGAGAATTCCCGTCAGCGACTACTACGCTTGTTGCAGTCATTAGGTCTCGTTCGCACTAGTAGTGATCGAGAGTTCAGTTGATTAGTCTTCAATTATTCGTTCATTTGCTATGTTAAATTAACGAAGTTTGAGATAAACTTTTTACAGTTTTGCGTAAAGTATAGAGCCAATATAGGTAGTTATTAGTAATATATTTACATATTGAGTAGGGCTTGTGTATTAAACAACTATGTATAAAGACTTTAAAAGTTCTAATATAGTGTGGAAACACTTTTGTGGAAACGCACTAGTAGTGATCGATAGTTCAGTTGATTAGTCTTCAATTATTCGTTGATTTGCTACGTTAAATTAACGAAGTTTGAGATAAACTTTTTACAGTTTTGCGTAAAGTATAGAGCCAATATAGGTAGTTATTAGTTATTAGTAATATATTTACATATTGAGTTGGGCTTGTGTATTAAACAACTATGTATAAAGACTTTAAAGGCTAAAGATCGTTAAAGATCGACAAGCGGGTTTTATACTCATTTACAAACTAAGCACGGAATTAGTTCTAAGACTATTGTCTCCGACGAGCTATCTATTTTGAACGACAATTGTTCTGCCGTAAGACTCACAAGCAATGCACTGAATTAGCAGCGATGACCCCAAGGGGGGCGTTGAAGAGCTATCCCAGCCATCGACAAAAAAACAAGATAACATATATAATAATGGGTGATTCATTTAGAGATACTTTTTCCAAAAGCAAAGAACAAATGAAAAAGGCCAATATATTTAAGAAACTTGATTATCATACAAAAGAACCATTCTTTACAATTATTTTTTAAAGATTATTTCTCTCAAATGTTGGCCGCGACTGCGGTTAACGTAGTCTATTCTGCTGTTCCAATTTTCAATGACGCGTTCTAGCATTTCGAGCGGCATTTGTCCAATGACCCGAGTAATATTGGCCTCAATTGGCTTCAATTGTAGCCGGTTTATCCATGTAGACTTTAGACTTCACGTAGCCCCACAGAAAAAAGTTTAATGGTGTGATGTCACAAGATCTAAGCGAAAAGCGAAAAGCGAAGCGTGAAATTAAATGTTCACCGAATCGTTCTCGCAGTAAAGCCATAGTTTCACGAGCTGTATGGCTAGTGGCGCCATCTTGTTGGAAGTAAATGTCTTGTAGACCACGGGTGTCAAGTTCAGGCAGCAAATAGTCCCTTATCAAGGCGCGATAACGGTCGCCTTTCACACTCACATTCCGGCCGGCTTCTGTTTTGAAGAAATATGGACCAATTATTCCACCGGCCCATAATCCGCACCAAACAGTTGTTTTGTCTGGATGTAATGGTAGCACTTCAATCTCTTCAGTTTGCTCATCACCCCAAATACGGGCATTTTGCTTATTCACGTACCCATTAAGCCAGATATGGGCCTCATCGGAGAACAAAATTTTTGTCGAAAACAGTGGATCTTCTGCAAGTTTATCATGAGTCCAACGGCTGAAACAGAAACGAATCGGAAGGTCGGTCGCCTTTACTTCTTGCACTAGTTGAATTTTGTATGCTTTTAAACCAAGATCCTTTCGTAAAATACGCCAAGTTGTTGCATACGACAAACCAAGCTGTTGAGAACGGCGACGAATTGATTCTTCCCGGTCTTCGCGTACACTCTCTGCTACCGTCGCTACATTTCGTTCACTACGTGCTGGATGAGGTCTATGTGGTCGCGTATTATCCATTATTGTAAATTGAGTTTCAAACTTATTGATGGTATAGCGAATTGTGCGTTCGGTAGGCCGATTATGTGGCCCATATGTTGCTCTAAGCGCACGATACACATTCCTTGTAGAACGTCCATTTTCGTAATAAAGCTGTACTATTTATAGACGCTGTGCCGGGCTAAGTCTTTCCATTACGTACTGTCAAATAGTACTGAACCAGAATGCGCGGTCCGCTGACGCGTCGCATGCGCGCTCAGCCATTAAATCTCCACCTAAAAAAGTACCTCCAAATGAATCACCCATTATAATGACTCTTTTTCTAAGAAAGTATCACGTATGGTAACTTAAGATGGATTGCTATTTAAAGTTTCCGTCACTTCAGAAGACATGCGGTCATTGTTTGGAAAGTCTGGGTATATGTTGCCTAAATCCTCCAATACCGTCAGAAAGATATTTTGTGCCTTTTACGGTAACATTTCCAATTAAAAAAATAAAGTAAAACATTTTTTGGTTGGTCGACAAGGCGGTTTTAACATCTTCCTTTTCGTAAACAAATAAACACCATTAAGTAATGTTTGTTCTGAACAGAACAGTTTTCAAACGCGATTGATAACACAAACGAAGTATACTAAACCAAATAATACAAATCTGAAAGCACGCTTCAGTTAACGTCAATATTGAAATGACAAATATAACTACATAATATGAAAGCGACAACGTTGGAATTTCGTCTAACCTAATATAGTAAAAGACCCTAAATACTACGATAATAATGTGTATGGTCGAGGCACGATAGGTTCTAATGCACGTCATTGACGTGACGACAAACATGTAATCAAGTTCATGTTCGACCATTTTGGCATGTTGACAGTTCGTAGAGTATCAAACGCTTTCGTTGTGTCTCCGTTTACGTTAGTTTGTGTTTAGTTTTCGTCGAATTTTTTAATTGCTTTGCATCGCCACAAGTAGAGCAGACCAATTTCCGTGCGCGCTGTGAGCGCTGGTATGGGAGTGTAATTCGTAATATATTAGAATATGCGATAGAATAGGGACGCAACATGAGCTTGTTACCGATATAAGTATAGAAGTAGAGACATTTATTCTATCAAAAATAATTAAATATAGATTTGGTTTTCTGCCATTAAAGTAGTATTCATAAACACACGAAAAATAAGAATAGTACATATTATAGCAGCGTTGTGTGGACCTATAAATAAAATGGAAAATGTATGAAATCAGTGATTGTGCGCACGACAGAGGATTTAAAAAAACACTTACCGTTTTAAGCGTCTTCCAAGGATTGACAAACTAGAGAAACTCGATTGTATATTTTCAACATCAGGTGCGTTTCTAAGGTTATTTCTGAAAAACATGTCCGCCGTGAGGAAAAAATTTGATTATATTCGGAAAACGAGCGTTCTGCATGTAAAACTGGTCGACGAATATTTACGAAAATGCCACGTGGCCACCAAATGTACCATAATGGTATGTTGCGTTCTACGTAATCAGATATGCTAATGCCAATTTATTTTAGGAGAACACATTACACGTTTATCTCTTGCATGTAAATTGAAAGAAAGAGATTTATTTAGTGGAGACATTTCATCATTAGAAAAACTTTAAGTGGAAGAAAGATGAATGTTGACTGTTTTAGATTGTTTTATTGAAGATGGTAACTTAGTTGCCGAACTACGTAGAGAGTTAGAGTTTATCGATTTATATTGCTGTTTTGGATTTTTTAATGTTTCTGTCTGCTTCAGATTTCAAGCCACAGTCTCCACTTATTCGGATATCCTATAGATTTTTCATTTCTTATTTTATCCGCCCTAGTTTTGCTTTTCATTGATGTTAGGAACCACATTTCCATTGGCCCAATTCTGGACTTTTGTCTTCCCGTTAATGTCCATGTCTCATTGCTACAACTAATTGTCGGCCTAACCGCATTTTAACTTTTTAGTTCTTTTCAGCACTTCTCTTTTTCTCAGGAAAGTTGTCTTCATTGCGTTGAATTTATGTGCAATTTTCCCATTCTATCATTTAGTTTCCAATCCAGTTTACCATTTTCTTCTATTATTGCATCTAAATATTTGAAGTGTTCTTTCTACTTGCTTAATTTGTGTTACGCCCAGATTTATTTCGTCGGTTATCTTTGCATTAGAAACTTTCATGTATTTGTTTTCTCAATATTAATTTTTATATTTATCTTCTTTAACTATTCTTCTATTACTTTAAGGTTTTGTTGTAAGTTTTCTTCCATATCTGTAATAAAAGCCATATCGTTAGCGAACAACGGTTCTGACAATTGCATTTGTCTCATTTACTAGTGTTCCAGTGTTAATTCCTACATCGTTTTCTTGGCCTTTTTATCGCTTCATTCAATACCGTTGTGAATAGGAGTGAGCAGAGTACGTTCCCCTGCTTAATACTTTGAATAGTCTTAAATTCTTTGTTATTTGTAGATCTCGGTTTCTTGGTTGGAACCGCGTCGAGTTTGGCGTAATTGCCAACGTTTCGTCCACTGTTACAAGGGACATCTTCAGGGCTGTACGTAGATGTTCGTCGTTTCGCAGTAGCTTGAAAAATGCTAGGACTTCTTTCTTCTTCTTGCAATGGAAATTAACTCTATTCTTTGTTTCGAATCGGAATTTGTTGCTCATGACGCGGGTGCTTTTCCCGAGTTTGGGTTGGAGTTGCAGTATGCTGCGGCTCATGGTCTCTCGGGTTTTTAACGAACAAATTTTTATATGGGAAGACGGGTGTTAAAATAACACTAGTTTACACCAAAAATGTACATTTGATGAGAGATAGATTTCCTTATGTATTTTCTTCCGCTGAATTCGAAAATCAAGGTTAAATTTTTTTTTATGGAACAGTTTCTGAGATATTGTAATTTTTTCATTTTTTCGACCTTTTTTCACTTGACAAATCATATCTCGAGCTAGAAATGTCCGATTGGGTCGTTCTTGGTACCCAAATGCAAGGTATTGAGATGACGAACAAATATGTATAATCGGATCTTTGATTGGTAAAGTGGTTCAAAATATATCGATGAAAATAGGGCACATTTTCAAAAAAATCATATTTTACAGTGATTCTGTGGACAGAAAAGTACAAATCATTAAAAAAACGTGTGGTTTCTGTTCATGTACGTAAAGATGATACTTTTACGTAAGAACTAAGACCAACCAGAAGAAAATCGACCGAAAAATGACAAAGTTATAAGCAATTGAGTGAATAAATCCAAATCCCATATTTTCCGAATATTTTATTTTATCGACAATTTATTGGGTTTAAACGCTTGCATTACATTCTTGACATTTTCGTGTGTTAGAAATAGTTGTGGCTCTTGCTTTGTCTTCGGTTGCTTTTGGGATCCGTTTCTCTAGTGAGAAACCATACATAGTCTCCCAACATTGCTTCATCCCAAAATCCTTGATAGCGCCGCTCAATGGTCTTAATTCGTTGGTGAAATCTCTCGGCGTGTTCGTCACTTACGTCACCAAGATTGTCCGGAAAGAAATTCAAATGCGAATGCAAGAAATGGATTGTAAGAAATAAATAAAATGGTAAAAACAATACAATAGAAAACAACCAGGAATGAAATTAAATAATGGCATTCCGTACCCATCTTGTTGTAGTTCTTCAGCAAATCGGTAATAATTCCCTCGTAGTTAGGGCTTTTATTGTTCCCAAGAAAATTGGTAACAACCCGCTGAAATGAATTCCAGGCCTCGTTTTCAACGGGTGTTAATATTTTGGAAAATCTGTGCTTTTTACCAATTTCTTTATGTGTGGACCATCGAAGACGCCTTCCTTGATTTTTGCTAAAGAAAGCTGCGGGAAAAGGGTTTTCAAATAGGAAAATACTTGGTCTTCCTTGTCTAAGGCCTTCACAAAATTTTTAATGAGGCGAAGTTTAATGTGCAACGCTGGAAGGATTATATTTTCTTTTTTGACAAGAGGCACGTATTTAATATTGTCTTTGCCCACTGTGACGTTTTCCCTTTCTGGCCAGTCTTTTCTTCTATAATGATGTTCACGAGCACGACTATCCCAGAGGCAAAGAAAGCAGCAATATTTTGTATATCCACCCTGCATTCCACACAACATGCCGACGACTTTGAGATCGGAACATATTTTTCAGTTGTGATGGTCATATTGAATGTATTTTAGCAAACTGGCCATTGTGGCGTATGATTCTTTAGTGTTGATGGCATGAGCGATGGGGATAGAAGGTTTTTCATTTCCAATATGCAGTAGGACTGCTTTCAAACTCTCCTTTCTACCGTCAATGAACAAGCGCCACTCATTTGGATCATAAGGCTCTCCGAGTTGCTCAAACAATGCAGGAATATCGTTGCAGTAGCATATGTCGTTTTCCTTCTTAAAATGTTGTGCGTAAGGTTTATCACGGTTTCTGTAAAATGTTCCATTTACTCCCGGAGCCAAACAGTTCCGTTGCTTCAGGCGAGATGCAAGTAACTCCGCTTTTTCCTTTGACAGCTCGAGATCTCTCACTAAATCATTCAGTTCAGGCTGCGTAAAATGTTGCAATTGCGACTCCTGTTGAAATTCATTATCACTGCTTGTGTCTGTCTGTAGTGATGATTCGAAAAATTCAATCGTTGAATCGAGGCACTTAGGATGAGGAAATTCACTTGAATGTGGAAGTGGAAGCGAAACAGATGCTACTGTCGCATAAACCCATTTGGCACTCTTTCCAAAACCAGTGGATTTGCTCAGGCAAAAGTAACAATCAACCGAATGGCAGAGCGGCTCTCTCCATATCATCGGTACACCGAATTTCATGTATCGTCTAATTTGGAATAAAAATTCACTTTATTATTAATTCAATTGTATATATAAATTTAATCTTACTGTGATGAACCAGAAGCCCACGCGGCAAGAGTTATATGGCACGATAAACAAACATTATTTGGTGTCCATTGCTCATGAAAAGTTGCAGGTGCTATTCCAAAATATTGCAGATAATTATGTTGTAATGAATCGGTGAATCTACGTCTATTTGGTTGGGGGACAAAATTGCCACACACGTAGAAATTATTTCGATTGTTTACGCACTTAAATTCTCGTTTTCTTTTAGGCATTTTGGTGAACACAATGAAATATAATTTCAAACAAATTTGTGAGTTCCTATAATATACAAACAACCGACACTACGTTTTATAGAAGATGTCAAAACAAAATGTCAGGGTTCTATGGTTCCTAAATGTGATGTGTTGTTGTTTTGTTTGGAATAAAATCTAAGAACTCTAGCATCAACGTAAGAACGAATATACGTCGCCAATATACCAACAGGCTATCGATATAAAATCATGTTCCTATACCAAAGACATATAAATATCAAGATATAGCAAGAGTCAGCTGTTTATTGGTACGAATAATAATTTTTATTATAATAGTAATAAGAAAGTCAAAATACATAAAAATAACAAATAATAAATTCAATATATTTGCGTGTGAGCAACCGAACTCATAAATTGTCGAAAAAAATAAAATATTCGGAAAATATGGGATTTGGATATATTCACTCAATTGCTTATAACTTTGTCATTTTTCGGTCGATTTTCTTCTGGTTGGTCTTAGTTCTTACGTAAAAGTATCATCTTTACGTACATGAACAGAAACCAGACGTTTTCTTAACGATTTGTACTTTTCTGTCGGCACAGAATCACTGTAAAATATGATTTTTTTGAAAATGTGCCCTATTTTCATCGATATATTTTGAACCGCTTTACCAATCAAAGATCCGATTATACATATTTGTCCGTCATCTCAATACCTTGCATTTGGGTACCAAGAACGACCCAATCGGACATTTCTAGCTCGAGATATTATTTGTCAAGTGAAAAGAGGTCGAAAAAATGAAAAAATTACAATATCTCAAAAACTGTTCCAAAAAAAAAAATTTAACCTTGATTTTCGAATTCAGCGGAAGAAAATACATAAGGAAATCTATCTCTCATCAAATGTACACGAAAAAAAATTCATTTTGTAAACTAGTGTAACAGGCGTTTGGAGAGTGGGAGTTTTAGAGTGAGAGATGGAGTATGGGAAGGTTTCTTCAAGGAGGGTCATCAAGTAGGACGTCTTCGAGTCATCGATGTATACCGAAATGGAGGTGTACTTCCATTTCGGAGATCAATGGGTTGTCGTGGAACAGCATCGAAGTAATTTCTTACGATCTCCACTATGGTTTCCCAATTGGTTGGGAAGTCGAGATCTCGACGGATGGTGCCATATGCTAGGACAGAGAACGGCACAACTTATATAGGGAGGGCCGGATCAGATGGTGGCCTGCTATTGGCTGTAGACAATCAGCCAATGGTGTGCGTCGTATGGGCGTGGGATTTCGTAGTTGAATTCAATAGAATTTGCTACGTTGGATGTTATGTATAACCATTGTCTCCATCAAGATTGCAGGGATGTTTGAAGACTTCAATTGATTCACTGATTTCTCTAGGGAAGTAATGCGATTCACGGGACAACAGCTTGACATCTTTGAATATAATTTGACAGTAGTAGCTCGTGAGTTGTGAAAGAGGGTGGGCACAAAAAAAAATATTTCTACCTATTTTTTGTATATAAAATCCATTCTCCTATTTTTCATTCTGGAAAAGACGTCTATGACTTTGTTGTCAATATCCGGGATAGACTGGATTGAACTTCTTTTCTATTGATAGGACCGTCAATGCGTTCAGTCGATCTTCTGACATTGTCCTTCTCAGAAAAGTTTGAATGCGTTTGAGGGTGCGACGAGGACTACTACAGAAACATCATATTGCTTTACTTCGTACTGAGCTCTTACAACGATACGTAAAGAACATTGGAAGGAATAACCCAGAGGACCCTGTTTACTTAAATGAAATATGGAAACTAGGGTATTAATTGCATGAAGATATGGGACGAAGCATTAGAAACAATTACGCAAACAACTTGGTCGAACAGCATTGACCATATAGAAGCTGAAATTATGCGATGGTGGGGAAGAGAAGTTGGATTAGATCGTGACGAAATTTCTCCCTTTATAGTTAGTTTAAATGATGATGATTCTAGCCCAGTGAGTGATATTAAAGAAAATTTGCTAATTAATGAATTTATATATGTATAAATAATCCATTAATCTTATTTTAACGTGGTTGTCTTCGTCTTTTATGTAATTTCATTTTCAAACATTTTTCTATTTTCTATATTTGTGACGAATAAAGAAATTGTAGCTCTACCATTTTCTTTAAATTTATTTTGTAAATAATTTTAAATATTACAAATAAAACCTTACTTACCTTGAGTCGAGATATATTTAGTATTTGTAGTCTCACCGAATATTTTTACAGAATGTCAGATGTTTCTTACTAAATTCTGTAGTGCTAATCTGATATGCTTATCATACACTTCCAACAAAAAAAAAATGGGAAATTGACGTACACAGAAATTTGTGTTTTATGTTTTTTTAATCTGGTTAATTATGGTTTTTTTTCAAGGAGGTTAGAATTATCTGACAGCCATCCGAACGATTAATCAAAATAATTTAATTAGAAGTCGTTAAAATAATATGAGGCAAGAAAATAAAGGTCGTATTTTTGATTAGGTAGTTATTAACAGAAATATAATATGTACTTTAGTATTTTGTTGAAAGCAACGACGAAATGATGATTTAACTGGTGTCTTGAATTATTTAGAAAATCCACGAAAAGATGATGAAAATCATTATTATCGTTATTATCGGATTTGGAATGACTTGACTTAATTCCAGTTCCTACACAGGATTTAGTGAGGGCGCAAATAAAGGGTATTGTTAAAAGACTAAATAGTCGAGATGACACGGAAGAGGAAAAAAGGCCAGGATCACAAACAGATGATGAGCCAAGGCAAGAAAGCTCGCAACCCCAATTGATACTAAAGGAAAAGTTACAGCTGGAATCGGGGTTAGTAAATAGTATTAGACGCGAAATGAGCCTGTTCGAAAATGGAGGAGTTGTGGATATCACTTAGAATTAGATTGTCTATTCCTCCAACTAGTGTAGAACCTGAGCGTTTTGAGCTGCTGCTTATGTTGGCAATAAACTACGAAACAGGCTTGGAAGTCAAACATGGATGCTTTAATATTTCTGCGATTATATTTTCGAAATTCTAAATAGTTTTTTGTATTGTCTTTTTTGTTCCTTATTTTAGTACGAGGGAAAGTCAGTAATTAGGTCACAAAAAGGTATTATAAAAATAATTAGAGAAATAGTTAGCAAAAACAAGTTTTATTTTTCAACAAAGTCTCCATCTACATTAATACACTTATCCCATCGCTTTATCAATGCCCCAATGCCTGCTGCATAAAAGTGTTTGGGCTGGCGTCTGAACCACGTGCGTACCTCTTGTTGAACATCGTTGTCACCCTCGAAATGTTTGCCGCCAAGATGCTTTTTGAGTGGACCGAACAGATGATAGTCGCTTGGGGCCAGGTCGGGACTGTAAGCCGGATGTTCAAGAAGTTCCCACCCTAATTGCGCAATTCTCGCCTGGGTCAAGTGGGCCGAATGGGGCCTGGCATTATCGTGATGCAGCAATATTCCTCTCGTCAGTAGGCCTGGACGTTGTCGTCGAATTGCATCCCGAAGCAACAACAAAATGGGCTGGATATGGAAATGGTCTAGGAGCACTCCCTGAGAATCCCAGAACACGGTAAGCATAACCTTACCAGCTGACGGCACAACCTTAAATTTCTTTGTTGACGGCGAAGAAGGATGTTTCCATTGCATTGAAGCACGCTTGTTTCGGGTTGGTAGTGGTGCACCCATGACTCATCACCGGTAACAATCCTGTTAAGCATGTTCTCCCCTTCCACTGTGTATCGAGAGAGGTGTTGCAAGGACAAGCCCATTCGAATTCTTCTGTGTCCCTCGGTCAGTTGTCTAGGTACCCACAGGCAAACTTTTCGGAAATTCAAACGAGCGTGCATCAGTTCGTAGGTTAAACCATGAGAACACCCTATTGCAGTTGCTATACTGTCTATTGTTACCCGCCTGTCAGTTCGAATCATCTCTTCCACCCGTCGAAGTGTTGCATCTGTCGAAATCTGAACGGGGCGGCCACTTCGCTGATCGTCAACAACTTTTGAGCGTCCTTGAGAGAATTTCTCGACCCAGTTATATACGGCTTTACGCGACAAACACTTTTCACCGTAAACAGCAGATATTTCCTTATGAATATCTTTTGCAGAAAGTCCTTTTGCCCAGAAAAAACGCACAATAGCACGTTGCTCTTCCACAGTACAATCTTCGAGCACGGTCGCCATTTTAACACTGCCTGTGTTCGCGCACACCAACTGTCACTTGAGAATTATAAAGCTGGATTGTGGTGACACCTATTGACAAATAGGGAAACAACTCACTCCTTTTTTCAGCTTTCCTATAGCAGTTTGTGACTTATTTAATGACTTTCCTTCGTATATTGTGTATTGTGTTGTGCAACAATATTAATAAATCATTTTTAAGAAATTATTTAGTGTTTTTTTATTTGAGCCCAATTAGAAACCACATAGTCTAATCCCGGAATTAATCCCGGGATTCCGGGATTACGCTTCAAAAATCCTGTAATCCCGGGATTGAAAAAAATGGTCGGGATTGCATGCTCTATCTTCGACACATCATCAGCAATTTTAAAATTGAAAAGTATTTCAAATTTTTTTTAATCTTTCTTTTTACTTATTACATGCACCATTTTATTTACCTACCTGTTTTTTAAAGTTGTAATGAAATTATATGAATATATTTTATCAAAAGCCACTATAATATTGATGTAACTCGAGTCATGTCAAGCAAATATAAGGAAGTCGAACTCGTTTAAATTTAATTTAGCCATTCCTAACTGAATTTACGCATAATGTGAATGATTTTTCTTTAGTACTGTGTTATTTTCTTTCGATATCAAATAATTACATGAATCGATGCAATTTACAGCACTTTTATCTTTTCCACTGTATGGACATTTTATTTCTAATAATTTTGTCTGTGTATTATTTTCGAAGATAATACCATCTGAAGAATATACGAACCATGGGTAAAGTTTAGAAAGACAAATTTTTCGTAAAAAACAGTAGCGAAAACATAAAATAGTAAGGAAAAAATGAAAACACAATACAATTTTACATACGATAAAACCCAATAAACAATACAAGTATACCTCCAACGCTAGTTCCAAAATTTACCACATGCTGGCGTGTCACTTAATGTAAATTCCCAGTAGGTTACATTAGTATGTTAGGTTAGGTTTGAACGCGAAATGTCAGTGTATTCGGCAACGGTGTAATACCTGACGTCACGATTTCTTGATGACGTGCTTTGGAACTTATCGTGCCTCGACAATACGTACAAAACTTATGTGGATGGCAGAACATTACGTCATAATTTTCGTTTATATGACGTAAGTCGATTGCTACAGGAAAAATAGTATATTCCAATTATTTTCAATAATATCTCTTATTAACAAATTATTATAAAAACACACTTGGCTATTTCACAATTTTTTTATTAGATCTATGTCTAACATATGTTTCGGCTGTTATGCCATTGTCAAAGAGTATCTTAAAACTAACTTACAATACGTGTCCTTTTAACTTTTATACCTATATTTTAGTGCTAGGGTGCTGGTTGGGACATATTTACAATCACGTCTATTATGGGAGTGTTAACAAATTCTAACTGTGTATTCGTAATTATTCTATTTTGTTTTTGTGATTTTTTAATTTCTAGTATTTCTAATAAATCTAGTCTTCTACTTTTTATTACGTTATGTAACACGGTGGAGCTATTCATATCGGGCAAATGGTTTTGTTCGATACAGTGTGTCGAAAAACCTGTGTTTTTATTACTATACTTTATATCTCTTACGTGTTCGGATATGCGTTTTTTAATGGATCTTCCACTTTGCCCTATATATATAGCTTCACAGTCATTACATTTTATTGTGTATACTCCTGATTTTTCTATATTTTCTATTTTATCTTTGTTATTATTTAACATTGTACCTAATTTTGTTTTATTGCTACATATGATGTGAATATCTAATTTTCTTAATATTTTGTTTACTTTGTCTGTGATTTTGGGGATATATGTAATTGCGTGCCAAATGGGTTTATTTTCTTTTATTTCCGGATATAAGAATTTTTTCTGAATATTCTTTTGTTCTTTTCGATTTAATATTTTGTCTACTATGTTGGGATTGTATCCATTATTTTCTGCTATTTTTTTAATATATATTATTTCTTCTTTAAAAGCCTCAGTATTCAATGGTATGTGAGTTGCTCTATGTATATAACTGTGGAATGTTGACATTTTTATTTTAGTATCTTGTTTCGCTTCCGCATGTATTATATTATCTGCAAATGTTGGTTTTCTGTAAATTTTATATGCTAGATTGTTATTGTTTCTGTATATGGTAATATCTAAAAAATTTAATTTGTTATTTTCTTCTTTGTCTATTGTGAATTGTATTTTGGGGTTTAATGAGTTTAATAATTTCAAGAATTCTGTTAGTTGCCTGTCTGTACCTATCCAGATGCAAATTATATCATCGACATACCTGGCCCAGAAAAGGATTTGTTTGATTAAGTTGTTATTTCTGTTAAATAGACCTATTTCGAAGTTATGCATATAAATGTTAGCCAATATTGGGCTGAGAGGATTTCCCATAGGTAATCCTTCTACTTGTGAATATATATCATTATTAAATTTGAAGTAATTTTGATCTAGGATTAACTTTAATATCTCTTTTAATTGTGTTTTCTCTATGTTGTCTGAAATGTTATCATTAATTTGGTTTTCTATTATGTCTTTTATCTCTTGAATTGGTATTGAAGTGAACAGGCTTTTAATATCGAAGGATACTAATTTCGCGTTATTTGGTAAAGTGATTTCTTTTAATTTATTGGTTAATTCAATAGTGTTTTTTATTGCATAATCGGATTTGAACTTTATTTTTTCCGGTAATGTTTTACTTAAATATTTACATAGTTTATATGAGGGTGCATTTATATATGATACTACTGGTCTCATTGGGGTGTTATTTTTATGTAATTTCGGTTGGCCATATAACCTTGGGATACTCGGGTTCATTACTGTTAAGTTTTTGTTTTTTAGATTACTGTTATTATTTAATAGCTGTCTTATTTTGGTTTGGTATTTATTAGTGGGGTCGTTTTTTAATTTTTTGAATTCATTTGTGTTGAGTAATTCATAAACGACCCCACTAATAAATACCAAACCAAAATAAGACAGCTATTAAATAATAACAGTAATCTAAAAAACAAAAACTTAACAGTAATGAACCCGAGTATCCCAAGGTTATATGGCCAACCGAAATTACATAAAAATAACACCCCAATGAGACCAGTAGTATCATATGTAAATGCACCCTCATATAAACTATGTAAATATTTAAGTAAAACATTACCGGAAAAAATAAAGTTCAAATCCGATTATGCAATAAAAAACACTATTGAATTAACCAATAAATTAAAAGAAATCACTTTACCAAATAACGCGAAATTAGTATCCTTCGATATTAAAAGCCTGTTCACTTCAATACCAATTCAAGAGATAAAAGACATAATAGAAAACCAAATTAATGATAATATTTCAGACAACATAGAGAAAACACAATTAAAAGAGATATTAAAGTTAATCCTAGATCAAAATTACTTCAAATTTAATAATGATATATATTCACAAGTAGAAGGATTACCTATGGGAAATCCTCTCAGCCCAATATTGGCTAACATTTATATGCATAACTTCGAAATAGGTCTATTTAACAGAAATAACAACTTAATCAAACAAATCCTTTTCTGGGCCAGGTATGTCGATGATATAATTTGCATCTGGATAGGTACAGACAGGCAACTAACAGAATTCTTGAAATTATTAAACTCATTAAACCCCAAAATACAATTCACAATAGACAAAGAAGAAAATAACAAATTAAATTTTTTAGATATTACCATATACAGAAACAATAACAATCTAGCATATAAAATTTACAGAAAACCAACATTTGCAGATAATATAATACATGCGGAAGCGAAACAAGATACTAAAATAAAAATGTCAACATTCCACAGTTATATACATAGAGCAACTCACATACCATTGAATACTGAGGCTTTTAAAGAAGAAATAATATATATTAAAAAAATAGCAGAAAATAATGGATACAATCCCAACATAGTAGACAAAATATTAAATCGAAAAGAACAAAAGAATATTCAGAAAAAATTCTTATATCCGGAAATAAAAGAAAATAAACCCATTTGGCACGCAATTACATATATCCCCCAAATCACAGACAAAGTAAACAAAATATTAAGAAAATTAGATATTCACATCATATGTAGCAATAAAACAAAATTAGGTACAATGTTAAATAATAACAAAGATAAAATAGAAAATATAGAAAAATCAGGAGTATACACAATAAAATGTAATGACTGTGAAGCTATATATATAGGGCAAAGTGGAAGATCCATTAAAAAACGCATATCCGAACACGTAAGAGATATAAAGTATAGTAATAAAAACACAGGTTTTTCGACACACTGTATCGAACAAAACCATTTGCCCGATATGAATAGCTCCACCGTGTTACATAACGTAATAAAAAGTAGAAGACTAGATTTATTAGAAATACTAGAAATTAAAAAATCACAAAAACAAAATAGAATAATTACGAATACACAGTTAGAATTTGTTAACACTCCCATAATAGACGTGATTGTAAATATGTCCCAACCAGCACCCTAGCACTAAAATATAGGTATAAAAGTTAAAAGGACACGTATTGTAAGTTAGTTTTAAGATACTCTTTGACAATGGCATAACAGCCGAAACATATGTTAGTCATAGATCTAATAAAAAAATTGTGAAATAGCCAAGTGTGTTTTTATAATAATTTGTTAATTACAAAATGTTTCACCAAGAAGTGTCTGCTACATCAATTAATGAAATATCTCTTATTTTATGACAAATTCTTATGCCTATATTTTTACACCAAAATATTACGAAAAAAAGATTACTATCAAATTTTTAAAACGGTTACAGTTTAAGTTTGTAGCAGTGAAGAATAATTTCTTTTTTGAATGAAAAAAAAATGAAATACATTCATATCCCTAGTGAAATAAACGAAAGAATAACGAATAAACTATTTACGAGGTGACATATCCTTAACGCCTACACCTGATTTAATTAAACATCAACCTTCCTACGAAATTTGCGTTTTCCTTTTTTCCTTTTGAAAAATGACAACGCTAATTAGAAAAAATGGAATCCACGAATTCCACTCTAATAAGCTTTCATAGAATTTTAACGACCCTGAATCTATGGTCGAATCTCGAGCGCCTGTTATTCATAATTAGTAAATAACCACGTGACACGCATACTTGTAAAAGCATTTAAAAAAGTAAACAGCACGTAATTACGATTCCTACCTTCTAAATTACACCTTTCTTGTTCTGTTCTGAATGTTTCTTTTTGTAATCCGTAATCGTTGGCATTTCCGATTTTATTTTTGTCCGTCTCGGCGATATTAATTTCTTGCGTGCGTTAAATCAAAACACCGGTCGCGAAGGATCAAAAATTATCCAAATATAACACGTACACTCCGCGGCAAAATTAGAGAATATTATAAATAAGCTAAGTATGTATTTATAAAAATTGTATTTTAAATGTAATGAAATTCCTTTCCATTAGCTATTTTTGCTGTCTAAAAATAGCAACGATTCATAATGACTCAAATATAAATATGACCTTTTTCAATTATTTATTTATAAAATGTTATGAAATCTTAATTATAAGAAGGAAAATAACTTTTGATTTAATCTTGAATAGATCGTCTTGTATGAAAAGTAAAAGTAATGAGTATAGGTTAGATGTAAATGTGAGGAGGATGTTATTTGTAAAAGAATTATGACAGACGATTGTCAAATTTGAAAGGTAAAATTATTAATGAGTATTAATGAGTATTATATTTTAAAAACAATTAAACAAGCAACTTGGTTTTTAAAAGAAAAAAAATAGGAAGGAAAAATTATTAATTTTTAATAGCAAACAGAAAAATTTTAGGAAAATAATTGTGTAAAGCGCATATAAAAGATATTATAATTAAGATATTGTAATGATTTAAAAGTATTAAATGAGAAAAAGAAAGTAAATATCACTAATGTTAAAGATATATTATTAAAATAATAAAATAAAATAAAACAATAACTTTGTTATACCACTTTATTCACATGTAATAGTGACCGCGGTTTCGACATACAATGTCATTATCAAACTGCAAAAGTTACAGGCCTACATAGATCTTATAAATGATACAAAAATATATGGGGGAGGTTTATGATGTTATTTAAATTTACTACTATATACTTAACTATTATGTACCACATTGGAAAAGAGGTGTATATATAAGATCCAACTGGTCGTTTAGAACAATATCTATTGTGTTGTTTCCACTTTTAAAAATTTCTAGTGACTCTAAAAGATTTAATTTACGACCGTTCTCGGCCAAATGCAATATTTTATGATGACCAAATGTATGCCTTTCTGTAATAAGATGGTTTGCGAATGTTGAATCTGTCTTCTTGAGTTTATATGACCTCCTCTGTTCTTTTACCCGTATAATAAAACTTCGACCAGTCTGACCTATATATACACTTTTACAATCATTACAATATAATTTGTACACTCCTGATTTATTATTGATATCTGTTTTAGGTTTTGCGTTAAAAATGAAATTACTTGTTTTTACACATGGTTTGTAAGCTATACTAACATTACTATAATTTTTGAAATTATATTTGCTATTTGCTCGCTTATTTTACCGAAGTAAGTTAACGAGACAAATTGTTTCAAATTAGCACTATCTTTAGGATATACTAAACTAAGGGCCACTTGTAACTGTTTTTTCTTTAGTATACTGTCAATTACGCTACTTGTATAACTATTGTTTACCGCTGTTTGTTTTATAGTATTGATTTCACGAACAAAAGATTCATTAGACAAAGGAATGTTTAATACTCTATGTATCATAGAATTAAAAAATGAATGTTTGTATGTCTTAGGGTGTAGTGAATCTTTGGGAATAATGCAATCAGTGAAAGTAGGTTTACGATATATATCAAATTTTAAGCTCTGATCTAATTTGTTTAATTTTAAATCCAGGAAGTTAATACTGTTATTTTCTTCTATTTCTACTGTAAAATTGATATTAGAATGGATTGAATTTATGTAGTTCAGAAATGTTTGTAGTTGTCTATGCGTACCCTTAAAGCAAGCTAGGATGTCGTCAAAATTTAATATGTTTTTTACCTAGTTGTGATGAAAGAATTTTTTCTGTAATATGCATCATGAAAATTTCAGCTAATAGAGGACTTAGAGGTGAGCCCATTGCCATTGTTTGTTTGTAGAATTTGTTGTTAAATGTAAAGTAACTTTGGTTGGTGACTAACTCCGTTAGAGATATGATTTCGTGTATAACAACCGGGTTTGTATTTTTCTTTACTAATATGTTTTCTATTAACCTTAAGCATTCCTTATATGGTATTTTTGAAAACATGTTGGAAACATCAAATGATACCAGGATTTCTGTCTTTTGTATATTACAATCTTTCAATTTAGCTGTTAACTGTATTCCGTTTTTTATGGAAGAGCTATCTGTAAATTCGGTATATTGTCTAATTATTATGTTTAATTTTTCGGCTAATTTATATACCTAATTTACAGATAGCTTTTTCATAAAAAACGCAATACAGTTAACAGCTAAATTAAAAGATTGTAATATACAAAGGACAGAAATCCTGGTATCATTTGATGTTTCCAACATGTTTTCAAAAATACCACATAATGTCAAATATAATAATAATAATAATGTCAAAAAGACAAGATTACTAAATTATTTTGAGACATACAAACTCTTAAATGATACCCTACATAGCTACTTAAAAGGCAGGTCCACTAGCACTGCAATTTCTGAGGATTTGGACTATATTGCAGATGCTTTTGATCGCAAGATGATTCTTGGTTGTTGCGATCTGAGTAAGGCCTTTGACTCCATGGACCACACAATGCTTTTACAGAAACTGCACAGATACCGCGTGCGAGGACGAGCAAATGAACTTCTTTCCTCTTACTTAACGAATAGAAAGCAAGCAGTTTACTGGAATAATAAATATTCGAATACATTGTCGATAAATCGAGGGGTTCCACAGCGGTCAATATTAGGTCCTCTGCTCTTTCTAATTTACGTGAATGATCTGCCTTACATTATATCATCAGAGAAAGTTACCCAGTTTGCGGATGATACATCCATTTTGGTTCGAGCCCAGGAAATGGGAGAGGGGAGTGTAAATTTGGAACAGGCATTCATGGTAGCAGGCGAATGGTTTGACAGTAACCTTCTGAAACTAAATCAAAATAAAACACAGCATTTAGTACTTAGCACAGAAAGGATCTCCAATGAGAACAAAGAGAGTATAAAATTTCTGGGTCTACAACTTACCAGTGACATGAGTTGGGATTGCCATGTGGAAAATTTATGCCGCCACCTTGCTGCAGCTGTTTATTTTTTTCGTAGGATAAAACAGGTAGCAACATACGAAGCAGCTAGAGCGACCTACTTTTCAAATTTTCAGAGTAGGGTTACATATGGTATCCTAATGTGGGGTGTGTTAGGTGCAGCTGAGTCGTGTTTAAAACGCCAAAAAAATGCCATTAGGGCTCTTAGTAGTGTGTCCAGCAAAACTAGCTGTAGGCAACTGTTTAAAACACATAAAATACTTACCTTGCCATCTTTGTATGTATTTACCTGTCTTGAATATCTCCACAATACACCACAAAAGTTCTCCTTAAATAGTTATCTCCACAATTACGGCAGCAGGAATCGAAATAACATAGTGATACCTTACCATCGGTTACAGAAAAGCCAAATGAGTACAAATTACCTAGCCTTAAAAATTTACAATAAAATTCCCAATGGAATGGAAGGCCTGGACAGTGGAGAATTTAAAATCAAAGCCAAAGACATTTTGTCCTTTAGCAATATGTCTTTGGCTTTGATTTTAAATGTGTTTTTACTCGATAAGTGATTTTTTCAATCATCAATTTTAATGTGTTTTTTTTTCTTGTATTCTTATTTTATACTGAATATTTAAATATGACGTATGTATGCATATATACATCAATAAATATTATTATTTATTATTATTTTAAATTCAAGATAGGGTAGAAGAATTAGAAAGGAAAAAGTACAGGACACAGTTTTTTTTTAAGTTAAGCAAGACTGAGATATTTGAAAGGTTACTTTTTGAAGTAATTTCAACAAAGTAACAAGAGCTAAGTGACAGGAACATTATTAGTAGAGAACGGAGGCAATTTCCATAAAACACAATCGGCAATTGGAATTGTGTATAACGTCGCTCAGTACATCCCGGCGTAATTCAATGAAGTATTTGTTTGACTTACTCGGACACCTGGTCTCGCCGCGATAACAATGGACAAGCCAGCTATTGTATTCCGAGAATATAGTGCTTTTTAAAGTGTTTTCATGAGCGTAGATAGAAGCGGGGTTTTTATAATGTATTTTATTTATTAGTTTATATTTTGTATGATAAATAAAGTGCTCTGAGTAAGTTTCTTGTTTTTATAGTTTTAACTGTTAATTACATCGTAATTTTTGTGATAGATCCTGTTTAATATCGTTTGATTGAATCTATTTCTACCAATTATTTCGACGTAAGAGTGTGCATTGAATTTCGTTCAGTTTCAATAACTTACGCACACATTTTTAGTTTTCATTTATTTAGATCAAGAGCATTGTTTAAGTTACTTTTTCAGACATGATATGGAAGAATGTCGAGAACGGCATTGTAAAACAATGGCGAATTGGATTGACGGTCATACTGATTGTATGTCCATTGTCAGTGATTCCGAAATTTATTTCAAAATCCGTAAAATATCGTCAAAAATTCGTCACTTAGGATCGCAAACACATCTGAACTCTGTAAAACTTTTATGGCGGCTAATATTCCATTAAATAAACTTAGCAATCCCACTTTAAAAATATTTCTGAAAAAATATACTGGTCGAAATGTTCCTGATGAATCAACTTTACGCAAATATTATGTTTTTAGATGCTATACGAGAACAGTAGAACGCATTAGAAGCCTACTTTTAAATCAATACATATGGATAAGCGCCGACGAAACGGTGGATATGTTAGGACGCTGTGTGGTAAATGTTGTAGCTGGTGTACTACATCCAACTATTCCCTATAACTCATATGTAATAGCAACAAGTGTTATAAATAGAGTTGATGCGGAAACAGTTGCTGAAACCATTAAGGAGAATATGCAAAAAATGCTTCATTCGGACGCCACATACAAAGAAAAAATACTTTTATTTGTCAGTGATAGTGCTGCGTATATGTTAAAAACAGGCAGACTATTGAAGAAAACATATCCTAATATGCTGCATATTACTTGTGTAGCACATGCTCTCCACAGAATCTGTGAATATATCAGAGACACTATTCCGGAAGTTGATAGACTTGTATCAGCTTTTAAAAAAGTTTTCAGAAAAGCACCATTGAGAGTAGCTCTTTTCAGGGACAAATTTCCATCTCTGTCACTGCCTCCCACTCCAGTAATAACTAGATGGGGAACATGGCTGGAAGCTACTAGTTATTATGCTGAGAATTTCGATAGTCTAAAACATTTCGTAACACTGCTAAAGGAGGATGCTAGAAGTATTGGTGAGTGCAAGGAGCTCACACAAATCCCAAATTTAAAAAATCAGTTGTACTTTCTTCACGAACACTTTGGAAAATTGCCAAAACTAATCACTTATTTTGAAAATCGAAATCTCAAATTAAATGACGGATTAACCACATTAGATGTGGCTGTTAATAATTTGAAAAGTATTCCAAGTGACTTCGGATGTGGCCTTCGGCAAAAGTTTGAAGCAATTCTTAATAGAAATCCAGATTTAATTACATTGCAGCAATTATGTATGGAGACAATTCCACAAAATCTAACGGCTAAATATGAAGAAATTAAAGAATATTTCCAGTATGCACCTATAACCAGTTGCGATGTAGAAAGGACGTTTTCTATTTATATGGATTTACTTAATTCAAAGAGAACAAAATTGACAGAAGAAAACCTTGAGAAGCTATTGCTAGTCAATATTAATACTCCTTTACTCAACTTGAACGACAAAATTAACAAATAAAAATGTTCCAATTATAGAAATAAAATTAAAAACTTTAAAAATACAACTTTTCAACAAATACATATGTATTTCGTAATTTTATAGATCACCACCCGTTCGTTTTCCAATTATATAAATAAAATTAAATATTTTAGAAATACAGCATTTCGCCAGTACTGCACTGAGTGGTAAGCGTGACCGTTCTCTAATCATAACTCATTCGATCATACCATAACATTTTATTGAAAATTAAGTGAATTTTCATATTTTCCTTGAAAGTAAAGTCGCCTATATGCGCTAGTTTTGTCACTGACTGTAGAATAACTTTCAGTGGACGGTGAACGTAATCCTATCTATATAATACCCCATGTGTGTCGGTATATATCTGAAACAGATGCTCTTTTGACTTTAGGCGTCCGTGCGCGTCAAAATTAATAAGAGAAATTAATGAGTTTCAGAGAAACGTAAAGCATCAGCCGCATACACATACATACGCGCTGTGTTTTTTAATCGTAACTTATTGCTCGTTAAAATTAACCGCGTGTTTTACCATGGTTTAGTGTAAACGCGGCATCAAGAATAAATATCTTATGTACCGGTGGTGGCAGTGGAGGCGGTGGTGTCTGTGCGGTGTGTCTAATATTAGAGCGGTCGTTTATTAGGCACGGATGCTTGAAATTTAATACGTTGACAGATTACGGTTGGTCGGCTTCTTTGTTGCGAACCAGATAGGTCTATATTATGGTGAATTTATTGACAGCGCACAGCAGCTAATTCTTTTACCTCGTGCCAATGTTTCTCTCTGCGTAGAAACATTAAAACTTCATCGGCGACGTATATCGATGCAATTTGATTTAAATTATTTGCCTGTCCGTACCAATACGAATATTAAAAAAAATATAGCGTTTTAAATTAGATTTTGTGTAGCTAATACATTATTTAGTGGATCTATTTTTGACCAAAAATATCTTCTGTTTACTATAAAGCCTCAAATGTTGATACTTCTACGAGCAAGCAGAAGGGTAATATTGTAATGTACTGCTTAAATTGAGGTATTTAAAATGAAATATTTCAATACTGAACTTACGCGAACTGGGGGGGGGGGGGGGGAGGGGGCACGCGATAGGTTCGCCCTAGGATAGACATTTCTTAATAACCTCTTGATTTCATTTAGACCAATTACTCCTTGCTCTATTGCTACGAGGGTAGTTCAATATCTCCTTAGAAAATCCAAGAGATGGCGCTAGTAATATGATAAAGTCTGCATTTAGTAAGTGTCATTTGTCGCTAGATTGTTGTCAAAGTTTAAGCCAAATCAGTCATGTGGCTTCATTTTTATTAAAGCAACAAGCTTTTGTTCATTTAGAAAAATGCAGTCGCGGCTCGTGAGTTACGAAAGAGGGTGGGCACAAATAAAAAAATTACCTATTTTTTTTGTACATAAAATCTATTCTCTTATTTTTCATGTTGGAAAAGATGTCTATGACTTTGTTGTCAAAATCCGGGATAGACTGGATGAACTACTTTTCTATTGATAGGACCGGCAATGCGTTCAGTCGATCTTCTCACATTGTGCTTCTCAGAAAAGTTTTAATGCGTTTGAGTGTGCAAAAACATCGTCCACATTCTGCTGTCGACATGGGCGTTGTACAAATAATATCCAACATTTCGTATGTTTCCGTCAAAACCTTTTTTAGGTTGTCGTCTGTTATGTACACTAAAAGTGGCAAAACACCATCTACGTCACATATGTCATCGCGCTCATAAATCACTGAAAGTTCACTTTTCAATTTTACACTGTCCAACATAGGATAAGGTTCATCAAATTTTTTTTTTGTGGAAATGAATTACTATAAGTTTTAAAATTTTGAGAATCAAATAATTTTGCTGCACTTAAGTGATCCTTAAAACCAAATGGTCGCTAATTTGGTATTTCCAGCTGTCGTTTTTTGTCTTTTCCTTACTGGTTCTATATTATTGCGTTCTTGATTGTCATTGTCAGTAGAATTTCTTAAATTTCTAATGTGAACAATTCGCTATATGTTCAATTGCCTTTTGCAGTTGAGCATTGTCAATCCCGCGCATTTGAGTCTGATTAAATAATATTGGCAGTATTCAACATATGGCATGACGAAATGAAATATTTCCAACCAGTAGAGAATTTCCTGGCAATTCAAATGTTTCAATAAACCACTTGCTTCACTAATAGTAACTGAATCCATCCCATCTTCGTAAATAATTTTGTCTAAACATTCTTTGAAAGAATCCTGGTGTTAAAATAATGTGTTCACAGTTTAACTTTTGAAAATTCAGCGTATAGGAGCAGCGTGTGGTAATCTACGTTTGACTATTTCATTAAGAATTACCGTTCGTCTTTGGCGATCGAGAAAAAAACTTGAAAATGACTGCAAATTTGTGCAAACAGTGAATATAATGTGCATATGAAAATGTTCTTTTGATAATAGCTTGGACACCATTTGTCTTACCACTCATCACGGACGCCCCATCATAAGTTTGAGCGATTAGTTTATTGTTACCAGACCCAGAAGGAGAATTTAAAATAGTTTGTAATTCATTCAGCAATGTTTTTGCTAATACATCAGCATTATGTCCATCCGGCTTAAAAAAAAAAGACCAAAAGTGTTCAAAAATTTGTCCATTAAGCACGTGTCGAATAATAACAACCATTTGCTGATTATTAGAGGTGTCTATAGTTTCATCGGCCTCCGAAGCAATCAAATTAAATTTCTTTTAATATTTTCTGGTTGTAAGTTTGCCACATTGCATCTAGCAATTCGTTCAGAATAGTCCTTAAGGCGCCTTTAAACACTTGTGAACCTTTCACATGTATTGCAGCACATCGTCTAATTCAGCTGCAAAATTGATTAAGCCTACATAAATTTTTTTCCGACGTTAATGTCTCATCATGGCCTCGTAACGACAATTCAAAAGCTCCGTAAAATTTTATACACATAATTAACGGGCGCAAAATATGACGATTTGTTTCCATATCTGCGTTGTACTTAATTTTATGTCGCAAATAAGCACTGTGTAACTATTCACGTATGTCCACTTTGCATAGAACATTAAAACCCATGCATGCATTCATATGAGAAACGGAGTTTTCGTGTTTCTTTGCCCTGTCTGTAATATGCTTTAAATCATTCAACCTTTGTTTATTCCACGTACTAACCTCTTCCTTAAAAATATGCAGATAAAACAAAATAGTTTATTTGTTAGTGAACATCTGCAAATCCACTTATATTTTTTATATATATTTTTATTGAATACTCTATTGTAAGTTCGCGTTTTACTTGTGGAAGTGTAGCTTATTTGAAAATCAGGGATAGGACTTCCCTTTTTCTTAATTAAAACTTTTTCCTCAAATGACAGCGAATTTTTTAAAAGATTTTGCACACAGTTAACTTCCATCATTAATAATAAACGTCACTTCAAGCCTTTTAAATCATACACGTGCGGTACGCGCCGAAAACAATACAGTCACAATGCATGCAAAACGTTAACTGGAGTCGAGCTATTTTATGCCCCAAACCGACAGCATAACCGCATATGGCGAAGAAAAGCGGAGCCGGCCGATTCATATTCAGAATAGGCACATCTGAAATCGTGCCCTGGAACCAAGTTTGGAGCGTTGGCGTAGTACCTGTGGTGCAGAAGGAACATAGTTTTGAGCATTAGCATAGTGTCTGTAGTGCGGAGGGAAACTTTAATAGCATCGTTATAAAAATTCGTAAAAATAATAAAATAAAATAATGCACTGAATTACATGCGAATTTCTTTCTGTGTTTATCTTGGTGGTTGAGTGGGCACATGACCATGTGCCCTTTAGTACCAGCCGCCACTGGAAAGATGGCAAAAGATGAGTTTCGTGCGGTGATTAAATACTTTTATTTAAAAGGTTTAACAGCGAAAGAGATTAAAGCTGGGTTGGATGAAGTTCACGTCATATCTATTTCTGTGTTTGCGACTGTCTACAATTGTGTAAATGAGTTTAAACGTGGCCATATATCCACAAAACATGAACATCGTTCGGGACGTCCAGTGGAAATGACTTCCTTTCGAAATGATTAAATGATTGTCAAAATTCACGGTATGGCTTTGAGTGATCGACGAATCAAAGTACGCGAAATAGTTGAGGACACAGGCATATCACAAGGTAGAGCGTTTTCAATTTTACACTAAAAATTGGGTTTGAACAAAATCTCGCCAAGATGGGTGCCGAGTTTGCTCTCAGTGGAGAATAAACGAAATCGTGTGATCGAATCGTAGACTGGTTCGTCACTTTTCCGTCGCAATCTTGACGAGTTTCTACGTCGCTACATATCTATGGACCAAACATGGATACACAACTATACTCGAGAAAAAAAACAACAGTCGAAAAAGTGGGTTTTTAAGGAGAAACGTTCTCATTTGGCAAAGAAAAAAATTCTCCTCCACTAAGCCAATGCACGGGTGCGATTCACGCCGAAAGAGGAGGTGATCGCCCAAACAAATGTCTATTTTGAGGACCATCCAAAATCCTGCTTTTTTGACTACAAAAGTTGAAGAGATGCTGGGAAAAGTGTATACAGCTAAAATAAGACTATGTTGAAAAATAAAAAAAAATTCTAAAATAATTTGTTTTTCTATCGTTTTTTAAATCATCATTGAACCATCCTCGTAGCTACTGCCCATGTATCTCTACTTCATCGTTCAATATTTCTCTACCATCAAAACTGATAAATCTCTCGCCAGCGTCTTTGCTTTACGTCTAACGTTCTATCGCGGTAGCAAAGCCGCCGACTATTGAGACTATTAACCGATAACTTACTTTTCAGTTTGTATTTTGGATAATCTCGTGTGATTGTCCTCTCCTTCAGCGGTACGTTATTTATGGCGGATGTAATAGTAAGTGGTTGGTGGTTACGGAGATTAATTACCAACAAATTATGAATTATGTTCCCAAAAACAGTATTAACCAAACTGAAAAATGTGATAGACCAACCTATAGTAAAGAAAATCAGAGCACAAACTTCAGCTTCAGCAAAACAATCCAATGAACTTATTGACGTTCAAAAAATCACCCAGTAGGAGTTGATCAATTTTAATAAAATTTATACATAATGTTTGTTCAATCAGACTTAAGAAATCATTATTTCAAACTAAAATATTTAAAAATAACCATGTCATTTAATAATGAATAGGTCCAACGCGGTTCTCATGCATTCGATAACTCTTCGAGGCATGTTTGAAATTAAATGAATTATGGATCCTGAAGAATGTCATCTCAGGCTTCTTGAATCTGGTGACGAAGGTTAAGTAAGTTATTTGGTGGTTGGTGTAAATTACCCAGTCGAGTACCAATCATATCTCACACATGTTCGATTGGTGACAAGCCTGGATAGCGAGAAGGACATGGTAGCAGGGTCACGTTATTTTCTTGTAAGAATCTTGTAGTAACACTTTCTGTATGAGGACCTGCGTTGCCGTGTTCGAATAGGGGCCGAATTAACCTTCGTAGGTATGGAAGTGCAGCAACCTGCAATACGTTTCGCATGTAATCATTTGCATTCATATTTCTGTTAATAAACCTGGTACCCCATACCATCACCCCTCGCTGTAAGAGCCATATGCTGTTCCACAGTAAATTATAAATTTATGCGTTCTCCATGAACTCGTGTTTCTCCGACCATCTTGGGCACACAGGCAGAACCAGGACTCGTCAGAGAACACAACATGATTCAATTTACAATCCCAATATGATCTGGTATTGCACCACCCAATCCGAGCAGCACGATGCCGAGGTGTCAGTGGGAGACATCGTGCTGGTCGCGTATTTTGCGATATATCGTTGCCATAAAGACTCTTTGTTGTAAAACTCCCTACTAACTATTTCCAATCGACCGGGTTATGGAAATTTTATCTTATAAAGCCGAAATCCTCAAATGACGAACTTCCCGTGGTGTAGTTGCTCGAGGTCGTCCGCATCCATGAAAACTACTATGGATTTCTTCTTCAGACCACCTGGACCAACACTGTTGACACACTGCATCCTATGCGGAAGGAAATTTGTCTTATTTAAAAACCGGCTTTCCGCATACCAGTAATGCGCCCCTTCTTCAATTTACTTAAATGATTGTCATTGCTCTGTAAATGTTGCCTAGGCATAATGACATGACTTAATGACATAATAAATTAAGAACAAACTCCTACGAAATATTGCTTCGATCTCACGAAAACGCAAATCTAAAAACATATTTTTTTGATAAGACAAAATAAGAAAATATAATAAAAATATAATTTCTTATCAGAGACAAAACAGAGTAGTATAAAAAATTTCATTGCAATCGGTCGGCTCTTTCTGGATGTTCGAATTTTTAAAAAAATCAATATATTAATTGAAAAAATACGTAGAAAATGGGAAAACCAGGAGAAGACTAGCGTTTTTGTAATATGTATTTGCAAGGACTAAAGAGACTCAAACCGAAACATGTGAAAAAGGATATATTGCGTGCTCAAATTTTCCCTGAGACACTGGCTTTTATGAAGGCTACAGAACTGACAGGGCGAAATCGAGAGATATCTACTTATGGCAGTACAAAGAGCATTGCGTTCAAGTGGCTGCACTTATTGGAGTTCGACGCTGAAGAGCTACAAAAGGAAGAGAAGAGGTGTGGCAAGTACTTAACGATAGCTTTTGGCGCCTGAGATTGCAGCTTTGACTGGTAATCAATTATATTTTTGTATTCGATAGGTCCTGTGGAATCTATGATAACAAATTACATGTTAATTTACATTTACAGCTTTGGTGACATAAATGTTAAAGATTGTGTTGTTGGATCGGCATCAAATTTTTTGTGAAATTGGAAAAAAACAGGTTGAAATTTAACGAAAATTGCAAGTCGCGTACGGCGAGGAATGTGTAACCTATGGTTCCATAGTTTTCAGAAAAATTTTAGATGATTTGTACTTGTACCAAGTGACGTTTGGTTAAATTGCCGTTGGAAGTCACATGTCACAATTAACTTGTTTTAATTATGACAGTTTACTTCTGGCGATCTGGTTCGGCAAAATGTCTTGATATTCGTAAAGGAATTTACAATCTAATTGGGCGAATGCCCAAGCGCGATATTGTTGCCATTTATCGTGAACAAGATATTTCTTTATCAACAATTTATCAAACCATCAAATAATATGAAGAGGGAATACCCTGCGTTAATTTGCTTAAATGTGGTCGACCAAGAATTTCGAGCCAAGTGTAGAAACAAAGAATGCTTGAAGTCGTTAAGGACATAGTTGGAGTTTCACAGCGAAAAATTGGTCGAAGATTTGTCGTTTCAAAGACCACTGTGGTGATAACGTTGTGTTTCGAAAGCGAAGGAAAACACTAAAATATACCGTGGCCCAGTTAGAAAGAATTCCCAGGTGTTGTCGTGCGCTAAGGCGAATACATTTTGTCAATAAACTGATTGTAATAGATGATGAGAAATACTTCATCTTGTCCCATTCAGAGATGAAGGGAAAAACGGTTTTTATACCGACGACATAGAAAACATACCAGACAATGTCTAATTCAAAGGTAAATCAAAAACTTGGGGACAAAATTTTAGTGTAGTGTGCCATTTCTGAGGCCGGATTTATCTCGTAGCCGTCCATTGGTCGTGTTCGAGGAGAAGCCTTAACTGCATAACTTTACATTCAAACATGCCTTTCTAAACTGCTTCAGTTTTTAGATACACATCATGGTAATAATGATATCATGTTTTGCCCTGATATTGTTTTATGCCATAATAATAATAATGATTTATTTTGCCCAACAGATTAATCCAAAATAGGACAACAAAACTTTGACTCTGTAATAATACAACAATACATAAATAAGATAATTAATTCCATAAGAACATAAAAACATCGTTAAATAAATTATTCGCGTTTCTCGACGAATACATCAATGGCGCCCTGCATAATATATTGGTCCTTGGTGTTGAAAGCACAAAAGATGGGTAGCGTTTAGCAGCAATGCGTGGTACCAGTAAATTCACTAGCGCTAACAGGATCCGGTTACTCAGGAAATTCGCCACCAGCAATGCGCTCTTCCTTTGTCTTCGTATAGCTAGCAATTTCAATCCATGCCTCACAAGCAAATCCTCGTAGTCTATATTGCGTTCTAGATAGACCCCATCAAGTCTGGAACTCAAGTACTTCAAAAATTTACGCTGAACGCGCTAAATTTCATTCATGTGTAGGTCATAGATTGGGTACCAAATGGTGGACGCATATTCCAACTTACTGACGACATATTCGAAACATAGAGATTTAATGGACCAACATTAGTGAAATTTCGGGACATTCTGATAATAAAACCCAGAGACTTAACAGCAGATTTAGTGACGTTTGAGAGATGATCGTTGAAGGTTCCATTTACTGTCGAATGTAACACCAAGCTCTGTCGTCCTCCCCCTTCATTTCTCTATAACAGTATTATGAACGTAATAAAGAGAGTTCGTATAATTTACATATTTTCCTTGTGAAAGTTACAACACAGCATTTGGAAATGTTTAAATTAAGTTTATTCGTGCGACATCGGCTGTGGACTGTAGCCAAGTTCTTTTGCAAAAAATCCACTTCAGTTATGTTTGTAATGGTGTGATATATTTTAAGATCATCTGCATTAGTCAATACATTGCATTCAAGTGATGTTGTTAGGTCATTAATAAATATATTAAAAATAAGCTGGCCCAAGTTGGAACTTTGAGGAACTCCAGAAGTCTGGTAAAAAAATCTTGATTTATAGCCACTGTAAAGAAGTTTGTGCGCTGGCGTTTGGCACTTATTTTTGAACCACAGGTTGTAAGTCTGTGGGGAGACTTATACAAATAAAACGCACTTCTACTATATATAACCTTAATTTTATTATAAACTGTGCTGGCGATTGAACACTTTGTTAATATACAGGGCGTGATGCTTGGTTTAAATGTAACGAAGAACTCCTCCTTTTTCCAGTAGCTACTTAACAAGTAACATCGGTCGTTCGCTTGTTAGGGGTGCGCCTTTCTACGAATTTGTAGAAAGTGCAGCACGGACGCGTACCTGGAAAAAGGCCGATTCTCCGAACAAATACAAAATGTAAAAATTTACAGAAACATGTGTATTTAAAAAATGTATTTTTCTGTGCCGCTCTGGGTAAAAATATGTTCACAATAGCCGGTTGGAAAGACCTAACGGCAAATTAAAAACGGCAAAAATTCTTAGCATTATAGAAAAAATGTCCTCAAATTAGAAAGTTTTCAATGCGTAAAAAATTGTGTACACACACAAGTAAAATGATATTTACATACCGCCCCCTTGAATGGTATGAAATACCTTTCAAAGTAAGCTAGAAATAGATGAGAATGAAAACAAAGATATGTACAAATATATACAGAGCTTAACTAAACATATTAATCAAATTATACAGTAATTGGTCGTAATTTAGTGTTCATGTAGTTGTTTGTATCGGCAACACACACACCTTCATCACAGAACGTTTCACCACACTGTGAGCAGTTTTTATCGTGACAACGCGCACAATTTCGTCCTTTCCAGGATGTAGCTCCAGTATTCTGCCCAGCTTCCAGTAGCACGGTGGTAGATTGTCCTCACGAACGATGACCAGAGCACCAACCTTAAGTAGCGTCTCCTTGTCATATTTCCACCGACAGCGCGTTTGAATTTCACTTATATATTCCTTGTTCCATCGCACCCAATAGTGTTGCACTAACTTTTGCAACCGTTGATAGTGCGACAGACGATTTTCGGATACTTCTTTTATATCAGGTTCGGGCAACGATGTCAGAGATCTGCCAATCAGGAAGTGTCCGGGTGTCAATGGATTTAGATCGTTGGGATCGTCGAATAACGGGGATAGTGGACGCGAATTAAGGACTGCTTCTACTTGTGTCAGTACTGTACAGTAATCTTCAAATGTTAATGATGCATTGCATAATATACGTTTTAAATGCACTTTTGTAGATTTAATTCCCGCTTCCCACAAGCCTCCGAAATGAGGTGACCGTGGCGGCGTAAAACGCCAAGTAATATTCTCGTTGGTGCTAAAGGTTTGAACATAATCGCTATTCACAAGGTGTAATAATTGCCGTAATTCTCTTTCGGCCCCTACGAAATTTGTGCCATTATCTGAATATATAGTCGCCGGTTTACCACGACGCGCGATAAACCGCCTTAAGGATGATAAAAAAGCCTCGGTAGTAAGAGCGCTGACCAATTCAAGATGCACAGCTTTAGTAGTCATACATACGAATAGACAGATGTAAGCCTTACTGGTTTTGTTTGCCCGAAAATTTTTGTTTTTTATCATAAAGGGTCCGGCATAGTCAATATCACAATTTTGAAAAATATTAGTAGGCGTGATTCTATAATCCGGTAGGCTTCCCATTAGATTCTGACTTTGGGGCGGATTCGCCTTAAAACAAGGTACACAATTGCGTAGTAATGTTTTAATTCTGCTGCGCCCAGATATTGGCGTGTATAATGATCATGTCAGTTAGTAAATGATTTTTTGGCAAAATAATTGGATGTTTTTTACTAAATTGAAAATTAGATTGTTTAATTCGACCACCGACCCGTAATACGTTATTAGTATCTAAAAAGGGATTGAGGGATGATAAACTACATTTCAATGGACGCGTTTGGCCCTTTTTTATTGTATTAATGTCTAATGAGAATGCCTTGTCTTGCGCGAGTCTTATCAGTGTTATAAGTGAATTGTTTAATTCTACGACACTCAATTTGCCTATTTGTTTATTCGTGAGTGTTTTACGACAATTGCTTACAAATCGTAAAATCCAGGCAGTGATTCGCTGTAGCTTAGAGAGTGAAGAAAATTTCATAAACAACTCAGATTCAATTACGTTTGCAACTAATGTGACAGTTTTACGCAATTCGGGTAGGTTCTCTGTGCTCAAAGAATTCATATCATTGATTGGCCACTCGCTGTTTTCCTTTGATAGCCAAGACGGACCATGCCACCAAAGAGATGAATTTGAAAGAGCTGTCGGCGTCGTACCACGAGATAATAAATCGGCCGGGTTATCCTGCGATTTTATATGAAAATAATCCCTTGAACTAGAACTGGTTTGAATTTTCGAAATTCTATTGGCGACAAATATTTGCCATCTTGACGGATGTGATTTAATCCAACAAAGCGTAATCGTTGAATCGGACCAAAAATAATGAGAACTGAATTGAATGCTCACAGAATCTCGAATTTTTGTAGTTAAGTCAGTGAGTAAGGCCGCGGCGCATAATTCTAGACGAGGTATTGTAGTTTTGCGTAATGGAGCCACACGTGATTTCGCGCATAAAAGATTAACTGTATAAGAGCCTGAAGTATTCAAGCAACGTACATACACGCACGCACCATATGCTCGTTCGGAGGCGTCGGCAAAGCCATGGCACTCTATGATACGAGGATTTAATTGCAGGACAAATCGCGGTATACTAATTGTAATTGAAAGTATTTCCTGTAAGAATTTAGTCCATTTATAGTGTAAGTTCTGAGGGACAAATTCATCCCAGGATAATTGGCATTGCCAAAGTTCTTGAATAATTAACTTTGCTACTACAATTACCGGTCCTAGTAATCCTAGGGGATCGAAGATTTTGGCGGTGCTGGAAAGAATAGTTCGTTTCGTGATGTGTTTTAACGAATTTATTTGAACTATTTCATATTTGAACGTGTCTAATTTTGAATTCCATGAAATACCTAAAGTTCTATGTTCACATTCACCTGAGAACTTAGAAACCTCTGATTTGCTTGAATTATTTAAATTAGTATGATAATTACTGAGCCATTTGCGCAAGTTAAAACCGGACTCACGTAATATTTTTGTGACTTGATACCGTAATTCGTCAAGTTTCGCGATTGAATCCGCTCCTGTTAGTAAATCATCTACATAAAAATCATGATTTATGATATTACAGGCTTCAGGATATTGCGAATTAAATTCTACTGTTGATTGCTGAAGGCATCGTGTGGCTAGAAAGGACGCTGACGCTGTACCGTATGTTACAGTTTGCAATTCGTAACAACGTAAGGTTTGCGATGACTCCGATCTCCAAAAGACGCGATGATATTTACGATCAGCATTTGATATTAAAATTTGGCGATACATTTTCTCAACATCCGCGGTTAATACATAAGCATGCTGTCTGAAGCGCAGTAATAAGGCAAAAATATCGTCTTGCATCACCGGTCCGACGTGTTGTGCGTCATTGAGAGATAGCCCCGTGGTTGTTTTCGCGGATGCATCAAACACAACGCGAGTTTTTGTGGTTATGCTGGATGCCTTAATTACGGCATGATGAGGAAGGTAATAGTTTTCATGTTTTCGATCATTATTAACTTCCTCGATAAGTTTCATGTGCCCTAATCTTTCGTATTCTGTCATAAAATTTACATATTCGCGCTTTAAATCGGGATTTTGATTTAAACGATGTTCGCATGCATAAAATCGTTTTAATGCCAGGTGTCGCGATTCTCCTAAGTTCTCCTTCTCGGATGTAAATGGAATGCTAACAACAAATCGTCCCGTTTCATCGCGAGTTGTTGTATCAACGAAATGTTTTTCACATTTTTGATCCTGGACAGACCATTTGTGATCGGAATTACATTCCTCTAGTAGCCAAAACTTCTCTATTTGCCTTTCTAAATTTATATTTAAATGACAAGATAAATTTTGTGATCGCAGATTGTGCTGAAGTACTAAAGGACCTGATATTATCCAACCTAACCGCGTCTTATGCAAGATGGGATTATCCTTGCCTAATTTGATTTGACCTACGCAAAGCAGCTTCCAAAAAATAGAAGCGCCTAATAACATATCAATACTATCCGCTTTATTAAATCCGGGATCTGCCAATTTTATGTTAGAGGGAATATTTAAATGTGATGCATCAAATGATATTGTAGGTATGTTTTCTGTTACCTTTTTTATAATCAAGCAATTTAAACTCGTTTCGTATGATCCGCATCTTGAGCTGATACGGACATCGGTTTTGTAATTTAAGTTTATATTGGCTTGATTAATTCCGGAAACTGTCGACTGTATAGAAAACTTGGGTAAATCAAGCTTACGGCAAAGATCGGCTGTAATAAAGTTCGATTGAGAGCCGCTATCTAAAAGCGCTCTACAAGAATGCCACGTACCTGTATAATCAGCTACGCGTATACATACTGTTGACAGTAATATTTGATTGATTTCAGTTTTATCACTGACATGTGTTGCCACAGATAATTTTGATGTAGACGGTACAGAATTACTTGATTCGGTATCAGGTAAAATATTTCTTTCAATATGTAACAAAGAATGATGCCGTTTTTGGCAATGTTTGCACGACCATTTTGATTTGCATGATGAAGTATTGTGACCTTTTCCTAAGCAATTAATACATAAATGCTTCTTTTTTACTTCATCAATGCGATCAGAAGTATTTAAGTTTAAAATCGCTTCACACTGCGAAATAAAATGAGGTTTGTCGCAATAGTTACAACTCGGCTTGTTTGTTGATATTAAGGAATTTGATTTGATTTTATTTGCCGAGTGGTTATCATTGCTTAAATTCGATTTTCCTAACATTCTACATCTTTTATTTAAAAACGCAATTAGATCATTCAAAATAGGCAATTGATTTACGTCATTAGATGTGATCGCGTCCCATTCACGTTTGGAGAATGCGTCTAACTTAGTCGTTACTAAATAAATTATTAACGCATCCCAGGACATTACTGGCAATTCTAACATTTCTAATGACTTTAAATGCCAAAGCAAATTGTCTAATAGCTCTCGTAAGGATTTATAAGAATCACGCTTGATATTTGGTATATTAAAGAGAGCTTGTATGTGACTATGTACAACAAGTTGCTTATTTTCGAATCTATCATTTAATAACTCCCACGCTAGTGAATAGTTATCACCTGAAATCGACATTGAATGTAATATAATGGCAGCTTCACCCTTTAGACATATATTCAGATAATGTAACTTTTCTACATTACTTAATGATGAATCCGAATGAACCATACTTTTGAATAAATCCCGAAAGTGGTACCATTTATCAAATGAACCGTGGAATGTAGGTAAGTTGATAGACGGTTTCGATACTTTACTAGAATGATTCGATTCGTTGTGTACATTTTCGGAAGTTGTGCTCGATTGCACATTTATACATGCAGAATCTTCTAAAATACTATTTACTAAAGCTTGCGCTTTGAAAAACTTATTTTCAAAATCTTCGCTTTCAATTTCATGCGTGTCGATATCGTCCGCTAACATACTGATATCATATTGAATATTTTTAAAATCTAAGAATATTTCATCAAGCTTTATTGCTTTACATTTTAACAAGGCGCGATCGTCCTTAGATATATTATCAACTGTTAACTCGTTAACATGTTTGATAAAACGCGTTAATTGGGCTTTAATATTACCGCGTTTTTTAATTAATGTTTCGATTTTGACTGACATATTGACACAAGCAGAAACAATACTAAATATAGGAAAGAAATAGTATCGGACTTACGTTTTTCTTGACACTGCACTTGACTCTGATTCCTGATGTCGACTGCTTCACGTTTTCGCAATCTTGAATAAAGTTGGAATTCAGCTACTTGAAAATCTTGTAAATACCCTTTTCGAAGGAGTATCTAACTGAAGAATAATGTAGTATCTTTTTGTATGTATTTATATTTTATCCGGCGTCGAAGGACCATGTAAAGTAGTTTGTGCGCTGGCGTTTGGCACTTATGTTTGAACCACAGGTTGTAAGTCTGTGGGGAGACTTATACAAATAAAACGCACTTCTACTATATATAACCTTAATTTTATTATAAACTGTGCTGGCGATTGAACACTTTGTTAATATACAGGGCGTGATGCTTGGTTTAAATGTAACGAAGAACTCCTCCTTTTTCCAGTAGCTACTTAACAAGTAATATCGGTCGTTCGCTTGTTAGGGGTGCGCCTTTCTACGAATTTGTAGAAAGTGCAGCACGGACGCGTACCTGGAAAAAGGCCGATTCTCCGAACAAATACAAAATGTAAAAATTTACAGAAACATGTGTATTTAAAAAATGTATTTTTCTGTGCCGCTCTGGGTAAAAATATGTTCACAATAGCCGGTTGGAAAGACCTAACGGCAAATTAAAAACGGCAAAAATTCTTAGCATTATAGAAAAAATGTCCTCAAATTAGAAAGTTTTCAATGCGTAAAAAATTGTGTACACACACAAGTAAAATGATATTTACAGCCACTGTAAGTAACATAGTTTGCTCTATCCATCAAATATGACTTTATAAACCTGAGTAGGGAATCGTTAAACCCAAAAGCTGATAGTTTTTGTGAGAGTAAAATATGTCGATGGTATCAAATGCGCGATAAATAACATCTAATTGACTAGCATCGTCTAAAGAGTCGGATATATCTTGGGTTATGCAGCACAAGTTTGTTAGGGTCGAGCAATTTTTCACAAATCCATGTTGTAACGAGAAATAAAGGGCAGACATTTGAACGAGAAAATTTTGTGCAGGACGGATTCAAAGATTTTCGCAAAAACAGAAATAATAGCTATTGGCCTATAATAATTAGAGATGTCAGTCTTATCACCATTTTTAAATACAGGACAAATTCTAACAATTTTCCATGCTTGTGGAAATGAAGATGTTTTAATGGATAAATTGAAGTGTTTGGAGAATGGATGAACAAAAACATTGGCGCAGTCCTTAACCAAGTACGTTGTGATATTATTGTCTCCAGCAGTATGTTTGTTCTACAGTTTCCAAATGGCCTCGATGGTATCATGCTGTGTAATACAAGGAACGACGATAAGTGGATAAGTACTAATAGTATCGTATTCACGTGACGCATCATCGGAGTTTTTAGGAAGATAAACTTCTGAAAATGTAGATGCGAAGGCGTCAAAAATGGCTTGTAGTTTGGAATATTCCTGATTATTAAAATGTAAATTACTTGGAATTCTAGATATTGCGTTTTGAATTATCAAAAGCCTCGAATTGAGACGGATCATTAATATTTTTTTCTTCTATGTCATGTGTATAGCATGTATAACTTCTAGAAATTTACGCTTCAGTAATTTTGAATTCTCTAAAATTCTAATTTGTAATAATCTTTACCAGTAGATTTCCACTTCCTATAATAGTTACGCTTCAACAGCAGATTTTTCTTTCTGTTCTTAGTAAACCGCGGAGGATAAGTTTTATTTGAAGAAGATCTTTCCACAAAAAACAGAAATGTTTAAAACAGAATAAAGTTTGTCATAAAAAGCAACAAGACACTCATCAACATCAATATAACTATCTAGGAAGGACCAATCAGTTTGAAGTAGATCAGAATACAGTTTTATAAAATTAGCCTTTTTAAAGTTATATCTTATATTGTTGTTTGATAGAAATGGACGTGTACGAGATGCTACCTTATACATAACATCAAACCATAATGCAGGATGGTGTCTGTCTTCAACAACAAGAGAGTCAAAATCATGTCCAACATCGAATTCACAATCCCTTCACAATGTTTCATAGTATCACGTCAAACAGTCGATCATTTGAATTGGTAATATCGTTGAACTGAGGTAGATTTAAATATACCGTTATGCTAGAGTTCCTAGAGACTGGTATAACATAAACTTTGTTCTTGAATTGGACAATCCTCCCAATGTACCTCAGGTTCGGCCAATAGAGGCATTTTAGTCAATATTGACCAGAAATGTGTATGAAAATGGATGGAAAGCTGCAAATGAAGACTAGTTACTACATCGAATTTTTAAAAAAATGCGAGAAATTACTGTTGTTCAGAAGATGATGGGACAAATCAGACGAAAACTGAGGAAGAGCGATTGATAATGGGCCACTATAATTTGAAGATTAAGTATTTATTGTTAATTTTTGTAATATATAGTTTATAAAGTAAAAGTTTTGAGAAAATTATCAACATCTAAAATTTTTCCGAAAACTTTGGGAACATACGTTATCGATAGTGAGTTTCTGCGAATGTGCTAATAATTTAAAAAAACCGGGCGAAAATCCATTGATGACTACGTGAAAAAGTGCGCAAGAACAACACGCGTAATTCATAGGCCTGTCAATCAATTCTGCGTTTTACCTCGAAGTTTTGAAACGTTTCAAAGTAAGGGTGGCCTGCGTTCACCCGGAATTGACTAAGAACGGATCACGACAACCCGCTGTCGCGTTCAACGTTGATTATTCACGAGTTCTTGGCTAGCAAAGGCATTCCTGTGTTCCTCCATCTAATTTCGACTCTTGCGACTTTTCCTTTTTCCCCAATATGCACGGTCAGATCAAAGCGTCCCGTTTAGAGTTCAGGACATTCAAATAAACGCAACGGGTGTTCTTAAGGAGAAAACTTCGGAAGAGCTCCAAAGCTAGTCGTGTTGGAAATGTTGGGAGTACTGCGTCGAAGGGACTTCTTGTGAAAGCATGTAACCTCTTCATTTGATTATTCTATTCAATATGCGTTTCTGCGTGTGTATACAAAAAAAAACTCATCATTTCATTTACGATTTTTACATTGAATTCGGTTGTTAACTTGATTTAAAAACGAAAAGATTCAAATTACTCTTTACAAGAAATGTTGGCTCTTTCAAAAATGCTTAGCATAAATGAAAATAGTATTTACGAAATTAATTTATCCTTTCAACGTTATAATCGTACATATTTTATCGATTCTTTAAAAGCCTGTTCTTTCTACCGTATACGATTCGAAATTTTCTACAACATTTCGTTCCCTCTTAACACAACCGAATCCGAATTAGATGACTATAAAAAAATTCCTCGATTAATCTTATCAGCGACGAGTTTTAAATTCAATACATAATTCATTTGATCGACAGTCTCTTATAGGTCGTAAAACAAGAAAACTTCGGAGACCCTTTTGTGCGTTTGACAGATTCGTTTCGCTCATTTTAATTCTTTTTAAATATTTTCCATTCTACAAGTGTAAATGTAAATATTATGCACGTGTCATATTTTATTAAACTTAGAACTAGTCAAGTTTACAGCAAGAAACATAACGTGTGTTCATTTGAAAAGTCAATCTAGGTTACTTTGATATTTTGATAGAATAAGACGCATATATATTAGTATGTGTTTGTTGTTCCGTAAACGTAAATCCAAATGACATTTGATAATGTCAATCACAAATATCAGTTAGTGCATAAAATAATCGTGCGTCGATTCTGGTTTAAATAAATTGCTTCTCAGTTTTAAAATGGCTTTCACTTTAGAACAAAATTTTTTTAGTCCAGGCTAATTTTCGAAGTGTTAATAAAATTGATGGTTTATGGGTTTATTCAGTTCAAGATTGCATGGTAGAATTTCAAGTTGAGTTCCCACATTTTGTAATAGATTATATACAATTTAAGAATACTTTGGATAGAACTTTAAAACTTTCTTCTGAAACTGGTAGTCTCTTAAGAAAATCAGGCAGCGGAGCAGTTAAGAAACCTCAAGTTGTCAATCGTGTTGAAGAAATAATGGAAAATGAACCACAAACATCTGTTCGATATTTGAGTCAACAAATAAACCTTTCTGTTGGTACAACTCACAAGTTATTAAAAAAAGATATGCAACTTTATCCATACCGTGTCACAGCAGTACAAGAATTGTTAGAAATTGATTACCCACGTAGACTACAGTTTTGTAATTGGTTTGTAAATATTGACAATATTGGAGAACTTTCGCAAAGAGTCATCTTTACTGAGGAAGCATGGTTTTATAAAACGGGATACCTAAATTCACAAAATACAAGAATTTGGAGTAGTGAAAATCCACATGTAATTAATGAAGAATCGCTACATCCAGAGAAAATTGGTGTTTGGGCAGCGATAATAAGCCAAGGGCGAATCATTGGACCAATATTTTTTCAGGGAACGTTAACTGCTCAAAGGTACCGTACGGAAATTTTACAACCATTTGTTAATCAGTTGCATGATGACGAACTACAAAATGCATATTTCCAACAAGACGGAGCACCTTGTCACTGTACTGCAGTATCTTTGGATTATTTAAGAGAATTTTTTGATGAGCGTATAATTAGTCGAAATACTGAAATTGCCTGGTGTGCACGTTCATGCGATTTAACACCTTGCGACTTCTTATTGTGGCCCTATCTAAAAAATAACATATTTCGAACACCTATATTGAATTTGAATGATATGCTACAGAGAATCGAACAGAAATGCATGGAAATTAATAACAATCCAGTAATGTTGCAGAATATCATCAGAAATTTAGAGCGGAGGATTTTAAAGTTTATTGATCTTGAAGGACAACATTTTCAACGATTGTTATAGTTTTCAATAAATACCTATTATTTGTTATTTATTTGTATGTATGAAACTGTCAAAATATACGACTTCGTAGGTTAAGTAGAAATTTTAATTTACGACATACTTCAAAACGTTCTCAGTAAATCACATGCTACTAGATTAACGTTTCAAATGAACACTTGTTATGTAGATGTGCGTATATACTATTAAAGAGATTCTAGTTGATTTTATTTTTTAATTTTTATAAGCGACCTGGAAGCGCCAAATATATATATATATATATATATATATATATATATATATATATATATATATATATATATAAAATATATAAAATATATCAAATATATATATATATAATATAAATGATTTAAAATGATGATGCATTAACGTTCCAATACGTGCAGAAGTTGAATAGATATATTAAATTTAAAAAAGAACACAATGATGTTATCCTTAAAGTTTTTATTAAATAAGTGAATGAAAGGATTAAAGTTTGGGATTAAATAAAACTAAGAAATGAAAGATATACAGTGCATTCGTAAAGTAGCGGATAAAGTTTTCTTAGATAAAACTGAAATCTACAGGGTGTCTCAAAAAAAAACGATATAACGTCATTTGTTTGTTTGTTAAATATAAACACCCATTTTTTTTATTAAAGAATTATAGAGGGAATATTTTTATACATACGACAAAGCTAATTTTGAATGATGTTTACATAAGGAAATTTTGAAGTAATACTATCGTAAACATTAAAAATGAAAACATCACTATCTAAATTAAATGTTCAAATTAAACATCCTTAGCAATCGGATAATTTTTCGGATTCTTTTTGAACGTTGTCAATGCCAACTAATGTTTCTAATTTCTTTACGTATTTATGCTTTTAAATCTTCTAAAGATGGAAACATTACCGCAGATGTCATCAATAAAGTTCAAAAAGAATTTCTTAATCGCCTTGGCTATTGTCTGATTGTTAACGGAGCTCGATTCGAACATTTAATTTAGATGAATATACTTTCACTTTTAATGTTTACGACAATATTACTTCAAAATTTCCTTATCATCATTGTAAATTGCCTTGTCGTATGTAAAAATATCTGCTCTTTCTAATTCTGTAATTAAAAACGGGTGTTTCTATTTAAAAAACCAAAAAAATGACGTCTTATCTGTTTTTGGAGACGCCCTGTATACTTCAGCTTCACGTAAGAAAACTTTATACTAAAAATAAAAATCGATGGGTCCCAGGGTTTTTTTTTTAATTTTTATTGAATTTATCCTCTACCTTACGAATGCACTGCATGTACAAGTAACCAAAGAATGATTATTTAACGGTTGAAATAAATTAATAATTTGAAAGTGTAATTGAAATAGTATATTGAACGATACAGAATATAATTGCGTGTGTCGCGGTCACGGACACATGTGAAAAAATAAAGCGCCTAGCAGCGATTTTCCGTGAAATTCGTCTGTCGACGGACACTTGGTTTCGTTACAAAAGTTGGCACTTAGGAGAGCTTATTAAAATATAGGTAGAGTGTAGAGTAACTTTTATGATTGGGTTAACCGACATAACCAATCATATTACAAATAAATGAGGACTTGGGATTGAGATTTAAGTAGAGGCGTGAGATAAATGGTTGCGACGATAATAAAATTAATATCATCAAGCAAGTCTTTTTTAAAAAATACTAAAAATTATGTCACACGATATGGTTTAGGTAAATCTTAGAACAGTAAATTAAAACGCAGTTATAAAATTATGTCGATTGATACACGGCCGGTACAATATTGACAGGAGGATAAAATAGTTTAATAACAACTAAAATTCATAATTAACCCTAGGACTACTAGGACTACCGAGCGGGTCCAATGGACCCGAAACGATTTCTAATCATTGTTTTATCGTACTCATGGTAGAAATAGACTTGTTAAACAAAGGTTTAAAATACTGTTTACCAAGTCGTCAGATTCCTATAGCACAGGTGATTCCAAGTATTAAAACCACGATTAAGAATTTGGAGCAAGGGTCAAAAAAACTTCATTCAAGAAACTTGTAAAACCCAAAGCAGCACAAACAGAGATCAGTTAATAATGAATGAAACACCATTAAAACTCTCAGATCAAAAGACTGTTTTTTACCTAAAAGCAGATAAAGGGAACAAGTTAGTAATTAGGGACAAAATCGACTATATTTAAAGAAACTTTAATTGCCGAAGGTTCGTATGTAAAAATTAATAGAAATCTGTTATCTAAAATGATTAACGACACTAAAGACGTGTTAAAACAATGTCCAATTTTAGTACCTTCTACCCAAAAATATAAATTAATTGTTAGTAACCCTTTAGTACCAAGAATGTATTGTTTGCCGATGATACATAAACCAGGTAACTCGATGAGACCTATAGTTTCAGGTATCAACTCACCGATTTATATGATTTCCAAATGGTTAGTGAATGAATTTAAAAATTTACCCGTGAAACCAGAAAGTTTGTCAGTTAGTAATTCCTTAGAATTTGTTCAATTAATTCAAGGTTATGAACTGGAACGGAGAAATTTTAGTTTCATTCGAGGTAACGTTCCTTAGGTACCTCTACCAGAAACCTTGAAATACATATTTAGAAAACTTGCTGCATACGAATAACGTAGAACCTTAGAAAATAAAGGAATACATGAGATTGGCAACTCTTTGCAGGACGCAAAATTGTTTCCAAGTAGGAGAAAAATTTTATGAACAGAAACAATGCTCCTTTCATAGCTAATTTGTTCATGAGTTAAATTGAAGTATAATTTAAAAATAACGCTAAATATTTACCAAGAGTCTGAATCAGGTACGTAGATGACATTCTCGCGATTTTTGATACACGGAAATGTAAATTAGACATGTTCGTTAAACAATTAAATTTGAAATTTCCGAGTATAAAATACACGGTCGAAAAGGAAAACAATGATAGGATACCATTCTTATATACATTAGTAATTAGAAATAAGCATAAAATAGAAATCGATATTTTCCGGAAAGAAACCAATGTCAATAGATTCATCACCGCGGATTCAAATCATAGTTTTCAACATAAGACAGCTTCATTTAATTTCTTAGTCAAACGGTTACTAAACTTTTCCTTAACAAAAGAGAGATATGAAATAGAACTAGATTTCATTAAAAATATCGCGAGACATAATGGCTTTGACATAGAAATAATTAATAGATTAATTAGAAAAATTAATATAAAAAAAACCATCTGCGAATGTACAAGTTTGATATCTCAACGTAATCAGGAGAAAAAGTACATGTGTTTACCATACCATCCAATCTCGAAAAGTATTAATAGAGTTGTTAAAGAACGAGGTCTCCAAGTTGCTTTTCAGTCCGAAAACCTCCTAGCCGAAAGCCTCCTAGGTAACACCAAAGATAAGGTTAATTTTGATTTGAAATCAGGTATATACGAAATTAATTGCGAAGATTGTAATTTAAAATATATAGGTCAAACGAAACGCTCGATAATAACCCGGTATAAATAACACATATCACATATCAGATTCAATAGACCAGAAAAATCTAGGGTAGCTTATCATGTCTTACACACAGATCGCAACTTGTCGGTTAAAGAGTTAAAACTTGTCAAAGCCATCAATAACACCAGAGATCTCGACGCATATGAAAGCATTCATATCGTTAAAAATAAAAGTAATACCTTGAACTTGGACAACGGTAATATTGCGTATAGTGTCTTCTTTCATTCTTAGAAAAGAATCAGAAAAGACCGAAAGCCGATAATGGATAGTAAACACTAGTGTTGCCGTCTTTTCTTAAGACAGGTAAGGTTTGTCGTAATTTTTAGTCAGAGAATTTTATTTTAAAGTTTGTGTATAAGTTAACGCCGTGTAAAGTAGCAGTTGCGCGTTTATATGTGTTAGCTTTTCTGTGCCCCATGTGCGACACTTTGTTATTTTACCTACTGATGATGACAACTTAGTTGTCGATATACGTATTTAGGATACGATTATTAATTGAGGTAAGTGGTTTTATACCTTTTTTGAGATTAAATGATGTAAAAATTAATTTGTTTGTCAGATTTAGACGAAATTCTGACAGTAGGCTTTTCAATCATGACTAAAGTTAGTAACATGCTCATCACGACGAAAGTATAGCCAACTTTTGGAAAGTCACTGTCCTGTCAAATCATCCTCGTAAATATGTGTATGCTGTAATGCATTTGAAATTGTAATTTATCGAAAAATGAAATTTTTCAACTTTATTCTACTAAAACTTTAACGATCTAATGGAGGCATAAGTATATGAAAAAATAAGTAAATAAATGAGAAAATTTTCCTGCGTCAAGCGGAAAACATGCCAGCGACAAAAGAGCCTCGAGTAAACAAACTTTACGATAAACAAAATCATTAGAAAGTTCTCCGGAGATCGACTGCAGAACACAAAGACTAATGTCATCGAAGTTGTATAGACAATGAGTTGATCCAAGTAAATCCCCTTCCCACCTTCTAGCGGATTGATTAATGTTCTCGCGGGAAAGAAAAATGAGTTTTGTTTTTTTAGATTGTCTCCCTCGCTTAAGAAAAAGACTACCAGCCACATTGCGGCGAAAGCGCCGAACACTCACTGCTAATTATATTCTGTGTAAGTGTTGGACGAAGATAGCTATAGCAGAGGCATCCAGCTGATGGAATTTTAATTGTCGAGATTTTGAAGCATGCATGTGACGGACAGAGAGTATTCGAGGATCTCGTTGTGGTTGTTGTTGTTCCGAATGAGTTATGCTGAGTACCAATTATCCACTTTCCACGCAGAAAGAGAACTAAAACGCCGACAATCGTTAAAGTGGAATTTCACTGACGTCCATCAGAAGGGACGGCCACTTCACCGTTACTTGTTTTAAATCCAAACAGGAGACTTAGTTCTTATATATCACCTAATTAAATATGTATAAGCACGTATTAGCGAAAAGTTTAAAGCATAGCTTCTATAATTTTCAATTCCTCGCCTGCTACATTTGTTACTATAATTTCGCAGAAATTTTATTATGAATATCTAACTGATAAAATATTCTCAATGGGCAAATTGAGGGCGAATGTTCTAGATTAGATTAAATTTGATATATTAAATTTAAATATACACTCACGGACAAAATTATCAAATACTTCTTGTTATCTCTATTACTCAAATATAATTTTAAATTGTCCTGATGTTATTGATCTAGTAGGTGAATACATTCGACTGCTTTAAAATATTTTGACGTTTAATTTATTTTATTGATTTTAACACTTTAGCTACCAAGCCAATTTAGAGAAAAAATGTACCGGGTCACGTGGGCCAAAACATTTTTTTAGCCTTGATCACTTTATTTGTATTAGTTTTACGTAAAAGTCATAAAACAAAATGTGTTTGTTTGTTTTTTTTTGTAAAAAATACCGTGTCCACATATTGTACACATGACTTAGCATTGCGATATTCTTAATAATGCCTAGTCACTGGCCGTGTGTACAATATATGGACATTCAAGGACAAATGACGTATGCAATATTTCGAGCGAAATATAACTGGGTGCGGACGCAGCGTAGGTTTTAGTTTGTTGTGGACTGCCGAAAGGAAAGAACGGTCGGCTTTGAAATTCAAAACCGTTATTATGGCGCGCGATAGAAGAGTACTAAGCCCTTTGGAGTTGGAATTAGAGGTGGAAAATGCAGCCGATGAGTTACATGAATATAGGAACATGAGTGATGAGTTTTCTGATTACTCAAATTCAGATTTGGACCCTATATATGAAGAAACAGATGCAACATGCTCGAGTGATTCTGATAACGAACCGTTAGCGAAAAAAAGGAAAATTTTCATGATAGGTTTGTTTACCAAAAACTGAAAAAAATATTTGTTTGTGTATCTATGTTTTTTTATTTTAGGAAAAATAAAACCCACAACAGATATACCTAGAAATAATGCATCTGCAGGTCCGTCTCGTGATCAGTTATCTAGAGCAATGGATGGTGAATCAGATATCTCTGTGGCTCAAGATAGTGATTTTTTGACAGATACAATCCAGACAGAAAGAAGAGTTTTTCAAGAGTCAGATTGGGGACCAGTTACAGGAAATTTTGCAACTTTTGAACTTCCTGGCATCCTCGGCATTCCGCAAGATTTGAAAAAGGAAATGACAGGAAAGAATGAATTGTCATTCTTTGAAATGTTCGCCTCTGAAGATGTTATAAATATGATTGTGACTGAAACAAATTTATACGCAGAGCAACAAATTCTTAGTGGAATAGTAAATGAACCAATTACTAAAGAGTCACGTATAAATTCATGGAAGGAGACGAACTACAATGAAATTCGTACATTCATAGCGTTTCTTATTTGGATGGGACTCGACTCAAAGCCATCATTACCTGATTACTGGCGCAGAATTCCATTATATAAGTGTGACATTTCTAAATATATGCCCCGAAATCGATTTGAATTGCTCTTACGGATGTTTCACTTAGCAAACAATGACGAGTGTCCTGAAAATGACAGACTTCATAAAGGACAAAGTCTTGTCGATAAAATGAACGCTAATTTTCATCGTTGTATGGTTCCACAGTCATCTCTCTGCATTGATGAGACGATGATCCCGTTTAGAGGCAAGCTGTCCTTTAGACAGTACATAAAAGGAAAACGTCACAAATTGGGAATAAAACTTTTTAAAATTTGTTTGCAAGGGGGATATACAAATAAAATAAAAATATATTGCGGCGAAGAAAAAAATAATGGACAACCGGTTGCGGAAAAGGTTGTTATGGAAATGATTGAACCCTTACTGGATGAAGGCAGAACCCTTATAACGGATAACTGGTATACATCAGTTAACTTAGCTGAAACTTTGCAAATAGATCCACTCATCTTATAGGAACATTGCGCAAAAATAGAAAAAATCTCCCCAAAGCTGTCGTGGAAGCCAAACTCAATAAAGTACTCAATAAAAATAATGTGGTAGTTATGAAATGGCAAGACAAGAGAGACGTGCTTTTTCTGTCGACAAAACATAAAGATGATATGATAGAGGTAACGCACAGAGAAGGCCCCAAAAGAAAACCAGCCGCTATTATCGAGTATAATAATGCTAAATATTTTGTTGACACGTCAGATCAGAGGACAGCTTACTCCAACTCATTGCGAAAGTCCGTCAAATGGTACAGGAAAGTGGCATTTGAGTTGATAACTGGCACTTCAATGGTGAATTCTTTGATTATTTTTAATTCAATCAATCAAAGCAAAATGTCAGTTACAAAATTCAAAGAGAATGTGTGCCTGCAACTTCTTCAGAGTAGTAACAAACCCCTTCCCTTACAAGTTCAACAAAAACATGAGCTGATTCTAAACAAAAGAGGCAGATGTACGATTTGTTATAAAAGAAACTCCGAACTACACGGCAGAAATTATGCTGTTAAGAACACAAAACGAGTCATATATGTATGTAATGGATGTGAAGGAAACCCATTTATGTGTTTAGACTGTTTCTTTGTCAACCATGTTTTCATAAAGAAAAATTAAAAAATAAATATAATCTATAATAACAGACGCTGTTACTTACCTGGTTACTATTCTATTCAAAGAATTACGTTATTTTTGTTTATGAAAAAATTTGAAAAAATAAATGTTCATTCCAAGTTTATTGTATTATTTGTCATGCCTCCAAAAACCAAAAAAAACCTAGGCCAATTTATTATAGTTTAGTTCTACGCCGGACCCATCGATATTTCCATTTGAATTCAAGGCAGATGTGTACCAGCTACACACACATGGCCGAGAAGCGTTTAATATCTGTGTCCAATATGTGTACACATGGCAGAGAATTAAAATTGGCTGTGTCCATATACGGTACACACAGCAGTCTAAGTGTTAATAGCGTATATTGTCTATGGTGCATTGCATTATTTAAGAATTCCCCAATAATTTAAGAATTATCGTGAATTAACATATTTGTGGTGAAATTAAGTAAGTGTTAGTGATTTTCATTTGTTGCTTCCTCTTAAAAACAAGCATTATGCCACCAGTTAGCTACTGCAGTGAAGTTGAAGCGGCACAAATTGTAACTCGGTATGACGAAGGATATAGACAAAACGATATCGCACGTCGTCTCAGGAGAGGTCAATCTACAGTATCGAATATTTTAAAAAGTTATAAATTTCATACGAGGATCCGGTCAAGAGCGCAAAAGGTGCACAACAGCTATTAATTATTGTTTTTTTACACTAATTCTACGCGAAATCACACATTGACATTCATATATTCAAAATGAGTTACTGAATGTAAGACATGTGAATGTTAGTTCGGGAACGGTTAGACGAAGACTGAAAGAAGTAGGTTTAAAGCCAAGATGGCCTGCGAAAGTTTCACGTATTCCCCAAAATTACAAAACTCGTCGATTACAATTTGCCAAATCATATGCTCAGTGAAATATCGAGAATTGGGAAAAATATCCTATTCACTGATATGACTAGAAAACAATTATAGAAGCCAGTTGGGCGAAACCATGTCTATAGAAGAGTTGTGGAACGGTACAGTAGCTGCAGTCACATACAAACTGTTAGTTTTGAAGGTGGTCACATAACCTTTGGGGAGGCATAAGTTGGGATAGACGCACCGAACTTGTGGAAGCCAATGGAGGTATAACTAGTGACTGGTATATCGAAAACATCCTCCAAGATCATGTTTTGCCATATGTGGGCCACATTGCATACGACAGATTCGTACTTATGCACGATAACGCTCGACCACACGCAGCTGGCATAGTGACTAATTACCTTGATGCAGGTCAGATTCAAAGATTAGTTTGGCCACCGTATAGCCCAGACCTGAATACTATTGACCACGTGTAGGATCAGCTAAAATGCCACTTACGACAAAGAAATCCTGTTCCAAATACAATAGAAGACCGTCGATTTGCGACAAAATATGAATGGAATGCAATTCTTCGAGAATATATTCAAACTCTAAACTGGTAGCCTGTTAGGAAGGATACAAGCAGTAATTTGAACTCTAGGTGGGAATACTCGTTATTAGCTATGCTCTTATTTCAATCAAAAGACTAGTATTTGCTCAACCGAGTTGCTTTTAAGTTTTCATAAAATTTATCATTAATTTTTTTAATGATTTTCTGAATTAAAAATTAATATTCGTTAAGTAAGCAGTAAGAAAAAAACTAATTTTTCTTGTATAATGTTTTTCTTTCATTAAAATTTATAAATACAAAAAAAATTTAAAATTTAAAATATCGATAATTTTGTCCATGAGTAGTATACATATATAAGAATATAGGATTTTTGCTATGAAATCTTAATTAAGAAGGTCGTTAAGTTGGATTGAATCTTAAATGAACTGTTTTGAATATGAATTGTGAATAATGTATATATGCCAAATGTCAGAAAGATGTAAAAAAAAATATGCTAAAGATAGAATTATTATAAAATATGTGTTAGAAAAAAAAACAAGTAGCTGGGATTTTTTAAAGAAAAAAAGAGGGATGAAGAGATTGTTGATTTTAGATAGCAACGAAAAAAATAACAAAGATTTAAGTTATAAAAAATAACATAAATTTTTCAAAATATAATTGGATTGAATATTAATTAACATAATATAAAATGGTTTTGCGAGAATTCTATTGAGAAAAGAATTATAAAGGATTTTTAAAAATCTTAAACAAATAAAGTACATTTTATGAAGCTAATTTAAATCAATAAATTAAATTGAAGAATTGAATTAATAGAAGAATAAATACAAATGAAGAATCAATTGAATATTTAAAAACAATATGTGAATTAATTAATTTAAGCAAGGATATTGAAAAAGGAAGTTTTAGAAATATAAACAGGTTATATTTAATTTTTATGTAATTATGTTAAACAAGGCAGTTAATTTTGTTATTATTCTCTTTTCATTTTATATATAACTAGCTAAACCCAGCCACGCTTCGCTGCGGCTCAGCATGATATGAAATGAATGGGAATGTAAATAAAATTATTGTAGCGGACATAGATTCACCGAGAAAACATATCATTCAATTATTTATACCCTGCTTTTCGTTGCCGTGACTATGTGGAATGAAACGAAAGGAAGAAAAAATATGTTTTTCACAAAAAAATATTTTTTATTGTAAAGCTAGTGGATGCATTTTGTGTTTGTCCGTTTTCAACAAAAACAAAAAGATCAGACGGTTTACAATTCATTCAACATTAAATCAAAGTTATATTACTTTTTAGCATTAAGATTTCATAACAATATATTAGCGCAAATAGAATATATAATTAGCAAGCATCAACTTGTAATAAAAATGTACTACCAGATCTAGTATTTGAGAAATTTTTGCGCTACTTATGCCTACTTATTTCACAGGTGCTGGAAGATTTTTGTTTCGCCGTTTTAAAATAAAATTACTTTACTATAAAAACACTCGCGTATTCAAATGCAACGTTGTGGCAAAATTTCAAGTCAATCGACCTATTACTTTTCGAGTTTTGCGAACGCAAATGTACGCAGACTGAATTTATATATATATGTATATATATATATATATATATATATATATATATATATATATATATAATTGAATTGATTCGGCATTTACTTGATGAAGATCCATAATTAAGAATAGAAATAAAACTACAGTTTTAATCTTCACTTTTAATCATTACTCGTAAAACGACAATTGTTTCGCCAACACAGTGGCTTCCTCAGGTGTTTAGAAGAAAATTCAAAATTTAGATTACAAACGTACACTAGGATACCTAATAAGCATATTTCAAGTTATTTGGAAAACCTTAATATGAACACAGTTTTCAAAATTTATAATAATTTATTCAAACATATTAAAAACAATAAAGATAAAGCAGATAGAAGTAATAACTCTGGAGTCTGTAAGTTAATGTGTGGATGCGGTAAGATATATGTCGGTCAAACAGGAAGATCGTTTGAAAAACGCATTGCCGAGCATTGTTCTTCGTTTAAAAATAAAAAACAAGATTCTACTTTTGCGAATCATCTATTAGAAGAAAACCACATTTTCGATAAAAATTTTCAAATTCTGCATTTAGAAAATAAAGGCAAAAAATTAGATTTACTGAAGTTTAGAAATCAATAAATTAAAACAGTCACTAATTTTATTAAATGATAAATTAGATTTAAATAACTCGCCTTTATTAAATTTATTTACTTAAAATCTGTTTAGACGATAATACAAATGTATATGTAGGTTATTAAACAAATTTATGCGTAAACACGTTTAGTACCCTATAATATACAGTTTGGGCCGACCAGATGGGCCACATTATTTCACTACCGACAATACTTGTAATTCAGAGATTTCTTTAAAATATTTTAAATACCATCCTCCTTGATTTTATAGATATATTATTTATTTTTTATTTAGTTTGTAACGTACTGTTTAGAAGTAAACACCTGAGGAAGCCACTGTGTTGGCGAAACAATTGTCGTTTTACAAGTAGTGATTAAAAGTGGAGATTAAAACTGTAGTTTTATTTCTATTCTTATATATATATATATATATATATATATATATAATCAAAAATTAATTAAAATTCGGGTAAGCGGTCAATTAAAAAACTCCTTTATTAAATTACCCTATATTTCGCAACACTTTGTCGCTTCTTCCGGGGTAAAAAATGTAGAGTTAAAAAATAATAAAATTGACGTACAAAATATAAAAATGATTTACCCCAGAAGAAGCGACAAAGTGTTGCGAAATATAGGGTAATTTAATAAAGGAGTTTTTTAATTGACCGCTTACCCGAATTCCCGAATTTTAATTAATTTTTGATAATATATCACGGTCGATAATTTCTTTTCAATTATATATATATATATATATATATATATATATATATATATATATATATATATATAGCAATTGATAAATTATTGGAGTTTTTCGGCTTTTATATGAAATATTTACAAATATCAAGTTAGTATGTATGTAATTGCAAAGTAAGGGGCGATGTAAACATTGCTGTCTACAAATCACAAAGCAAATCAAACGAAAGTTATTAATTGAAAGATATATAATTTCAAATAATGGACCCGTGCAATGGCCTGCGAGATCACCCGACCTTACCCCGCTTGACTATTATTTATGGGGTACCACTAAAAACGAAGTATTTGATTTTGAACCGCCAGAAACTCGGGAAATTTTAGAACAAAGAGTACTAGATGTGCTACGATCAGTAAACGGAAACACGCTACGTAGAGTTTGTAACTCTACTCGAACAAGGTGTCAAAATTGTGTGGAACAGAATGGTCGTCATATTGAACAATTTCTTTAAGTGAATGTGAACTTTAAGTTCTGTATCTTTACTTTTTATTTCTATAATTTTTTTTATCGTTTCGTTTGTTTACAGTATTACTTAGAATATCTTTTCACTTTCATTTGACATTGGTGTTTAATTTTTCAGCCTACTAATTTCATATTAAACATTAATTTACGTTTTTATAAATATTTTCCTTATAAATAAAAATTTTTCAGGCATGTTATACATCGTTGAAAAGCACATTTTGAGGACTACCTAACAAACCCAAAATCAAATATGGCCGCCACATGAAAAACAAAAGATAGTGGGGTTTCTCTTTGTATCAAATAATTTGTTTTAAAAAAGTGTTTCAACAATGTAAAACTTTAAAAGAGGTCAGACTAAGCGTTATCGAGTTATTGAGGAATAACGAAATCGGCAAATTTTTGATTTTTCAAAATATTTTAAAAAATTAAAAAGTTAGGTTTAATTTGAAATGGGATTTTCCCCGAGTATTGAATTCTTCAAAACATTACCCATTTAACCGTTGTTCTATATCTTCTAATAACCGAGATACCAATGGTGAGCATCGAAATTGGGACACACGGTATACAGGGTTAGTTAAAAGTATGGAGACGGCGATATTGTCGTTAATATTCATTTTAGGGAATTATGTTCAATATAAAAGTTTGTTAAGATATTTTGATCTACATTTGTGATTACTTGTTTTTTTTTTCTTCAATTGTTTTTTTAGATACGCCTATTCGGGCATTTTTTTCTAAATGGGATCTGGTAAATTTTGCTCTTCCATTCGATAGAGGTTTTTTTTCTCTTTACAATAATATTTTTGTTTTTTTTTAAATTCATTTTAATAACTTTTTTACAAGAAAAATTAAACAAATTAATAACAAAGTAAATTAAAGTAAGTGTTCAAATTGTCGTCCATTAGTAATTTGACAATGACCCAATCGATTTACAAAACCCCGAACAGAGTTCTGTAAAAAATCTCGGGGAATTTCTTGTATCGTTCTGGTAATTCGGATTTGTAAATTTTCGACGTTATCCGGCTTTTCTTTGTAAACTTTGTTTTTTACGTATCCCCAAAGAAAAAAATCTGAAGGACTTAAATCTGGCGAACGGGCTGGCCATTAAATGGTTCCTCGTCCTCCAATCCATCTGTGGGGAAAAACGTTGGCCAGATATTGACGAACATTTACACCATAATATGGTGGGGCGCCATATTGCTGGAACCAGATACTGTCATTGGGCAGGTGTTCATTGTTTTCATGAGTATAGAGCGTAGCACTATTATTTCATTTTGCAATAACTGCAAATACAGAGCCGAAGTTAAATTGCCAATGATGAAAAAGGGACCGATAATATGACCGCCTAGAATGCCAACCCAAACATTAACCTTTTGGGGGTACTGCGTATGGTCCTCCAAAAACCAAGAGGGATTTTCCGATGACCAGTATCTGCAGTTATGTTTGTTTACTTCACCGGTAAGGCAAAAAGTAGCTTCGTCTGAGAAAAGAATATTGTTGACAAAATTGTCATTATTATTGCAAAAATTTAACATTTCTTCAGAAAATTGTAATCTCCTATCAAAATCATCTTCCGTTAACTCGTGTACAAGGTGTACCTTATAAGGTTTATACTTTTCACTTTTTAAAAACGGCACGATCGATGACTGTGAAACATTGAAATTGGCCGCTAATTGATTGGTTGATAAATGGGGACATTCAGATACAGCCAATAAAATATCCAGTTAGTTATCATCGCTTTTTGCTGTTCTAGGTCTACCACTCCTTGGCAAATCTTTAACGCTACCCGTTTGTTCAAAGCGTCTTAAAGTTTTACCAACAACGGATTTAGAAATTGGATTTCTATTTGGACGCGCATCATTAAATAAATTACTAACGTCTTGTAAACTTCTGCGTCTATCTCCATAACCCAACATCATAAGTATTTCAAATCGTTCATGTTCACTTAAACTCGCCATTGTTAATATTAACAGCACAGCAAGATTTGACGTAAACAATAACCACTGATAAAATTATGTCGCTCAAGTTGTTTATCGCTACGCTTCTGTCTATCTGCGATGTACTGAACATCTGTTAAACACATGAACCGGATTTTTCTTATAAAAAAGTTATCAAAATGAATTTAAAAAAAAACAAAAAAAATTGTAAAGAGCAAAAAAAACTCAATCGAATGGTAGAGTAAAATTTACTAGATCCTATTTAAAAAAAATGCGCGGACAGGCGTAACTAAAAAAAATTGAAGAAAAAAAAACAAATATTCTCAAATGTAAATCAAAATATCCCAACAAACTTTTATATTGAACATAAATCCCTAAAATGAATATTAACGACAATAAATCACCGTCTCCATACTTTTAACTAAGCCTGTATATATACATAAAGATAAATTTGTTAAATTTAAACGAGGCTTGGAACTATTGTTTTTTTGCATAAGTTCAGAAATTCAATTCATAAAAGGTAGAATTAAAGACGGCGTAAATACAATGACTACTTGTCGGGTTCTGTACTGAAATCGTGTCATTGATGCTACTTTCTTCTTGGCCGGAGTTTAATCCACACTTGCAAGTGATCTTCAGGACTGAAACTAATGTTGTCGTTGTATTGAAATTGAAAGTCTGAAGCATACTCCAATCTACTGAAAGCAAAAGCCAGGTACAGTGATTTCAGAACAGTTAAATCCTGAAACTCATTGGTAGATCTCCTAACGAATCCCTACATTCTAGAGGCAGACGGGATGATATCCGAAAGGTGCTAGTTAAAGGACACATCCGAGTCGAATTTGACGCCAAGATCACTGATGGAGTTCCTTTTCTCTAATTTTTGGCCATCAATACTATATGATGACTCCATTTTATTAATTTTACGTGTGTAAGATACAACAGAGCATTTGTTTACATTAATCTTTATCATGTTTTTACTATACGAATCAGCAAACACATAATATTTTTTTGCAAGATGTCAACATTATTCTGTGCTTCGACGAATAAGTATAGTTTAGTACCATCAGCGTACTAGAAAACAGTTGAATACTGTGAAGATGTGAGGAGATCAATGAAGAGCAAAAAAAAATTAAGCCTTAATAGCATGAGTTTATCTTAACTAAGTTTAAATAGGCCACGTTAATTTGGTACACACATTATGCATGGTAACAAATTTTGTTTGACATATTTTAAAGATGTTTTTTCTCTTTCTCATTTATATTTTTTTAGGGGAGAACCCAACTATAACATAATGGCTTTTGACTGAAAGAAAAAAAATATCGTGTCGTGAAATTTATTTGGAAAATTATGCATAATCAAATAGAGTTACCTCTTCTTTTATCTAGGATTCCGATCTCTGTTCAAAAATTGGGATCTGGGTAAATTGGACACTGCTATTATCTGTGCTATTGATGATACTTAAAAATATTGTGGTACTTACATATAATTAACATCTTTATACTTTTTTTACTGTTTATCTTTGTTTTCTTTCCGTCGCATATATTTTAAATTTTTCTGGTATTTATCTGTCTTGTTCATGAACTTTTATGTCTTTTTTTAATAAGTATCGGGGAAATGAGCTCTCATTACTTTTATACCGCAAGTGTAACGTTTGTAAAAGATTACAAATGATGCAAAAGATGCAAAAAGTTAATATTAAGCGTTGTATAAATACATGACTTATGAAATTATGACAAACATCAAACTTTATGAAATGTTTTCAAAATTTTAGTACAATTATATTGCTTTTAATTCGTTTAATGTTCATAGAACAGTAAGTTTATTTTTGCAATAAAAGTGCATCAGGTGCATCCAATAACAAGCGTACCATGTTCTGTATTTGTTGGTTGTTTAATCTGACTTCGATATTTGCAGAGCGAATGACCGCGATAAAATGGTTATTATCAGATATTAAACTGTGTACATTATTAAATTTATTGCCGTGGAAATTTTCAGTTACTAGCGTATTTGTTATGGTATAATCTGGTCATAGTCCGTTGCGGTTTCAGAATAGAAATCATCTATGATTTCGAAATATTTCATTCACTCTTGAACACACGTACAAATATGTACATATACGTACAGAGACATTTACACCTATACACACGTAAAATTACGAACAGGCATAAAATGTGTTTATAGTAGGTGAACTGACATAGGGACACGGATATGGAGTCAAACGACAAACCGCAAATAATTTACGGTTCGGTTAATTTTAATTGTAATTATTGCGGCTGCTAGAGGACTCCTCGAATATGTTATTGATAAAAGTTTTGGGATACTCATTAGAACCACCGGCGAACGTCATAAATTCAGCTCTGTTATTTATGACAGTTTCTGATATTTTAATGAAGCGACCTAGCATCGACCATGTGGATGTTAAACTAGTAATGTTCTTGCCTCACATTCTGTACTTCTATTACAAACTCTTAATTTATTAAGATGCTTCTAGAGTTATTTTAGTTATTTTATAACTGTAGCATATAGATACAGGCTGTCTTTGAAATAAAGAAAACGTATAAAAATGAAAAGTTGTAATTATATAAAATATAAATCCAAAATATTGTCAATTACGAGGCGTACCCCAAAATTAAAACTCATACGCATATGAATTCAAAATATTCAGAACGTGTATAAATACTAAATACTTCTATTAAAGTTACACTTATATATGCTATAGCGTATATGTACAAATTGCTGTGTATAAAAAATATTGATATATAAAGCTAATTTATTTGTAATACACAATAAAATTTTTATGTCATCGCATTTCATAAATCATATGTGATTGAGTCTTCTTGCAAATCGGTGTCTGTGTCTGTATCGTATTGCAAATTTATAATCAAAGATGCTACTATTTTGTACATGCGCATATATTCGCCCTCTTTTGCTATTGCGTGTTTAACAGCATTTTTCCGATTTACAGCAGTTATAGGTTCCATAGCATTTGTTATGTGTGTTACACTGCTTTCACTAAATTTCGGTGTTTGATTTGTTCGTCTTATGGTATTTTTCAGTTGGGCCCACATTAATTCAATGGGATTGAAAATGCAATGATATGGTGGTAAACGCAAAATTGTATGTCCTGCTTCTTTAGCTCTGTTATCCACATAATAATTCTTTAAATATTCTTTTGTCTTCATCCCTCTATTAATTGGTTTTTTGTATAATGATCATCAAAATATAAATCATTTGCTTCTAAAAATGTTTTTATATCTTTCTTATTATTACATTTTGTAGGAACTTTGGTTTGCTGTTGAGAATGATACGGAGCGTTGTCCATCACTATCACACTATCTCTTGGTAAATTTGGCAGCAAAGTGTCACAAAACCATTCTTCAAATAAAGATGAGGTCATATCTTCATGATAATCTAAACTTGAGGATTTAACATTTTTAGCAGATGATAGCGGCTGTCCCATCCATCCTTTTTCTGACTCATCATGAAGAATGATTATTCTCTTCCTTCTCGAAACCGGCGCGTCCAACTGACACATGCTTGAACTATCCACCCAACCTTTGCAAATTGTGTCATGGGTGGCATACCACGTCTCGTCTAAATAACATATGAATCGTCCTTCCTGTCTATACCGTCTTATTGCCGTTAAATATTCATATCGAAGTTTCTGTAACCTCGGGCTTTCCATAATTGTGCGACGTTTGTCTATAGTGCCAAACTTAAAACCAGCTTTCTTTAGCGTCCGCGACAAGGTTGCTTTAGAACACTGAATATTTATAGGCTCAACACTGATTCTTTTATGTAAGCAGTCAAGTGTAGGTACAACATTTCCTCTGTAGAAGGAGTATACTTGCTGCCTAATAGTATCAATTTCATACTCTTCAATTTTTCTCGTTGCTCCTTTGTCACTTCTTTGCTTTCGAGGCCCTGCGTTTTTCTTAATTATTTTATATATTTTTCCAAAAGGCACCTTGGTTAATTGCGACGTTCGTTGAATATTCTGGGTTTGTGGTTCGTTATTTTCTTCCATCAGGGTATGATAGACATTGAAAATTATCCGTTTTGCATCTTCTGATATATGCTTTCTCTGTCGTGCTCCCTTATCACTATCCACATCATAATCACTAACAGTTTCAGCAAAAGGTCGCCACATGTTTGTTAAGTAAAGAGAGAAAAATCAAATATGTATACAGCAGTAAAGATTAACAATAAATGATAAATAGACTCAATATTAGATGTAATATATATACCAACTCTCCTAACTATATTTACTTAAATTTTGTTTAATAAATATAAGCACTTATTTCATCTAAATTGTAATTTAATGACTATTTAACTATATATTCAAATTAACAACTGTTGGTACTTATATTATTATTAAATTTTATTTCATCTAAATTGCAGTAATTACAATTTACTTAAATTTTTTCATTACGGACCTCAGCAGTTTGTTTGCGTAAAAGATAATTGTATTGAGCGTTCAAAATTATATTCTTATAATTTGAAATAAACTATACTCCGATTTCCAAGATGGGTCCAATTATTAAATATGCATCGTCAATTATTAAACATCAATCGTCATACACACATATTTTTTAGTTTAGACTCTTAAATTTCTCTCAGGGTTTTTGTTTTACAAAAAGGGTTCCTTACAACTAGGCCTAGCATCTAATGTAATTAGGAGAGAAATAATACGACAGCATGTTAAGTTTAATACATTTATTATTCACACTTAGCAAAAGGATACATTAACTTTTAAATGTGTCAAATATCATGAATTATATTTTGATTATTCAATAAAACATGGTGTGCAAATCTTATATCTAGTCAGAATATATTCATATCTATATGTCTAAAAATATGACTTAGAAGATCCTGTGTAGATTTCAATAAATCTTCCAAAATACAGCTGTCTATTACTTTAGATCAGTGAGTCTTATATTCTACAAAATATTATAGTTTGACAGTGTTTTTATTTAAAATTGAATTATTGTAAAGTTTAAGGATTTAGTAATTCTATAAAGTGATAATATTATAAAAAAGCGAAATGTATTGTTTCGTATTCATTTGACGAGATCTTACCCTACCACATAAAATAGTTAATAACACAAACAATTTACTTTATTCAATATTTCAAATAACAAGTGTTCATTTGAAAAGTCAATCTAGGTTTCTTTGACATTTTGATAGAATAAGACGCAAATATATTAATATGTCTTAGTTGTTCCGTAAACGTAAATCCAAATGACATTTGATAATGTCAAACACAAATATCAGTTAGTGCATAAAATAATCGTGCATCGATTCTGGTTTAAATAAATTGCTTCCAGTTTTAAAATGGCTTTCACTTTAGAACATAAAACTTGTTTAGTCCAGGCTTATTTTCGAAGTGGTAATAAAATTAATGGTATATCGGTTTATTCGGTTCAAGATTGCATGGTAGAATTTCAAGTTGAGTTTCCACATTTTGTAATAGATTAAATACAATTTAAGAATACTTTGGATAGAACTTTAAAACTTTTTTCTGAAACTGGTTGTCTCTTAAGAAAATCAGGCAGCGGAGCAGTTAAGAAACGTACACCTCAAGTTGTCAATAGTGTTGAAGAAATAGTGGAAAATGAACCACAAACATCTGTTCGACATTTGAGTCAACAAATAAACCTTTCTGTTGGTACAACTCACAAGTTATTAAAAAAAGATATGCAACTTTATCCATACCGTGTCACAGCAGTACAAGAATTGTTAGAAATAGCTTACCCACATAGACTACAGTTTTGTAATTGGTTTGTAAATATGAACAATAATGGAGAACTTTCGCAAAGAGTCATCTTTACTGATGACGCATGGTTTTATAAAACGGGATACCTAAATTAACAAAATACAATAATTTGGAGTAGTGAAAATTCACATGTAATTAATGAAGAATCGCTACATCCAGAGAAAATTGGTGTTTGGGCAGCGATAAAAAAGGCGAATCATTGGACCAATATTTTTTCAGGGAACGTTAACTGCTCAAAGGTACCGTACGGAAATTTTACAACCATTTGTCAATCAGTTGCATGATGACGAACTACAAAATGCATATTTCCAACAAGACGGAGCACCTTGTCACTGTACTGCAGAATCTTTGGATTATTTAAGAGAATTTTTTGTTGAGCGTATAATTAGTCGAAATACTGAAATTGCCTGGCCTGCACGTTCATGCGATTTAACACCTTGCGACTTCTTTTTGTGGCCCTATCTAAAAAATAACATATTTCGAACACCTATATTGAATTTGAATGATATGCTTCAGAGAATCGAACAGAAATGCATGGAAATTAATAACAATCCAGTAATGTTGCAGAATATCATCAGAAATTTTGAGCAGAGGATTTTAATGTTTATTTATCTTGAAGGACAACATTTTCAACATTTGTTATAGTTTTCAATAAATACCTATTATTTGTTATTTATTTGTATGTATGAAACTGTCAAAATATACGACTTCGTAGATTAAGTAGTAAATTTTAATTTACGACATACTTCAAAATGTTCTCAGTAAATCAAATGCTACTAGATTGACTTTTCAAATGAACACTTGTTAAATATTGATAGCTTTAATTGCGAGCTCAAAACCAGATATCCTATAAATGTTCCTGAGATCTTACTCTATTTACATTATAAAAGATATCTGTGTTATATCTTCTGTTTTAAAAATAGAAATTGAAATTATACACGAGCAAATAAATGTCCACTAAATAATCTTTTAAATTTATTTTTAATGAACTTCAAAGTCTGGATTGTCTTTATTACATTATTTACCTGTCGAATTCATTATTATACAGGTTATCGAATTCCGCATAATATTGATGCATTCTTTATTTTTTTAAATAAAATAAACGATATAAATATATATATATATATATATATATATATATGGTGTTTCGCGACTCGACTGACAAATTTATACTATATACTCTGGCGATCATTGCGATCAAAAAATGTTATATGACGTATAGCTAAATTCCTCTTTGTTTCATAGGTATCGATAGAATTTAAATTTAAATAAATGAGAAAAGAAAATTTATTCATAAAGTGATAGATAATTAAAACAATTACAGTAACTGTTCAAAATAAGAACCGCCATTTCTAAACAAGCAGCTATTCTTCGTGTCATAGAATGTTGCCATTTTATTGATGCCAATTCATTCTTTAGAGAATTAGTAACATTAACTATACGGTCAGTCAACTCTTCGCATGTATCTGGTTTACCATTAATATACACACGAGATTTGAGGCCCCACAACCCCACAAAAGAAAATCTAAAGGCGACAAATCAGGTGACTGAGCTGGCCAATGTACAGAACCAGGAGAGATTTTATTAAGAAACACCGTCACTTGGCTCCCAAAATGTGGTGGTGCCCGTTGTATGAGATATTCTACGAATACTGGTAGGACTTCGTTCAACTTGATTTAAAACTACTTCAGCGTTTCCAAATCTACACAACGATTCTACACAACGATTTGAGAAAGATCCTGTCTCTCTTAAATAGCGACAAACGTTTGAAAATGTTGTGTGGTGAGGAACAATGTGATCTGGGCATCGCCTGATGTACTCCGCAGCTGCAGCACGTCCACTTCCATTGCAAAAACAAACAATTTAAGAAAACCATATCAGCATATTATGCATTAGTGAAACGCGACATAATTACTTAAATTAATATTACAGCACAAAAGTCATTAATTTGTCAATCATACGTTAATACGTCAAGGCTTACTAAATTAGAGGAATTCACCTATAGGTCATATAACATTTTTTGATCGTAATGACCGCCAGAGTATATGGTATAAATTTGTCGGTCGAGTCGCGGAACAGCCTGTATATATATTGATTAATTGAAACTAAATAGGACAATTTTTTCTTTGAAACTAAAAATATAAAAATTCTAATGATGAATTAAATCATTATTTACAAAACAAATTTTTATTTGTGACCATCGCTTTTAGATGATATTTCGGTAAGTTTCCTCTTCTTGAGAAATTTTCTATATATACCACTTGTGAGGTCAATCCTTTTTCAAATAAATTAATAAGTTATAATATACTCTTCTAGATGATATTCCATAATTAAAAACTTTTGTTCTTATATTGGTTTACCTTTCTTAATATTCCTTTCTAACTGTGTTTGATGTTTTAAATATGTTTTTGTCTTAATATTCAAGTGTTCTTGAAATATATCTAACCTGTGGTACTGGACTAAATTTGATAGCTGCATTATTTACAAAATTTAAACGAATATATTTGTTTCTAGTGGAAGAACAAAAATCATATTAGAGCCTATTTTATGCATTATAAAGCCATTTCAATTGTTTTGACTGGTATTGATATTCTATACAGATTAATAATATACATTTTAAAACAAATGGCATGCTTGTTCTTATAGATAAGTATTACAAAATGTCAATATTTAAAATGCACATTCTATCATGTATAGTTTATTACAAAATTGTTATTGTCTTCTAGGTTTTTCTGGTTTGTGGTGTATATCAAATAATAATGTGTATTTGATATTTTAAAACCTTAATGCATGTTTTTGTTCCACATTTCACGTACATTGGTACAGCTACAATAAACAACGTTTATGTATTTAAGAAATTTGCAAAATTAAATTATTGATTATGAAATTCACTATTACTATAGTACTTTGAATATCCTTTTATATCTTTGTAGGTATAACATGATTTAAATTTTAAGTTATTAATATTTATAAACTAGAACATAAAGAGCTATAATGATTTACATGACATTTGACATACAATTTAAATTTACTATATATACACAGATGTGTTTTTCTTAACACGATCTGGATTGTTGTATATTAAAACTTTTTACAGAAAATAACGAGAAACTTTACATAAAATAAAGATTAGATTTGTAATAATGGTGCTCATACAGCGTGTATTCAAAATTTTACCCGTTTTAAATTTTTCATTGCTGCTTTCAGATCTTTCTATTTTTTTCAATCTATTTCGTTTAGAAAGGAACACAGCAATATGTAAAAGTTGTCGATCTTATAAAAACTATAACATCGTTGTATACTAAGGTCAATAGCTTCGTACAAAATCAGCTGTTAATACATTTAAGTGAATTATTATAAATTAAGATGTGCCACATTAATTTACAAATCTATTTTAAAAATTACACTAAACATAATTTGTGGACTTTTAGTCAGCTCTAAGAGCCCACAAATTATTTCATATTTTTTTTTGTTACGAGAGGTAACAAATAGAAAATATTAATATGAATTCAGAATGTTGCCACTTAATTTGCAGGCTCCAGTGTTTATGTTTATAAAAACTCTAGAAGATAACATTATGTATAAGTTTCGTATGGTAGAGATTGTAGGAATAAAGTTATGAGTATCGTTAAATATCGCTTCTTTAAATATGTGGATTTTCTTTGGTTGAGCTAGCTCCGCGTTGCCCAGTGTTTACCACTAGGATGTAATCCACACTTACACCCACTAACAGAATTAGAAACAAGAAAAATAACAAAATTTTCACAAAGATATTTAATTATAAAGATTAGATATTTTCACCAAAAAGGCAAGTAAAAAAGAAGCCATAACATGCAAAATAACAAATTATGAAATTAATTGATTAATTAATCAAGTTACTAGTATCCAATTCAAATCGATAACTCAAAAAATAATAATGGCTACGATAAGAATTGGTGTAATCCAAAGATGAGACCTTGACAGCTATCTCAACTAAAAATTGGTTGCATCACTAAATTCGGCAAAAAAAAAACAAATACATACTTAATCGGGAGCGCAACTAATAGCTAATCAAAGCAGCATTAATAGAAAACACCACAAATACACACAAAATTCTCGTTTCAAATCTAAAACGCGGAGTACATTTAAATATGTTATATATGTGGCACGCTCGATTACAGGTAAGGTACGAATGTCAGATATTAAAAATTTGTATCTTCGTGTAAATTTTTAAAGACTATGTGTTAAAAAGAATATGTAAAATTAGTACTCTGCGGGCATTTAACATCCTATTTGGTAACAATCTATCTTTAATCCAAGACAAAAATCGTTTCGAATATATGTAACGATCAACAACTAGACGAAACTTAAAGTAACACCGACAATAATAAAACTATTTTTTTTGTTATTGTGGGTGAGCTTTAAGATTTCGTCTTTGATACATTTTATAATATAATCGGTCGCACAGTGGCGTGACAAGCTCTTCATTTTGTTTCCGCGCTTATGTGAGGAAATTTTGGGAAAATACACGTTTATTTTGTTACTAGCTGCTTTAATAATTTCTTTCTTCTCCTCATTCTAAGTCTTTAGGCTAGACTCCAATAAGTACAGAGTACTTGAGCAAAGTTCTCCTTTTACCACTCCCAATAGATCCCTCAATTTCTGTGTTCTCGATAAAAGCAACTATCCTTCTCAGGCGAAATTGTAAAATCCAATAGATCTTTACCGAAATGCTTCTGTCTAAGTCCCTTCAGTTCCTCACAAGTACATATTATTAAAGGAAGGCTAGTTTCCTCTTGTTTTTCACATCTCCTACACCAGGGCCCGCTACTCAAGTCCATGCTGCATACATGCTTCGCTAAAAGATAATGTGCCGGTTATAAAGCCGGTAATAGTCTTAATTTCTTGTTTGTTGCTTATAATTAGGTTCGTTGACAAGTTAGCGTCCAGCTCTTCTTTCTGTGCATTTCATATTCATGCGACTGTTTAGTATATGTTTCAAAATTAATTGACTAATTAATACTGATTATTATAACATCAAGTAATGTTTCTGTTGTATTTTCTTTAGTTATTAATTTAGCTTATTATAAACGCCGCTTGACAAGCTACATAATAAGTAATTTTCTGCTTACTTGCTATAAGTGTTGAAATATGTGCATGTACAGTAAGATTGAGTATAAATATTCAGTTTGTTTCTAAATATTAAATAAGTATTTACTTTGGCAAGGAGATTAATATCTTGGAAGAATTAATTATGTAAGCGATTTGTCAAAATATATATGGCAGTCCTGGCGCATAAAACATAAAATATAGTCACGATCTATACATAGTTTATCGGCATTGTAATTTAGATTTTATTGGCTCCCGTATCATGAGCAGTAATATTTATTTTATTTTTCAACGTAAATCATCGTCGAATGAGTTCATTTTATAAACGTACGTAGTTTTATGAGTGTGTTTGATTAGTTTATTTTTTATTGATGAATTACATTTGAAAAATTATATCAATAATAGCCATGACATCCTTTATCTGTTACACACATTGCAGGATGAAATAAGTTTTAAAATAATATTCTTTTTAATGTTCCTCGTTATCAGTTAGTGGTAAAGCAATTTAAAGGATTGCTTAAATTAAATGTAAGATTACGTTCTTTAGTGCCGGTCTATTTACAGAGGCTATGTTTCAAAATCTAATTCGCCTTAGGCCAGGATAACGTAATGAACAAGTTCGAGATTAATTACTGAAGACGACTTGATTTAATTCCTAATCCTAGTGCAACCTTTGGTTACACCAGTCTAGCCGTGTAATTTTATGCCGTCGAGTTAGAAGTAAAGAAAGAAATGGCAGGTACGATCTAAACCCAAAGATGGAATCTTTCGATAGAAATATAATATGGGTATTTGTTAATTAATTAATCTTCTTCATCTATTACCAGTTTCCCTTATTGGCGAGAAACTGTGCCTAAGAGCTATAAGCCGAAGAAGACGAGCTTGGTAAATGTCGTTCTTCATTATTTTCTGTCCATCTTTGCTAATACAAGTCAATTATAGCGACACTCCGTCCTACACTACCAGCAACATCAGGAATCGATAATGCAGCTTCTCCTAGGCCGATTATCCTGACACATTGAAATTCAGTTAATCGATGAAAAGTAAATAATATCAACGAAAGACCAAAAATATTTTTTAGTTCATTGTCAATGGTATCTTGTGTAATCGAATTTATCTTGATGGTATTTTCATTGTTTGTTAGTACAGTAAAACCTGTGTTAACGGACACCTATCTAAAGCGGTCACCTGAGGTAATCGACAGTTTTAAAGTTCCCAGAACCGACTAAAAGGAAATTCCCATATAGAGAAACCCGTTATTTACCACCACACTTATAAAATGACTTCGGCTAAATCACCCAAATTTTTACGGCCTATCTTCATAGAAATTTACCCACCGATATCGGCCGGACTGTTTATGATGTATCTTTATTAATGGAAATACACAATATTATTTCGTATTTATGCGAAATTTCCCATAATTATCTATTCCTAGTATGTACACATAATTAAATTAAACTTGTGTAAGTGAATGCGATCTCAGTCCCGAACATGCCCAGAAAGCAAATTGCCGGCGCAATATGTGTATGTTTATGTTTGATCAAACAGAGGTAGCCTTCATTTCTAGAAGTTTACAAATAATGTGGTCTTTCAGTTATTTGATTAGTTTAAAATTCTCTCCATACGCGAAAGATTCTCTAGGTTACTTGATTAGTTTAAAATTGTCTGGGTATTCGAAAGGCTGTTAATTAAGTAGGTCGCTAAAAAAACAACGTTTATTGCTAAAAGACAAAATAAATATAATCGCGGAAAGCAAAAAGTACGCATTAAGTTCGCAAACGTTGGCCGAAAAATATGGGGTTGGAAAAGCACAAATGAAAGATTTTATGAAAAATAAAGGTGAATTAGAAAAGATGGTTGAGCAAGGTGTTAACTTGGAGCAAAAATAAAAATTTCCGAAGTCGGAAGGATTGGCAGTAGATCAAGTCGTATACAATTAGTTTTGCAAAGTCAGAAATAAAGCAATTCCGATATATGGGCCGCTACTCAAACAAGAAGCACTTCACAAACAAGCAGTTTAAAGATGGAAAATTTCGAAGCTTCAAATGGATGGTTAGAAAGTTACTGCCGACGACACAGTATAACTTCCAAATTAATTTTAGGTGAGTCGGCAGAGGTTAATTTGGACGATATAAACCAACCAAGTTGCCGTTGATTTTAAGATATTGTTCTCCTCGAGATGACAACAGGGTTCCCCAGAAAATGTGAGAAATCTCTCGGATGCAGATAGAACATGAAGAAATAAGATGACAAGTTCCTATAATTTTTTTTCGTACAGGCCCTTCCTACGGTGATCTGCGTCCCTGAAGGACGCCGCTGGAAAAAGTACTTAATATAATTTAATAAAAGTTGACTGTGATGAACACTAATAATGACTTCCTAAAATAGCGTCCTTGAAACATATTTAGCTTGTTTAGTTTGCCAGGGGCGTGCTAATCTTTACAACTGAATGCCTAAATTTTTAACACCCTGTATTATAAAGACTTCAAAAAATAAAACTGGATGGCTTGAACCTTAGATTTAAGAAAAAGGGACTTTTGCTTATTGTCGATCAAATTAGCCGTTTACGAGAAAAAGTTCGACCGATGTTCGTAAAAAATGTGCGTTTTAGTTTTTATCAGCACTAAAAAAACCTATTATTGTTGCAAACGTTAGAATGGTATGAAATAAATAAAATATCCGGCATTTTAGAACTGGTCATCTTTCACATCGCTGACACATTGATGATCCCTTTATTCAATATTAATTTACTGAGTTTTTGATTTCGTGGTGAATTTAATTGCGAATTTATTCGAAGTATGGAATACACGTTTATTGAGTATGCAGATATGCATTGGATGTACGGTCTTACATCTTGCAATGCTTTAGAAGCCAGAAGATTATATCACGAAAGATTTCCTAATCGTGCTCTACCAAACCAGAAGACATTTCAACGAGTTGACCAACGTCTAAGGCGATTCCAGTTAATAATGTAATACATATTATTGTTTCTCTTCATAATTTTTAGAAAGTTTGAAAAAAATAGTAATGATGCCGGTGTGAGAAGAACCGTACGTACGCCGCGATTAGGGAAACATATTTTAAATACTGTAGATGACAATCCATCAACGAGCACTCGATAATTGTCAGCACAGATTAATACTGCGAAAACAATAGTACATGAAGTTCTTCGTAAACAGCTGTTACATCCATATCACTTGCAAAAAATACATGAACTGATTCCTGAAGATTATCCTCGTAGAATGCAGTTTGCAAACTGGGTATTGCATCAGCAACGAAATAATGTAAACTTCCTGAGCATTATTCTTTTCACGGATGAAGCAAGGTTTAACAAAAGTGGTATCACCAATTTACACAACACACAAGTATGGGCTGATGAAAATCCTCGCGCCACTATTGTTTCGCATCATCATCAGTTCCAATCAATTAGTCAATTAGTAGATCAATTAATATTTGGACAGGAATCATTGACAATTTTCTGATTGGACCATTCGTATTGCCAGAACGATTGAATGGTCAATTTTATCTGGAGTTCGTTCAGAACGTTTTTGAAAACCGCCGAAACATATACTTCATGCACGATGGTGCATCACCTAATTTCCGCGTTCGTGTGCGGGAGCACTTGAATAACGTCTATCCATACAATTGGATAGGTAGAGGAGCGGCTATTGCCTGGCCTCCTCGGTCTCCCGACCTAACGCCGTTGGATTTTTACCCGTGGGGACACCTCAAGAAATTGGTGACTTCCACTCCAGTCGACACTAGGGACGAACTTCTACAGAGAATCACGTTTCATTGTGATGTGATAAGGAACACGCCTGGGTTATTGTTTCGGGTACAACAGTCCTTAATTCGTCGTGCACGCGAATGTATCAGACTTCACGGAGCTCATGTTGAACCCTTTTATGAAATTTTTCAATAATTTTGTTAAGGTGCCTCCTGGGACACCACTGCGTTTATATTAAGAACTTTAAAAAATCAAGAAAAAACGATTTCCAGCGGCGTCCTTCAGGGACGCATATCTCCGTAGGAAGGGCCTGTAGGAAAAAAATGTATAGGAACTTGTCATTTTATTTTTTCATCTTCTATCTGCATCCGAGAGATTTCCCACATTTTCCCGGACACTCTGTATAATGCTGCCGCAACAGTTCTTTGTTACCGCGCCATGCCAAATAAGGCATTTGCATGTAGAATGAGAATTGTGCAGGAAAGAAATCAGCAAAACAATATTTGACTTTTTAAGGGTACTCATGTTGACAAATTACCCTTAGAATGGGTTTCTAATGAAAAGGCTTGGATGATAACAGGAATTATGATAAGATGGATGCATAAATTTTGCAATAAAATGAAGAAAGAAAATAGAAAATACTCCTAACGTTTATTGACAGTGAATGTGTGAACAAATAATTAAAAAAATAATCCACCAAATATACAGCAATAACAATTTAAACAATGAAACAACATATATCACGATTCCACATGTCCCCAATTATCAGAAAAAATTAAATATACTTTAAAAAAATATGATATAGGTACAACATATAAACTTAGCAAAACTAATGAACAAAATTTCAAAATTATTTTCAAAATTAAAACATGAAATAAAAAAAAACGAGAAACACATGTCATTTATAAAATAAAATGTCGCGATTGCGATAGTTACTACATAGAACAAACTAGAAAATATTTATACAAAAGAATACAAGCCCACAAATACTCCACAACAGACAAAACTGCTTTATTTACACAAACTACAACGCGATAACCATTTTGATTTTGAAAACAGATAGATAATCGATAAAGGACAACACACAATGCAAAGTGAAATAAAAGAAATGATTAATATTAAACAAGAAAAAAATTCAATTCACAACAGAAGTGACAAAAATCTAAGCAGTACATATTATAACTTAATAATGTAACGATCTGCAATTTACCATCGTGAATATAAACAATTATTATATAAATATCTAATCTTATGTATATGCACACTGACTTATCATGCTGACAGTCCCGAGTTTAGATTCGGAACTAGGCTATCCGAGTAGGCTTTCGTGGTTTTCCTTCTCGTTCTAAACGAATGCCGAACATCTTAAGTCGCTCCACGGGCGCAGATATAATAATAACTAATAACTTGCGAATGCCCCAGTAATTGGCGTCAAGCTGTTGGGGAATGCTGAGGCATGAATAGTTATTATTAAATTGAAATGTATTTTTGAATGTCATTTTTATCCATGAAAACTTTATATATATATATATATATATACCATATGATCATATATTTCTACCCTCTAGAAGGCAATGACATTTTTCTTTTTTAAACTTAAGTTGGTACCATAATTTAAGTTTACTTATTTTGCAGCGTGTGTGTGATATAGGTTATTTTATACTGATGACAGATTAGGTTTTGTCATTTTGACAAATAATTACATACAAACGTTTCAGTTGAAAAAATAAAAAGTTTAATAATAAAAACAGCTACAATAAATGTTCAAAGTGAGCTCCTTCATTTTCTATGCATAGCGCAACTCTTCGTCTCATATGATTGAAGGCATTCCTTAAATTATGTGGTGTAATTTCCTCACAGACATTTCGGATAGCATTAGTAAGTTCTTCAATTGTATGTGGACGATTCGTAAATACATACTCTATTTTTTAGATGTGGATAAATGAAATAGTCCATAATTGTTAAATCCGGAGATCGTGGTGGAAAGTCTACTATTCGATTATCAAAGAATTCATGCAATAATTCCATCGTTACTCTTGTTTTATGGGCTGTTGCATTATCTTGCTGGAAATATTCCTCGCGGAGCTCATCATCATGTAATTGATTTACAAATGGTAGCAATAAATTATTACGATATCGTTCTGCATTTATCGTATTATTAAAGAATATTGGACCAATAATCCGTCTACGAGAAACAGCAAGCCAAACGCCTATTTTTTGTGAATGCAAGGGTGTTTCAAGAATTTCATGTGGATTTTCACTAGACCAGATGCGCATTGTTTGTTTATTTATATATCGTGATAAATGAAACCATGCTTCATCGGACCAGAAGGATTTGTCAAGAACGTCATCGTTATTAATCGTACCTAAGAACCACTGACAGTAATTAACTCTGGTTACATGATCGATTGGTAAAAGCTCTTGCACGCAATGTAATTTGTATGGAAATTTTTGTCTTTTTTAAGGATTCTCTGGCAGGTCCCATATGACAGTTGTGTTTGTTGTGAAAGCTTACGAATCGATTTCTTAGGTGATTGATTTATTCGTCCCTCAACATCTGCTATATTTTCAACTGTCCGCTTTAGTGGTCTACCAGCACCTGGTTTTCGAGACACAGACCCTGTTTCACGGAATTTAACCACTGACTTTTGAATTAATTGCCGCAAACTGTCATATGTTGTTGGAAAATTTGGAAATTCTGCCCGAAATTCTTCTATACAAGGCTGCAAGGAGTACGACCATTCTCCATTTTCTAATTTTACACCATTCCTAAAGTATGATTCGATCAGAAAAACTTTATGATTTATTGTAAACATTTTTAAGTGTCAATTAATAAATACATTAATGACAGATGAGTTTTATTTATCAGAACATACACATAATGACAGATGTATTTTATTTGTCACTACCAACACGATATTTTCAAGAAATAATTTCATGGCTTGCTAGAGGGTAAATATAAATGATCATATTGTATATATGTATATATATATATATATAATTAAAATTTCTTCGCAAAAGCATTAATTTCCGAAACATGTAAGAGATTAAATTAAATATATACATATTTAAAGTAAAACAGACCTTAAATCGCCGAATATCTAAATCTACTACATGGTATACTGCCAAAATTATTTATGTTTTGTTGGTATACTGTTTTCCTTATGAATTTTTCTTTTATTATTTACTGTGGTTAAATTTGCTTTTTTGATTTATTATTTATTACATGTTACAAGATTAAAGAAACTTATTTGATTTTTTGGTTAATTTTTGTTATATTGTGTAGCATGTTCTAACTTTATGATACCGTACAATTGATTATCTTCTTTTTATATATACCGTGAATTGGCTACACTGTGTGGCTATGTACGTAACATATCTGCTCAACTTCGTGAGAAAAGGATTACATGAGATGTAATTAGTTAATATGCTGTTTTGTAACTCTAGTAATCTTGTAAGCTACATTAGGAAGCACATACGATATTTTTTGTGTTAAAAAAATTGCCTCATTTTAAACGACCAGGTAATTCGCATCCAATTACGGACAGAATGGATAGTGGTTCTGCAAATTCCCACAATTTCATGAAATATTAATCAATTTAATACTGCATGTGACATGTAAAGTTAGCAACTCTGTTTTAATATAATATGTATTAAGTGCGCGCGGTAAATTGCCCTCGTTTTCGTTACTAGACTACTAACATATTCGTAATCTCTACGTTAGCATCTAATACGTGTAGAAAGGAAAGCGCAAAGGTGGAGGAGATTCGGTGTTGGTGGAAGAGGAAATGCCGTGGTATGCAACGTTCTAAAAGTGGATTTAACGTTGACAAGGGTAGTCTCTTATGATAAGAAGCCCTTATCTGAGCCGTTGAGAATCTAAAATAGCACGAGTCGAATCTTTGAATGTTTATGTATCTGGAATTCTATTTTGTTTTAAGAAAAGGTGAAATAGTTATCATAAGCAAAAATTACTTTTTTTTTCTTTATTACATATTTAAAATAAAAACGGAAGGTTTTAAAAAGCGAAACTTAGAAGTAAAAGTGATTAAATTAACAAAGATATTTTGTGCTAAGCCAATACTGAAAAAGCGTTTACTCATTGTACAAAATTAAACGAAATTTAAATGAATAATGAAACGCAAAACAATTATAATTGCCTTAGTTATTCATTTCAGTCACTATGCTTTTTCCAGTTTTGGTAGGTACAACGTCTGGCACAGTCAATTAAATCGTTAAATAGGTCTTTTTATCTGTATTTTAGATACCGCTAAAGGTCATAGTTACGGCCGCTTTAACCATTGAAGTGATATCGTACCACTTGTCTTTATAGGTATTTATTTATTATTTGTTCAGCGTATGGCTAACATGGATTGAAAATATACACCTAAAAGTTAAATTTAAAAATCAAAGCAATTGGTACAGTCCAACGGGGAGTCAGTTGCTTTAAGGAAGTCACTCATCGCACCTCCATATGGAAGGGGAGGATGGGGTAATTGCAGATATTTGTCTGCAATTACCCCGGAGTTATGAATAATTTACTGTCATTGAAGTACAGTGAGGTTTAAGAAACAAAATATTTGCAAAAATTTTGACATTGATAGTGCCATTGTACAGTATTATTACTTTTTGCCCAAGTTTAAAATCTACAAAAATGTATATATTTTTATAAATCTCTGTAAGTGTCCTCACTTACCTCGGTTCTTGAGGTAAATGTAGACACATCGAATTCCGCACTTCTCTTAGTATTAAAATAGCTAGGGCTATTGGAGACACATCCGTTGATAAAATGATTCTTTTTCCCCAACAGCCTCGATTTTGCTTGGATCTGTGGCAAAACCAGTCTCATCGCAATTGAAAATTGCGTTTTCTCAAGACTCCCTCTTTGAATTACTTTTGCTGTAACTGCTTCGTCAGTTTAAGGCTCAAGGTGACCCTTCTCTTCATAAACCCCAAGTACCAGTCTTCACCAGGCCTGTTATCTTTTGAAGGAGTCTTTATATTATTAACAGTAACATACTCCTTTAGTAAATCTAGAAGTTCCCCTCTATCTACTGGGTATTTCCTCAGCACGAGCTAATATGCATTGAGCCAGTCGGTCCTTAATTTCTTGAGATAATGCTGGTCCTTTTCTATCACCAATTTTATTCATACTTGTTTTCCTGCCCATAAGTCTTCGATAAATCACTGACCGATTCACGTTACAGTGTTCTTGCGCCTGCCGGTAGGTCGTTATTTTAGAACTAACTACCTCACAAGCTTCCACAATTTCTTGAACGATGTATTAACATGCGTGCTTCTTGCGTTTGTAGATGCGGGGCACTTTTCCTAACACTTTTCAAACTTTGTTCAATAGATTTGCAACAAATAACTAATATAAAGACAGTGTTTATAATTACCCCCCAGTTGTCTACAAATAACACTTTGTGCAGTCTACGCTTGCCCCACTTTTAATAAATGTTGGGGTGTGAAAACTTATTTTTTTTCTAATCAAAATAAGGTCAGGATGAAAAAACAATTTAATAGAACATTAAATATTACATATTTTTAAATAGAAAAAAAATTGTCACCTAAGGACACAAGCGCCACAAAAAAATAAAAGTAAAATATGCCGAAACTGTCGACAAAACGATATCTGGACAATTTTTCATATGACAATCAAACTGCATCAAAAAGGTGTAGGGCTCCGATACTAAAATCTGAATTAGTTCTTTAATGTATAGTTAATATCTACCAATCCTTATCTCAAATCATTTAGTAACCAGATATTTATTTAACATGTCTCCAATTACCCTACTTACCGCTATATGATGTAAGGGAGCACTCAGCTGTAATATGGTGAATACTGTCGCAAGATTGTCCACATTCACAAGCTGGTGTCACAGTCAGTCTCCATTTATAGAATAAATCACGATAAATTCCTTGAGACGTTCTTATTCTATCAAGTGTCTTCCATTCATGGTGGGGCAGCTCTATTCCTGGTAAGGGCCACTGGAGCAGGTTTCAAGGGTTCCCAATACTTTCTCCATTTATCATTTTGGTTGAAATCTTCTACTATAAGTTGTTCTGCTAGCAGCAGTTGAGGAGGTCTAGACTTTAGTCTCGACAGGCCGGCATCAGATAGGTTACTGTGTTATGTTATTATATTCTCTGACCAGATTTTCCTGTCTCCGGATAATGGGAGATGCAATATGGCTTAGAACTGGAAGCCAGCCAGAGTAGAGGTGTACTTGTTAAACAACCGCTAATTGTTCTCATGCTCTCATATGAGTTTGAGGTCGATCTTTTTTGCGAGGCAACTGTTTAGCCAGACTGGGGCGCAGTATACAGCTACCGAGTAGACAAAACTACGAGCTGACGTTTTAAGGGTTGATGCGTTCGCACCCCAAGTCGTATCACAGAGCTTGTGGATTATGTTATTTCTAGTGTTTATTTTAGCTGCAGCGTTTTCTAGATGTCTTTTATATAAGTGTTCGATCCATTGCTTCTCCTAGATGTTTTGGGTAAGCATTACAAAGTAGCTATAGCTGTAGTTGTTATTGATGTCCATTGCTCCTCCTAGATATTTTGGGTAAGCATTACAAAGTAGCTGTAGCTGTAATTGTTATCGAAGTACGCTTGCGACTCTAGACGTGGTTGATTATTATTCAGGGAAAGCCCGATATTTCTGTTTTATTAATATTCGGGAGTAGCCTCCAATTGGCGAAGTATTTTTCCAACATGTACAGGTTCTCTGAAAGTATACCATTAGATCCCTCTATGGTGTTACCCGACGTCCAAGAGCCAAGTCATAGGCAAATACAAACATTTTTGATATTGTGTGTAGCATGTTAGAAATGTACAGATTAAACAGGACAGGTGCAAGTACCGATCGTTGAGGCAATCCATTATTGAAATGTCTCACTTTACTTTTGCTGTTTCTTGTTATTATTCGGTGGGGTCTGTCGCAAAGCATGTTGATTAATAAAGATGCTATTCGGCTGCATGGTACTACGATGTTACCATTATATACCGTACATTTGATACCATCGACCATATTTTACTCTAACAAAAACTATCAGCTTTTGGGTTTAACGATTCCCTGCTCAGGTTTATGAGGTGATATTTGATGGATAGAGCAAACTATGTTACTTACAACGGCTATAAATCAAGATTTTTTTGCCCGTCTTCTGGAGTTCCTCAAGGTTCCAACTTAGGCCCGCTTATGTTTAATATATTTATGAATGACTTAATAGCATTATTTGACTGCAATGTATTGGCTTATGCAGGTGATCTTAAAATATATCACACTATTATAAACATAACTGATGTGTATTTTTTGCAAAAGAACTTGGCTACTGTCCACAGCTGGTGTCGCATGTAAATTTAATTTAAGCATTTCGAAATGCTGTGTTGTAACTTTCACATGGAAAATAAATTGCGCGGACTCTCTTTAGTACGTTGATAATACTGTTATAGAGAAACGAAATTCTACAAGGGATTTTGGTGTTACATTCCACAGTAAGTTGACCTTCAACGATCAGTTCTCAAACTTCACTAGATCTGTTGTTAAGTTTCTTTGTTTTATTATCAGAATGTTCCGAAATATTTCACTAATGTTGGTACCATTAAATCTCTATATTTCGCGTATGTCGTCAGTAAGTTGGAATATGCGTCTACCATTGGCACCTAATCTATGACCTACAGGTGAATCAAATTGAACGCATTCAGCGTAAATTGTTGAAGTACTTTAGTTACAGGCTGGATGGGGTCTATCCAGAACGCAATATAGACTACGAGAATTTGCTTGTGAGGCATGGATTAGAGTTGCTAGCGGTATGAAGACAAAGGAAGAGCGCATTGCTGTTGGCGAATCGCCTGAATAACCAGATCGACTCAGTATCGCTGTTAGCGCGAATGAATTTACTGGTACCACGCATTGCTGCTAGACATTCCCCATCTTTTGTGTTCAACACCAAGGACATATATGTTGTGAAGGGCGCCATTGGTGCATTCGGCGAGAAACGCGAATAATTTATTTAACGAAGTTTTTATGTTCTTATGGAATTAATTATTTTATTTATGTATTGTTGTATTGTCACATAGTCAAATTTTTATTTTCCTATTTTGGATTAATCTGCTGGGCAAAATAAATCATTATTATTATTATTATACGCAAACTCGAATGAAGAAATCTTAGTTACACCATGTCAAAGGTAAAACCGAAAAACGAATCAAAACACAAACTTAGTTTTGTCCAAAAACTGTCTTATAATAGCTGAAAGATAAGGTAGCCTATTACCGTGCAAAATTGATGATATTTATTTCGTACGAAGGCGATTTTCTATATCAGTAACTTTAAAACATCATGGCATAACCAAACACTATCCGCTTGACTAGATTAAATTAATTTTTTTGTAGATTATGCTCGAATGTTCATCTTCTAGCGGTCACCATTCAATACTTTGGCATCTTATTTCGTACTCGTACTGAAAATAGCACAGTTCGCCACTAGTAAGGATCGCATCATGGAAGTTTGAGTCTTTATGATCGATTTCAATGGCATCCAATGCTTAAGTCGAAAAATTTTTTGAGCGTCAATCAACTTGCGAAGAGAAGTTCGCGAATTCAATTTACGGAGGTCCAAATTCTCTCTCTATTGTGGTTTCTTTGTTGAAGTCACGCACTTTTGAAATGTTAATTTCAATTTTTGAATGAACCAACTTGGCACTGTGGTTTATTTTTCAAGTATTTAATTAATTTCGGTAAAGCGTTTACTAATTTTAATACAAAAGATAAGCGCAGCCTTTTGATTGAAACTCATTTTACGGGGGCACGTAGAAACAGACGGTCACTTTGACACTATAATTCTATTCCTAATGAAACAAACGTCATAAACAGCACCCATAAAGATTATCGCTTTCGCCAATGGAAAACACAACAAGTGGCGCCACTTGTTCCTTCTACTATCGAAGAATTAATAAATGTCAAATAATACGTTCTGTAACACATTGAATGTGTAAGCCATTTGGGTGCAACAAACTGTAAAGATAACAGTATATATCGTCAATTGTAATCCCCTATTGTACTCATGCGCTTCTGGCGTTTGTTTCACAAAACTTTGGTGAAATGAAAAAAGTCAGTGTAGAAATATATCAAAATTTAAAACTGCCGAAATACTAGAATTTATATTGTAGGCGCTACTTGACTTTGTTTTATTCCACGTTGGAGCACCAAATTGTTGAGCGCTAGTGTATTGTGTTGCTTTTGTGTTCCGGGATAACTGTAACGTCCTCACAATGGCTTAAAAGAATAACGGTGATACATCAAAGCTCCAGGGCACACAATATGCTGAAACAAATGTATTACATAAAGAAACACAACAACTTTGTCCTTAAAGTTTTGTTTAATAAATAAATGAAAAAATCGATGTTTTTAAATTCATTAAAATTAGTGAATACAAGAGACGTGTACAGAGGTAATAAATAATAACTTTCTTACAATCTAAAATAAACAAAGAATTTGTATATATAATTAAATAATTGAGTTTAGAAACAATGCTATTGCTTGCCTGTATTTGTCCGGGACGAAGAAGAAGAAACATATAAGAAAACGCTGAACAGCTTCGTTCATGGCTGGATAGTTAAGACGTAAGACAAGAGTGGTTTTTAGGGCCGAGTTAGGGACAATCAATTACATTACAAACAAGTGATAAAATAAGATTTAATAAAAGGTGCGAGGTAAATGGTTGTGACGATAATGAAATTCATATCATTAATAGATTCTTTGCAAGAAATTCTAAAGTCCTACGTCACACGATATAGTTTACGTAACTGTTACGATAGCAAATTAAAACGCGGATATTTAATTGTGTCAACTGATACACGGCCCCTGTAATGTTGACATTTAGAGAAGATAGTTTAATAACAAGGAAAACTAATAATTAAGAAATAATTAGAGTAGAAATTATACCAAATTAATAACTAAATTAAATTCTAATTAAAGATTCTAAAGAAAATTCTAAAATTATATTGAATGCATGACCGTTTGGCACGTAGCTAGATTTTCGGAAGGGTGTCGTTTATGGTCTTATACAAAAGAAAGGCTTTATTTTAAAAATATTAATAAAACCTCATAAAATGTCTAACGAATTTGCTTCAACATTTTCAAATTTGATTTATTGTTAACAATGTAATTTAAAAGGGAGTTAATAACAATTCTTGATGTATACGAATATTGTTCTTTCTTTGCGAATTAATATGCCTCTTCAATATAGTAATAAAATACGTAATTTTGTATGAAATGGCCCAATTAATTAGAGATTATATGAAACCGCTTTACGCGACGAAGTTTATCAAGCTGCAGAAACAAAGCATTCACTTTTTATTTGGTTAATAGCTTCCTTGAGAGTCTTGATAAGGGCAAATTACCTTTAATGAAATCTAAAAACGGTAAAATCTGCCGTGGTATCGAATAGTGAGCAAATTAAAACTGTTCGAACGTTTCTTAGTACGTATAAAGATACATTAATTCTTTACTTTATCTTATCTGGTGAGAAAGATTTTTTGGCCTGAGACATGTGCAGAAAAAATGTCTAATTTATGTTGAACTATACACCATTGATATAAATTTCTAAATAATAAATAAACGAAGAAATCATTGAAAAAAATTGTGATAGAAGTGTGCCATATGTGCTATAATTCTCTAAATGTCACGGTTGATATAGATTAGTGTTTGAATTTCGTATTACTTGAATAAATCAGAAATTTTGTATTTTTTAGTTGGACTCTGGATCCTAGTATTTCTACTTTGATTTTTGACAAATTCAGGTCTCGATTAATATTATTTAATTATAATTGAGTTATTAGGTGTGGTCCGTCATAGGTCTTGGTACTGGCAAGGTTTCCGAATGAGGTACTGGACGAGGAGCAGAGGGCGGACTACCATAGCTACTTTTTCTTATTTTTGTTGGGAAATCCGAAAGTTTTCGTGCAGCAAATGTAGCAATTAGTCGAATGGTCCGTTTGTTCACGCCAAATCTTCCGAGGTGTGGCAATTAAGTCCCGGGAATTTAGCTATAACTCGGGAACAGGCAACACTACTTTGTTCGTAGACATATGCTTGGAAAGACCTTTTTTTAGTTTCAGTCGAAGCTTGAAGTCGATAGCACGTTTGGTTTGTGTTTTATGTGTGTGTTTTTCGAAAGTAACTTCTTTAGTGGCGTCGTTAAAATGAGTGATTCACATTACAAGCAACGTGTTGTGATCCAATTTTTAGTTAAATCTGGCGAAAAGCCTTCGGAAATTATTTGAAAATTTAAGGCGGTTTACGGAGACGAGTGCATATCGGAAACGCGCGTGTATGAGTACGCGAGTAGTTCAAGGAGGGGCGTTAATCTGTAGACGACGATTCGCGTGGAGGAGCTCCCGTCACCTCCCGTTCCGATGCGAATGTCGATCTTCTGCTCGCGCTGATCACGTCTGTCTGGCGCGTAGGCATTCGTGAGTTGTCTGACGAGTTAAATATCAACAAAGAAACCGTTCGCAAGATGTTACACGAGAATTTTGAACTTGCGAAAGATGGTGTCAAAACTTCTCACCCATCAACAGAAACATATGCGAAAATCGATTTGCAAGGATTTTTTGTGCCGCATTCAGAGCGACGATTGAGATTGGATGAGTTACTGGAGATGAGACCCGGATATTTGAGTATGATCCCGAGACCCGTAGACAAAATCAACAGTACTTATAACCATGGTGAAGAACGGGTTAACTTCGGAAGATTACCAAGGATGCTTCCAATCATGGGAGCAACGTTAGGATCATTGTGTTGAGTTAGAGGAAGACTATTTCTTCTTCTCCTTCTTCTTCTTCTTCTCTGTTTTGGGGTGGACGCCACCACGTCCAGGCACTTGAGCACACTGCTCTTTGTACTATCCGCAATAGATCTCTCAATTCTACTCTGTTAGTCTTGTGTCCTCGATAAAAGCCACTATCCTCTTCAGGGGAAGTTTGAGTACACTCGGAGGATCCAATAGATCTCTCCCGAAATATTTCTGTCTGAGTTCCTTCAGTTCCTCGCACGTGCATATTACATGAAGGCTAGTTTCCACCTGTTTTTCACATCTCCTACACCAGGGCTCGCTAACCATTCCCATGGTGTACAAATGCTTCCTTAAAGGACAATGTCCGGTTATTAACCCGGTAATTATTTTAATTTCTTTTTTGCTACTACGAATTAGGTTGGCTGAAAACTTCCCGTCCAGCCCCCTTAGTAGTGTTTTGGTATGGAGTTGACCTTCCGTTAATCTCCATTTGTTTTTATGTTCTTTTTCTAGCCATAACCAGATCTCCCTTTTAGCGGAATCCTTAGTGATTCCACATACAGGTTCTGATCCTATGAGGTTCCTAGTAGTACCTTCTTTGGCCAGTTTGTCGGCTATTTCATTGCCTTTAATTCCCTCATGTCCTGGCACCCATATCAGCGACACTGTATTGTCTTGTGCCAGGTTATTGAGGACCTGTTTACAATATTTCAGCAGCTTAGACCTGGTAGATGGGTTCATAATGGCTTTAATAGCCGCCTGACTATCAGTCATTATGTTAATTTTTTTGCTTGCGCAGCCGGCTTCCCGAATTTCATCGGCGCAGGCTGCGACTGCTAACAATTCGGCCTGGAAAACCGTAGCATATTTCCCCAGACATATCGATATCTTCCTTCCAGGAAGACTATTATGAAGTCGATAATAAAATTTTGCTCGTAACTTAATTTGCTTATATTTTATTGACAAATTGCCGGAATAGGTCTTGCAAATGGCATAACGCTTTTGTTACCGTTTGACCAGCTCCTCATAGTAACAACACAGTGTGCGCAGTAAATACTGGGGGCTCATGGTTTGTGTTGATATTCGATGGTTAAACCAAAATAGTGAAAACATAACTTCTTTCTTAATGGTATGTAATATTTCGTTTATAATTGTGGGTAGTGAATTCTCTACATACTCGTACATAACAAAAACTGTTTGGATTATTTATACATGTACGCGACATTATGATATAGAAATACTATCATAAATCGACTTACATTGAGTCGAGAGAGCCGTGTATAGCTCTTTATGTACTCACATAGTCAGATATCTACCAATTCTTAATTTGATTAGTTCCAGAGCAAAAATGGGCATGGTTTCAAGTGCTCTGACGTAGGAAACATGCAAGTATATGTTAAAACATGTCCACTCAATGTTTGACAGAACAATATGTTTAATAGTATCTATCTCATGTAAAAGTAACTGAAATTTTATAAAATTGAATGCGTTTTTTTAACTATTTAAGAGAATATCTGAAAATCCTGACACCATGGAGCAAATCTTAAATCAGATTCAGGATCAGCATGGCAAAAAACATAACCTTCACGTACTGGTGAAAAAATCCGAACTGTGTTGACCAGTATTATCAGACCTAGGGTGGACTCTAACAGGAGAGAAACATGAATGTTATATGCTCTGGGTTGACGGGGCTTAATTATGGAAATAAACTTTGTTTTGTAAGCTGCAAAGCACATAAATAGAATGTAAAACCCAGAACTGCAAAAATAAAGTGTAAAAACCATTTTCAAAGCTGCATATGTTTCTAGGTTTAAACAATAATTTATATAATAAATATTCATTCCTTTTTTTGCTTGCCTAAATTTTAGTGTTAATTTTAAACATGGTTCTTATATTACAGCGCAAAATTAATCATCCAATTTTGTTTTTGAATAACTTTTTTAGTAAATTAAAAAAAAAATTTTTTGAGTGGTGAAAATCTTTATTTGGACCTTTACAATTTTTCTGTTAATTGGAAAACATGATATCCGGCAAGTGGCTGCCGCCAGTATTGATATACATTTGTGCCCGTTTTATCGCATCTTCCATAACTTTCCGCACGATTTCTGGTGATAACTGTTCACATGCCTGTCGAATATTCTCCTTAGGGGCTGCGATTGTCTGAGGCTTATTGGCATAAACCCGCGACTTCAAGAAGCCCCAAAGAAAGAAGTCTGGGATGGTTAAATCGGGCGATCTTGCTGGCCATGCCAAATCGCCAAAACGGGAGATTACGCGACCAGGAAATGCTTCCTTCACAATATCCATTGCGGCTCATGCTGTGTGTGCGGTTGCACCGTCTTGTTGAAACCACATGTTCACCATGCCCCGATCATTCAATTCTGGCAGTAAGAAGTCGTTTATCATGACCCTGTAGCGTTCGCCATTAACAGTAACCGTATTGCCGATGGCGTCCTCAAAAAAATACGGTCCAATCACTCCTCCCGCGTGAACACCGCACCACACAGTAGCCTTGAGTGGATGTAACGGCTTTTCGTGCATCACACGCGGATTTTCAGTGCCCCAGAAACGAAGATTTTGCTTATTGACGTAACCGCTTAAATGAAAATGCGCCTCGTCGCTCATGATGATTTTCGACTGAAAATCGTTCACTTCGTTGTTGAGATTGAGGATGGCTCTACAGTAATTCACACGCGACTGAAGGTCAGCAGGCATTAGCTGATGCACTGTTTGCACTTTGTATGGGAACATGTGTAAGTCTTTCACTCAAATTCGCTGTAAGGTCCGTCTGCTGACGCCCAATTGCGTGGCACGTCGTCTGGTTGATGTTTCTTCGTTCTCAGCAACATCAGCAGCCACAGCCGCGATATTCTCGACAGAACGACCAGTCCGGTGGCGGCCACGCCCTGGAAGATCTCTTGTGGTTCCAGTCTGTTCGAGTCGAGCAGCTAAGCGGCGTAATGTTTGTCCAGTTGGCGCGACACGATTAGGAAATCGACGACGAAATTCACGCTGCGCTGACACCACCGACCGATTATTGGTAAAAAATATCGACCCAATTATTCCACGCTCTTGCGGAGTATAGCTCTCCATTGTTTGTCTGTTTGTATTCTGCAGCTGTCTAGTTCACAAATGTCAAATATGATTGACGTACGACGCCATTTGCAAAAGTTAACATCTTCCGACAGGGTGATTAATTTTGCGCCACCTAGTATTGCAGAAAGTTAAAGGAATTGATTTTGAAATACTTTTATTGTTACAAATGAAGCAGATATGCATTACACACATCTGTATCTGTACACATCGACATACGCCTTATATTTTCCAACATTAACTTCTGCCAAAGACACGTGTTTCTTTCATACAAAGTTTATTGTGTGACAGAAGCACGAGTATTGGGTATAAGGAAATGTTGGAAAATACAAGGTATATGTCCATGTGTACAGATACAGATGTGTGTAATGGGTATCTGTTTCATTTGAAACAAATGCGTAATGCGTGTTTAACGTATTGATTTATTCAAATTTCTTTGGTATACTTTTATTGGGTTACATAGTTACACCTTCCAATACGATCTCATTTCAGCTAATAAAAGGAATATACAAAGACGAATGTCTTAAGATCCTCAAAATTAAGATAAACGATACAATAAAGGTGTTTTGATTTTATTTAATCCGATACTGGGGTAACTCAATAAAGCAATCATAAATAATAAGCGAGAGCAAAGCAAAAGTCCCCGGCATAAATAAATTTAATTAAGTGTATTAAAAGCATCAACGGGAAGGTTGAAAGGTTCTAGCAAAGTTTACTGCCGCACCTCAATATGGATCGTACTCAATTAGTCTTGAGCCTTCGTCATGTTTTTGCGGCAACCTGTCAATAAATTTCCCGTGTGAACGTGTCACACATAAAGTGCGGAATTAGTTTGAGCCTGGGATGCCATTTATTTTCAAGTATATCGGGCAATTCAGGCCTCAATATTTGTATTTCCCGGCCCGCATATCTCCTCTATTAGACGATTAATTGTCTATTCTAATTAAGTATACATCTGCTGTATTAGAGATGTTTCTGTACATAATATAGAATTTATGGTAAAACGTATTTCATTGGATGTCACAATGTTCGTTACTTACTTTGATTTTAGTAGTATTTATGTGGATCAAGACACGATATGAAAACATTTTTTTAATAATTAAATTATACAGGTTGCATATTTATTAACTATAAGAACATTGGTCTTACATTTATACCAATTACGTTCTCCATAACCAATCTTTCACATTCTATTAGTAAACTTTTGCTGTATTTTTCAACAGGAAACTTTTATTAATATTTTTAATATTGGTACTGTATTTGTAGATAGATAGATATATCGTTTATTGATGTAAATAATGCATTTATAAAGTCAATATAATAATGAAGCAAATATATAGACTGTATACAGGCTGATTCATTTTCGGCCCTCACCATGGAGATCTCGCTTATTATTGGAGATAGAGTATAGTTTTAAATTTGGCAAAGTTGTTAAATTTTGTGTTTGTTATAAATCCGTAAAGAAAATAGACCTGTGACAAATGACCTTCGTTATTTAAAAAAAAAACGCGAAAACACCATTTTCTTCTTTTCCCTGTAACACCGACATTTGACCTTGTAGAGAAAATATAAAAACACATCCTTGTGGCCATTTCTAAACCTCTATCCAGGGGTGTACTCTAAATTTTTATACGACGTTTCGTTTCTTTCTGGCCATCATCAACTACCTAATTTCTTATAGGCGCCATATTGGATTTAGACATCCTCAGAAAGAGTTTTTTTTTCTGATTTCAACCATGTACCACATGCTGACTAAAGTTTTTGACATTAGGTTTTATTTGAAGGAATAAATTATAAGATTAAATAAGGTAGCCATGGAATTTCAATCTGTCAAACATTTCATTTATTGTTCATTAATAATACAAAAATGTCATACACTAACGAAGAGAAACGAGATATGATAAGTATTTTTTATTCTTCGAACCGAAATTCAACAGTAGCGAGTACAAGATATCTACAATTATATCCAGAACGACAACAGCCTCATCGTACCATTTTTCTAGATCTCGACAGAAATTTGGTCGAGAATCGATCGCTTACTAAGCCGCGTAATTGTCAAGACAACAGGAATTTAAATGAAAATCGCCAAGATATTTTACAAATGGTAAATTAAAATTGCGTTTTCAAATTTCATGTTAATCTTGTATTTTTATAGATAAATAATAATCCATCAATTTCTACACGCGAAGTAGCGTCAGAATTAAATTTATGCCAGTCCAGAGTGTGGAGAACTTTATATAAAAGTAGGTTTAAACCATACAGGATCCATGTTAGTCACTCTTTACTGCCTGGAGATAATTTGAGAAGGCTAGAATATTGTAATTGGTTAATGGGAAGGATAGAAAATGACGAAAATTTTTTAAGCAAAATCATCTGGTCAGATGAAACAAAATTTACAAATTCTGGAATGTTCAACAGAAATACGGAGCACTATTGGGCAGTACAAAATCCCCGACAAAACAGGGCTAGAAGACCACAACATCGTTTTGGAATAAACGTTTGGATGGGTATTTTGGCAAATCGTCTCTTAGGAACAGTTATGTATGAAGAACATTTAAATGGAGAAAGATATTTAAACATTTTACGTACATACGTATCTGACTATCTTCACGACAATATCCCATTAAATCAATTACAATATTTATGGTGGCAACAAAATGGGCACCAGCACACAATGCAGCTGTTGTTAGAAATTTCTTAAATCAAGAGTTTGCAAACTGTTGGATTGGAAATAGGGGAGTTGTTGAATGCCTTCGATGCAGTCCCTAGAAGAACTATACAAAGGGCAGTACAAAATGCCAGAAGGCGTGCCCAATTGTGCATTACCGAAGATGGCCAGATAATTGAACATTTACTGTAACTGTTTATTGTTTACTTTTCTATGTATTTTTATTAATGTTTTGGTTATCTTGTACTTGCTACTGTTGAATTTCGTTTCGAAGAATAAAAAATACTTATCATATCTCGTTTCTCTTCGTTAGTGTATGACATTTTTGTATTATTAATGAACAATAAATGAAATGTTTGACATATTGAAATTCCAAAGGCTACCTTATTTAATCTTATAATTTATTCTTTCAAATAAAACCTAATGTCAAAAACTTTAGTCAGCATGTGGTACATGGTTGAAATCAGAAAAAGAAACTCTTTCTGAAGATGTCTAAATCCAATATGGCGCCTATAAGAAATTAGATAGTTGATGATGGCCAGAAAGAAACGAAACGTCGTATAAAAATTTAGAGTACACCACTGGATAGAGGTTTAGAAATGGCCACAAAAATGTGTTTTTATTTTTTCTCTACAAGGCCAAATGTCGGTGCTACAGGTAAAAGAAGAAAATGGGGTTTCCGCGTTTTTTTTTTAAATAACGAAGGTCATTTGTCACAGGTCTATTTCTTTACGGATTTATAACAAACACAAAATTTAACAACTTTGCCAAATTTAAACCCATGCTCTATCTCCAATAATAAGAGAGATCCCCATGGTGAAGGCCGAAAATGAATCAGCCTGTATATAGAAAAAAAACATTGAACATTGTAAATATACACTAACAAAACATGAAATTTAGGAATTCATCCATCGTATAAAAACAGTTGCTGGAGATGTCCTTTCCTGATCTACGAAAGCATCTTTTGCATAGGTAGTACTTTCGTTTTCCTTGATAGTCTGTTGTCCATTTTGACGCCCCAGTAATCCACGTAATTTTGAGTGGCATTAGTAGGTGGAACGGCGTCTTGGGATAAACTCGTCACGTATTTGGTCGTGATGTCTGTCACCAAGGAGAGGAAATTTTATTTTATTTAAATGTACATATTTGACGATGAAAAGTATGTACTCTGATACTAAGGCAGGCCTCCGATCTTTCCTAAACCACATTCTTCAGGAATCATTTTTCTTTAACCCTACTACAGCGCTAAGTACCCTTTTCTACAACACCAAAATCCTGTTTGGCTTCATTTACCATACCCCTAAAATTCAACTCATACCTTGCGCGATTATGAAAATTCGCTAAGTAAGATATTCGTGTGTTTTATATGTTCATATTGCCTTTATGCTATAATGCTATAAATAGCAGGTGATAATTTTCATGCTAGAGAAGTTTTGTGTTCTTTACAGTTTAATTAAATTTAATTGTTGATAGTCAAGCCAAGGAAAGATCTAGTTTCAGCCAAACTATTTGAAGTGATTTCGAGGCGTTTTTTTATTACTATTGACTGCAAGCTTACTGACACTAAACCAGATCTCTGCATTTTACTTACAGTTCAAATTCTGAACTCGCTCTTATCACCATGGCGGTGTTACCTGCATAAAGGCCAACGTTAGTAGTTCTTAGTGCTTCAGGGAAATCATTTATATAGATTATAAACAGAAGGCCCAGTATCGATCACTGCGTTACACCTTGCCTTAATGTTTTGCTATTTAGACCGCGCATGCGCAGTTATGGCGAAATGGAGATGGTCGGTAAATTAACGAAATCGGTAGTCGTAACGCACAATTTAAAAGAGAGCCCCTATTTATCGCGTATGCGCTTAGTCAGTGGAGACGGGTGTGGGTTGACTAAAACAGATAATAGGTAGCGCCACTTAGTTTTACGGACGGAGGCTCGATACCGAAAACTAAGAAAAGGGTTTGCGCGTTCGCAGGTGCATACGGTTACAGACTACTAAATTATACCAAAACGACAACTAAACTATAGGAGAAAGTGGTAACTTAATACATAAAATAAAAGAATCGGAAATAGTTAATTACGTCATTCGTATATTGTAGAAATAAACAAAAGAAAAACAAGTAATTAACAAGTAGCTAACGAGTGATTAATCATAGCTCTGAAGCCGCAGTTAATAATATATAGAAGTTAAGTTATTACATTGACATTGGGGTATGAATCACCCGGTATAACAGATCATTAAATTATTGAACATATTCTCAAAAAAGGAAACTACATGTGTTTAAATTGTGTCAACTTTAAAATACCAAAATCAGTTAGATTAAATTAGTTAGCAAAATGCATCAAAATTAGTTAATTAATTAATTTCATTCGATCAAAAATTCGAAGTTCGAGAGAAGATCTGTTGTTGAACCTTACATTAGGTATTACACGCACGGTATACTGCAATTATAGAAATATAATTTAATGGAATCATTATAGATATTTGATAGATAACGTGATGAAAGGGAAAAAGAACATTGTAAAATATAAATATATCTAGTATCTAATATCTATATATCTATATATCTATATATCTATATATCTATATATCTATATATCTATATATCTATATATCTATATATCTATATATCTATATATCTATATATCTATATATCTATATATCTATATATCTATATATCTATATATCTATCTATCTAGTATCTATATATCTAGTATCTAGTAAAGTTGTTGCAGAATAACAAAAAATGAAGTACTTAAATGTATGAAATCAATTAATTAATCATCAATTAAAAATTCAAAATTATTACTACGCGAAAACGACTAAATATAATCATTAATTTAATTAAAAATTACTTAGTCCAAACTAATAATAAATTGTTGGTTTAGGTGCATAAAGCAAAGTAATGTGCATATAGAAATTTTTGTGACTTTGTAGGGGAAAGATCATTAGTGTAATTGTTCAACAATATAGAAGCCAGAACAGAGCCTTGAGGAAGGCTATTTTTCAATGTTTTTCGATAAATTTGTTTAATTTAGCACATGGAATAATTTTTTGGAATTTAAAAATCATTCCATTCTTCCAGGCTGTATCATAGGCACTGAAGAGATCGACAAATGTAGAGGATGATTTCAGGCTCTTCTGAAAACCTGTTTTAAGGTGTGTTGTTAATGCCAAGATTTGATCACAGCATTTCCTACCCGTTCTGAAACCGGCTTGCTCCTTATTAATATTCTCGTCGACGGTGGGCGCTATTCTATTGTAGGTAAGTCGTTCTAGAAATTTTTAGCGAACAGATAAGAGAGCTACTACTTTTCAAACTAAAATTTGAAGACATTCTCCCAAAATTATTTATATTATCAAAATATAAATAAATGAGTATAATAAAAGTCGTTGCAGATAAATTGCTCGTTACTACTTCAAAAATTGCCTAAATATAGAAAATATACACACCGGCAAATTTAAAGGAACGGATTGTAAATTCAGTTTATTTCTGATTTTCGTTGTTTTTTAGCCTATATCTAGATAGCTTTAAATACTCCAATAAACAATTGAAGTTTCTAATGTCAAAACGTCAAACGAAGATCTTGTGCCTTTTATTTGAAACGTATATTATCGGCATATAACAATTAAGTTGAGTAGTCAATTTAGTTTTTTCAATTTATAATTTGCTTTTTGATTTGTTGTCGTCAGTTTGTTTGTATTGTAAAAACGAGGTAATAATAGGTGACTAAGTACTTACTGATATTGCTAGGGCCGTAGCAATGTTCGAACATTGTTTAATCTACCGTGAGATTGCCCGAAGGTTGCAGATGTCTTTTGTAACGTTGCAAACACTGCGAAACAGACGCCAAATAGCAGTTCAAACAAAAAGTATACTAGAAGATGTACGTGGAACCACCATAAGTAAGCATAGAGTATGAAGAAGATTTAAAGATGTTGGTCTCAATTTATATGTGCCAAAAAAAACCCCAAGACTCGAGCTACGTCATCGTGTAGTACGATTAGAATATGGTCGAGAAAATCGAAACTGGAATGATGACCAGTGGGGTCAAATTTTGTTCGCGAACGAGAGCCGTTTCTATGTAAATTCAATTCTAGTACTGGATCTTTTTATGAATGTTCAATTATGTAAAGAGGCGGTATATGTTTGGAGGCACGCACAGAGTTAGTGGTGATTGATGGCGGAGCGTTAACTGCAGGTAGGTACATTAGAGATATCCTCCAAGACCATGTAATACCGTTTGCCCCATATATTGAAGAAAATCTCACTTTAAAGCAGGATAAATGCTTGTGCGCACTCACACGTCGAACACTGTGTTACTGATTTTTTAAACGAACAATGAATTAGCCACCGTATTCCCTTGAGCTGAATCCAATTGAACATGTGTTGGACATGCTAGGCAGAAGACTTTATTCAAGAATTCCTGCTGTAGAAAACAGAGAAGAAATAAGAGTTGCATTGATTGAGGAATGGGTAGATTACCTCAGAAAGTGATCGATGGCCTCATCAGAAGTATGGGAAGACGAATGACTAATTGCAAATTGAAACAGAGGAAAAAACACATTGAATGATTAACCATCTTCGGAATGTACACTAAAGTTATTCTGTTTGAAACCATATTTTGTTCTAGTCTGACTTCTAGCTTTTCTAGATTTCTAGCAAATTTCACTTACTCCACCTAACTACGTATTAGACGATTACCTGAGAAATTTTAACGATTTGTATACTATAGAGAGGATAATAAGATTTTATGTTTTTTCTTTTAAATATGCCGGTGTGTGTGTATATAAAACGAACACAATTAAGTGATTACAGATGTGCTTCATACAGCCATAAATTAAGTGTCTAGGCTATGATATAGCTGCAAAGCAATATTTTTGTTTCTCATCACCTACCTCATTTAACATTAATAAATTAATAATAATGCAATGTTAATATAGATGCGGATTGAATTTGAAAAAATATATCGACATACGCACATAATTTAGAATCTGAATTTTCCCACATACAGGACAGGAAACACGAATATATTCCAGGGACCATACATTATGCATAGGCAACGGTTGCTTTCGCGTCTATCTCGTTCAATTTAACAACAAATTTAACGTTGACACGACCATGTTAATGTATTAGATCCTTTGGGTATGATTTCGGGCAACATGCTTCCCTACACGGACCGTTTCCGAAACAAACATTGTCAAACGGTTATAATTTTCGACAGATCTGCGAATATCTGTGTACAAGCACAATGGGAAAACAGATAACGTTTTCTGATCATGTTTTGGTATGTACGCCGTTCGTGTATTCCGGCCGTTAGTTAGTCCTCTTCTGTACGCGCTTTCAATGTTGTACTATATAGATAAAGTTTTTAAACGATTCCCATTGTATATGGTTCTTACAGAGATCGGAAAGATTTTCTAATTTTTCTTTTAATTCAAGTAAATATGATGAAATTGAATGAAGAAATAATTATACTGTTATTCAAGAAACCGAAGTGAAAATGTCTTTTAAGCGTCGTTTAAGATTGTGCAACGTGATGATTGTATTTGCAAAGAGCATACTTGAGTGTAAAACTATATATACCACATAAACAGTATTTTTAGAGAAGATTGAAATCTCGTTCTATCAGAATTTTCGCATAGTTTATTGTAGAGACCGGATTATATGTAGTTTGCATAAATTTGCATAATATATGCATTTTGTATATTATTTGCAAATTTTGTAGTAATTCAGCATTTTTACATATTTTCAGTATCCGAGTTTTATTTATTAACTAAATCAAATTTATTATAGACATTACTAAAAATATGTCGTGGATGTAACAAACAAACAAAAATTAAACAGACCTCTTTAAATTAAAAATAGCATTTTATTAAGCCTCTTCCCGTTACTTTTTCGATGAGCGTCCCCAAGAATTTATTAATGCTCTTCCTATACATCCAGGCCGAGGCAAAATTCCAGGATAAGCTAATACCTTAAAACTTCTAAATAAATACAAATATACATTTTACCAGAAAATTAGGAGTACATATATGTGTTTCTTTGCTACTTGGAGAAATTTATTCCTATATTCGAAAGTAATTCTATTTTAAACGTCATTTTACGTTGGCTTTTCGAAGTGTAAACTTGTAAGGTGTGAATTGTCATATATAATAGCTAAAATGCCGAAAATAGTGACTGTGCCTGGATGGATTGCATCTTATTCAGAATGGTGTATGGATGGAGAAAAAGTGTTTTACGTAGCATGCTGCAAAATGGTGAGTGAAATTTTAAGTTTATATTCTCTTATTAATTAATTAAGTTTTTAATTTATCCTTTATCTTTTACTAATATTTATTTTATAAGAAAACAACCGATGATGTGATCTGTTTTTTTGCAGATTAAAAGTGAGAGAAAGTTCCAAGTCGACCAACAAATGAAAATTCTATCTTAACCTGTAAAACTAACAAAGATGACATTGGCGAGGAAGAGTCAGCAAACATTACCGCAATGTTTCCATCAACTTACAGAAAAATCGGAACAAGAACAATTTAATGAAGATTTGTGTCAAATAATTGTGTCTGCAGATATTCCACTATAATAAATTAAACAATTTAAATGTCAAGTTATTTTTGCAAAAGTTCATCATCAAATATAACATTCCCGACTAGAGCACGTTAAGAAAAAATTATATTTGTATCTATGGAAAAACATTGAATAGCATTAAGAAGGTTGTTGCAAGCATTATCTTTATATATGCGTAAATAAAACTACTGGTAGTGTGAGCCGATACATAATTCATTTAATTCCAGCAAAATCTTATTCAATTTTATCCAAACAGTTGGAAAAGGCAAAGGATTTGACAATAGCAAGGTTTATAAAAGAGAAAATTCTATTGTTTTTGACGATGATTCACCATACATGGTGAAGGCAGCTTTCAACTTGAAAACATTTTACCCAAATTTAATTCACACAACTAGCCTAGCGCACGGACTAAATCGTGTTGCAGAAGAAGTCAGAAATCATTTTTCCTTAGTTTTATAAACAACTCCTACACGGTGTTCCGCTGCCTCCTCAACCAGTAATCACACGATGGGGAACGTGGTTGGAGACTACTATTTTTGATGAAAATCAATATGAAGGAATAAAGACAATTATTAAGGATTTGATTGGGATGCACAATCTGTGATAGACGCCCAAAAGGTGTATTCAAGTAAAGAAATAACTCAACAGTTGGCGTCTACTAAAGCCAATTACAGTTTTATTTCCACTTCTATATTGCAGTTGGAAAAACAATTTATGTCGCTAATCGAGAGCGTTGAGATAATAAACAAATTTGAAAAGCCATGTTTCGATGTTAAAGGGGGAGTGGGATAGTCCGTGTATGAAAAAATTTTAAGTGTAATAGGAAAAAATGAGGGTTTTAAAAAGCTAAAGGACAGCTAAAATCTTGTGTAGAAAGTAGTATTTAGTCAGTATTTAGTTGACGATAGATTATATTTCTAATTTGAAATATGCTCCTATAACAAGCGTCGACGTAGAACGAACGTTTTTAATATATAAATACATGTTTTCAAACAAGTGTCACAATTCTTCTGTTGAAAACTTTGAGAAATATGTGATTGTAAATTGTTTTCGTAATTAATTATGTTGTAAAATGTTCTAAATAAACTTGTAGTAAACATAATAGAATATATTTTTCAACAGTATTCCATTTTCTAACATTCCTCGTATTTCTTTACGTGCATATTATTCATAATAAGTGCATATTTAGTCTAAAACATCTGCATATTTATGCGCATATTTTCAGTTTTTTTTTTGCATATAATTCGGTCTTTACTTATTAGTATATTGGCTGGGTTTTGACGTTACCTCAAAAGATAAAGTACAAAGGATTGTAGAATTATTGTTTACAGCATCCCTAAATATAATTACATCTCGAACAAGCTGAAAAATTGTCGTTGGTTGGATATGCAAAGCAGCTACGAGATTCGTTCGCCATGTTTGTATCACAGCATAGTTTCATTCAAAATTCCATTTACAAAATAGGTTTAAGTATATCAATACGTTAAGCACGTATTACGCATTTGTTACAAATGAAACAGACATGCAATACACATATCTGTAACTGTACACATGGAAAATACACCTCGTATTTTCAGCATTTACTTCTGCTTAAGCAACGTGTTTCTGCCATTTACTATTAGGCGTCATCAGTTAAGCTAGTGAAGTAATTAAAGCTTAAATCGCCGATAAGGTATAGCAAATTTCGTCCTGTCAGGTAGCGCCATATGATATAGTGACATCTGACGAACGAAAGAGACCGGGCTGCCATTTTCGGCAGTCTTTTTCGTCCGTCAGATGAAAATTGATTGAAAAAAAGAGAAACATATGTTGTAGTGCTAATTCTATATATACATTTAAATTAATATATTGGCTTCAATATGAACTTAAAAACTAATTTATTTATTTATTAAAAGGATCCTCGCAATACTTATTTGCGTTTTTCGCCATATGGACCACTGGAGCTTTAGCCACAACATTAGTTCTAGCACGATAAACTGAAAATATAGCCGATGAACGTGTGTCGTAATTCGGTACAAGAAATTTTACTTCACCGAATAATGACGAAGAATCAATTTTGTTTGTAACAACTTGATTAAAAAGTTGGCACTAGAAGCATTCCTCCGTTCCGACAACGACTCCATGCCATACTGACATACTCGCTTAAAAGGCTATTGTAGTCTACACCACGCGGTGGATATCCATTAGTCTTGAACGAAACATATTTCAAGTAGCTTCTTTGAATTTTTTCCAAACCAAGTTGCTGGTAAGTATATATGGTATACCATACTCCAGAAGCATATTCCAGTTTAGACCTGACCATACTAAAATATAACGTTTTCAATGTACGCACGTTAAAGAATCCTCTGCACGTTCTTATAAGGAAGCCTAAAGCTCGAGAAGCAGAGTTGCAGATTGCTTCTATGTGCCAAGTAAATTTAAGCTGTGTATTAAATAGAACACCTAGATTTTTTACTTCTAGCTTCCTTGGAATAGGTGTATGTTCGGCATCGTAATCGTAAGAAATAAGTTGCCCATTCCTGGAATAAGTGACAATAGCAAATTTGCTAATACTTAATTTAAGCTTGTTGTAATAATATTGATATTCCTTTGCAATGTTTCACAGTCGAAGATGGTATCGATTTTTGAAAAGAACTTAAGATCATCAGCATACGCAAGAACTCGGCAGTCGACTGAGGTTAAAAGATCATTTATATACATTATAAATAGTGGAGGCCCTAGATTGGACCCGTGCGGTACACCAGAAGACGCAGTGAATATCCTGGAATTATATCCATTGTAGCAAACGTAGGCAGATCTATTGTTCAAATAGGAATCTATTAGCTTTACGGTCTCACGGGAAAAGCCGAGGGAGGACATTTTAGTGATTAGTGAGTATATTGTGGTCAATCGTATCGAACGCTTTAGCGAAATCTGTATATATCACATCTACCTGTTCTCTTTTGTCCAAGCATTGACTAATATACTGCGTAATTTCAACCAAGTTTGTCGCTGTCGATCTTCCCGGTTTAAAGTAATGCTGGTATGGGGAAATGTAAGGTGATATACAAGCATATACCTTCAAGTATAGAAGTTTTCGAAAACTTTGGAGCAGGTAGATAAAATACTTATTGGTCGATAATTGTTCATAAAGCTGTTATCTCCATGTTTAAAAATTGGTATAATACGACTTAGTTTCCAAAAGTTTGGAAAAGCAGATGTACTGATGCTTAAATTCAAAATTAAAGTTAGAGATTCGCTCAGAACCCGTGCACAATCTCTAATGAAAAAGTTAGGAAACCCAACATGACCTGAGGTGTTATCATCCTTCACTTGCATTAAGACATCCTTCACTTGCATCCTTCACTTGCATTAAACCTCCTCAGTCAAAACCGTCGGAATATTAATAGTGTCAAATGATGGAATATTTGCAGGAAAAGTATTAGGTATAGTTGAAGGTGGTAGGTACAAATGTAATGGAAAACATGTGTGCAAAAGCCTCAACAATTTCATCCGGATCAGTGAACAAATCGGTTCCTGAATTCAAGCAGGCAGCAATCCGGGATTTACCGCTCTTTTGTCTTATAAATCGCCAACACTGTGATGGATCAATCACTATATTTGTTTCAACGTCAGATATGTACTGGTTATAAGCACGGCGGACTTCAGTTTTGAACAAGCTGCGCAACCTAACAAATTCTTGCTTATTGATAGTAGAGCGTATACGTTTCCAGTTACGGTAGTAATATTCCTTCTGTTTTACCATCCTTATTACCTTTCGATTATACCAAGTGGGAAACCTGGGAGAGGAACAAGATGTTTCTGGTACGTATCTGTCAACATCAGAAAAAATATCAAAATAAAAACTTGCTGTCGCTACATTAACGTTCGTACATATTTTAGATGTTTAGATGTGACCAATCAATACAAGCCATTTCATCGTACAACTCCACTACCAAATTAGCTTCATGAAAATTGTAATTTTTGTTTAGATTAAAAGGAAAATTTTTAATTTTTACAATAATGCCTATATCTAAATCAATTCTCAAACGTGGATGATGTCCGTCTTCAGACACAAGTTACATATCATCATGTATAGCGTATATAGGACAATTAATATTGGTGAACACAAGCTCTAACAATCTACTATTCTGATTTAGGATGTGATTGTATTTACGCGAATGTAACGTATTCATAATATTTTGTAGAATAGCCGATTTGGGATCCATATTAACATTACAACTATTAAATTTAGTACAATTAAAATCACCGATAATTATAGCGTCTTTATCTAGAAGTTTAAAACACAAAGCATCAAAAAATAAATCATAATCCTCAATGCAAACATCTGGTGGAACATAAATTTATTTGCTTTCTTATTGGGTCGTGTTACACCTAAAGACGGAAAAAATTATATCTAATACCTCTTAGTAGTCTGTGAGTTTCTTCGTAGGTTTTGCTTATGGATTTGCTTATGTATTACATTAATAAAGTAGGATAGTTTTAGTCAGTGCATTGCCAAGGTTTTTATAGAGTTTAGTAAGTAGTTGAATTCGCTGTTGAACTATTTATCTAAGTTTGTAACAAGCAAGAAAAGTTAGTAAATATCGATTACTTGATGAGTGAGTATCCCCTACTGATGACAACTAGCTTAGTTGTACATTTAATTGTATTTATTGTTATGCAATAAAGGAAAAATGATGAGTAATTTTTCAAAAAATATTTAAAAATTTAAAAATTCTGTTAACACCTCGAAATGACATTCGTATACAAACATTTGCTAGCAATTCGTAATAAAAATAAATAATAAAATATATTTTTAACACATTTGAATGTTATGTTAACGTCTGTGGTGCTGTGCTCTACAGCGAGTCCACTCACATACGAAACTGCAGTATCGGCTTGAATTCGCAACAAAAGTGAAGATAGCAAAAACGGAATGAACTCAATACATTTCAAGCATGTAACTTTGAAAATACAGGACAAAGAACTTCTCCTATCTCATCAATCAACGTTTAGAATGTGTTTTTTAAGACATGTTCTAGGTTTTAAATGAAACATGAGGATTTATTCATTGAAAGTTTTACAAATGATACATTGGTTAGTTCTTCTTATTTGGATTGCCTTAGTGAATAATTTATTACTTTACGCTAATGTTTAATGCATAAGAAAATTACTTATTGCTGGTCATGCGGATATGGAAACGGTAACAATAGTAGGCAATTAATTATTTTCTTTTCTGACAAGAGATCTTGATATGATAGGTAAATATTCTTCTTTTCTAAATGAAAAAGGCAAAATTATTTTTTATGCAATCGATCTTTTTCGAATTCAATATAATTCAGTTAGGAGTAAACGTTTGATTATAGTATTGAAACCATAAAATATATAGGATTTACGATTTTAGTTAGAATTTATATAGGGAGGCGGGTTGATATATAAGGTCCACAACTCTATAAAACAAAAATAAAAAAGACAAAATAATGAAACCAGTCTTAAAGTCAAATAAATTTATTGTGCTACCAACGTACATAATTAATTTTCCACAACATATTTCTCTAAACGCGGAATTCGTTTCTTCATGCCGTCCATTAAAAAGCTTTCTTGTTTACTAAATTTTTAAATTTTATTTACTTATATTAAGTTAAAGCAAAGAGAACGGATAAAAAACACACTCCTTCAGAGCGACCGCGCAACTTGTGTAGTCTGTGAATCCACACTGTCGAGACATTCATCAAATGAATCATACAACAACTGACAAAGTATCTATATAATAAAATTTATGTGTTTGGATTAGTTTAGTAAGTAAAGACTGTTGCATTGAATATATGAAGTCTAACGTTCGGAAATGTACGTGGAAAAATTTCATTCGAATTTTGAACAGAAATTGAAATATGCAGCGGAGATTTACATAACAATGCAATATTTACAAATAGTGGTACAGTGTGCTTTTACAATACTATTAAAAAACTACTAAACATTCTCATTATAGAATCGTTAACTCAGTGGGGGACAAATTACAGCAGAAATGATAATCTTTGCAGGTAATACTAGGTAATGCATGTGTAGATAAATTGCACGCTAAATTCCCAGGTCAGTGTAATCCTATAGGTATTTTGCACTCCAGCTTCTTCATTATCTCATGAATCTGACCGGAAAATTGCCCTCTAAACATTAACTAAATAAAAACAAGGAATTTTCCATTATATTTTATTTCTATATGTATAGTTACAAAATTTAATATAAAAATACAATTATAAAAATATTATTTACTAGCTAATCCCGACCACGCTTCGCTGTGACTCAATCTGAAATGAAATGAATGAGAAAAGAGATAAATGTTTTATAGTAAATATAAATTCACTTGGAAAACAAATCATCCAATTACGCTGCTGTGGCTATGTGAAGTTAAAGGAAAAAAAAATGTTTTTGACAAAAAAATTATTTTTTTAATTGTAAAGCTGATGAATTGATTACATTTTTTGTTTAGTCCATTTAGTTATTTAACATAACTTATAAACAATGTAACCCGCTATTTTAATAATGTTTATTTTTTATTTATTACACATAAATACGGTTGTACTTTTGCATACTCTACAACGTCTCCTCCAATTTTCAAGATTTCTTTCTATTAGGTGAACCACATTATCTAGACGTGCATTGGATGATAGGAGCGCACTGGAACCACGTCCTCGAGCAGATTGTGTTTTACATTTGTTAGCACTAATGAGGCTTCGCACAAGTTCAGACCTGAAATCCAGCTGCGAAATGGGTTTCTCTGTGTATACAAGTATGTGCAGTTTCCAAGCATTCACCACAGTAGAATCTAACATATTTATAAGTAACGGCCACCACCATTTTTTTCCACGAATATGTATTCGGTAATTTGCAACTACGTTATCGTGTAGATCAACTCCTCCCATACATTTGTTATATTTGGCAATCATATTTGGTTGTGGTGTAGAGATGTCTTTTTTTTCTCTACGATTGTACCGCTTCACAAACACATTAGGCAGTGCAGACTAACAATTGGTTGCTACTGTAACCACAGAATTGTTGTTCCAACGGACCACGCTTATTTCATTTACGTGATCGTAACGAGAATCCATTGTACCACGAGGTTTTTTCCTATAGACTTACAAGTCTCTAAAGGGCATTTCAGCATTCTGTTCTCACGTACAGTTCCAGTAGCAAAGTATCCTTGACGTTTAAGATGAACTAATAGCTTGTAGCTCGTAAAAAAGTTATCAAAGTGTACCTTATGAGTCAACTTATTTTCTAATACGCTCAAAAGATTGAAGACCACTGATGACATCACCTAAACCAAATTCTCTTTTGGCATTTTCACCAGTTTTTCCAGCATAAGGTATAAATTGATATAAATACCTATCGCTAGATGCCAGACACCACATTTTGAACCCGAAACGTACCGGCTTCCCTTTCAAAAACGTTTTCTCTGAATGGCGGCCAAAGTAGGGTACCATTTGCTCATCAATTGATAAAATGATGTATAAAAACACCATACTTCAAGAAATTGCTGTTCAAGAGATCAACCGGCGGTCTTACTTTCGCAAATTTGTCTGCCTTGTCTAATTGATTGTTATCTGCAAGATGAATGTTCTCCTTTATATCGAAAAATCTGTTTCGAGACATCGCATTTTTCAGAAATTGAACACCTTTATCTTCATCAGATGACCAGTAAAGTTTTACCTGTGGAAAAGTGTGATACCCACTCAAAATCAATATTCCCAAAAATATTTCTAGATTATTTTGATCTAAGGCGATTTGAGTACGGTTATTATCTCTCCCATATTTTATGGAGTTTGAAATAATAAGCTGGCCAACATTTTTATCAAACATTTGCATAAAGAAATCAAGCACAGACTTTCCATGTAGCGCCTCAACAATATTCTGTACATTCCCTTCCTCATTTGACGTAGCATCTTCCTCGTAGTCAACGGGCGTTTTACACCAAATAATGTCTTCAATTCTTGCCGTTTTGATTGGTGTAGATAAAGCTGCCTCATGATGTATACCATCTCAAAAGTTCCCGCTATATCTACATGCAAATTTTCTACTCCACCTATAACATTAACATCAATGTCCTCCTCGTCCGTTATATCATCGACGTCGGGTGGTATATAACAAACAACAATTTCCTCATTCAGATCAAACTGCTTCAAGATCTTCAAGATTTGCCTCAAGTTCTTTCAAAATCAGCGGTCTGGTAGGATCATCGCGATATTTCACGTGACTCTAAAATAATTTTATTATCAACATCAAAGACCAACACATACTTCAGAAATTGTTGTACTTACCATTGTATAATATTTCTGTAATCCTCAAGATAACACTATTATGAACTCTAACTTCTTCAACTTCTCTATCCCACAGCGTAAATGAACTGAATAAACTGGCATCACACAACGAATACCCAATAAACTTCCCCCAGACGTGAAAAAGCATGTTCAGACAGGAATATTACTCATGACTACAATTACACCATTTGTCCCAGTGTTTCGTTTTCGCAACGCTATGTTTCAAATCCGTTTGAGAAATATTTCCGGAAAAAAAAGGCGATTGATTTTTTTCCAAAATAACGTTACGTGAAGTATCTTTTATATGAAACCGCTTAATGATAAATGAAAAAGTAAGCTGTATGTTATTTAATTTAAACTTAGGTACACAAGCTTTTTCTTGAAAATTCCATAGTTTTATTTTATTTTTATTCAAAATTGAAAATGCGATTACCCGTTCCGAAAATGTTTATTAGTTTGTTTAAATATTTATTAACGCAATGCTACTGACAGTACATCCAAAATTATTACTTTTTAGTACGAAAAAAAAATTTTTTTTGGTGTTGCGTTAACGCAACTATGGGAATAAATGGGTTAACATATTTTCATATTTTCCAAGCTCTACTTTTGATAAATGACACTGTTACTCAATGACGATACACAGGCAAATGAAGCTTTCCATGCTAAAACGAGGTACCCGAAATTAGGGTTTATAGGTTAGAACATGTTTCTATTTTCACTATTAAATTGGATTCCACTAAAAAAGGACACCAGGACATTATTAATCGTGTACTGAATGATAATCCATAAAATCAAGTTGTGGTTTGTAGTCCATCTTTAATTTTTTTAATTTATCTTAGATAGGGCACAACCGATTCAAATCTACGTACGAATTGAAATGAACTTAATGATAGTTTCGTGACGCACTGAATGGTAAAGATGGAAACGTAAATTTAGGTTAATGACAAAAAATTACAGTCAAAGCTCCAACAGTCCCATCAAATACCTATTGTACTTATGAAACAAAACAACAACGTTCGAATACAATATATTAAACTAATTATCCGAAATCTTGTATCGTTCTGAACACCATTTCATTAATTAGAACAAGCAACCTATACAATGACATTAATTGCAATATCAATAATGTAAATGATGTAATCTTAGTACGAGAAGGGACCTCGGATCTACATAGATATTTATGAATAAACTGACCGCAAGATTCAATAGTGCTTAATGTTTAAAACTTTACTATTGTATCCGAAGCTATGTTTCCATGGATTTAATTCTTGTTAACAATGTGGGACATGCATTTATGTTTAAAGCGTTTCTAAGGCCTTTGTTAGTTTCACGTTAATAATTTACTCAGTGGCTGCGCCACAGATTTTGGGTGAACAATAAGATTTTCGATGTGCTGCGGATATAATACATTTGATAGATAATTAATTCATGTTAATATGTTTATTACAAAAGGTTAACCGTTGCACAGTCTCAAATAATAAATTCATGATAACAAACCCATATGTAAATTTCATTGTAGCTTGATATTTGCTTTTCAGACCAAATAAATGATTTTTCTTCTTAGATTGAGGGAGGCAGGACAAGCAACATTGCGCATACTATTTTAACTTTAGGTGCTTTCGTGTTCGTAAAAAACTTCAAGCTCGAGATAAAATTGTACTTACTCTATACCATGAAAAGAATTTTTATATCCTAGTCGGACTTTGAGTTAACATGGCGTAGTCAGAGTTCTACTTTATAGTGTGTCAATTTTCCGTTATCTACTAAACATACTGTGGATGTACAATTCAAATGTACTACCCATGAATAATTCCTCAATTTCCATATAAACTCCTTTTCAAATTTCTTCGTTCCTCTCGGGTTTCGCGGTGGCAAAAGTGAAAATTCCGGTTTCATTTGAAAATTTACAGCCGACCTATCCCCGGATCGTTAATCATACTGTTTTCCAGTACCAGTAATGAAAAACCAGAACTTTATCATCTGTTTCGCGGACCACTTACTTACAACAATATTCTTTTCAAACTACGTTTTAAACTGAAAATTACAAGAGCGAGCCCCTAACACTCAACCCCTTCTCTGAATCTCGTTGTGCAGGTCTTGTATTTCGTGTCGGTAATAACTTTAGGTAGTTTGTTCTCTACTTTATACCATTAAATCCTTTCCTAATCGTTAATAATGTAATTTGTCCGTCTTAATGGCAAATAAACGAACTATTTTTTTTTGTTAAAACGGTTCAAATATACGAGGGGTCGCTTTTATATTCCCGACTAAACATTTTTTAATTTTAATATAATTTTTCATTATATTGTTTTATTATCATATATGCCTTGGTAACGACTTTGACAATTTACAAAACAATTGCTGCAATATTAGTAAGATTATCTGTCAGTTTGTGTTGTCACGTATCAAAATGCACAAACTTGAATATCGAGCAGTTATAAAATTCTTGGCAAAACAAAGAAAATCTCCAAAAATGATTCGTGAAAAAACGTTGGCTGCATACAGGGATTATCCTTCAAAGTCGACTATCTGCGAATGGTCAAAATTGCTTAATCATGGCCGAGAATCATTGGATGGTGATCCCCGTCCAGGTCGGCCCATTGACGAGCACCTCCGATGTTATTGAAAAAACCAAGTGTTTGTTACTGGAGGATGCAAGATTAAAGATGCGACAATTGGCAGCTTCATTAGAAGTTTCAGAAAGCAGGGTCTTCAGAATTCTACACGATTACTTTGGAATGACAAAAGTTAGTGCTAGATGGGTTCTGCAAATTCTTTCGCCATTCCAAATGGGTGTGCGGATGGAGACTTGTAAACAATTTTTGGCGACGAACTAGGTTTAATTATCAATCGACTTGTCACCCACCGTAGATGAGACCAAGGCCCATCATTTTGACCCTGAGTCGAAACAAGAATCAATGCAGTGGTATATTAAGAGTTCTAGCCCTCCCCCACCCCAAGAAATTTAAAATCACCCTTTCCGCAGGATAAATAATGGTAACGATTTTTTGAGATTGTCAGGGAATACCAATGATTGATTATCTACGCAAGGGTAGTATGGTAACATGAGAGTATTACGCAAGATTAATACATCGCCTAAGAGATTCTATTAAAGCGAAAATGCACGGAAAACTGACGCAAGGTGTCCTGCTGCTTCATGATAATGTACCAGTCCACAAATAAAGACTTGCAAAAGCTGTCGTTGCCGAATGTGGTTTCACAGAAATAGACCATCTACCTTATAGTCCAGATCTCGCTCCGTGCGACTATTTTTTGTTTCCTAATCTCAAAAGAACTCTAAGGGGAACAAAATTTATGGACGATTACGAACATATATCGGCCGTTGAAATGTATTTTGCAGACAAACCAAAGGAATTTTTTTATAATGGATTAGAAATTTTATTAAAACGATGTAATACTTGTATACAAAAGCAAATAAAAATAAATAAAAAATTAAAAATTAATTTTTATTGCCGTACGAAACTTTTCTTTTCATGCCTAGTCCGGTAATATAAAAACGGCCCCCAGTAGTTTAAGGAATTAAGGTATTATTTGTGTACGAGCTTACTTTAATTTTCCATATGCTAATTAACAGGTATCTGTTACATAAACTAGTTCGATGCTTAAATATGTCTCGAACATATTTTTCAATTCTGTATAAAATATGTATTTATAATAGGATTGGTGTATTTCTATTAAAAAAACATTTTTGTTTCGTTGAACACACAGTTGACTGCATTTAGAATTACCGGTTGGAACCGAATCTTTAGAATGGCTTCCTTCTTGTCAGACGTTTCGACCTCTGTTACGAGGAACATCTTCAAGGCTGCTTACTACTACTCCTGCTGCTGCTGCACTAAAAGAAAGGTGCTACTTTGAGGCAGAGTCTTATAGGAGATGTCCCGGTTATGGTTGAGTTGTGAAGATAGAAGAATTTGACAGATAGTGTGTAGAGCATCGTTTCTCAACCTGGATGTCGTAATTCCCAAGGGGATAGCGGTGATATTAAAACCGAGTCGTGAAATAGCCTAAACAATAATGAAAAATCATTTTATGAGAAAAAATAATTTATTACAAACATTTTACTTACAATAGGTGCAAATATAAAGAAGAGAAATTAATGGGATGATTGCATTTGTTCTTTATTTAAGAATTTCTCTATACGTGAATCTACGTCATAAACACACAAAAGAAAATTTTTTTCGATTGATAAGAGACGATTCCTCTATTTAGTTTTTAACGCAACCATAGACGAAAAACTCTTTTCACAGAGATAAGGCGTGGCAAAAGGGATTAATATTTTCAATGCTTCTGTGACTAGATTTCCATATTCATTTCGACGAGCAAGCCAAAACGTATTTAAATCTTCAGATTGCAGTTGCAGCGTTTTGTCGGCAGATATTTCGATGAGCTGGTCGTGAATGTCAACCAGTAACTTAGCAGCGGCAACAATGTTTTCTCTAAACGAATTCAGTACCCATCTCTTCGAGAAATCATGTTCATTTTCTGGGAAATATTTCGCAAGTGCATCTTCATGCAATCCAAACTGTGGTGAATAATAGAGTCTTGTTCATTCAAATTCTTCTCAACATGGTATGAAGTGAGGGGGAATTTATCCAAATTTTTGATTTGAAGGCTAATAATCCAGATATTGAGCTTCTTAATGAAAACATGAACTTTGTCTGTCATTAATAAAATGTTTTTATCACGTCCTTGTAAATTCACACTCAAATCGTTTAAATGGGAAAATACATCAGCTAAGTAAACCAACAACAACATACACTCACTATTCTGTAAAACCAAAGAGCGTTTGTTTATCATGAATTATTATTAACTAATTCCGCAATTCCAATACCTGGGTTAACACTTTGCCTCGCGATAACCATCTAACTTCTGTAAGGAAAAGAAGAGATTTCCAAATTTTGACTGTTTCATCGCATAGTTTAGCAAACAACCTGTTCTGTAACGATCTGTTTTTAATAGAATTAAGCATTTTTACAGTTTCACAAAGAATTTGATTAAGATTTTCGGGCATATTTTTACGACATGAGCATGTCTGTGAAGGAAGCAGTGCGTCCATTCCGCGCTTGGTATAAGACGATCTTGTAATATTTTCATTAATTCACTGTTCTTTCGTGTTATCGCATCTGCAAAATCACTACATACTGCAACTTTGTCTAATATAGGTTAGTATAGTTTCTAGTAGCTTCATAAAAATCATCAAAATGGCATTGTCCTGTTGCATGGCTCGATATTGTTTTGCAAAACAACATATTTTCTTTGATTGATGTGTCCTTATTACGTTCATACCTCACAAAACATAAGAACTGAGATATACGAGGTGCATTTAAGTTCTAAGGCCTCCGATTTTTTTTCTCCAGACTGGAAAGAGATTGAAGCATGTGCATTGTTTTAAAATGAGCGTGCGTTCGTTGTCAATACGTCACAGAGATGGCAGCACTGTACGGCGGATGGAATTGTAGCGGCAGCGTCGAGAACGAGAACTGTTTTAGATACTTAAAATGGCTACATTTTCCTTACTTGAACAGCGTGCAATCGTTCGTTTTCTGAATTTGTGTGGTGTGACACCAATTTAAATTCATCGACAGTTGAAGGAGACATGTGGTGATGGTGTTATGGATTTGTCGAAAGTGCGTTCGTGGGTGCGACAGTTTAATGAAGGCAGAATATCGTGTGACAACAAACCGAAGCAACCTCGGGCTCGCACAAGCCGGTCTGACGACATGATCGAGAAAGTGGAGAGACTTGTTTTGGGGGATCGCCGAATGACAGTTGAACAGATCGCCTCCAGTGTTAGCATTTCCGTGGGTTCTGTGCACACAATCCTGCATGACGACCTGAAAATTCGAAAAGTGTCCTCCGGGTGGGTGCCACGAATGCTGACGGATGACCACAAGGCTGCTCGTGTGGCATGTTGCCAATCAATGTAGACGCGCAACCAAGGCATGAATGGGACTTTCTTTTCGTAGATTGTGACAATGGATGAGACGTGGATGCCATTTTTCAATCCAGAAACAAAGCGCCAGTCAGCTCAATGGAAGCATACAGATTCACCGCCACCAAAAAAATTTCGGGTAACCGCCAGTGCTGAAAAAATGATGGTGTCCATGTTCTGGGACAGTGAGGGCGTCATCCTTACCCTTTGTGTTCCAAAGGGCACTACGGTGACAGGTGCATCCTACGAAAATGTTTTGAAGAACAAGTTCCTTTCGGCACTGCAACAAAAGCGTCCGGGAAAGGCTGCGCGTGGGCTGTTTCACCAAGGCAACGCACCCGCACATCGAGCAAACGTTACGCAACAATTTCTTCGTGAAAACAACTTTGAAGTGATTTCTCATGCTCCCTACTCACCTGACCTGGCTCCTAGTGACTTTTGGCTGTTTCTAACAATGAAAGACACTGTCTGTGGCCGCACATTCACCAGCCGTGCTGCTATTGCTTCAGCGATTTTCCAGTGGTCGAAACAGACTCCTAAAGAAGCCTTCGCCGCGGCCATGGAATCATGGCGTCGACGTTGTGAAAAATGTGTACGTTTGCAGGGAGATTACGTCGAGAAGCAACACCAGTTTCATAGTCTTCGGTAGTTAGTTAGAAAAAAAATCGGAGGCCTTAGAACTTGAATGCACCTCGTATTTGCTATATTTGTTGATGTATCAAATTGAACACTAAAGAATGCACTTGAACTCACTTGCTGAATTATCTGATCGCAAACATCGGCAGCCATGTCATCGATTCGCCTTAATATTGTCATTAGAATGCAAAATTTTTTGAATTTTTTTTTGCTTCTTCCACTCCTATTAAAAGATTGACCTATCGCAGCAAGCAGTATGCGGTTTTCGTCAATTGTATGGGGTTTGGACAACTTAGTCTTCAAGTACACTTTTATCAGTATGGCTTAAACTTACAAAAAGAGGTTTGTTAATTTCTCAACGTATGTAATTCTTTTCGAAAAATTCCAAGGGTTTGTTTCTATGAGCCGGATGTTTAGTTTCCAAGTGTCGAGCTAATTTTGATGGCTTCATACTTTCATCGGAGGGAACTTAAAAGCAGACAACGCATCGTGGCTTTCCATCCAATGAAATAAAACGATAATTTAAATAACTGTCATTGTACAACCTTGTCTTGTTACCAAGCGATTCACTAGATGTAGATGGCTTATTTTGTTTTTCGCAAATTTATCCATTTCGCAAATTAAAAAAAATCAATTCAGTTTTACGGTTGGCCAAACACTAAGATAAAAGCACCAGATGCACGCTTGCATTCGAAACCGAAGTTGTGCAATTGCAAGAGCCTCTTTTATACTGGTGACAGCACGACTTATCCAAACGCATTCATATAGATGTTCATACATGCTCTAAGAGCGAGTATTATAGAAGAAGACCAAATTACAAAGAGCACTACACATTAAGTTGATACTTGTAAATTGCTCTTGTATGTACACGTCAGACATGCATGTTCATACATCTCGGTATAAACCCAGCGACATAAAATAATAGGAATAGAAACTTTTGTTAATGTATATAGTTATTTTTGTATCTAACACGCAAAATGGTACTTTTGTGTTCAAGAATGGAAGTTATTTTGCTGAGCTTTAGCAAGGCAAAATACCATTCGAGAACGCAAGAGCATTTCGTGTTTGAGATACAAACAATATTTTTTCGAAATAAAACAATTGTGTTATGCACTTATATTTGAAATCGTTTTAACTATATAGCATTCCATTTAGGAAAGGACCAGATGGCGCGCCAATCTGAGTATAATTTACACAGGAATTTCAAAAAAATAGATAATTTGTATGTGAGGTTATGTACCTACTAACTCATACAAGACTATTTTTGACGTTTGTTTATTAACATATTTATTATTAAGAAAGCTTAGACTTTAAAAATTTTATTCAAGCAAGAAGCAGCAAATATATACCAATGCAAGGTATTAGCAATATTTTTTTGATTATGTATGGGATAAATTGTTACTATCGTACAATGATTTTTTTTTGCTTTTAGCAGAAATATGGTTTGATTACAGTTTCAGATTTCAATGTAATTGAAAAAAAAAAGGAATAAATAAAAAGAGAAATTGGAAATGGGAAACTCCGTGTGTTTAGTAAAAACAATTTTTTTCATAAATGTCTGAACACTGAGTGTGAGACCCTCTTTTATTAGCATAATATACATTAAATCTTTTACCTACACTTACATAATTACATTAAAAAAATTATATAATAATTTCCTACTTAGAAATTTCATGAATATTCCGCGATTATCACAATATCTGGTAGTTACTTGAGACCCAGGACGTCTAACAATTTCTGAGGACCTGAAACAACTTACAATCTCATGAATGTATATGGTAAACATTATTATATAATTATATTTGGTTTACATTTTATTCACTATATTTACCAAACTATACAATTTATAAGTATAAAAAAGTCAAATTTTCTAATACATTTTCAACAATATTATCTAAATCATATATTTTGTTTTCTTCTGTTATAATGTGATGAATGCAATTTTTCCATGCAATAGCATCAACCATGTCTAATCCTTTTAATAATCAATTTCTTACTTCATCCAATTTAAATGTCTTATTATTGGCCGCAACATGATGCTTGACTTGAGCCCATATAAGTTCAATGGGGTTAAGATTACAGTGATAGGAAGGTAAACGTAAAACTGTACGGCCACTTTATACAGCTATTTCATCGACCACGTATGAAAGTGGATGACAGGATGAGTAATTTTTTACAAACTCAAACAATTCAATCTTTAGCGTAGAATTATCAGCTAAAATTCTTTTGGTTAAAAGCCATTCAATGAGTGCCTCCTTTTTCCATGATAAAGTAGGTGACTTTTCTGTTTTAGTAGAATGATAAGGCGCATTATCCATTACTATAACACTATTGGGCTCAAGAGAAGGCAATATATTTTGCATCCTTGAACACCTCACTATTCATATCCTCATGGTAATCTGCAGTTTTCTTGGATTCAAATCATAACAAACCCCCATTCATAAAACCAGTTTCGCTGCCAATGTGAAGCACAATTAGTCACTTTCCTTTGCCAGATGGATCTTTTAAACCAGTAGAAAGACCTTCAACAAATACTTTCCTTGGATTAGGTACCGTTGTATCTTTCCATATTTTTGCTTTTGTGTAACCTGCATTCACCCATGTTTCATCTAAATAATAGATTTTTCTCCCTTCTCCACGAAACTTTCTTATACTTGTCAAATAAAGACGTCTCCATAAGATAATATCATTTCGTTCAATTAATATGTTATTTCGTGTGCATTTTTCCCACTTGAATCCTAGTTTCTTTAGGATTCTCCAAAGTGATGTTCGTTTTAAAGGAGGTAAACTGGCATCCCCTTTAATAGCTTCAAATATTTTTGTGCAAGTTGGTAACTCATTTTTAAAAAAAAATAAATGAACGTGCCTTCTAATCGTACTTTTTGATACTTCATCTAATTTATTGTAACCATCTCGGCAACTTCGTTTTCTTAATGGAGACTGTGTAACTCCAGACATTTCAATTTCCTTAATAATGTCAAACATAGTGTTCCTACCAATCCCTACATCCCATGAAGTTTGACGAACAGCAGCTGTTTTGGACATAATAGCTTTGTTCTTAAAATACACATTGTAAGCCATCTGCCTCTGTCCACTTTTATATATTTTCCTTTACGATTTTTTGATGGACCTGGTAAAGCGGCGTCATCCATGCTCTAAAACGATTGCGATTAAATAAATGAAATAAGTTAATGAGTGATAAAATATTTTTATGAAATGATGTTTTCACTTTATAGTCTCTATAAAGAACTATCTTTAACGAATATTAATAATAAATAGCGCAATAAACAACTAGTAAAACATGTAATTGATTAGCACAGACAAAAATACCGGTCAGTACTGACAGCAAAACGTTAATTTGACAGAACTAAATATACTAAATTTCGCCTGCATAAAAGCGGCCTCTATTTTAGCCAATCACAAGCTCTTATTTTAAGCCCTATCTTTCCCAATGGTTTATTCTTATTTGGAATCGACATTAGTAATGAAACGATTATCACTTAACCATTACGATTACGATTATCAGCCACAATAATCGACGATTACGATTACGATTATCCCAAAATTTTATACATTTTAAATGAACTACATTTTAAAATTAAGGAAATGTGTATTTAAGTTGTTAAAATCAAAATTTTATAAATTTTAATAATCGAAATTTAAATATTGCAAATTTTTATTCAGAAAACACAGTATTTCTATGCTTTCTGCAATCATTATGTTTCTTTTATCGGTCTGAATCAAGCCGGCAGTAGAAAACTACCTCTCCAATGCGACACTAGATGGATTTAAACAGAAATTTTTTTACGAATTCTCTCAAAACAGCGTATTGTGTGGCAGTTTTCCAAAACCGAAAAATGTCGGCATCTTGCAGTAAATTGGGCGATTTGATATAGGAATCTACTTCTTCTTTGACTAGATTCAAATTTAAAAAGAAAGACAAAAAAAAACGGGGAAGAATGAAACAAAAATTTTACCGATTAGAAGTGAAAGAGCTCATCCATTTTTGTGTCAACAATTATCTCCTTGCAGATATCCCAGATACCTGTTTTGCTGCTTGCTACACCGCTCAACTTTGCGTTTTCAGTACCAATACTAATGCGTTCTGAGCAAGAAATCTATAGGGTTCTTTTGCCTTCTACAGGGTCGAGGCCTGCCTAAAAGTACGAGTTTTAAATGTTGGGTCCACAGCTGTGGCTATTACACAAGTCATGTTTTGCTCAATGTCTCTAAATCTCCTTTGTAACCTCGTATGATACCAAAGCAATGTCTTTTACACACGCACTTGTTGCTTCTTCATTCTGACCTTTTTGCAGAAGTCGAAACATACCAGTAACCCCTGGAGAATAACTTCAGACAATATTGCAGTGTCTTTGCTTAGTTCCTTTGTATTGTCGTCAAAAACTGATAGTAATTTTGTGATTTCCTCGATTATTTTCAATTATTGTTCAATGGCTGCATATCATCAAACGCATATCATTTCTGCTATAAATTTTGTAATATCAACCGCTCGAGGGTCGTTTATCTCAAATCGAATGTTTTTCTGAAAAAATTCAACTACTGTCGCCTTGTTTTTTTCCCGGAGGCTCGGTAGATGTACTGGGATACTAGAAACTACATCCGGATGTTGTTGAATCTCGATAGAATGAAATTTCTTGGCATGGTTCCACATATTTGTGGTATTTTTCCCCACATAAGAAATTTTAGCATTTTAGTACTTACATTTAGATTTTTTTTAGATTAGAGAGTTTCAGATGTCTTTTCAAAATGCTGCCAACTATCACTAATCAACTTGCGTTGTGATGACATTACAAGTACTAATAAGTTAAAACACCAAACAAAAACTAAACAATTACCAATTTTCCCACAAAACATGTTTCCACTGGCGGTATTCAATTCTGTTATTATCTGTCTCCTGTATTCACTTACGACCACTGCTAGGAACTCCCCAAGCCGTCAAAGGGGAATTCCCAAAACTTGCGTTCAGATACATCACATAAACATGCAATCTATAAAGCGAGTTTATAGAGGTTGTTAAAGGAGAATTTAAACAAAATTTATTTGAAAATATTTTTGGCTGATAATCGGCAAATAATCGCAATGATAATCAACGATCAGGATTAATCGCTAAATATTGATAATCGTCGATTACGATTAATCGTAATCGGACTTGTTTCATTACTAGTTTGAACCGTGTTTGAATCAAAACTGTTTAGGCGCGGTGACTATCATAACGATAGTAACCTAATAAACAATTAATACTAGTTGTTTGAAAAAGTAGTTTCGGAATTATATATTGTAATACATATAGGTACTAAGAGTGTTTAATTCGAAATGAGGTCGGAAAGTGAAGCATTTACCAGGGGAAGTACTGGAAGAGGCACAAAGTGCTGTTTCACAATTAATCCCCAAAAAAATTATAAGTAAGTTTCGAAAAAATGACAAATTATTTTGACAATTGTTTTATGTTCTAGAACGAAAAAGACTTTGGCGTTTTAAAACATAAAAGTATTTAGAAGCTAGGTGACAAACTCAGTATGTCAATTGAAAATTTAAATAAAATGCCAACTTTTGATGGCATGGTTTTCGAAAAAAATTATAGCAATGTGATTATACAATATTAAATTTTTTTTTACAATTATAATTACCGTCAAAATTTAATTAATAATAGCAAGGCTTACACTTATTATTCCTTTGGTTGGGGGGGGGGGGGGGGGGGAGAATTGTGAAATATTAATTTTATTTACATTTACTGTTCGGGGGGTCGCGGAAGGTTGAGATCGCTGCTCTAGTACGTGTCTGACGAAGCTACTGTCTTGGTCAAACAATTGTCGTTTTACGATTATATATTGATAAAGTAGAGATTTAAATATTGGTTTTATATCCATTTTAATAATGTTTGTATAGACGAAATTAGTTTAACAGGTTCGTATTAACTATTCATTTCGTTGAGTTTCTAGGAATGTGAAAATTAAAGAACTAGGAAATTACGTATACCAGTTTAGACGTGCTAAACATATTTTTTAATGACTAATTCTGTTAATGTTCGCTACTACAATGTTAATGCAATAGAATTAAGTCCCTTTCAAGGTGTCTTATTGATCGCCGATATTCGAAAAGTGGATTATATTTTATTGATACAGGGACGAATGTCACGTAGGCACATTCATAGGTAGCAAGTTTAATTGTTTTCAGCATAGCAATAATACATTGTTAATAATGTACGCCTAACACTCAACCCATCACCGTACGTTGCTGCTCCTATTGTCAACACAATCAACTTCCGACCTATTTCATCCTGCTTTCTCCACCCAATCACAGCGTCACAAAGAGCACGTACAATGGTGATCAAATACCCATTGTCGAAATGTCACTGCATTGATTAGCTTTCTGGATGTTGCTACTAATTACACAAATATTGTTCAGTTCGAATACGGTTGCCGGAGTAGCAAACGATGGCGTACCTACTATTTGGCCTGAAGCAAGAAATTCTAATGACGTTTTAAAAGGGTCGCGGTTTAGAAATAGTAAATGAAGAAGAACGTAAAGAAAAAGTGTCGCATGTATATATCGCCGTAAGTTGCGGTTCTTTATAGGGAAAAGGGACAGACAATGTACTCAATACTTGATATTCGAAATAATGAAAGCGCTATCTACGAAATAAAATATACACTACCGTTACAAAGTTTGGAAATTCTTTGTTTTGTTTTGTTCAGTAAATATATAGACAGATATATCAAGGGTGATTGTCATTTACATTTGAAATGTACATTGAACGATTTTGTGATAGATAGGTAGACAGATAGGTCTATCATAAATACAATGGACTTATCCAATAATATAAGCAAATAAAAAGTAAATACGAGCAAGTGACAATAATGCGTACCGTCAAGTATAAAATTACAAACTTAAAACAAACTGCTACCGCTCAAGGACGGTCAAAAATTCCTTGGCGGAATATATGCTATTAAGATAGTAAATTCCGTAACCTTCGCTTAAACTCTCGGGCACTGGTGAGAGTCGGAAAGCTTTCAGGGAGTCGATTATAAATATTTGGGCCCATTGAGACTGAGGACCTTTCGGCTATGTTTAATTAGATGTATGGCTACCTGAAACTATTTATTTATTACTGCCTAGTGTTATATACATGAAAGTCGGAATTCTTCCTAAACGGTTTTTGATTCTTGAAAATATTCATTAACAGTATGTACACCTCAGAGGAAAAATGTTGTATTGTCTGAAATAAGGCCAGCAGGAAGTTGCGGAAGGAACACCAGCAATGCAGCGATGCTATACGCTTTTGCGCGATGAACACATCATAAGCATGTCGTGAGGATAACCAAACAACAATTACATACGAAATCCTGGAATACACCTGCCCATTCATTGTAAAATCTGATTAAGTTCTCAACATATAGTGCATGTTTCAGAATTCTAATTTGATAACATGTGGAGCTGATGCTATTTATCAATTTTTCACAGTGATTCCTCCAACTCAAACATTCATCAACCTCAATATCGAGTAAATTAACTTGATGACTATTAGTCACATTATCCAAATTAAAATCCAGACCAAAATGCGCTATATGAAAAACCATAAAATGTATTTACGCTTGGTTCATGTACAACTTATTTCGCTTGAACCTAGAGCCCACCCGCTCGAAAACCTCATTCTCTTATTTTTATTTTTCAACGTCATTCCCGCCTAATTCCTTATATTTAGCCCATGAGGTTTTGAACAGTTGACGAAAATAAAAAGTAGGACAAGTTTTAGAACAACATATTTTGAGAAAAATCTAGCGAATTAAATTCGACTTTAGTTTTCGTTTTCTTTTGTCACTTTGACATGAGTAAATTAATATATTTGCCGTAAAGTCGAAATGCCGCAACTAAGTCTTTTATCAAAAATAAGGATAATTAAAAAAGTAGAAGATGGTTGATCTGTAGAAAGAATTGCTCAATTGTATAATATTAATCGCAATACAGTATTTCAAGTCCTTAAGAAATGGCGAAACTAACAAATTCTTAATAGACGCCTTAATCGCGGAAGACCTAGTAGTTCTATGCTCTTGCAAGAAGCTGCATCTGTGGTTCACTTGAATGACAACCCTTTCGATAGCGTAGTTGATGCAACTGCAGCTAGTAATTACCATGGGTCTGTACGCACAGCACAGAGTCGGGTAAAGAAATCGTTCACTCATAGGATCAGCACATGAAACAATCGCTATAGTATCGTCAGCATATTATATAAACAGGGTGTAACAAAATAAGTGTAAAACATTTCAGGGAGTGATTTCTCATCGAAAAAGAGATAGGGTCTTTCATATAGAGAAACTTCATTGAAGCATCCCTTGTTAAGATACAGCCCCTTAAAGTGGGTACATAAAATTTGTTTTACAAGTTTTCTCACAAACACTAAAAATGTATTTCTTTGGTTTACCCCATGGTTTAAAAATTTATTTCCAATAAAAAACTAATTTATTAATAACAAAACATTAAACATGTAGAAATCAGAGTAAATTTTCAATATGTCCACCTTCAGTCATTACACATGCGTCTAGACGTCGGCGCATTGAGCCACGTATTCGCTCAAATATTCCTGGAGTCTCTCTAAATACCCTGCACGCATCGATGATGCGGTTTCTTAAGTCCTCTACATCGCGAACAGGAGTAGGATAAACCAAACTCTGCAAATGGCCCCAAGTAGAGAAATCGAGAGGATTGAGATCCGGGGATCGAGCGGGCCAATTCTGTGGTCCTCCTCGACCTATCCAATGATTTGAATATGTTTGAGTTAAATGCTGACGTGCAGCTTGACTAAAATGGGCGGGAGCCCCATCATGCATAAAAAACATATCCCTTCTGACGCCCAAAGGAACTTCCTCCAGCAGTACTGGGTGCACTTCTCTTAAAAATTGAGTGTATGCCTCACTATTTAATTGAGGAGGTAGAAAATGAGGGCCAATTAAATAATCCCCAATAACTCCGAGCCACACGTTAAGAGAAAACATTTCTTGATGGTTAGCTTGGACAGTAGCGTGAGGGTTTTCATCAGCCCATATGCGGTTATTATGAAAATTAATCATCTTGTTCCGAGAAAAAGTACATTCGTCTGTGAATTCGATCGTCTTCAGAAAGTCAGGATTTCTTCTAATCATTTCCAGCATCCAATTGGAAAATTCAAAACGGTTCGGAAAATCTCGCGGTAATAGTGCCTGTACTCGTTGCAGACGGTAAGGGTATAAGAGTTGTTCCTTTAAAATTCGAAATACCGTCATATGATCAACATTTAACTCGAAAGCAATCTTTCTAGTACTGCTAGTAGGTTGTTCTTCAACCAAATTAAGTACTGCTTCTTCAAGCTGTGTTGTTCTTACTTCTCGATGGCGACCACAATCCTGCGTTCTTTTGTCGAATGAACCATATTCTCGTAATCGTTGATGAAGTCGGGCAAATATTCTATGCGAAGGAAGCTGCCGTTGAGGATACATTTCAGCATATCTTCTAGAAGCTTCTAACCCATTCCCCTGCGACAGACCGTAAACGTAATGCATATCAGCCATTTCCTCATTTGTGTATGCCATTTTAATAACAAGTGAATTATTAATCTAACAAATTAAGCACAAAACAACGACACACAATTATTAATTCAACTACAGAAATTTACAAACTAACAGCGTGATACCAATTTAATTGTCAATATCACTAATAGTGGCTTACTAGATAAATAAGTTTCGCATTTTCGTTTTATGACGATGTATCTCTGTAGTTGTTGGTAAAATAATTTTTTGCTGCGAACTGATTAATTTTGGGCAAAAAATTCAAGAGACATTTTTTGTTTAGAATGAAACAAGCTATTGGAAATAAATTGTTTAATGGTAAACAAATAAAAAGACAAAAAGTTACATTGGAAATAAATTTTAGTGGTTGCGTTTTCCACCCCTTACAACCATGGGGTAAACCAAAAAAATACATTTTTAGTGTTTGTGAGAAAAATTGTAAAACAAATTTTATGTACCCACTTTAAGGGGCTATATCTTAACAAGGGATGCTCCAATGAAGTTTCTCTATATGAAATACCCTATCTCTTTTTCGATGAGGAATAACCCCCTGAAATGTTTTACACTTATTTTGTTTGTTCTCGGAACAAGATGATTTATTTTCATAATAACCGCATATGGGCTGATGAAAACCCTCACGCTATTGTCCAAGCTAACAATCAAAAAATGTTTTCTCTTAACGTGTGGCTCGGAGTTATTGGGGATTATTTAATTGGCCCTCATTTTCTACCTCCTCGATTAAATGGTGAGGCATACACTCAATTTTTAAGTGAAGTGCACCCAGTACTGCTGGAGAAAGTTCCTTTGGGCGTCAGAAGGGATATGTTTTTTATGCATGATGGGGCTCCCGCCCATTTTAGTCAAGCAGCACGTCAGCATTTAACTCAAACATATCCAAATCATTGGATAGGTCGAGGAGGACCACAGAATTGGCCCGCTCGATCCCCGGATCTCAATCCTCTCGATTTCTCTACTTGGGGCCATTTGCAGAGTTTGGTTTATCCTACTCCTGTTCGCGATGTAGAGGACTTAAGAAACCGCATCATCGATGCGTGCAGGGTATTTAGAGAGACTCCAGGAATATTTGATCGAATACGTGGCTCAATGCGCCGACGTCTAGACGCATGTGTAATGACTGAAGGTGGACATATTGAACATTTACTCTGATTTCTACATGTTTAATGTTTTGTTATTAATAAATTAGGTTTTTATTGGAAATAAATTTTTAAACCATGGGGTAAACCAAAAAAATACATTTTTAGTGTTTGTGAGAAAAATTGTAAAACAAATTTTATGTACCCCCTTTAAGGGGCTGTATCTTAACAAGGGATGCTCCAATGAAGTTTCTCTATATGAAAGACCCTATCTCTTTTTCGATGAGGAATCACTCCCTGAAATGTTTTACACTTATCTTGTTACACCCTGTATATATATATATATATATATATATATATATATATATATGTATATATTTAAAATAATATTACATGTTTCGGTAAGTATTACCTTTATCAAAGAATTATAAATGACAGATATTAATAAGTGATACATGAAAATATAAAAATAGTACCGGGTCGAGAACTGACACCTGTGGTACACCTAGTGCTACAGGTAGAACCGATGAATAGAAATATCTGGTTATGTTATTTAGTTTGTAATATATTTTAACGTATTGTGTCCTTCCAGATAAGTATGTCCTAAACCGATCGGCCACCATGCCTCCTATACCGTAGATTTGCAGCGTCTGAATAAATAATTTAAAAAAATGGTACTGGTACAGCATAAATACTTGCTATATATACATATCAAAAGCAGCATTGTACACCTAACAACATTTATTACTTTGTACTTATATCTTTCAAAACATCCGTACATATACGAGGTGTTATCCAGAAATTCTCGGAATTTGCACGTGGCTCGCAAAGGGATGGTAGTACAGATCTATAGCGTTAGTTGGTGTAAGCTACTTCTATAATAAATCAGTTCGTCATATGGTACTTTACTAGGTGGTGACAAACAGTTTTTGTGTTTATATTTGTTAAGTTGTGTGTTAGTTATTCTGCGACACTACAATGTCTGATGTGAAAGAGCAAGAAACATGCGCTAAATTCTGCTTGAAACTTGGTACAACGACAGCTGAAACTCTAAAAATGCCTAAACAAGCATTTGGTGAAGATGCTTTAGGCCGGATGCAAACTTATGAGGAACGTGTGCAGGTTGATGGTGAAAAGCGTTCCGGTCGTTCACGGAAAACGTGCGTGGAAGTGGACATGGAAGTGAGTTATGTTATTCTGCAGATCCGAAGAAGAAAAGTCATGGCATTTGGATATTTTTGGTTTGTCGTACGGCGTTTGTCAGCGTATTATATCCGCTGAACTCAATATGCGGCGTATTGCTGCGATGTTTGTGCTAAGGTTACTCAGCATTGAACAAAGATGGCATCATGTTCATATGTGCACAGAGCTGAAAGAAACTGCTGAAAGGGATACGAACTTCAGTACCAGTATCAGTACGACGAACCATTGGTGTACGGGTATGATTCAGAAACAAATCAGCAGTGGAAGACGCCATCGTCGCCACGACCGAAGAAAGCACGGCAAGTTCGATACAACGTTAAGTCGATGTTCACTTGCTTCTTTGACGCTGATGGTTTTGTGTACGAAGAAGTTCTCCCAACAAGTGAAACTGTTAATGGAGAATTGCGATGTTCTTCGGAGACTAAGAGAAAACATTCGACGCAAGCGGCCTGCCAAGTGACGCAAAAATTTATGGAACCTACACCACGACAATGCACAAACAAACACGTCACTTGTTTTGCGTCAGTTGATAGCCTCAACGAAGACGACTGTACTATCCCACCCTTCCTACACCTCAGAGCTTGCCCTTGTGACTTCTTAATTAAAGTTGCTTGACAAATTGCTAAGAAAAGCCTAAGACTAAGACGAAGCACTGCAGGAATATTTATATAATTTACTAATATGGTATTATTTACATCAAATATACGGCGGCTGATCTCTTTGCTCCTGCCCCATTTATACCGCCCCTGACCCATTTAAATCAAAACAATCATTTATCACATCGCATTGTAACCTGTTATGCGTGCCCACAATAGACGCCCGAGGTCGAGAGTGTCACATGTCAATATCAAAATGGATCGTATCGAGCAACGGCGGTGATTTAATACTCATGCTTAAAAGAGATGACCCTAACTCAAATTCATAAAGATTTGGTGGATACATTAGGGGAACCTGCAATATCATATGATATAGTTAAAAGATGGTGTCGTGAGTTTAAATCTGGTAGACAGTCGTATACAGACGAACATACAGATGGAACGTCCACTACAGTCACTACCCAAAAAACTGTTAAAAAGTTCCATTATCTCCGGCTGCAATATCGACGTGTGACTCTTAGACAAATAGTTGAAGACACTAGTTTCTCGTAACGTGTGGTATATAATATAATTACAGTCGAATTGAACATGAAAAATTGTCTGTAAGATGGGTACCACGAATGTTGACAGATGCACATAGGAAAACTAGAAAAGACATTTGCAGTCGTCTTTTAAAGCAGTACAGATACGGCAAAGAATATTGTGTTGCAAGATTAGTGATAATGGATGAGTTCTTCATCCATCATTATGATGTAGATACCAAAATACAGAGTAAGGAGTGAACACATGGATGTCCACTACTTTGGGATGCTGCAGGCGTAATTTTAGTAGATTTCCTACAGAAGGAAGGCACAATTACAGGTGCTTATTATGCTTAATTCCCAAATTACGTGATTCGATAAAAGATAAACGTCGTAGTAAGTTGTTGCAAAAAGATGTTCTCTTGCATCAGGATAACGAACAAGTCACAAGTCCACCATTGATTGCACCAACAGCAATAGCTCAAGCAGGCTTCGAGTTAGTTGATCGTCCGCCATATTCGTCAGATTTAACACCCAACGATTACCGTCTGTTTCCAAAACTTAAAGGACACTTGATTTCATTGGATAATAATGAGATATGTGCGGTAAATCAGTGGTTTGCAGAAGTTGAAAAATATTTTTTCGAAAAGCATTAGAAATACTAGAGAAAAATGTGTTAATCGTGATGGAGACTATGTTGAAAAATAAAAATAATGTATTTGCCAATTTTTTATTGTGAGTTGGTCAGGGGTGAAACAATGAAATCCACATTCGTACAACTAAATTGTTTAAAATAGGAAAATAAGTTCGCTTAATTCAATTCTTCAATGTTTGGTACAATCTAATTAGAAGCTTTTTAAGGTCCAGGAATAAGATGTTCCTCTTATACCTTATTGTAATATTGAAATATTGACCTAATATTGAAAATGGAAAAACAAAATATGACAATACTAGCATTTTCTATTTGTGAAAAATTACACAGGTCTACAAAAATAAACTTTTTGACAGATGTTTTTATTTTGAAAACTGATTTTATATAATTTTGGTAGGCTGATTTCAAAAATTCTATGCATTTATTTGTATCACGTAAGGTTTCTTTTGCAAATATTAAATGAAAAAAAACGATATTTCTAAAAAAAATTATTTGTTTATTGAGTAAACAGGTGAAATACAAGTTAAAAAAGTGGAGAAAAATACTTTACTCAGTTTTTTTTAAGTGAAATCTTTGTCTTTTTGCCAGAAAGCTGCGTTGTCCGGACATTCGGTTGTATATTTTTAAGGGCATATCCCGTTTTAACATCCAGGAGTAGTCCGCCATCATCGTTATGCTCCATCTGCCTTGGTATCGCCGTTCCGTTTCCTTAATGTCTTGGTGAAACCTCTCTCCCTGTTCTTCGCTAATTGCTCCAAGATTTTCAGGAAAATAGTTCAAGTGTGAAAACAGGAAATGCACTTTCAAACTCATATTACAACCTAGACGATGAAAGTGTTGTAACATATTTTGAACAATATTTTCGTTGTTTTCGTCCTTAGAGTTCCCAAGAAACTTATCAATTACTTCTTTAAATGAAACCCAGGCGTTTTTCTCGACATTGGTCATTGTGTTTTGAAAACCCTTGTCTTTGCATAATGTTCTTATCTGCGGCCCAACAAAAATACCTTCTTTTAACTTGGCATCGGATAAGGCTGGAAATGTCTCGCAGAAATATTTAAAACACTGTACATTTTTGTCTAGGGCTTTAACAAACTGCTTCATCAAGCCAAGTTTGATATGGAGAGGAGGCAGTAAAACTTTTTTGGGTCAACCAAGCTATCTCTTAATACATTTTTGCTACCAGGTGTAAGGCTTGTTCTAGAGGGCCATTCTATTTAAGTCCAATGTCTATCCCTTGCTCGACTATCCCACTCACAAATAAAGCATGGAAATTTTGTATAACCTCCTTGTTGTCCAAGTAGCATGCACAGCACTTTAAGGTCACCACAAAGCATCCACTGATGTTCTTGGTAGTTTATTTTCTTTAAAAGAAGTTCAAAATTTTTATACGTTTCCACTAAATGTACCGAATGGGCAACGGGAACCGAGGCCAGCTCGTTACCATTGTGCAATAAAACGCATTTTAAACTACGCTTACTTGAGTCAATAAACAGGCGCCATTCTTCTTTTACATACGGCACATTTCCTAATTTTGAAATGAAGTCAGGAATATGGTTGCAATACACTAGCGGTCCGTCTTGAGTAAAATATTGACATAGCTCTTTTTCGCGATCCCGGTAAAAGCTTGATGTGACGCCAGGTGACAGTAAATGTTTCTCAAGAAGTCGGGAGGCTAACAATTCGGATGCACCCTTTGGAAGGTGCAAATATATAATTAAATCATTTAGTTCGCTCTGGTTAAACACTTCGGGTTCTCTGAAATCTGGTGTGAAATCTGAGTCATCTGGGTCGCACTTAGATTCCTCTGATTATGACGATATGACGTTTTCTAGTGCTTTTGGGGCGGTAGGTATCGGTACATCTCGTCCATGAGGAACTGGTCGAATAGCAGAGTCAAGATTGGGATACACAATTTGTTTCTTATTTTTTCTGTTGAATCCTTGAACATTATACGAACAAAAATAACAATCATCACTGTGATTTCTAGGCTCTCGCCATGCCATAGGAACACCAAAGCTTAAACATTTCTTCCTAACTTTTTGCCAGTTTCTTAATTCCTCAACGCAAATGGAACAAACAGTATGAGGAGCCCAGGACTTGTCTTGGTCACCAATTTTTACACCAAAATAAGCATTGTATACATTTTTCACAAACGAAGTTATAGTTTGCCCCTGCTTTACTACGACATAACTACCACAGATATAACAAAAGTTATTTGGATTGTTCACACAATGTCTTCTTTGCATATTTATACGTTCTAGAACACTTAAAATACGCAACAACGAAGACAACAAGCGCGCGGATACAGTAGCACGACGACTAACACAACCAAACTGCACATAAGCAGGTTTCAACGTTGTATTGACGCTTCTGCGCCGACTCTGTTGCTTTGCTGAGAAATCTAATATTAACCAGTGTTGCCAAATCACATATAATTTCATAAAATCATTCAAAATATCATTTAAAAATCATGCCTAACATGGAACAAACATATTCTTATCATAGGTATGTATATTAATAAATTAACATTTTTAAGATATAGAGCGCTGTAAAAAAAAATTACGTGATAGAGCAAAAATATGGCGTTTTTGGAATAAGGCCCCCCAAACATATACAAATTAGCAAACAGCTTTCAAACATCAAAATAACTGTAGACCTGTGTTATTAGTGCATAGAAAGTAGAAGATAGCACTAAACACATCTTATTTCATTCAAGGTAGAATGCAGAATACTCATTCATACAGTCGATTATTATTGTATAAAGTGACAACAATTAGACACTCGTATTTGTTTAGCAGCAATTTAATTTCAACGTTTCAGCAAATTTTAGCGGGATTTCTGTGTATTTACAAATCTAATAAATAAAATTTATGCGTATTTCTGGTTATGGATTTTCCGTATTTTTATAAATAATTCACCAAATTTATTCATAAAAAAAGTTCATTGAATTACTTTCAAATTTCACAATAAATAATTTGAAAATGCTGTCCAAATTTTTGTTTCGCCTTTTTATCGCAGCTCAGATGCTGTAAGGCGCTGGAAAGCCCACGAGAAAAATGAAAGGAAAAGAATACCGTGAATAACTCAATGTAGTCTTGAGACAATAAACCTAGCACCCTAAGGGTTCGGATTTGAAAGGAGCGTTGAACGACATTTTAAATCACGACGAAGTAACCGACTTTTTTACATCTCGTACGTCAAATAAACTGGATAATGCCCAACCAGACGGAGATTTATTCAAAATATCATTCCTTTGAGTACTTATGTTTTCCCTGAATAAAAGCAGTAAGTACAACGTACACACTTTATATGTATACAGTGCATTCTGGTCTCTCTTCTCGAATCCATGGCAATAGAACCACCGTGTTTTCATATTTTTAAGTTATATCTTTATATTCAGTGTTGTACGGGCATTTATGTCCACGGGTTGATTGAAATAAATGGTTAAAATGTGTTTATCCCTACAAATATTCTATAATATACGATGGGCAAGCTACAATTATTGAGAACAGAGAGATTCATACAAGTTTTCAGAATTTTTATTTTAAATATGTTCAAAATAATTGCCATCAACAATAATACACTTAACCATTTTTTCCTTCCACAGTTCAAAAGCGTTCAGTCAGCTGCCTTTAGGGGTACTATCAAAAAAGCACTTAACGGCAATATCAATCTCTTCTTCTGACTGAAACCTTTTCCCTCTAAAATGTTTTTTGAGCTCAAAAAATAGCCAGAAGTCCCACATCGCCAAATCCAATGAGTAAAGAGGATGCTCTATAACTTTGATTTTGTTTTCAGCTAAATACTGAACCGTTATCCCTGCTGTATGGGACGACGCGTCATCATGATGTAACATAATTCCCTTTCTTGGCACTTTACTGAACACAGTAGGCAAACAATTTTCAACATACCATTTAGCGGCAACTGTCTTCTGATCTTCTAATTTAATTGCGGCCACCAAACACGCACTTCTAAAAAATACTGCGTACATTACTTTTTTCATTGCTCACTGTTTTTTCACCAGGTTTCCTCATCTTCATATATCCAGATTAAGCTTTCTTGGCGAATGGAAACGTACATACCACTTCTTAATCAGTATGTGCGCTTCATCGGCAGTTACAATTTTAGAAATAATTTGATGCCCTCCAGCATTCAACATATCTTGTAAATCTGTCAGACGATGGGGTATAAACCGAGCTACAACCTATTTCAAATATAAATATTCGTGCAATATTGATCTCACTTGCGAGGATTCAATCCTCAGTTTGGACTCTATCATTGCATAGGTAATGCGGTTGTCGTCTTCCACCATCTTCTTCATTGCAGTAATATTTTTGGGATTAACAACAGTTGTAGGAGGGCCAGCTTCTTTTCTGTGTACAACCGAGTTACGACCTCGTTCAAATTCTTTATACCATTTACAAACAGTAGCCAATGATGGTGGGTGATCTCCAAATGCCGATTTTAAACATTTCTTACACTCATCGGCGCTCAAGCCTTTCTTGAAATCATAGTAAATCATTATTCGAAATCGTGATACCTAATTCCATTTTTTCCATATCAGAAACGTATTCTATAGGTTCTTTCTCAGACACTATTCGACCAAATTGCACAAACTAAACTGCATTTCACAGATAAAATAATGCACTATTTAATAAACAACAATTTGTTTTCCATAGGTAACTAGATTTTTCTATTCTCAATAATTGTAGCTTATCCCTCGTACGTACATTTGAGTGGCAAAGTAAATCTTTGAAGCTATTATCTTTAGTGAAATTTGAAAATATTTTATGGTTTAAATGAACTATAGTTGATCAGTAGGCGCATAATATTACTTAAAGTATGAATTACATGTGGTAAATACATATTTAAAATTGTTAATTAAATACACTGCATCAAAAAATTATCGCAACATTTGAAATTTAGCAAATATCTCACAATTAACGCCGAAGAAAATCTTTACTCGGACAAAAACTACATCCTTTTAAAAAATTACTTTTAAAAATTTTAAATTTAAAAATTACAGGTTTTTTAAATTTTATTTTCTAAACAAAAATTGCGAAAATAATCAACGACGAAAAACAAAAACAAAAAAGTGACAAGAAGTTGCCCACCTCTGGCTGCAATTAATACCTTGACAACGCCTTGGCATGCTTGAAATTAAATTTCTTAGTAAACAGACAATCCAACTGTTCCCAACGTTCTACCAAAGCTTCTGATAATTCTTCTAAAGTCTAAACACGCCGTAAAAGTGAACGAATACGCTGTTCCATTCTGTCCCATACATATTTAATGGAATTGAAGTCGGGACTTATTGCAGGGCAGTTCAAAGTGACAATGTTCACTTGATTAAGGTAATTCCTAACCAAGAAAATTTAGATTCATCTCTAAAGAGAACTTTGCCAAATTCATTAAGTCCTCAATGAACATGTTGACAAATTCTAAACGTGCTCTACGGTGGTCCTTGGTAAGGAGAGGACCTTCAGCTGGCACTTGTGGTGCTAATTGATATTCTTTCAATCTATTTCTAACAGTCTGAACGTGAATGTGTTAGTTACGTACGTTGGCTAACTCAATTTGGAATTTTCGTGCGGTAACAAACCACTGTCGCAGAATACACAATCTCAAAAAACGATCTTTCGCGATATTTGTTGACCGTTTTCTGTCTTGTTCAGGTCTCCTTTTATAACTATGCGTTTCATTAAACCTTTTAATACACCTACTGATGGTTGAAGAATGGACACATAGAGTTCTGACAAAATTCCTAGCACCTTGACCACTGCCGATTAAAGCGACTACTTAACCTACTTCTTCACTGCTCAAATGATGAGTTTGTCTTTCTTGACAATTCATTTTAACCAAAATTAAAAAAGTATAAGAAAATTTCACAAAACCCAAAATTTATGGCACAATCTGTTAAATTTTTTTTGAAAATTTTTTTCTTAAATTGTTGAAGAAAAAGGATAATAGAGTTATGGTAATACAGTGGTGACAGTTCTTTACTTTAAACGCGTGTCATACCTTATTTATGCATTTTTTGGCCAAATCTCATGAAGCATTTGCAAATAGAACAGGAATAAGTAACTGAGGCGATAATTTATTTGCGCATTTATTTTGGCCGCTTGATTAGAAATTCTATAATCAACATGTCCTCAGTGTGCTGACGGCGGGGCAGAAATTATTTAGGCTGGCAGTAACAAGGATATTCCGCACGGTATAAAATGAGACTTTCGAAGTTCTGACTGAGCTTCTACCTCCGCATTTGCAAATAATGAAGTAGTTGGTGACCTTCTGTATTATGAAGGGACTACTTATAAATAAAAATGGGATCGAGCTTGGACCACAGATGAGGACTAGGGAAGAAAGAAAATTACTGGAGGGATAATTAAATGAGAGGATATATTGATTGGCGAAGCATATGGAACAATACACCGAAAAGTAGAGTTGCATATGGTCGGGTCGGGTTGAAGGATCTTCTCCCTATTCGTACAAGTTTACCGTTTGTTTGACGGGATCTAGTTCTTTTACTATAAAGCTAAATTCCCCGAGAATCTCAGACAAGGATGGCTTGATGAGCCATTTCGGTGTAAGAACTATACTGAAATAAGACTTGCTGTACAATTTGCCGTGTTGAGGTGACTTGGAATTTTCTTTGGGATAACCATGCAGAGCTGATAGTGCTTGATGGCCATGGATTAACCTTTCCCTAATTCGATGCTGACCCAGAACGCTACAGGAACCCCCCGAGGGAAAGAGAAGATAAGAAGAAAATAAAAGGCAAGAAAAAGAAAAAGAAAAAGTAAATACATAAATATGTGGGAAAAAACGAAAAAAAACAAAGAAAAATTAAATTAAAAACAAAAAATAAATAAGCGATGAAAAAAGGAAAGAAAAGGGGAAAAAGGGTGTAGAATTAAGTTAATTTAGAAAGGAGGAGAGGTTGGGACAAGAAGAGCAAATTGTAATAACTCGATATACGGTCATGTGTATGCGTAACACTTTGCAAGGCGACAGCCTCGCTTTTAATACAAAACATTAACGTGTTATCTAAACACGACCTTACTCCGTATTTGTTGCATACACAAGACTATGCATCAGGGTTATACATTTGTTCTAGAAACAAATATAAGTAAGACAAGGATCTTCTCTAGTATATATAGACGATAGTTTAAGTCATAGGGAGAGTTACAGCCAGTCAGTGGTGCGAACTGTGTTGCATCTTAATAACCACGTTCTGCCCTGTCTGAGTTGAACCAAGTATAATATGTACATCTTGTAAATAATTTTGTTATTCAGTTTGTAAGCGTTGAGTTAATAATAGAATGTTACCCGAACTTCGAGTGTGTATCATTTAGTTCTTTATTCCGCCTCGAACCTGCAACACAATGTGGCCGCCCAAACGGCCCACCTTACATGCCGATCCTCCAGGCACATAGGACCTTACATGGACGATCCATCTTACCCACCTTACATGGCGATTCTGCATACCTAGGGCATAGGACCTTTACAAAATATCAAACACTTTTTTAATGGCAATTAGTATTTAAGATCTGGAAATAAAGATAAAGTTTCATTATGGGTATATTCTTCTATATATCAATTAAATCGGTCGATCGCTTGCTTAAGTTGCTATTCTAGCTCCCATTTTCTTAAGCGTTTCGGCATTAATAATTTTTTTAAATTGTTCATTAAAATAATAAAATGGAAAGGTGTTATTTTCCACAATGTTTTGCAGCTTATTTGACTACATTTTTAAGTGCTTAAAATTATGTTTAAACTGCTTACGTAAACATTATGGCGGTATGTGTATGTGATACTTTTTTGGTTTTTGGACAAAGATAGAAAATAATACCATAAACACACAGCACCATAATTTTGATTGTACTAAATTCATTGCATTTCATATCATAAATGACATTAGGTTTCGAATTTTACGAAACCTCATGAATGTATTACAACTGTTTCAACTCAATGCTGTTGTAATTAAACACTTTAGATTACTTGCTAACTTTAGTTGGTCAACTATGTGAGATACGTGACCACGATTGCGTTTATCTTAATCGGCGCATTAAAATGTAAGAACTTTGGAAAATGGAAAAATCGACGTTTTGCATCTTACAATTTTCACGAGCCCATCTTTTCTCATGTCTATCTCGAGAACTAAAGGATATACCGGACCGCGAATGTAGTATTCGTAATCAGCGCATTAAGATCTATATATAGGTAATAGAACAGCGAAAATCGACATATATTACTGTTGTATTTCACCATGATAAAGACTAATTGAATTAAATAGAGAATAAATGAAAATAAAACTTAGATAAAACGGGTTATGCTTTAAGTATACCTGTATAATTCGTTATGCAATATCAAATTCGATGCATAATGGAATGCATAAGGAAGAACCCATGCTAACGTACCAAAACAATAATAAAAAGGAATATCAAAAATCATTTAGGTATTTTAAATCTGATACCTGACATGTAACTTGCAGGTATGTTATGTAAATTCTGGACCTTCATGGTATAACATTAACAATGTATGACTGGTTCATAAGACAAACAATCTTCTTAAAAGCAATCAATTTCGGGAAAAATCTAGTATTAATAATATTCACACAACAGCCTAAAACATATAAGTGCCTGTAGCAAGTGCAAACAATATGTTTAGAGATGCATTATGATAACAAACGAGAGCTTACATCTTTTTATATAACTGTGTAGGAGATTATACTTTGAGCAAAGAAAAATCTGGACATGGTGATTCAGCAGGTTATAAAACCAATCCACAATAATTATAGAAGCTTCAAGATATACAGCAACAGTCATTAATACGCCAAACAGTGTTGAATGAAACGAATATCAAGATGTGTGCAAATGTGAGGTTAAGTACAAAGATTCAAGATCGGTATGTATATAAATGGTTGGGCGGGGGTAGATACCGATAAGGGACCAATTACAAAGCAGGATTTTTAATTTAGAACGTCGGCAACAAAAAAGCCCCAGTTGAATTTACGCTTAAACATAACTGGTTAAAAGAAATTGTAACTTTGTAACGCCGTAACATGCATACTTAGATACAAAAAATAGAAAAAAAAAAATACGAAAATTAAAACGGCCAAAATACCTGTGCAGCAGATCTAATATTCAAACAAAAACTATAATCATTTTGAAAACAAAGAAACTATGTATCTATATAAAATTGCAAACTTAGTAGATTATTTGAGAAATTGAAATTATATTTACGTTAAGTTAGGTAGATTAAATAAAACACTGGTAGTAAATATAAAAATATAATAATAAATAAACAGAAAGGAAATTAACAATACATGTATTAACATCTTCTATAATATTCATACAATTAATAAGTTTCATGTCTTTGATGTTGTGTCTTCCTTTGCTGAGATAATCGTGTCCCAAAATTTATTTCATTTATTAACTAATAACAGGGAGTAATTTTTATGTTCACTTTCGAAATACAAATTTATCTAAAATGAAAAAGATGTTTAATTATTATCAAATGCTATACCAATTCTTACCAATGACAATGATTTATTATTTCTTAATATTGGCCATATTGGCACTGTTCAATCGATAGTTGTATTTTTCCGATGATTTATCACGTCTTCTCAAGGCTCGTCAAAGTATTTTAAAAAGATGAGAGAAGCTTGCGTCTCAGCTAAAATAGTTTTACATTGATAATGTTTCGTATTGAAAACATTTGTGTAGTCTCACAATATGTGTTATTTTTTTCGAGTTTCGTTTCAAATTTTTCCGTCCGGAGTTGTTCAGAGAAGTTCCTCTTCCGAATGGTATCTCCATTGAGAAATAAAATATATCTTACTTTATCTACAAGCATCCTTTAGCTAGAATACATTTTCCACTACCACTTAACCTTCTAGGTACATATGGAGAATAGTATGTCGCTTTTGATTCCTCTGGAAAAATTTGGGTGATTTTTTCAATCAGTAATTGATACTGCTTTTGCTTCAGACGACTATAAAATATGAAAAATATAGTTTGCTGAAACACAAAAGAGAATAATACTTACTGTTGAGATATGTATGTATATATGTGCTTTACTATTATATCTACCAGAATAGTTCGAGAAGTACCATTCAGAACATTATTTTATATATAATATTTTACAACATGCTTGCCCTTAGCGGATATTTCTTATAAAGTTTGTAAATTGAAGTCGAGAAAATTATGGCCTAAGCTCCTTTCTATATCTTGGATACCCAAAAAGCTTGTAGCTGTATTTTGATGCGGAATTATAGTTAAAATATCAGTGTCTTCTTCAGTACTCGCAGTGGAAGTACTTTGAGCATCCTACAGAATAATATTCACAAGTATTAGAAAATTAAATATAGTAGTCTTTCAACTTGCCTGTTGTAATTTAATATAAATATTATACTTGTTATGAACTTTTTGCGAAGTCCTAGCACATATATTAGTTCGTGTATTTCTTCTTGTGTTAAATTGTTAAAGGTTACTTCATGAACTTCATTATCTGAAAAGTAAGTGATTTAATAAATGATAAAGAAAATTGAATAAAAAAATTAAATTAAATTACCATTCTATTTTATTTATAAAATATTTTGGTCTGTAATAACAAATTGAAGAAGAAAACCATATAGAATGAATTCCAAAAAAATTGTAAATGTATAGGTATATTTAGATTGTTCATTAAGTATTCAGATCTAGATTATCAAAGCTTTGACTATATAAATTCATCGTTTATACAATATATTATTTAAAAGACATTTTCATAACATGCTGGCATTACATAAATTGTATCGACAGATTGAAAGAAAATACATGTTATACATTTTAAAAGATATATGCAGACCATGTGAATAATTTTTTTAGAATTCCTTCATTTTATGAATATACATATATGTATGTATAGCAAGCGCCAATTAAGTTGGCGCGAGGAGGGGTAAGTTCGCGCTGGACTAGAAGTAGTGGGGAGATTTGTATTTGGTATTACGTTCTGTCAATCGTCAATGACAAATGTATTTTCACAATTACTTGAGTAGTGGAGGTGGACGTTTTTAAAAACGGCTTCGGCGCACCACCTCCTCGCGCCAACATAATTGGCGTTTGCTATACATTATTTAAACACAATAATTATTAAACATCAAAATTATTATTACAATATTAGTAAATAATATAGCTGTACACACACACGTACTTACATGTGTACAATCTCTATTTAAGAAATACATAGGTACATCTCATGAAAATTCCTACGTTAAATTAAGATTATTAGAATTACATATTGCTGTGGACTTTTCCCCATAAAAAATATTAAAATTTATGTATTTATCTTTGAACATTTATTTTGAACGCAAGTGTATATTTTTGAAATTTATTATTTTTGTGAAAAAAACTGGTTTTATATTCTAAGCCTACGCGCTTGATTTGACCTTTGGCCAGACACAAGTGTACTCTGAGATAAGAAAGTTGTGTTTATAAAAAGATTAATCTTTATCTTTTTATATAGTAACTTCGGGTTATTTTTGATTTAATTGTGGTTGGTGCTGTGTTAATTCATTACCGATATTTTATACGAGTTTGTTGATCTCGTAATTGTTATATTTTACACTTTCTTACTCACTGTGTCTCGAAGATATATATATATATATATATATATATATATATATATATATATATACATATATTTTACGTAAGTAATATATTATTAAATATATCTTATTATTTTGAATGAATTGAATATTGTATTATTATTAACGTATTGAGATTTAGTCTTAGATCTTTTATATAAATAACAAAGAAGGATTTTTAAAATTTCTAGTAAAAAAATTCTGTAACTGTAAAATTTAGTACGTTGGTATATCAAGGGCATTTTTTGTCACATGTGGGTGCACATGCGTTAGAGTTTTCTTCGGTCTGTCAAATAGTTTGTTTATTTTGATTTTGTTTTTCTTGGGAGAAATTAAAAAGGTTATTTGTAATTTATTATTTTTAATTTTGATCGTCATAAAGGAAGTTTAGACGTATGCTGCGGTCATTTTCATGCGTTATTTTTACCTTTATAATATTGTTAGGTGAGGCAATATTAATCTTTATACTTTATAAAGATTTTTTTTTCTTTTTTGATTTTAGTATTAAATTTTCATTTAAATTTTATATTGTGTTCATTAATTTAATAATCCTTTCTATACATTTTAATAAGTAACTTAAAGACATTATCGTAATTTTTCTCAAACAAATTTTGAATGGCGTCCAAATAAAACTATTGTACTAATTCAATAATTTTCCACTTTTCCGATTGGAACCCTGAGAGGAAAGCAGTCCCATTTTGGAAATAAGCCGACTGAATATCCTAGCTGGATAGATTTGTCGTGAATGGTGGAATAGCTAATTTCCAAACCATAGTTCATAGCAATATGTACCTCAAAACGGTTAATTGATTTCTTATGTACAAATAGTGTATATAAAAGAATACATACTTACATTTAAATGATTCCTCTAAACGGTTTAAATCCCACTTTATTAATTTTTCTTTCACAAATGCATTCATTATGGCACTTCCACAAAAGCAAGGGGAAGAACCAATCCGTATTACATCACAGTCAAAACAGAATAATGCAATACAATATATGTACTATGATACCTACTACGCGATGCTAATAAGTAGTCCCAAAGGAAAAATAATGAATTAATTTGAAAATAATACATAATAGATAAATAAATAATTGGTAGTATTATTATTCTTATAGAACAAGTGAATATGTTATTAAGTAATTCTTATTATGTGATATGGATACAGGTCCATGATAAATTATTAAGAAAAAAATATTCCAAGAACATATATTGTATTTTTCGGAGTATAATATTGCTTTGAGAATAAATTAATTAAGAGAATTTTTAGGCACCGATGAAAGATTTTCTGCGTACAATATGTTTCGGATTTTCGGTTGAAAAAAAAATGCAAAATTTTTGAAACGGCATAAGTCGCTTATTTTTCATAATATAATCAAAATCAGAAAATGATTTAATGTAATTCAATATACATAGTATAATATTGCACTATATACAGGGTGGGGCAAGTGTTTTTGGTTTGGGTAGTACTCGGCCATTTGAAAAGGGAGGGGCGCGCGGTTTATTACAATCCATTCCTCGACTCAAAGCATTTCACTTTCTCAGTTGCCACTTGCCATCATGGAGAGGTGGACGCTAGAGCAACGCGTGTTCGCGTATGATTGTTTTGTTCGAAGTGGCGAGTCGGTGACTGCAGTACAGCGTGAATTTCGCAGAAGATTTAATATCCATCGTAATGACTCTGTCCCTGCCCGAGACACCATCTTACGCTGGGTCAATAACCTTCGAACAGTAGGTTCAATAATGAAAAGAAAGCCGCCCGGTCGTCAACGTACTGTGCGTACTCCTGAGAATATTGAAAGGGCGAGACAAGCATTACTGCGAAGTCCACGCCGCTCTGCACGTCGATATTCAGCTGCACTTTAAATCAGCAATCGCACTGTACGACGGATTTTGCATGGTGACTTACATTTTCACCCATACAAATACTGGTTGCCCAACAATTAAATGTAAGAGATTACGCTAACGCTTGAGTTTCGCACAACAAATGCTTGAACTTGTTCAGGAGAATGAAAACATGTTGTTACTCATGAGTCATGAAGCTCATTTCCATCTTACGGGGGCCGTCAATAAACAAAATTGCCGGTACTGGGCTGACGAGAATCCACGACAGTTACATGAGATGCCATTGCATAGTCCTAAGGTAACAGTTTGGTGTGCGGTGGGAAAATTTGGCATCATTGGCCAATATTTTTTTGAAGAAAATGGGGTAACCGCTACAGTAACATCTGCGCGTTACATTCATATGGTGAATAACTTTTTCATACCTGAATTGTTAAGAAGAGGTGTGGATATTCAAGATTTGTGGTTACAGGAAGATGGGGCCACAGCACACACCGCCAGAGCATCTATGGCTGTTCTTCGCCACCTGTTTCCAAATCGCCTAATTTCGAGATTTGGTGACGTTTTGTGGCCTCCTCGGTCTCCCGACTTATCGATTTGTGATTTTTATCTATGGGGGTACCTCAAGTCACGTGTTTACGAGGCCAAACCCCGTACGTTAGACGCATTAAAGGAATCGATTCGTTATGAAATCTCCCTAATCGACAGAGACATTCTGGAAAGAGTGGAGGCCAATTTTCGTCAACGGCTGCAACAGTGTATCAATGAAAACGGACATCATATGCCAGATGTAATTTTCCGTACTTGAATATTTCAAAATGCTTTATTATTAGCTATGTTGTACTACCAATAAATTTTTTTTAGAGTAAAAACTAATAATTTTATTATCATTCCAAAAACACTTGATTCCTATGCCCCACCCTGTATAACGTAAAATAGTAGAACTAAAATTTTGCAAATTGTAGATACAAATAACTGAATGCTATCTCCTATTTTCGTACATGAGCTTCACCTAATATTAATTCTTACTGTCTAGTAGGTTTATTTAGCACATTTTCATTATTTATATATTTCTTTCCACCCGAGAGATAAGCTAACTAACGATGCTTTAAAACAGCCAGCCCTCTTAATTGGCTGTAATGTAGAAACGACGTACTTTTAGAATTATTATCTCGGTGAATAGATCATGAACGAAATGATTTGTCAACGTGTTTCTAATTAAAATTTATGGGTTTCGTTGTATTATTATTCAGAAAGCTTTGTTTTTAATTACCTTTATCAGGGACCATCTAAAATTTTCATACAATTAGTACACGTGCGACGTAAAGAAGTTTAAAAATAGAACACGCCGACTTCATGAATAGTTACTTAAGTTGTTCGTAATTGAGAATGACGTACGCTTGAAGTAACTTTGCCTCAAGGTCACACTGATACAGAACAGGAGATTGTAATTGCCTAATTATTTGTGAAAATATGGCAGCTAAATTTTAGGCTTTAATTGGCATCTGCTAAAGAAAGTCAAACATATAGGTCCAATATTATTTTCGAAATGTGCGGATGTGGTAGAGTGACGATTTCTAAAGGTACATTATTTCGAAAAATTTCGGAAATAATATACGAAGGGTATTTTTAATTACGTTTTCTAACATAGACTTAAACGCGCTATAAGGAAATCAAAAATTCCCTATTGTAAACTTACATTAGCACGTAGTGTGCAACTCGTGGTCAACTTTCTAGAGAAGTCATACAAAATTTTAAGTAAAAGGTATTGTTAATTAAAAAACATATTTGTTTTAGTGAATACACTTTAAAACACAACTCAAACATGAAATTAATGTTTTGCTCTCTTACATCTGCGAAATGATTTATTAAGCGTTACTTAACACATTGATATTGGTATCATAAATTCGACAACTAAGTTGTCTTCCTCAATAGGAAAACATAACATGGCTGAACATGAGGCATAGTAAAGCTGCCACAAAAATCGTTAAAAACTTTACAATACGCCCACATATACCGTGTGTCCCAATTTCGATGGTCACCATTGGTATCTCGGTTATTAGAAGATATAGAACAATGGTTAAATGGGGAATGTTTTGCAGAATTCAATACTCGCGGCAAATCTCATTTCAAATTTGATCTAACTTTTTAAATTTTGAAAATATTTTGAAAAATCAAAAATTTGCCGATTTCGTTATTCCTCAATAACTCGATAACGCTTAGTCTGACCTCTTTTAAAGTTTTACATTGTTCAGACACTTTTTTAAATCAAATTATTTGATACAAACAGAAACCCCCGATTGTCATTTGTTTTTAAGTTATTACCACTATCTTTTGTTTTTCATATGGCGGCCATATTGGATTTTAGGTTTGTTAGGTAGGCCTCAAAATGTGCTTTTCAGCGATGTATAACATTCGTGAAAAATTTTTATTTATAAGGAAAATATTAATAAAAACGTAAATTAATCTTAAATATGAAATTAGTAGGCTGAAAAATTAAACACCAATGTCAAATGAAAATGAAAAGATATTCTAAGTATAGCAAACGCCAATTAAGTTGGCGCGAGGAGGGGTAAGTTCGCGCAGGATTAAAAGTAGTGGGGAGATTTGTATTTGGTTTTACATCAAATGTCAGATAATTCTAACCTCTGAGCGTGTATCACTAGCAAAGACATTATGTTCCGTCAAACGTCAATGACAAATGTATTCTGACAATGAAACAAAACGATAACCTGTCAAAGTACAATTAGTGCTGCAGAGATAAGTTAATTAAAACTACTTGTAGTTAGTGATAAGTAATTATTGTCAAGTATTAAGATTTATAAGTATTGATAATGGCACATACATATTCAAACGAAGAAAAAGTTGATATGTTGGAAGTGTATTTCAAAGCAAATAGAAACACTAAAAATGCGTGCACGAGTTATGCAGAGCGTTTTCCAGAAAGACAACAGCCACACAGGACAATTTTTAGAAGACTAGTTAGCAAATTAAAAAACTTTGGAAGCTTAGAACAAAAACGAGCTAACTATGAAGTTAATGATGCTGATAGACGTCGAAATAATATTTTGCAGAACGTTAGGAACAATCCCAGCACATCAGTTCGTCGTGTGACACGAGAAACAGGGATTTCAAAATCTACTGTTCACAGAACCTTGACGAAAAACAAGTATCACCCTTACAAACCAACAATTGTACAAGGTTTAAGTGATAATGACAATCTCCGACGATTACAGTTTAGCAGGTGGTGAATATGACCCTAATTTTCCTAGGAAAATTCTATGGACAGATGAAACACGATTTACCAATTGTGGAGTGTTCAATAGGAATAACTATCATCATTGGTCTACTGAAAATCCACATTTGGTAAATCAAAGAAGATTTCAAGTTCGATTTGGTTTTAATATCTGGTGCGGTTTAATAGGTATGACATTTTGTTTACATTTTTTTTATTTTTTAAACTCTTTTTTTCGTTTTAGATAATCAGTTAATAGGTCCTTTCATCTTTGATTACAATTTAACTGGTAACAGATATTTGGAGCTACTAACAAACGAGATAATGCCTGCTTTGAGGCAAATTATTAATTTTTGAGAGAAAACTTTAATGAGAGAGTGATTTCAAATAATGGACCCATGCAATGGCCTGCGAGATCACCCGACCTTACCCCGCTTGACTTTTATTTATGGGGTACCACTAAAAACGAAGTATTTGATTTTGAACCGCCAGAAACTCGGGAAATTTTAGAACAAAGAGTACTAGATGTGCTACGATCAGTAAACGGAAACACGCTACGTAGAGTTTGTAACTCTACTCGAACAAGGTGTCAAAATTGTGTGGAACAGAATGGTCGTCATATTGAACAATTTCTTTAAGTGAATGTGAACTTAAAGTTCTGTATCTTTACTTTTTAGTTCTATAATTTTTTTATCGTTTCGTTTGTTTACAGTATTACTTAGAATATCTTTTCACTTTCATTTGACATTGGTGTTTAATTTTTCAACCTACTAATTTCATATTAAAGATTAATTTACGTTTTTATTAATATTTTCCTTATAAATAAAAATTTTTCAGGCATGTTATACATCGTTGAAAATCACATTTTGAGGACTACCTAACAAACCCAAAATCCAATATGGCCGCCATATGAAAAACAAAAGATAGTGGTAATAACTTAAAAACAAATGACAATCGTGGGTTTCTGTTTGTATCAAATAATTTGTTTTAAAAAAGTGTCTCAACAATGTAAAACTTTAAAAGAGGTCAGACTAAGCGTTATCGAGTTATTGAGGAATAACGAAATCGGCAAATTTTTGATTTTTCAAAATATTTTAAAAATTTAAAAAGTTAGGTCAAATTTTAAATGAGATTTGCCGCGAGTATTGAATTCTGCAAAACATTCCCCATTTAACCGTTGTTCTATATCTTCTAATAACCGAGATACCAATGGTGAGCATCGAAATTGGGACACACGGTATACTCTAAGGGTGTATACGTTGACGTCTTGTAAAGTATTTCGCGATTTTAGTGTTCACTTTACTGTACACCAGTTCAAGACCTTTTGAAACCTAACATTGCTAAATGCAATTATATTTTTTACCTATGGAATTTCACATGAATGTTTCTATTCTTTTTAATGTTGAAAACCATCGCTACTTCTTGACAGCTATCATCGGTAATATTAAGGGTCAAACTGATTGTATGTCCATTGCCAGTGATACCGAAATTTATTGCTAAGCCTGTAAAGTATCGTTAACAAATATCAAGGAATCGCACGTAAATCGTCACTTAACATCGCAAACACATACACAGAAATTAAACGCGTTGGGATCTGACAATTTTAACACAGAGCTGAGAAACTTTAATGGCGGCAAACATTCCATTGAATACACTTCAAAACCCAACTTCAAAACATTTCGCCAAAAATATACTGGTCGAAATGTTCCTTACGCAAATATTATGTTTCTAAGTGCTACACGAAAGCAGTAGAACTCATTGGAAGCCATCTTTCGAATCAGAGCCTATGGATAAGTGTCGACGAAACTATCGATATATTAGGATGCTGTGTGGTAAATGTTGTAGCCGGTGTACTACATCCAACTATTCCATAAATGTAAAAGCAACAAATGCTATAAATATAGTTTATGTGGAAACATTAGCTAAAACCATTCACGAGAATTTGCACCAAATGCTTTATTTGGACGACAGGTACATATCCTAATACGTAGCATATTACTTGTGTGGCACATGAATATATCAGAGACATCTTTCCGGAAGTTGATAGACTTCTATCCGCTTTTAAAAAAGCTTTCAGGAAAGCACCCTTGAGAGTACCTCCTTACAGCGAAAAACTTCCATCTTTGTCACTACCTCCCTCTCCTAATAACTAGATAGGGAACATAGTTGGAAGCTACTAGTTTTTATGCAGAGAATTTTGATAGTTTACAAAATTTCGTTACATGTTTAAATGACGATGCTCGTATTTCTGAGTGCATGCAACTAATACAAATTCCAAATTTAAAAAGTCAGTTTTACTTTTTTTCAGGAACACTTTGGAAATTTGCCAAAACTAATCACTTATTTTTAAAATCCAAATCTCTAATTAAATGATGGATTAACCACATTAGATGTGGCTAATAATCCAAGTGACTTCGGATGTGGACTTCGGCAAGAGTTAGACACAGTTTTTAGTAGAAATCCAGATTTAATAACATTGCGGCAATTGTGTATGGAAACAATGCCACAAAATCTAACTGCTAAATACGCTGAAATAAAAGAATATTTCCATTATGTACCTATATCCAGTTCTGATATAGAAACGACATTTTTTGTTTACAAGGATGCATTTCATTCAAAGAAAACAAATTTTACAGAAGAGAACAAGAAGAGTTCGCAAAAAAATGTTTTTTCAATTCTGAGTTATTGCTGAATTTATATCTATTTTTTTGCTAAAACTTTAACACCCTGTATTTCATTCAACAGGCGTTTAAGAGAAACAATGTTATAGACAAACCCATATTATTTTAACGCGCGGTATCTGCACTTGTTTTATTTGGAAGCATAAATTGGACATCCTGTATACTTCCTTTAGGCTTATGGATTGGAAATACACTTTCGCCACTGTCATTACTGCTCATATTTCATTCATAACCCCTGGCAAAATTTTTAGGACTCCCCTGTTTTACTGCTGGCGCTATACTTAAGATAAATAAATATATTAAATATTTTATTATAGACATTGACCTACTTCCATTTATTTGTCCATTGAAAATTTATTTATTTCGAAATGGGGTTCTATAATTTCTTGGTTTCTATAAATTTATAAAATTTAACTCTCTAAATTCTCATACCATTATTTTTCAATAAAAGAGACATAATTTTCACGTAAATTTGCTAATTATTTTCGTGCCTATAAATTTTGTTCGTAAAAAAGTAGAAACTTTTTTGCGAAAAAATTTTTATACACTTAAGTTATTGATTTCGTGCAGGACAATTAAAACTTAAGGGAAAAGAATATTTTTTAACTCCAGAACAGGGTCTGGATTATTTTACAGGTACACATAAGCATTCTATAATGATGCTTGCCAGAAGTTCGCCAACTCGGGAATAAATTGATTTCAAACGTGCTCTTATATTCCATTAATTTTTATCGTGCCAAAAAGTTTGGACAAGGTAATTCATTTTGTTTAAAAATATGACTTCTTTTCTATCTCTCGTTGCCAAGAAACATAATCCATTTAATAAATTCTTGTTAAGACATTATTTAATAATGGATTTAATAATACCGCTTATTATACGAAATATAGCTTTTGATGTATTTGATAAATAAATTAATTATTAAGGAAAGTTTTATTCGGCAAATCTGCTAAACGAACTCTGAAATATTTTAATTCTTCACGAAGATACAGATTTTAGAACTTTAATGAACAAAATTAAATTTTCAGTTATTCTTTGCATTTTTTTCAATAAAAAAGTTTAGTAGTGATAAAAATGATAACACAGGTCAACATAACTTTTGCTGAATGAAAACTATTGATATTTTCTAATTACTTACCTGATGGAAGCTCTCAAACTAGCCCTAGTTTTGGTTTCATTAGGCTAATTTTTGTAAGAAATCGCTCTTATAGAAATTAACAGTTTTAGTTAATTTTTTTTCGTGCTTTTCATTAATTTTCCACCTAAATATATATAATAGAAATTCTCCAAATTCAAATATATTGTCAGATTTCCTCTATCGGCCTAGGCTTTCATACAAAATCAAATCAAATGTAATAATGTACTAATGTTTTCAATAAAATGTCACAAATATAATATTTCTAACTGCTCTGAGTAGGGATAGTGATTGTTTCAAATTTTTTGTTAGAAAGTTCCCACAGAAAACTGGTGTTAAAATAGCAGCAGGTATTTTGAGGGGCCTCAGATTCGTGAACTTATGCTGGATGAGACCTTTCCTCAGTCGATGTCTGAGTTAGAGAAGTCAGCATGATTGATATACAAACGAATGACAGAAAAATTTTTTGGCAACAAGAAGTCTGAAAACTATAAGAAAATTGTGTAGGAGATGTTTAAACATTTTGGAAATCCAAGGTGAAGAATGGGTGTTAAAGTGCATTTTCTCAACAGCCGTATTGATTACTTTTCTGAAAATCTTAGTGCCACGAGTGAAGACCAAAGTGAGAGATTTCGCAAAGATATTCAAACAATTGAAAGCCACGACCAAGGCCATTGGGGTATGTCAATAATGGCTGACTACTATTGGTGTTTGAAAAGAGACACTAGTGAAGGACATATGAGAGCTTCGAAAAAAATAAAGTTTTCTTTTCCACAACAATAAAAAAATGTAGAAATTTATTGTTGTGGACAAATAATTAACTTTCTTCAATATATTAATTAATATTTCAGTTATTTCAGTTGTCTCATGCGTTTTCATTCTTTTTGTGCATTGTTTTATTTCGGTCTTCTCTTTGTCTCTTATTGTCATTCTTTTCCTATTCGTTTTTCTCCTTTTCGTCCTTTTTATTTTTATAGTAAGTTTTCCACAGCTCAGAATTAGAAACACTTGGAATTTTTACAGTCACTTTCTTCTTCTTTTCGGAATTTATGGGCTCAGGCCAAAATAATATTTTCTCAAAAGACGGTGGAACTTGAAATGGTACACTAGAGGGTACGCCATTATTTTCTTTTAATAATCTGTTGTTTTCAGGAGGTGTCTTTTCTGGTGTGTTTGCATCGAAAATTTTAGTGGTCACACTCTCATGCTCTTTGTTAGTAATGCTCTCTTTGTCAGTTTTTTCATTTGAGTTATTCCGGATGCTGACGAAGGAAGCTGCATAAACAATCCACTTTATTAAAACGTCTTCTTCAGCATTTGATACACAGGATACTGGCCATGTACTTTATGATGCAATGTTGTCTTAGGAATATTAAATTGGCGTAGATTGCAATGCCTCTCTAGTGTCTTCGCAATTTTTTTTCTGACATTCTGAAAAATACGAAACCTATATTATAATGCCGAAATCTTACATACTTAATCTTAAATGTGACACTCACTGTCAGAATTAGAAAAACATATTCAGCGGGTAATTTAATTATGGAATCCGCGACAACCGAATGAAATAATGAGTATGACAAGGATTACAAGTATACTTTGAAAACCATTTTTTTAACCAAGCATAAACAAATGCCTCTCTTTTACTAAATTAGGTTCTAAAGTACACTCACAAATGGATATCAACCAGAAATAAACATATTGCAAGTTATATAGAAGTCAAAACCTTACCTGTTTCAACACACTGATCTCTGATAGAGAACTAACCAAAGATGGCTCTGTAAGTATTAAATTAAAAATCATATAATGTATTTCCCTATTTTTTCGCTTAAATTGAAGGTGTCTGAATTATATACAGTGTCAGCGATAGAGTACATTACCTTAGATCGCTAAATTCTGAAAAAAAAGATCTTTCCAACGATGCCAAATTCGTGCACTGTTGCAATTTAGAAAAATCAAGTTAGCCTTGGATTTTAAATATGAAAAAAAAATGAAAATAATCTAAATAATCTAAAAGATACAAATATTTTCTCACAATTTCATTAAGATATGTCGAAGTGTTCTCGAGATATATGATAGCAAACTTGTATATCCAGTTGGCAAATTTAAAAAAGCCCAGAAATTTTCTTCTTGCGTCATTAATGTTAAAATCATGGCTGTAGTTTATACAAATGAGGAATACGCGGACATAATTTTCGTACTTAGATATTGCAACGGTAGTACTACCGCTTCAGTTAAGTAATATCAACGACGATACGCAAACCGTCACCTTCCAGACAAGCAAACGCTCAGTAGTACCTTCTAATCTCTTCGATTAACAAGTGCGTTCCCTAAACCGACTTGTGAAAGAGAATTTATGCGAATCAATGCTGCGGAAGTACTTGAGGTTGCTGAAAATAATCCTGGTGTTAGTACGAGAAGAATTTCTGTACTTACTTATTGAACAAACTTTGACGGCTGTGTAAGACAACTTGCGAGAAAACGAACTGCATTCCTATCATTACCAACCTGTACGAGAACTTCTCCACACGGATCTTCCTCAAAGAGTTTGTCTTTGGGAATGGTGGAGCAATCATCTGGAGACTCTTTTAAGAAACTTTTTCTGTGACGAAGCTGCATTTACAGGAGATGGAATTAACAATTGCCACAACGAACATGTGTGTGCAATCGAAAACCGTCATGCTGTTCGAGACCCACTTCCAGAGAAGATTCTCTGTTAGGGTTTGGGCTGGAATAATTAATAATGAAGTTGTCGGACCACGTGTCTTCGACGGAAATTTGAACAGCGAAATGTACCGGGCTTTTTTGAAGAACTATCTACCTACCTACTACTTGAGGATATTCCTCTTCAAATCAGACATAAAGGCGATGATGTTTTTACATGATGGTGCTCCGGTTCATTATGGAAGAAGTGTCACTAATTTCCTCAATGAACAGTATTCAAATCGATGGATAGGTTGTGGATATCACATTGCTTGGTCATCACGACCTCTAGATCTCAACCCAACATATTTGTCATGTGGCGTCATGTGAAGACATCTACCTATTCAACCGGAAAGCCTAATAATAGGGACCAATTCATCTAGAAGATTCATGCAGCGTTTCATAAGGTGAAAAACAATATAGAGAACTACTGTAATAACTCTGTACCAATACCATGTGTATGTACTACTTTATCAAGGAGATGGCCCCGGCACCAATATATTGTATCATAACGATACGTAGCGTATTATATCAATACGGCCTCGGTCCATTTGATTGCATACACAAGGTTATGGATCAGTGTTGCACACTTGCAAACCTTGTTATTGTTTAAGTAGCACATGGTCGAAAGAGGGATATATAAGACAATAGATTGAAGAGATAAGATAGTCACAATTAGACAGTCAGAACGAACAGTGAGTAAGTTATAGAACTCTCTTTCGACCGCTGTCATATATTAATTTATTATCATGTATATATTCTGTTAAACTCGTTATAAGTGTTGAATTAATTATAGTATATTAAAACTACTCCGAACTCGTGATATTTAATTACACACTCATTCTCGAACCTGCACCACAATGTGGCCGTAAGGCACAGCCACATTACATGGCGATCCTTGCCTGCCACTAAGGCACATTACATGGCTTAATCAACCAAGCCACATTACATGGCGATCCTTGCCAGCCGTTTAGGGCATAGGACATTACACTACAACTGGGAACGAGATCTCCAACAGAGGGTTGAGTTAAGCATTGCACAAAGCGGTGGTCACATTAAGCAGCTAATAACTGCACTGTCATCATGCATTTATTAAAATAAACCACACTAAGCCCTCTAGTAGTTTCAGCTTCAAACCACGATATTTCAGGAACCGTTAGGAATTCTAGAAAAGTGAATACAATCATGTTTGCTTAAAATTAGTCATTCAATTCACATACGAAGTATCTTCATACCTTGGCGGCCACCCGGTATATAGTACGAATAAGTGATAATCCGAAAGCTGGTCTGGACCCTAAGAAATATTGTTATTAGCATGTTGGGATTCTCATGCAGTTTTATTTGAGATAGTACTTTTTTCAATGATATTATTAATTTCGATATATATAGTCATGAATTAGACCAACAAAATCACAATTAACAAAATCAAGTGTCAATGATGACAACTACGGTACTGAAAACCAACATTTTTTTTGCATCTATCCACACGACCTGCCAACTTCGAAATCCGATATTTCAAGAACTGATCGGGGTAGTGAGAATCATTTTTCCTTCAAATTTGTCATTGAATTCATATACGGAGATCTCGGATACTTCGGTGACCACCCGGCGTGAATATTTTCTGTTACCTGTAACCAAAATGACCCAAACAGAAATCATTTACCTGTTCTATGTGTCTATACTGTTTGCTTTTAAACGTAGACAGATTATTCAACATACAGATGTATTTTATTATCGCGTTTATCACTTTGCAACTTAATCATGAGGCGACTTCTTCACATGGTTTTCATGAATGTGTCTCCAGAATGATACTAACAAGCTCACATCGAATATCGCTCAGACGAGCGGACTTTCGTTTATATATTTACTAGCTGACCCGGCGAACTTCGTACCGCCTAACAGTCAACTTTTAGCTAAACTTAATTTAGGATTTTATTAACGTAATAAAATTAATAAAAAAAATTTTAAGTTGAATAGTTTAATAGGGTAATATATATAAAGAACATAAAAATTCAATAAATGTACAAAATCAAGTATTTAAATGACGTGTCGCCATATTTCCTATGAAGAATATTTGCAAGAATTTATGCTGTGCATCTTCAAGAGATTGCAATAATCCAATTTGATTGTGAATCTGGCCTTGAATCTGCAAAGTCGAAAGCGAAGTCAGTATTACTGTTTTATAATCACAAATTTTTTAAAATGTCAACATGCCTTATTTGTTTTAGAGACAAATACAGAGACCTAACAAAACTTTTCCACTTATTATTGAATCTACATTTGAAGAATTTTTTATCTTAAATTTTATCTTTTAAAGAAAATGAACATTTATTCTCTTCAAAATAAATTACCTAGAAAATCGGATTAAATTCGTGTTCTTCGATAATGTCTGCCCCAAATGAAGTCTATTGAAAACAGCCATTTTATTTTTGAATGTTCTCTAGAAAATGTCGTTATTCTGGTGTTTCGCCGCGAAGCAATGAGTGAAATGACTCAGGTGGCGGAGTCAATAATGTCAACTCCACTTTGCCATTAAGGGAGCACAATCCAGGCGTTCCTCCTGAAAACTTCAATGCGCGACAATGTTCGCAAACAGTGTCCATTGGACTAATGCGAACGAAAGGATGCGAGCTGTAATCAATTGTGCAATCCTATAGAAACGCTGCTCGATTCAAATCAACACTTGAAGCATTTCTTCTTGCGCGTCGAAGATTATCTCGTTGTTGATCTGTGCGATAAGCTCGACGATTTCTCATTGCCAACCGAGCCGTTTCACGGGCTGCATCTCTTTGCTCTTGTGTTTGAGAAGCACGAAGTCGGGCCATTCTAACGCGGCGCTCATCCCGTGTGATTTCTTGTTCTTCTTCAGTGGATTGATTCGCAATGTTCCGAAACCTAATTGCATTACGGCCTTGTTGCGAAAGATTAGATTTTTTGGGTTGCGGCATCGTTAATAATAATACTCGTACAATAGAATTTATTAATAACACTCGCACAAAACAAACAAATCGACCCGTAACCTTAAATACTGTTTTCAAAGCAAATCATAGCCAACATGAAGCAAAAAAAAATTACATTTTAATGTCACTGATTTGCAATGGACATCAACTATTACAAATAAGCTATAAGCGTGCGTGACGTAAGCTGTTAACCCCTTCAGACCCATGTTGCCACCGGTGGCAACAAGCTTACTATGCATTGTGATCCCAGGTTGCCATATGTGGCAACAAATATTATACTTTTGCTTTAAGCCTGGGATAATTTTGTACACGTTGTTTTATGTTTGGGATATCGTCATATCGAAAAATTATTGTTGGGGATGGAAGTTTTCATTGGTTAACTCAAGGTCAAGCTTATAGATTCACTTGTTCGCGTCATTATATTGCGTCATTATATTGCATCTAAAGAGTACGGCTGCAGTTATAATTTGTTTTCTTTGTAAAAATGAGTGATTTAATTGATAATGAAGAGCAATTTGACGATTCTCGCTCAGAATATTTGCCAGAGCCCTCCGACGACGATGATGATGATAGTTTGTCCAGTGCCTCCGACTCTGAAGACGATGAGGCGCTTAGTATGGGAGATTTTAATGTTGTAGTGGATCCATTCTCTGTAATTTTACCCTTATTTTCATATCATCATGTGCTTATTTTTATTTTTATTTTAGGATGCAAGAGCGTCAGCGTTGGTGCCGGTTGCCCGTTTGTTTGAAGGTGTTCATCCTGCTGTTGAACTGGAAGACATGAAACATCCCGAGAATTGCTTCATAGCATTCAAGGCAGAGAAATAATAATTGATAATTGGTACACATCTTTGAGGCTAGCAGAGTTTCTACTCACAAAAACACCTATGTGACTGGAACCATTCTCGCGAATAGAGGTGTACCCAAAGAACTGAAAGAAGTCCCTCTAGAAACTTTTCAAACATGCTTTGTCAGAAAAGATGATGTTTTGATTACTAGATATAAGGATAAGAGAGATGTGTATCTACTGACCACTAAACTTGAGGCCGGATATACAGAAAAAAATCGTTACCGGCCCTCCACATCAAGTACAATATTTATTCAAAAGCCAACTGCTATAGAACATTATAATCTAAATATGGGAGGAGTAGATGCGACTAATCAAGACATTGAACCATATGATTGCACCAGGAAAAGTTACACCTGGTTTAAAAAAATTGGTTTTCATGTAATTCAACGCATGGTGTTGAATGCGAGAGTGTTGTACACAAATACCGAAGAAAAGGAGAAGAGTGTGTTGGAGTTCACAAAAATTTTGATTGATGGTCTCTTGACTAAATATTCATCTGGATATACAAGAATCAAAGAAGAATACAAACCAGGTGGAAGCAGTTCCACCAATATCAAGTCAGCCAAAAATAAACACCAGTTTGCGTCCTTCTACAAGGAATTAGGGAAACGCCGCAAAAGGGGAACTTGTAAAATATGTTACCAAACTGATAAAAAGAGAGTATACACAAGCAACTTATGCACAAGTTGCCTAAATGCTCCCGTCTATTTGTGTTGTAAAGCCCATTTCGATCAGTTTCATGACTATTGAAATGAAATAGTACCTACCTATATTGTACTTTCTGGTCCCATAATAAATGTTTCTTCACACATCTCCGCCACTGTCTTTATTATGTCTTCGGTTTTGATCATGTTTTTTCCCTAATTATTCAGAAGTAAGCTATATTTGTAAAAACTAGTCATGCATCGTTATATTTAGCAAAGCAAAAAGTTTTTGTTTATTGCCTTAAAATGACCCAGGTAGCGCCGCCTATGGAATATTTTTCAATGTCTTTTTTGTAAAATAACTATTTAGGCATAGTGTAATAATTTTCAATGCAAAAACTTCAACGAAACGGAAGACCATTTTTTAACCAAATCTGGTATAATATCGTCGAGTTGCATAACCGGCCTGGGCGCGAAGGGGTTAATTGCGGAAGATGGCGGAGTTCCTAACCTAATTTATTTAAAATCAGAGATCATTAAAGTCGGTCCAGGCCGTTCTTGAGTTATAAATGGTGTAACTAACCCGACTTTATTTTATGTATTAAGATTATTATAGAATTTGTCTTGTCTGAATTATGCAAACCTCTTCTTTTTACTAAAATATTTTAATTTAAAAATTTGAAATTAACTAAAATAATAAAGATATTTTAGTTGTTTATTGAAAATCTCGGACGCGTGAGATAAACGTTTAATTAAGTACTTTTTTATTTTAAATTGCAGACGCTTTTAAGAAACATTAACGTATATATGTATGACACACACGAATTTTACATTGTATTTTCTTAGGTACTTAATATCATAACATTTTTATTTGCTGTATCCGTAAGCAAAGGAAACGTTCATAAAAAATTTAATAAATTTTATGTCACGACGGACGTAAAATTTCAAAGACCATACGACTAATGAAAGAAAATGTACGCTTCGAGCGTCGGCAGAACAGCTTCATTTTCTTCTGAAATAAAACACCCTCTGTCGGCCTAATTACGACTGAAAATGACGTTTAACGAGCTTCGCACCTATTCTACTTTCTCGCGTTACAGATTCACCGTACACTTGATCTTTCCTGTTTTTCGCTCGAATAAAGCAAGAAAGAGAAACCGGGTTTAGTATAATGTTGAACCAAGTACCTAACTGGATGACGTATGAAATATACCTTATATACATAAAATTTATGTTTTTAATTTATAAATAATGTTTATAATATAAACCTAAATAACTTAAATTTAAAACGGTTAAGATGTAAAATCGAAAGGTAAATATTATTTAAACAATAGAAATAGTAATATAAAGTAGGTATGCGCCGGTTTGCAGAGAAAACAAATCTCAAAATAGAGTATAAAATATATAAAACAGATCACTGAAATGAGTGTGATATAGCTTACGATCATTTCAATAATATTTTAACTGTTCCTCTCGCGTAGCGCCACGAAAATATGTATATGTATTTAGTCGAATATACAAAAAATTAGAATTTTATAATTTTTCAATGTAATTTACACTAATTTCAATGTATTTATTACAACAACTAATTAATAATCCTATACTCCTGTAAAAATAATTTAATCTTTCAGAATAATTGAAACATACATGAGTAGGTAAACCCCACCAGTTTTGTATAATACAAAGGTATTTTTAATAATATAAAATATTATTAAAAATCTGGTGTGAAGAACACAAATACAGGTTCACTATTAATATTTTCTGTGAACGTGTCCGAATATATCCTATGGGACACGTTCACAGAAAATATTAATAGTGAACCTGCATTTGTGTTCTTCACAGCAGATTTTTAATAATATTTTATATTATTAAAAATACCTTTGTATTATACAAAACTGGTGGGGTTTACCTACTCATGTACGTTTCAATTATTCTGATACATTACACATGCGGTTAAGCCGTAGTATGAGTGAAGGCACAAACAAAATGCAGTTTTCTAGAGAGTTTGGCTGTGCTAACCTTTGGAAGGGCGTCGTTACTTCACATTAATTATGTGGACGGTATGCGAGGTACTTCGGCTGTCTGACAACAGGTAGCGCCGAATTTACTTCTGCGCTCGGTCTGGATAATTACGGTGATAGGGCGAGGTGGTTCTTTTCTGTGAATGTGTCTGGAAATATCCTTTCTCCAGCAGGGGCGTACCGATGAGCTTGTAGAAAAGCGAAATACGTATCTACGTCTCTGGGGATAGGATATATTCGGACACGTTCACAGAAAATATTAATAGTGAACCTGCATTTGTGTTCTTCACACCAGATTTTTAATAATATTTTATATTATTAAAAATACCTTTGAATTTAATCTTTCCCCACAAAATGTGTTATTGCTGCTTGTAATTCAGTATCTTCATGAAAATGGCGTCCTCTAAGCTCTGAATCACAGTCACTTGGAGCCAGAGCAGTATTATGCGGTGAATTTTCAAATTCTTGAAAACCACATTCGCGAATTATAGAATGTGAAGCTAAATCTGTATCAACGTGTGTTGCAGTAATTGAACATATTTTTACAATGTTGCTCTACATTTTCACTAGTATTGTCTTGTAATCTATGCAACTAACAAGGACAGCACGTGCGTTGGCACTTGCATTACAATCTTTAGGATCAATCAGTAAAATGGCCAAAGCCATGCGAAAATATCGTGGACATCACCTTTCTTGTTTATTGAATGGCTTTTGCGTCTCTGAGACAAGGATCATCTAGTCGCCGCCATTCAATCAACTTATATTTGGATAGGCGATTGTAATACAAAACCATGACGATGGACTCCAAAATTGGTTTCGGGTGTTCTCCACATATGCCTAAAACGTCTTCCATTTTTCGCTAACCTTATTCATAATCAAATGTCATATAGAATTCAGTGAACACTTATTTGAGAAATGTTAGACATTGCTGATAATTCCTCCAGTTTCGGACTTGTAATTAAAATAATATTTAATATCTGTTTACGTTTCAGTTCTATACAGTCTATACTTTTCACAAATTATATTGTACTATAGTCTATGTCACCCAAACTTCGAAGTATTGCTCTTATGGAGATTGCATTTGTTGTTGCCTAATTTCTAACAATAGGGTAATTTCATTTATAGATTGGCTATACGTAAGATATTGATTTATCGATTTGACATTCAAAATGCATGTTGTTTACCTTTTAGGTTAGAAAACTCTCGTCTTAAATCTGCATTTACAAGACGTTCAATTTAGTTAAAATCATTAATGCAAAAATAGGTAGATGTGCATAAATTAAACAAAATCGTTTCGACATTTTTTTTTAATTCAATAATGTAATTTTATTTTGGATTATTTTATAAATATGAGACATTTACAGTGTACACAACTTTCATGTAAGACAATATTATTCTCACAAGTGAATCAAAAATAAATAAACAAATTAGTAAATAAATGAATTAAAATACATCAATGTCTGAAGAACTAGCAGAAGAAGATCCAGCTGACAAATGAATAATAGATTCTTTAGGATCATCCTGCATTTCATCTAATCTTCACATCTCGTCCTCAACTAAAAATTTAAAAAAATTAAGAAAAAGTAGTAATAAGAAAAGTAAGTTGCCCTACCATTCATAACATGTTTGATATAATTTTGCCAGTTCTGAACTGAAACATTTTTATAACCTTCTTCTATGAGAATTGGTATTTCCCTCGTTTTAAAAGAAGTATTGTTGTGCTTGATATAATTCTTCACCTGTGCCCATACCATTTCAATAGGATTTAATGTACAATGATAGGGTGGCAAATGTAATATGGTATGTCCCCTCTGAGCAGCTGCTTCATCAAGCAGATATTTATTATAGTGATCCTTGTGTATCGACAAAATTTGTAGCAAATCGCGTTTTAGTAATTCTTCCTCAACAGGAATGCCTTTCTCACTTAACCAGTCGAAAATCTCTTGCTTCTTAGAGGCAGTAGTTGGTATTTTTTCTTGCTTGCGACTGTGATAAGAAGCGTTATCGATCACAATCACTGAGTTCGCAGGTAAATTAGGTAGTAAGCATTCTAGGAACCAGCTCTCATATAATTCTGCACATACCTCATCATGAGCATCTAAAGTATTCTTTTTGCAGAGAAAGTTGTACTCAGCACCAGTGACAAATCCCTTCTCATTACCCGCATGAATAAGAGCATATCGTTGCCCTCGACCTTTTGGTGGAGTTAGACCAGTACTCAAGTCATTAATGAATGCGTTTCTAGAGGTACTTACAGTTGTGTCAGTCCATGCTTTGGATACAAAGTGTCCGACATTCACCCACGATTCATCTGTAAATACAATGTTTTTCCCTTCGCTGCGATATCTCCTAATGTTACGTAAATATGCATGACGCCATCTTATAATATCATCTCGATCCATCATCATTACCTTCTTGCCAATTTTTTCAAATGAAAAACCAATATCTTTTAACAATCTGTAGAGCGTTGACCTAGAGAAGTTAGGTATAGCTTCTTCGTTACGTACAGCACCTAATATCATATCCAACGTGGGTGGGATATTGCGTAAAAAGAAACTGTGTACTTTACGCCTCACAAGCATTTGTACATGTTCCTCGTATATATGCAAGCGGGTATTCTTGGGAGTGGCACATTTTGTTTTTTCTACAGATGCAGGGGGACAGTTTTCCTTTTCTTTGCGAATGGAATACACAATTCCTTTGCTACAGTCCAAAGCTTTTGCCGTCTCTTCAACTGCCTTGGAAACACTCATACTGTTTGCAAAGTATGTGAAGCAATTATAAATCATAAGTTTTTCTCTTACAGAAAAGGTTTCGCCTTGGTGCTTTCTTTTGCAGGCTTCCATCCTGCAACCTCTAACTTTACATTTTTATGTGATAATAATTAACTATTTCGATTTTACTTACAATAGTTTATATTATTGAATTTGCAGTAGTTTTTAAAAAAAAAGAAGAATTAATACAAATAAAGGGAAAAATCAAAGAAAATCAAACAAAACGAAATATTCACAAAAGATGACAGATCGAAAATTTCAAGTGACAGGGAGTATATAACAAACACAAAATAAAAATTTTCCCCTAGAGACAAAGTGCGCCAAAATAAATGCCACGTCGTACTGTTAAAAAAAGATAGTTATATGAGCATCGCTATAAGTTAATAAGAGAGGCTATTCTCCATAAGACCCAATACTTCGAAGTTTCGGTGAAACAGACTATATATGTGTACAAAATTTTTTCAGCTATGACTAACTACGTTACGTGTCCGTAACGCTCAACGCATCGTAACGTTTATTTAGTATTAAATTAGCATTCTCTTTATTATATTTTGCTCCGTTTCCAGCGAACCTACCTGTATATATATATCGATCGTCGTTTATTTGTTTAATATATTTGGTTTCTTTCAAGTATTTTTCTTTTTTATCTTACTCCGGTTCTTGTTTTTTGGAAGTACGATACTCTCTCCCCGTACGCAGACGTAAATTATTGCTGATCTTGGGCAGATGTGACGGTTCCTCGATCACCGGTGTCTATAAATGTGGCTTAAGTAAATTTTATTAAGTAATTAGGGCCCCATGCTGGTTTTAATTTATAGACACCACAATTAGTCGCTGAGTGATATCTCTTTGAGAAGATTTCGGTGATTTTATAGGAGAACACGTCGACAACTAACTATTAGTATTTTGCAATTCCATCGAAAGTCTCGTTTCGGTAGTCCTACCTAGTGACGAACAATAAGCACCAAGTACTGTCCCGTGTGTTACGCCCCATCGAAGGAAACGCACCAGGAGTCGCAGGACCATACAGATAAGAGTTATTTCTCGTTAATTATCAAACCGGTTTTTTTTTTATTTGTTCCATTGCCGCAAATTTATTCCTAAAGATTTTGTTAGAAATACATGGCTTATTGTCAATCTTAACATTCGCACAGGTGTTTTTCTTGAGGAAGAAATAACCTGTTTCGTTCGTCTAGTTTTTTTCTTTTCAGTTCAATGCTATTTTATGCTTATTATATTTTTACGTATTTTTATTAAAACTATTTATATGCGTTGCATTTATTAAATCTTACAAGTGTAATTTTGAGAGAATTTACTCATTTAAAATTTAGTAATTAGTGTAGATTTAGTCCGCGAATTGTAGCATTTAATTTAAATTTGTGAACCGATAAAAAATAATACGTATTTTTTTTTTACAGGGCGATTAATTATTTTACGCACACTCTTCAAGTGTTCATTTGGATTATTGCTGATAAGGCCATCTGCCACTTTTTTGTCATTCTCTCTTTGTCCGCTCATAATTACAATTAGCAAAATTAGTTAAGTACTTTTTGTAACTTTTTTCTCTCTCTCTATCCGTATCAATAAATAGGGTGAATCTTTGTAGCCACGAAGTTTGTTTTCGATCCTCAGGAACGGAACTGGTTTCGGTCGGCGGGATTGGTCCCTTGGCCCGTGTGCGACTTTTTTTTGAAAATCAAATTTTCAATACCATTTTCCGAATTTGCGGCGTCTAGCGGCATAAAATTCGGTGGCGCCCTTGACGACCTGTATAGTAATTTTCGTCGTTATTACCTCTGGGTCTCCCCACCCCCTGGGCTGAGGCAATCTCAGGAGCCGGGTGGGCTGCTGGACGTTGGCAGAAACGGGAAGGTGGGCAATTTCAGTCGCCCGAGACCGGGTCTGCTCCGTTTGCTTACCTTTGTCTTTTGCCTATTAGTTTTGTCAAGCTCGGCGCTAAGCGTCTTATTGTTTAGTTTCATTTCAAGATACAACTAAAATACTTGGTGACGCGTGTTTGAAACGTTTCAAGCACGGTCACCAAGAACTGTACATCTAGGACAAATCCTCTGTTCAAGGGTACGTCCTGTTTGACCAATATAGTTGTTACATTCACATGTTAACATAAAGACCCCTGAGATCGCCCTTCATTCTATTTTATCTTGAACATTCCTAAGGTATTTTTGTAGAGAATTGTTTGTTTTAAAACAAATAGTTCTCTGATAATCCCACACTATGTAGGAATGTATATACTGAGTGAGCACAGGCGAGTTGTCGATATATATTACCATTAGTAAGACAGCGCAGACATAAGACTTCCTAATATTGACACAGGAAAGGAATATTAATACTGTTTTCTGGTCGCTTGTACGCATGCAAGTTAACTAATGAGATAGCTTATTATATCATTTTAACCAACGAGATAACGTAGACATAATACATGGAAAATCCTTTCAACAGCTCGAAGTGTTTAAGTCACGCGAGATTTGCAAACGTCATTTACATGTGGTAAATTTTATTTACTTATAACAGAATAATTGAAACATACATGCACACCAGTTTTGTAGAATATAAAAGTATCAGATTCTTTATTATTTATTCATAAACATAAAGGATCTTATATCACATAATTCTTAAGATTTTGTAGAAGCAGGTAACTATACTAAGGAATTTCAAAAGATAACAAGATAAATTAACAACAACAAACGCTTCTTACTAAATATCATGGTTGAATTCTACAACTAATTATTAACTAAATGTTCAAATAGACCTCCTTCCTGCATCAAACAGTAGCCAAACTGATTATGCAAGTTTTGAAAAACATTGTTTATCATTTGTGACGTTATTTGTGAAGTATTTGTGGAGTATTATTTAGGTCAATGATCCTCGCGCACAATTCTTGCCTATCTGATGCACGTATATTGCCGTATCCGTTGAATACATTGAATTACTTATAAATGGCCACAAAAAGAAGTCATTTGGCGACAAATCTAGTGATCGTGCCGACCATTTAATTGGGCCTAAATTGCCGAATGTTTTATCAAAACAGTGAACCGCGTTACGAATAGTACATGGGCTAGGAATATTTCTCTTGGAAAAATTTACTGCAAATAAATCCCTGGTCACTTCTTCAGAATTACCGCCATAGAACTGCTTAACTATAAATAGTTTTTCTTCGGGAGTATAATAGTTCATTTTAAACTATATCTGGAATTATTTAAATCAACACACGAATTGGAATTAATGCATGTCACACGTGACGTATTGACAGTATAATGACAGTTACTGAATCTGCTGAAATTTGCATGAATGGTGACACCTTTGAATATATCCATCCCCAGCACGATCGTGCGGTTACGGTATGTACATAATTTTGTAAACATGATTCAGTTATCATCACCTGATGAAGATTGGCGAAAGAATATTGTTGTGTACAATAAATTATTTCAAACAAATTTTACGTAATTATTTAATTTTAAGGTGGACTTTTGTTTTGAAATATGAAACATTTCCAATTTAGAATGTTCATTTATTTATTTGTGTCTTTATAACAAGAAACCAAATGCTTTTCATAATCAAACAGATTGCAAATATCTTTTATTTTTGAACACTAGCATTACATTTAAGTAAAGTATTACCATTTACATTTTTGAAATAATGATTCTTCAAGACTAGGGATGCGATAAATATTTCCATAAAAGATAAACTTGTACTGGGGTTAAGCAGTCAATTACTTAAGGTTTTCTTGAAAAAATGAGTGGGAAGGCCATAAAGTATACGCATTGTAGGTCCACATATATATTGTAAAATACTTGTCTTTCCGAGGTTCTTAAATAAAACCAACGGTAATTTAAACACACACTATATTAACAATAAGAACAGAATACACTATATAACAACTTAAAAACTAGCAACTAATAATAATAACATTTATTTTCAGAATATGTATTTATTCGAATTTATTTATCACACGACGACGTTGATTCGTTGAATGAATTAAATCCCTCTTGAGTGCTATTTATATTCAAGGGAAAATTTCCGCAGGTTCGATTTTCTCGGTTCATCTGCATCGAAATTTTTCTAGACGGTGCTAGGCCGTGTGATACCTGACGTATCGTCGGATGGCTTATCACAATATGCTTATTACAAGCGGCAAAGTTGCTGGTCATATGTATAAAGAAAAGATCATGCATAAATTCTTATCAGGCTGGTACATGTTCATTAGGGTGGCCCATGCAACTCTTGAAAAATTGTGCTGCCATCCCTCAAAAATATTCCAACCGATGAAAAACATCCCCACTAAAATTTCATTTTGATCGGATACCAGGTAGTGGTGCCGTATGCAACTTTAATTCTAATAAAAATTAATTATTACCTAATTTTGCAAATATGTTGTATTTGTAAATGTAAAATGTATTACAAAACAATATTTTGTTATCCTGAAAGCACAGTTAAAACAAGAAATATATTCTGTATTAAAGCAATAATAATTATGCTTAATGGGAAATGGGTAAAATAACACTACCTGTAATCATGTGTACTTTTTCAAATTTGGAGTGATTTATTTATAAAATGAACAACAATGTACATTATGTCATTTTACGATATATCTACTCTACAAGTTTGCTTAAGACTATTCCAAGACCTGCAACGTTTTCTCTTTTTTAACATCTGGAAAACGTGTTTTATAATCCTTAACAATTTGAAGTAAAATTGCTTTTACTCTTCGCCCTTAGTTAATATTTTGTTATATTCATTAATTAGGATGGTACCTTTCTCAGCTGTGTCATTTACTATTTTAAAATTGTTGATAATTTTCCAACACTTGCTGTAACTTTCATTTTTATTCCAAGTTGCTGGATCGCTTTCCAAAATTCTAAAGGAATATTAAATTTAAAAAAAAAAAATTTAGAAGTAATTCGCCTACTATTACCCGTTTGATGCTCTCTTCATGTGACGCTGGCCTGTTTAGAACCCTTACCATTTCCTTCATAACATCAATCAAAATATTTTCATCGAAGAATGATAAGAAAAACATCTTCAGGATTTAAATACCACAAATGGTTTTGATTTTTTATTTTACCACACTTTAGATATACTGTCGTCTATGTTTTTATATTTTATTAATCCTTTATAAAACTGAAGGACGTGAAATGCCGAAGGTACTGTAAACCTGGCTTTTATATAAATATTTACGAGAAACAAGCATATGTCGTTAATAGCTGATTTCTTTTTTTTGTGTTAGTTTAAACTATCTTGAAAGAAAAATATTTTTAAGTAACAAATAGCTTTAGACATCCAGCGTGCGGATGAAATGCTCCAGGACGATAAAATGTCACATCAAACAATTTGGAAAGTAATAAAAATTCTTTATAATCATTTCAGGGGAGTTGTATTGTTAGGAATGAATTTATAAAATCGACAATTTCAGATTTTCAAGGCTGCAAAATTTGCTTAATTATTTCGACTTGAAAACCGATTTTAATATTAGTTTGGTCTATTTTAGGCCAATATTCTTTGAAACGTTTAAACAAAGCGAATCAGGACCAGATAAAAATACACTTGGCAAAATTATTTCGAAAATATGATGTCGACAAGGAAAATATCAAATGTCTCTTTCTAATTGTTGTTGCCGTATTGAAGCTGCACCATTTAAATGCCCTAGATTGGTGGCGGTGTGTCACAACATAAACCAATAATCTAATTTTCTAAATTCCAATCAACTAAAGTTTCATAAACTGTCAAGAATTGCTCTTTACACGTTGAATGCTGCAAAAGAGGCACTCCAAGCAAGTGCTCCCCTTCTAGTAACTAGTAACTAGTACAGCAAGTCTGTCCACATTCTCCATCTTCTTCAAAGAAGGCAGGAGTTTTCCATCCCAGTGGATTATTGGTGCCAAAATTCGGTTTCTTTAAAAGTTGCTTTTAATTATACGACCCTTTCTTTTTGAATAAGTTGCTTACTTCGTTGAAGAGTTGTTCTACTTATAGACAGAGATGGAACATCATGTCCTAGTGCTTATGCTACTGCGACCAAAATACGAACTCCATATATATTGCTTATCCTACAGGCATTAAGTGCAGCTACTATTTTTGGTGTTACAATGTTAGTTGTTCCATAAAATTTTCTCCTTTTTGGCTGTGATGGACCAGGGTCTTCTAGGGCAATCGGTACTTCCTCTTGGGATTCTAGCTTCCTTTCTATTTTACTGTAAATTTCAACAGAGGAACTGCTTTCCAAGGATGAAAGTGTCACGGTTTCCAATTGTTGCGATTTTTTTAGAAGACTTCTTTGGAATCGCCTCGAAATTTTTTTACGTTTTTCTTCAGCTACTTTTTCCCGAGCAGCTAGCTGGTAGTCCATGCCATACATAAACGCCGGACGGCCTGTTTGCTTTTCACTGATTAAAAACTGTTTGTCCTCTTCAATTGTTATTAGCTCAAGGGCGTTTGCATGGGATATATCAAATAAATCGTCCATCTTTTTCCACAAATATTTGTTCCTTTTATTTGGCACTTGCACCATTTCTTTTAGCTGACTTTTATAACGCTCTCCACTCGGCGTAAAGTTTTTCCAGTTTTTTAATACATTGGTTTTCTTTTCGTTTTGGTATGCGAGCTTTGTCTCGAAAATAGAAACTTGTTTAATGGTTAGCGCGGCACTTTCATGTAAATTTAGTTTCACTTCACGCATGTTAAAGAATAAAACACGCAAAACTTGTTATAAGAAGGCAATTTATTGCCAACGGTTTGGGGTGTGTAATGTTCAATTAAGTACACGATACTATCTTTCCGTAAATTTCGAATCTCAGAATTATCACGTTTGTTTTTTAATATCAGAAAGAAAATACACAGACAAACTTAACTTATCTCTAAGGAGGTCTGTTGCATACTAACATAAGTACGAAATTATTAATAGGAGGGGTGACTGGCTTAGCCGCTGTAAACACACAAAAATTCACAGAAAACAACTACCTGTAAAGTGTCAGGTATATTTTATTCTTAGAAGTGACCAATTTAGAAATAAATATTTGAATTACAGGCAACAAAACGATCTGACACCGATCTACTCCGAAATAGCTAATAAAATGAGGATTATTAATATAGTATTGTATGTATCATGTTACGTGATACATACATGGTACATGATTCATGTACGATGTATAGCAAACGCCAATTAAGTTGGCGCGAGGAGGGGGTGCGCAGAAGCCGTTTTTAAAAACGTCCTCTCCCACTACTCAAGTAATTGTCAGAATATGTTTTATTTATGAATACATTTGTCATTGACGTTTGACGGAACATAATATCTTTGCTAGGGGATCATAAAGTGATACACGCTGAGAGGTTAGAATCATCTGACATTTGATGTAAAACCAAATACAAATCTCCTCACTACTTCTAATCCTGCGCGAACTTACTCCTCCTCGCGCCTACTTAATTGTCGTTTGCTGTACCTGTACCTAATATTTTGACCTGCTTGCGGTACGTGGTCCTCTTGTCGAATTGAGTTGAATTTTTGGTGGTTTTATTTTTAATACAAAGGAACATTTTAACCGGTCGCCCGGTGAAAACCTTCAAAAAATTGTTTCACCCCTATACAGATAGGCCAGCCTAATGTGCATTCATAGATTTCCACAAAGTTTGCTTTGTCTCGGATGTGATCCGTGTTGTAGAGTCTGTAAGTGTGCTTCTTCGTTGAGTTTTCCTCAGATTCCCTGCTATCATCTCCGGGACGTTGCTTAATTTGAATTCTTAAGGATAGCAGCAGATAATATGTTTCATTTTAAATAGTTCATTTCGTCTGTGCAAATAGGAATCTATTACTCGAATGAGATTTAATTCGTTCCACTATTTTTATTCTTACACCATAATATTATTTTTAACGTTGAGTAATATAATATAATTTTTAGTGTTCTACTACATTGTATAACACCAAAGTCCATTCCTTTTCTTGTTACTTATGGTATATAGATGTATAATAAATAAAAAAAACATATTCTTGTATATTTGTTTTATTAAAGATTTCCTTCAAGTAATTCATAATTTTTAAGTAAAGAATAGAAACAAAGTGGATACGGTTTCTTATTACAATTTTTAAGAAAAGGCGCACTTTGCCATTTATATCTAATCATTCGACATGTAAATGTAGGATCATTTGGAAATATACATATTTTGATTACTTAATACTATAACAGGAGTGTGATTTACAATAGCATCTTGTTGATATTTTACTTTAACATTCAAAGTGTCACCTCCAAATAACATTTTAATAGTATCAAATTGACCTACTTCACATTGAGGTTCATTCCATAACAAAATTCGTTTATTAACACATTCTTGTAATGGAAAATTAGTAAATTTAGAAAAATTACCTATTTGTCCAAAACTTATAAAAAAATGAAGAACCATGTCAAAAAAAAAATTCTTGCCGCTACTTGGTGGAGACACAACTTCAAAACAATTAATTTTAGGTAAAGTTTTATCTACTATATTTAATAAATCTAATAAAAATTGACGAATATTATTAATTGTAGGTTCGTCTAAGGTTCGTCTAATTCTGCGTGAATTTCGCTTGATAGGCAATCCAACAATTCTGGAACATCTACAATATCCTCCACTCCAGGAACAATCGTGGATAATGTGGGCGTGGTCTTCGTGCCACACCCAGATAAAGCACCCTCCTTTAAATTTTTGTTGTAAACATCTAGTAAAATATCTTTCATTTTGCTCGGTAGTAATGTCTGGCAAAACATCATGAATAAGTTTTTTTTCCTTTAAGAGCTCCACAAACTTCTCGATCGAAATTTCGGACAATACGTCTATTTTCACGTCCTTCATCTCCTTGGATATCTTCCGCAGTGGCATCAAGAAGTTCTTGCAAATCCTATTGCCAGTTAAATACTGATCCTTGACACAATGGGATATGGACATTTCTAACTACATTATTAGAAGAGGTACTTGGAATGGATCCATCCAAATTAATTCTATTAAATTCAGGAGACACTCCCGTTGACAATTCTCCATAGCTTCTATTCCAATCTCTATCGGTTATAGTGGAGGTTGAGTTTCCATTATTGCTTGAAGGTATCTTTATTTAGAAAATAAAAAAAAATTATAATTGTTTAGGGTTGCCGAATGAGTTTCCCAGTCGTCAAGGTTCATGCTTCGGCATCTGGATTTACTACCAATTATCACCGGAGGCATACTCATTTCGGCCTCGACAAAATCATTCAAAATGCACGGTTTATTAATAGTCCTCGCCGGGTATAAACACCAGGTACAATGCGTATGTTGGAGCCTATGCTCATGAATATACCAAAATGAAATATCGTAATAATTCATTACAAGTTCTTTTAAATTTAGATAAACAACCATGACACGATATTGCACATTTACGGTCAATGGTGTCATAGATGAAAATAAATTGTGTATAATTAAATTCGTAGTTGTAGTGAGTTGAAACATCATAAGGTTGTGGTTTATACGCCCAGGTAGGGAATGTTTCCAATAACTTCCCATCGAAAGAAAATCTACCAATGTTCGAACTGCCAATTGCAGACAATTTTTGAAACTTCAATAAAGAATGTTTAATATTTTCAAAACTATTTACATTCAATCGACAAAACCCGTCTGATTCGTCGTAGTAACCATCAGGGTCTAAATGAAAAATTTCTGTAGTACTAGCTTCACTAACAGGATGTTCTAAATTTTGTTGTTGATCGTTTGGTATATTTTGGTTAAACTGTGCCCAAGACATTGTACCTGCTGTTTTATTACCTGTGACAACTATTACACAAAGTGAAGCTGTTGATGTATTAATCTCCTTTTATATAAATTGAACGAGGCCGCTGTGGGTGCCTTTCAAACTAATTTGCATTTGAAGCGAGAGAAAGGTAAGTATCTAAAACCTTTGGTTTTTATCCACAGCGCCAACGACGGCGGGGGAAAGTAAGCGGGGAGGGGAGAGGAGCAAGAGGGGCAATCGATCGAATCGACGCGACTTCGTCATGCGTCCGGATTCGTACGTCATAAATACGTTAGATATTATCTGTTATCCTGGCAATTAAAAACTTAATTTAATTATACTGTGGTATGAGTCATACAACGATACGTCAGGCGAGCGACGACATCACATGCGGAACATATCATCAAGTCTTCTGGACCTGCGTGAAAGAGTCCGGAATAATTCGCGAATGCTTATAGGCTTATATAAGACCTCGAAGATGGAGGGAGAAAGGCAGACGACCAGCAATCGGCAACGGGTATTTTGATATAAATAAATACTGTGAAATAAATATTGAAATAAATACTGTTATCATTAACAATAGTTTTAAGTGTTTTATAGTGTATTTCGTTTTGCTATTAATATAGTGTGTTTTAATTACTGTTAGTTTTAATTCAGTGGACCCAGAAAGACAAATATTTAGCAATATATTATCTTAATTTTTTTGCGTCTACAATTTATTATAAATAGAAAGATTAAATATATAAAGAACGGGTTCCTTCAGCTCTTCAATGCGCTAAGTAATACATTCTATTTCGCATATTAACCTGTGTCTGGCAATTTGCAAATAGGCAACGTAAGCAAGCAAACAACTTCAACACACGGAACAATTTGTGCACGTGAGCTTGTACCTTTTCAACCTTCCATTTAATTTAATAAAGTTTAGGAGGGACCCGGCTGTTCTTTTTAAGCATGGGAGAGAAAAAAAAGCGAACTTTATTCGTTTCAAACGCATTTCTCGCTCACATTTATTATTATCGAAGCGTTCACCCATATCCGAATGGATCCGATACGAATGATGGCGCTGAGTGAATGGGAGTCTATAGACGTGGGGAGTTCGGTTGGCATATAGTGGGCAAACGTTGCTGCTGCAGAAGTAATATCGAAGCAGCAGAACCATCGAACAATCGGTTCTTGATTTTGCACGGGCGAGTTTTTAACACGGCAATATGCTATCAACGAATGAAATGTCCTGAATTATAAATATCCTAATCTGAAATCACTTCTGCCGCTAACTGGCTGTAAAACTTTTGTATTTTCGAGAAGCAATCGAAATGATGAAAACTGGCAGGGCGAACAGAACATTTACGTAAGGTCAAGAGCTGGGAGTGGTATTCCATTCGAATTTTTTATTATCTAACTCATAAATTGAAATCACTTAAGCGTCATGTAATGTTTGAATTTTGGGTTATAGCTTCCTGTATATAGTTACTGCTTTTAGAGATATATATTGAAATGATGATATGCATAATGCTTTTAGATATACAAGAAAATTAATTAATTAAATTTCAAAAAGCTGTTACGCAAGTGGAGATTTTTTCTAAAATTATTGATAAAATACATGAAAACATTTGAAATAAAACTTGTGTGCTTGATATTTGTACCTGCTTTAATTTCTTAATTTTGTTTACCATTTGGTTCAGCTGTTTTGTTATTAAGAAAAAAATTGTAATCAAAATTAGCTAAAAGAATATATATGGCGTAATAAAAAACACAAAAATAACTAGAATTAAATTGTGTTAGACATGTTTGGTTCTTCAATCTTCCCACTAAATACTCTTATCAAATTACTCTGGTCAACACATTTTGTTTTTTTTTATTTTTCTTTAGAAAATATGTACAATCTTTGTTTCTTTTATAGTTCTAATAACAGTAAAAACAACAAACTTATTCTGGCACGTCAGGTTTTGGAAAAAGAATATTGAAAAGAAAATGAAATAATATTAATTAGGAATGTACAATACAGGCTGTGGCAATGAAGTTCCGAGAATTTGTCAATAAAACACAAGCAAATTAAGTTACGAGCAAAATTTTAATATCGACCTTCACAATTAAAAGCATCCTTGATAATCCTCCTAAATTAACCCGTTCAGCATCGCGGTTACAGGTTCCTTGATCTCTCCTGTACGCCGCCATGATGGGTTCCCTTGAGGTGCGACTTCATCGCAGACGATATCGGGACTATAGTGTGGGTGCAGCAACGTTGGAATGCCTTTTATTGGAAAAAACTCTTGAATAATGGTACAAGATCCAGCTGTTTACGGCAAGTTCGGGTCGCACACAGAAAATGCGTGCCCGCAGCCGCTTAAGGACGCCAACATAGAACTGTCCAGTCACTGTCTGGCCGGCAGAAACATATTCACGACCAACGATGCCGCTGATATAGAAAAAAAACATCAACATTGGTTTCAGTCGCGACTTGGACATCATCGCTTTCGTGGGCCGCTCCCCACCCTTTGCCACACACTGCTGACCTTGTTTACGGATCTCGGGGTCATACGCAAAGATTCAGGTTGTGATAACGCAATGTAGTGTGTATGCAAATAATCTCAATCAGGTCACAGCCTCGTTCCCGTAACGCAAGTGTAACGTGTGTTACAAATACGTCCTCGCTAAACGCGAGTTGTTTGCAAACACCAACTACATGTCAGGGTTTGTATTACATTCCCTAAGTAGTACGAGGATGATCTGATGTATATATAACGAGAGTAATGCAAGGGACAGACATTCACAGATTCACATTCACGTTCACATATTCAGTCTTAATCAAGAGTCAGATTCTTAATCAGAATCATGTCCTCTTTCATACTCTCTTTAGATAGACTGTAATGATATTAATGATAAGTATATCATAATGTACATAATCGTTATCCAGTTCTAAGTGTTAAATATTAATTATACGATGTTACCCAAACTTCGTGAGTGTCTTACTTTACCATAAGTCGCCCTACCTGTTATCCCGTGCGGCTACCCAACGGCCCCACATCACATGGCGATTCTGCCTACCTACGGCTTAGGACCATTCTGCCAGTCAAGTAAGACTGCAGGGAACATGTAGGAAGCCGGAACGGACCAAGGAAGGAAAAACCTACAGTGTAGCAGGTCAAATCAAGAAATGGGCAATTACGCGACGAAGGAAGAGGTAATCATCGCTGGCAATGACGCTAACATAAAAAACACCATCGACATCCTTGGCGTAGTGGCATTCGTGGGAGTTATGGTAATATTAACGTCCTGCTGCTGCTACGGTGTATACCGGCACGTGAACAAGAGGATGACGAAGGCCCTCTCCGCTCAGGTTCAACTGGAGTTCCACCGAAGCCAGGAGAAGGTCTTGTCTAACACCCATGTCCGCCCCGACCAATTCACACAAATATACGAAGAAATAAAGGTATTTTTTAGTAATTTAAGGAAGGACAATGTTAGTAATAAGAGTGATATTAACGTAATTAAGCGCAAACAAGCGCTAATAGACAATTTTAATCTTAGATTGTATGAAATAAGGGACAATTTTAATAAAGTAGCACATAGCTTAAGTACCCGGGAGGCAACTAAAAATTGGATTAAAGACATTACCGCGACGTTAGATGAGGCTACTGAAATTTTAAATAGCAGATTAAATAATTTAAATGTAACAATTGGCAACATGGCTGAGAAATTCGATTTACGGACTGCCTCAAGTTTATTACCTGTAATGAACGGTAAAGAAGAAGTAACTCTGCAACTTATAGATTCGATCGAATTATATGACGCTTTGTTAGATAACGCGGGAAAGGAAAGTTTAACCAAATACGTTCTAAAAACACGGTTATCCCCTAAAGCAAAATTAAGGTTACTCAAAACATACCCCAACAATGCCGCTTTAATTACAGACTTAAAACGCTATTTCATTACGAAAAAATCGGTCGCAGCATTAACGTCACAATTATACAATGTGAAACAGGGCGCGAAAACGATAAACGAATACGGCGAGACGGTAGAAGATCTGCTCGCGCAATTATCAATCACGCAAGCAGGCGATGACGACACGTTAGTACATAAATTCCGTTCCGCAAATGAACAAATTGCAGTTAATACATTCGCAAATGGACTCCGCGACCCCAACATAAAATTATTAATAAAAGCTCGCAACCCTAGCACATTAAGCGACGCGATTCAGGAGGCTTCAAACGAACAGATACTCAACCCCGCAAGCAATACGATTTATCATTTCTCAAGAAAAGCTACGTTTAATAATTCAAAAACTACGTTTGATCATGCACAAGCCAAAGACAATCGGTATCGAAGATATAAGCAAACTAACAACGAGAATAGACGAAGAAATTTTCAACATGACAATACACATAGCAATTATAATCAAAATTAAAGAAAGAAATTTGTAAGGCGCGACAAACGCGATAGCCGCGACAGAGTATTCGCTGTATCATCAAACACGACCCAGCGCGACGATAATAAAGATAATCAATTTTTTCGAAGAGTAGTCAACTAAAAACAGATTCCGGTCAACACTTTTTTAACCTCGACGGTTTAACATATATTAATTCATATTTCAATAATAAAGACAATCTATTTCTAGTTGACACAGGTGCTTCGATAAGTGTTATATTTTTAAATTCTATTTATACAAACATAATTGTTGATAAAACACAGAAGGTAAACATAATCGGCATCAACGGCAAAACACAAACAAACGGATCCGCTTTCATTACGCTAAACCTAGGCGAGGCCAAGGTCAGGCACAAATTTGCAGTGCTAGACAATGTAAACAGTAACAAATTTATAGGTATCATCGGTTCTGACATACTTGCCAAATACAACACCGTTATAGACTACGAGAAATATAATATTACGTTTTCAATTGAAGGTCAGCAAATTACATTACCAATGCATTCCGACGAAAACACGATTGTTAATATTCCGCCTCGTTGTGAAATAATCAAATATTTTAAAGTAAGTACGTGTAGCGATTGTGTAGTTTCCCAGAAGGAAGCTGCCCCAGGTATATTTATAGCAGGCTCTGTTGTTACCCCGAAAAATGGTTTAGTGCCCGTAAGAATACTGAATACAAGAGATAGCGACGCGACATTGAAGAACTTTGCTCCTACGGCAACAGACCTTGATAAATACAACGTCTGCAGTTTCAGGTGTAATGACACTAAATCAGTCGAACGCGTCGACAAAGTTTTACAAACAGTAAACACCTCACATCTAAACAAAGAAGAAAACATTACGATGCAAAAAATTATCGCTAAGTATTGCGACGTGTTTTTCCTTGATTCAGATAAGCTTACGCACACGAACATATACAGGGGGGACATACAGGTTAACCCGCAGATAAACCCGATATATTCTAAACCCTATCGATTGCCACATTCCCAGAAACATGGGATCGACAGACAAGTAGAGAAACTTTTGTCCGATGGCATTATAGAAAAGGCAAAGTCACCGTGGTCATCCCCACTATTATTAGTTCCCAAGAAAAAGGATAAGGACGGAAACCGGAAGTGGAGGATAGTGATCGACTACCGCTTGTTAAATAAGCAGATAGTCGATGACAAATTCCCACTGCCATCAATCAACGAGATCTTAGACTCGCTTTCAGGCGCAGTCTATTTTTCTCATTTAGATTTAGCACAAGGCTATCACCAGATAGAATTAGAGCCCAAAAGCCGTCCCTACACAGCATTTACTACCGGCAAAGATCAACACCAAATGTGTCGACTTCCAATGGGACTAAAAACAAGTAGTAGCGCTTTTTCTAGAGCCATGACAATAGCAATGTCAGGACTTAATTATGAACAATGTTTCATATATCTTGACGATCTCATAGTTTTCGGCAACAATCTCCGACAACACAATCTGAATTTAGTTAGAGTACTGGAACGGCTAAGAAAGGTTAATCTTAAACTTAACCCAGGCAAATGCGATTTTTTACGAAAGGAAATTTTATATTTGGGACACGTCATTTCGGCGGAAGGAGTCTCACCTGACCCTTCCAACGTAAAAGCCTTAATGGAATACACGGTTCCTAAGAACGCAAAAGACGTAAAACGATTTGTCGCATTCGCCAACTATTATAGACGTTTCATTCCAAACTTCGCCAACATCGTGAATCCCTTGAACAACCTTACAAGGAAAAATGTGATTTTTACATGGTCCGATGTGGAACAAAAGGCATTTGAAAAGCTCAAGCTAGCCCTACAGACACCACCAGTTTTGCAATATCCAGATTTCGATGCGGATAACATGTTTACTCTAAAAACAGACGCATCCGGCTACTCAATTGGTGCAGTGCTATCCAACGGCAACGACAGGCCAATCGCTTATGCCAGTCGATCCCTAAACAAAGCGGAAAGGAACTACTGCACAATTGAAAAAGAGTTATTAGCCGTGGTTTGGGCAGTGAAGCATTTCAGGCCTTACTTATATGGTCGAAAATTCAAGATCTTCACAGATCATAGGCCATTAGTATATTTGTTTGGAATGACCAACCCGTCTAGCCGTCTTACGAAATTCAGATTAGTGTTAGAAGAATACGATTTTATCATCAATTACGTTAAGGGTTCAGAGAACGTAGTTGCAGACGCCTTATCACGGATAGAGATAGATTCCAACGACTTGAAGAAGGTTAGTAATGGGATTAATGACAGCGTTTTTGTTACGACTAGGGCCCAGTCAAGACAGACAGCTGCCGATAGCACCATTACGAAACCAGCAGTCACAGTTTCCACCGGCTCCAGGGCAGATCACCCCGGGGTTGTGGAACTGTTGAAAAGGCCAGCGGGATCTATTGAACTTCGAGTGATAGACAAGGCAAGCTTCAATTCCCTCCAACGTCGTAACGGAACAAGCATGCGTTCCAAGGAAATATTCCTATACGACGAAGATGCTCTCACAATTTTTATGAAGGAGACTGTAGCTGCAATAAGTCCCCAGCAGTACATGCGCTTATTGGCTACACTCCAGGAGTTCTGCGCAGGACACGACATACAGGAAATATGTATAGTCAAAGACAATTCCAGGAACAGCGACTTCCTGAGAAATTTTATTCCATGGAAGAAGAGAGAGCCAAACGATTTAAAGATAAACGTAATAGGAGGAGTAGTAAGAATTGAAGACTACGAAACACAGCAACTAATCATCAACGATTATCATATGCTACGTACAGGAGGACACGGAGGAGTAAACCGAACATTTAACCAGATCAAAAGGTTTTATTATTGGCCAAAACTAAAGCACGACATCGAATCATTTGTGAAACGGTGTAGTGATTGCCAAAAACACAAGCACTCAATACCAAACAAAGAACCAATCAAGGTAACGACCACATCGTCATACGATTTCCAAAAGATTTTTGTAGATCTAGTAGGTCCATTAAACCAAGACCACGAGGAGAACAAGTACATCTTGACACTCCAATGCGAACTAACAAAATTCGTGGAAGCATATCCTATTCAAAGCAAAGAAGCTGCCACAGTAGCCAGAGCCCTGGTCGAGAATTTTATATTAAGGTACGCTATTCCCGAACAGATAGCTTCCGACCAAGGAACAGAGTTTATGGCTGCAGTTTTCAAGGAAACTTGCTCACTGTTAGGAATACAGCAATTGAGATCAACCGCTTACCACCACGAAACGTTAGGCGCATTAGAGAATACACATAAGAATCTCGGAGCGTATCTACGAATCCAATTAGATAACCATAAAGACAATTGGTCGACTTGGATACCTTATTGGTGCTTTGCGTTTAATAACACAGTGCATACTGAAACCAAATATACACCGCATGAGTTAGTTTTCGGTAAACACAATCCCCTACCTTCATCAATAACGAACGCGATAGAACCGCTATTCAATTTTGAAAATTACGCCGCAGAAATGAAATACAGACTCCAGACAGCCCTGCACGATGCGAAACATAATTTGATCCTATCGAAAGTTAAGAGGCAAGAAAAGTTAAATAGGAATCGCAGGCCCACACACTTTTGTGTCGGCGATCAAGTTTTATTAAAAAACGAAGCAGGGAATAAACTTGAGTCACTGTATAACGGCCCCTTTATAGTAACTGAAACAGACAAGCCGCCAAACATAACAGTTTGCATAAACGGTAAAGACACCGAAATACACAAAAACCGCCTTAAGCATTATCACGCCTAAAAGCAAATACAAATATGTCAGTTATTACAATTGTTAAAATAAGTGTAAATATGTTAGTAGGAAATAAGAAACTTGTATACATGTAATAAATAAGCAACTATTTTTAAGGTTAATAGTATATGTCATATTTTTAGTGATCACCGTACTACAAGAATAAGAAAAATATAGATTTTAGCGTAAGAAAAACAAACACCTCAGCGTTATTTTTCTTAACCCCCAGGAAGGGTGGTGTGATAACGCAATGTAGTGTGTGTATGCAAATAATCTCAATCAGGTCACAGCCTCGTTCCCGTAACGCTAGTGTAACGTGTGTTACAAATACGTCCTCGCTAAACGCGAGTTGTTTGCAAACACCAACTACATGTCAGGGTTTGTATTACATTCCCTAAGTAGTACGAGGATGATCTGATGTATATATAACGAGAGTAATGCAAGGGACAGACATTCACAGATTCACATTCACGTTCACATATTCAGTCTTAATCAAGAGTCAGATTCTTAATCAGAATCATGTCCTCTTTCACACTCTCTTTAGATAGACTGTAATAATATTAATGATAAGTATATCATAATGTACATAATCGTTATCCAGTTCTAAGTGTTAAATATTAATTATACGATGTTACCCAAACTTCGTGAGTGTCTTACTTTACCATAAGTCGCCCTACCTGTTATCCCGTGCGGCTACCCAACGGCCCCACATCACATCCCGTATCTTCTTTTGGGGTGATACTCAAAGATTCAGGTTTACACGACTCATCCAATCTCTGCCGTCGCTCTGAATGCGGGACAACAAATCCTCGTAGATCGATTTTCGCATGTATTTCTGTTAATGGGTGAGAAGTTATGGCATCTTTGCATAAATCTTTCGAATGTTCAATTTCTCCTGTAACATCTTTCGAACGGCTTCTTTGTTGATGTTTAACTCGTCAGACAACTCACGAATGCTTACGCGATGGTCAGACGCGATCAGCGCGAGCAGACGATCGACATTCGCGTTGGTACGAGAGATGACGGTAGCTCCTTCACTCGGATCGTCATCTACAGAATAACGCCTTTCCTTGAACCGCTTCGCCCATTCATACACCGCCAGATTTCAGCAAAAATTGGATCACAACACTGCTTGTAATGTGAGTCACCCATTTTCACGACGTCACTGAAAAAGTTACTTTCGAAAAACACTCATAAAACACAAACTAATCGTACTATCGACTTCAAATTTCGACTGGAACTAAACCTCTTTCAAGACATATGTACATTTACGAACGATGCGGTGTTTCCAGTTCCCGAGTTATAACTAAATTTCCGGAACTTAGTTGCCACACCTCGTATATCGTGCTGTATGGTATCGCCCTGTTTAAAATGCTGCCCTTTTTACTTTTCTTTTATACTGTTCTTCGGAACTTTCTTATATCAATGTCACTTCACTGTTCCACTTGCCCTGATAACATTTTTCAATAACAGAAATGTCTTGATGAAACCTTTCGCCGTGTTCATCACTAGCGTCGCCAAGGTTCGGCGAAAAGAAGTTCTGAACTGAAGTTAAGATGCGAGTGCAAAAAATGTATTTTAAGTCTCATGTTACAACCCAATTTATGGTAACTTCTAAGAAGTTCATTAAAAAGTGCTACATAACTGTCAGAAAATTCGTAGAAAATTGTGAACTTAAGTCACTTAGGGTTTCTTCAATTTTTTTTTATCTTGTTATAGAAGCTTAATTTGGGGTCTTATAAAAGTCCATCTTTAACTAATGCTTCTGAAGTTTTGTAAAATTTTTATTGAAGGTATTGGAACCTACGGTCATCTTTATCCAATGCTTTCACTAAATTTTTCATCCAACCTAATTTTATGTGTAATGGGGGTAGAAGTCGGTTATCAGGCTCAACTAGTAACTTACGAAGTATATTCTTTTGTCCAGGAATATACTGAGCCCTGATTGGCTTGTATTTAACAATGCAGTGGGGATTCCTTGATCAAGGGTTCCACTCACAAAGAAAACAGCAATTCTTTATATCTCTAATTGTAAACCAACTAGAATTGGTAAAATTTTGAGGTCTGCGCCGATATACTATTTGTACATTTTGTAATTAATTCCGTCTATAAGAAAAGTCATGTTTTCATACGTTTCTTCTAAGTCGATTGCGTGGCCAACGGAAATGAATGGATAAAAGTTTCCTATGTGAAAAAAAGATTTCTAACGCAATTTCGAAGCATCGATAAAAATACGTTATTCTTCGGGATGGTGTTGGTGACCTAATTCCCAATATCAAATCGCCGAAATAATTGCAGTATGTAATACCTCGTCAGTTGAAAAATGCTGTGACCGTTCTTTCTGACGATTACAATACACAGAAATATTTTCCATCGTTGGAGTTTAGATCATAGTATTTCTGCTTTAGTTCTTGACAAATTCAGGTTTCGAGTAAAATCATTTAATTCTAACTTATTTATTAGGTGTGGTCCCTCCTTTTTAGATGGAAAATATTCATTATCGCTGGTCGATAACTTGACAGTTGCTTCTTCTGGTTCTGTAATATCATATTCTTCACTTGAAACACCCATGTGTTCTTCTACCAGCAATGCTTCCGAATGAGGTAGTGGACGAGTAGCAGAGAGCAGCCTAGCATAATTAATATTTTTCTTATTTTTGTTGGAAAACTCGAAAGTTTTTGTGCAGCAAAAGTAGTAATCAGTCGAATGTTCCTTTTCTCACGCCAATCGTAGGTCTTGCGCTTTTGTTATCGTTTGACCAGCCTCTCAGAGTAACAGCATAGCTTGCGCAGCAAATGCTTTGAGCCTATGACTTGTCTTGGCTTTAATAGTTAAGCCAAAATGGTGAAAACATAACTTTTCTGTTAAAAGTGTAATATCCTGCTTATGTTGGTTGGTAGTGAATCCTCCACAAACATAACAGAAATAGTTTGGATTATTTACACACGCACGCGACATTATGAAATAGATAGGTGTTCACCTCTCACAAACCGACTCATATTGAATCGAAAGAGCCGTGTGTAGCTCTTTATATACCTACATACCAATTCTTAATTCGATTCGTTCCAAAGCAAAAATGGGCGTAGTTTAAGTGCTTCGACGTAGGAATGGATATGAACAATATTTTCAGTAGCATCTTTCTTATACAAAAGTAACTTTGAAATGTTGTAAAATTCAGAAATAAAACTAATGGTTAAATTCTGCACTTTTTAATACCTAATCGTAAAACGACGACAATTGTTTCGCCAGTAATGTGGCTTCATGAGGTACTTACAGCTAAAGAGCACGTTGCAAACTAAATTAAAGATATTCTTAATTTAGTTTGTAATTAAATTAAAAAATTTTTATTGTAGAAACCGAATCAATTCAATTATTCAAAAAACTATTTAAGAAAACATTTAAAAATCCTAACGTGAATGGAGCAAATTTTAAATCAGATTCGGAATAAGCTTGACAAAGTACATAAACTTCAAGTATTAGTATATAATAAAACCAAACTATGTTGACCACTGTTATCACACCGGGTATTTATTTCGACAAGTCTATTGTCATCTTCATCAGTAACGTTAACTAAATTAAAATATTTTACATTAAGAACGTATGTAATAGGTTTGAATTCTCAAATCTACCATAAAGCATCATATATGAATACAACTATATGGAGTAGGTTAATACATCCGATTCAAACAATGTAGCTATATACACAGTGTTTCGTGAGGTAACCGACAAACTCACACAATGCGTTCTAGAGGTGATTCTGAACAAAAAACATATGCACTTTAGCTTAATTTCTTTTTGTTCTTAGATTTCAGCAAAAGAAGAAAACTATTTCAGTAATGCATTTAATCATAAAATTACATAAAAAACTAATAAACTAATGTTATAACAGTTGCTTGGAATGTTCGCGTCTTTCTAAATATGTTGCTATTCATTTTGTAAAATGACAAATATGTATCATGACGGCGCTCCACCGCATTTTAGTAGGCAAGTTATTGACTTTCTAAATCAAAACTTTCTTGGACGGTGGTTAGGCAGGGGGTCTGTACTAGAGCTTGCACGTTCTCTTTACCTTTCGCCATTGGACTTTTTCTTTTGAAGTTGTCTAAAAATCGTGTTAACGGTAAGCCAAACACGCGAGAAGAATTGATTGAAAGAATAGTTGCAGGGCGAAATTAATTTGCAGATATTATTATTATATTATTAACTGGAAACAGAATATGGCCCAATGACTAGCAACATGTCTAGAAAGAAGAGGCGAACATTTCGAGCAATTGTTATAATGTTTAAAATGGAACAGTACACAATTGAACAACGTGCCAAAATCGTTTACCTTTATTTCTCAAATCAACGATCCATTGCGAGATATAATTTTTTAAAAATATTCTCCATTAATATACTGTATTTAAAATTTAAAAAAATTAATAATTATATCTTAAATAAGAAGTTATAATGAACTCAAGCCCCTTCGGTCATTTTGGGCCATCCTGTAGATAATAATAATTAATTTATAAATAAAAAACAAATACGTTTTTTTGGAAAATCATTTGATTATTGATACATGTACTATTGTACTCATTAATATAAAAAAATGCATATAAAAAGTTAATGACAAAATTTATTAGAAATCTTAATTAAAAATAGTTCAAAATTAAACAAGTAAGAGTGAGTGTTATACCACTGGCGATTTGGTGAAGAGTATCTCAATGGTTATACCTCAGCCAATCTTTCTTTTTCAGATTGTTCTACTGACGATGAGAACTTAGTTCCCAAAACACGTATTTAGAGTTTATTAATTTCTCTTGTGGTTGGGGACTTTTCTTGTTTCTGACTGTTTAAAAAATAATATACTGAAAAACACAAAGATCAAACGGAGATAAACCATTCAATCATATTAAATCTGTTTATATATATATATATATATATATATATATATATATATATATATATTATAATGTATAGAATTCACGGTTGGCTCTTGGTGAAACATAATGAATAATTTAGTAAATAAAACACTTGGTGTATTTGTTTCACAAAATGTATTTAAAATATCTCTGACATATGTTTCGACTTATTCAGTCATTCTCGAAGAGTCATGTAAACTAAGTAAAAAGTATACTCCTACCAATATTTATGCGTTATTTTTTTAAAAGGTTTATTACAGCAACGATTGTGGGGGTGTTTGAAAAATCCAACTGCGTGTTTGTGACCTGTCTGTTGAGATTTATGGCTTTTTTAATTTCTAAAATTTCTAAGAAGTCAAGCCTTTTACCCTTATTACAAGAGTGTAAAAGTTTGAAATTGTTAGCATTAAACAAATGAGAATTTTGAATACAGTGTTCCGCGAATCCCGTAACCATATTGCCATGTAGAATAGAACTTCTATGTTCTTTGATACGTTCTTTTATAGAGCGTCCTGATTGGCCAATGTATACCGCGTCACAATCACTGCAAGTTAATTCATACACCCCTGACTTATCACGCAATTCTGTTTTTCCTTTATTGTTAACTAGAATATTACCTAAATTGCATTTATTTACTAGGATGACATTTAGGGTTAGCAATAAAGTTTCTAATATACTTAATAAATTAGATTTAAATGTCATCCTAGTAAATAAATGCAATTTAGGTAATATTCTAGTTAACAATAAAGGAAAAACAGAATTGCCTGATAAGTCAGGGGTGATTGTGACGCGGTATACATTGGCCAATCAGGACGCTCTATAAAAGAACTTATCAAAGAACATAGAAGTTCTATTCTACATGGCAATATGGTTACGGGATTCGCGGAACACTGTAGTCAAAATTCTCATTTGTTTAATGCTAACAATTTCAAACTTTTACACTCTTGTAATAAGGGTAAAAGGCTTGACTTCTTAGAAATTTTAGAAATTAAAAAAGCCATAAATCTCGACAGAAATGTCACAAACACGCAGTTGGATTTTTCAAACACCCCCACAATCGATGCTCTAATAAACCTTTTCAAAAAATAACGCATAAATATTGGTAGGAGTATACTTTTTACTTAGTTTACATGACTCTTCGAGAATGACTGAATAAGTCGAAACATATGTCAGAGATATTTTAAATACATTTTGTGAAACAAATATACCAAGTGTTTTATTTAGTAAATTATATATATATTATATAAGAATCTCAAAAATAACAGCTCCGAATGGACTATTTTCTTACTATTTCAACGTATTGGTAATTAGGCATTAGAATTCCGTTAAAGTTTTACTCTAAGTAAGTTAGCACTTAATTTACTTCAAACTTCTTAAGAAGCTATTATATACTATAGCGAAACAGTTCTTCTGTAAAATAATTAAAAAATAAATATTAGAAAATGCTTTCGAAATGTTTGTGTTTAGTACTAATAGATACAAATCCGTAGAGTATATGCACATCATTTTGTATACGACACTGTCCAAAATGATTGTAACATAGCTGCCACAAGTATTTTTAGTCTTGGTGATGGAATTTCTTTAGATATTTTAAAGAACGCCATTAATACTTGCGAAAGGAAAACAGGGGTGATAAAAATAAACAAACTGAGAGATAAAATTACAAGGAGGCTGAAGGTGAAAGGCATGTACTGAATAAAATAGAACTACACTACAGTTGAGGTAGTTAAAATACTCAGTGGGAATGAATAAAAACAAAATAGTGAAAGTTGTTTGAAAAGTACATATATGTATATCGAAAACGAAGACGCAGTAAGATAAACATAAAAGTAAAGACCATTAGAAAGACCTATATTGGATGTAAACAATGAAAGAAGCGTTAGACGGAAAAGGATAGAGAAAATTTATCACTTTTGCGTTTATTACAGCAGAAGTCCCAAAATTAGGATGTAAGTAACATAAAAAGAGTCTAACTAACAAAAAGGACTTCTTAAACTGAAATATATTTGTGGAATATTTCTATTTATTTTAATAAATAAGTATTAAAATTCAAATACTGGCAGTATAGTATATTAAAGGAATATTTTTGTACCTCTTTTGTGTTCGAAATATCTAATTTATAATCATTGGCACTCTCATAAATAATCTAAAATTAAAATTTGAAATTAATAAATATATTCTTAATATGAATACGAATTTTTTAGAATGACGATTTGTTCTGAAATTAAGACAAGAATAATGAAATTAATTGTTTTAATAAAGTTTAAACTCACTGTTCAAAATGATGAGGTTACGTGGAAGACAATAGTTATTCGTGTATTAAGAGCGCAAAGTAATATATTCTCAATTGAGATTGTTTGGTATATTTCCCACATAATATAATAATAATAATCTAGAGGGTAAAGGTTTCAATGTAATACATCTTCTGTAGAACGACAAATATATATTAACTCTACGTCGTTGTTAGTTACAATAAAAATACGCCTGCTTTGTCTTGGTATCAGAAATCTTCACTATTGGCAGTCCTTGTCTTCTATATCATTGTTGGTCATTTTGACCAGATCGTCGCGTCTGCATGCTCCAAGTATTCCCATTATATAACTTGTTACAAAATTAAAATTTTAAAATTAACGAATGTACTATGTTAGATTACCTTTTTCATAATAATATTTCATCGGGCGCCTCAGGGAAGAATTTTAGAATCTCTTTCTTCCCAAAAATTTTCGATTTCTTTACTTTGTAGCCGACCGACTGTCGTTCCAAATAACCAACTAGTTTTTTATATTGATTAATGTTGATATTGTTCTTCGTTGTTAATACTGATCTGCACATTGAATAAATAGACCTTAGGGTAGTGATATCATAGTTTTAGATTTTTCAGAAAAATAAGCCACCATCACATTCTCCGTATGTCTATCAACCTTCTTGGTCATGCGCCACGCTACGAAGAGCTTGCGTTGTTTCATATATTTCTATATTGATTTTTGGGACAAGAAATTAAGGGTGCCATCTCTTGTTGCGCTTACAATTTTATATGGTGTACAAGAAAACTCGCCTTTCTCAATTTTCATTTTAATATGTTCGCTCAAACAACGCCAACACAATAACACAAACTGGCACAGTGGTTGGCAAAATTAGCCGTCACGAGAAGCCTGGCAGATATGAAACGTCGAAATCGATTGTTATTTAAAGAATGGAATATAAAGTGAAGTAGAGAAATATTTTGAATTTATAAAAAAAAATATTTTTTATATTGTCGCTATCGGCTATCACTCATATTTAAAATCAATAAGAAGTTCCAACATATTCTTATACTTTGAGATAGTTTGTTATGTTCGAAAGGACGCCTCGATTGGAATAAAAACTTGAGACGATGCGGTGTACACAAGTAAAGCGACTATAGCGCGCACCGATGGATACAAATACACACACACACACGTAAAAGCGGCGATCGCCTAGTGTATAGCTTGTAGGGATCGCGGAGAGAGGGGGCGCCAGCATACACACAGGTTATAGCGTACACCGATATACACGCACACACGGTATACGCGCTACAGAGTGATGGGAGCGCCAGCGGTATGGCGAAGACAGTGAAGCGCTGACTCAGCGGTCATCCCGTGATCCCGTGATGGGATTCAAGAGTCGAGTTTATCCCCGTGGCGCGCCATTAGATGTTTCATTAAAAAAAAAAATCGGAGAGAGAGGATTTTTCCAATTTTGTTGTTTTAAAGTGGCAATGTTATAGTTATCGGAAAACGCTAACTTTTCATCGTCAACTACGAGCGCAAATGGCTATTTTGGATACCGATTGTAGAAAAAAATATTTTATCCGTAGTAAATCATTTATAGAAAACTGACAAGTTAAAGCCAGAAATAGGAAAATTATTGTATTTATCACGCAATGATGTAAGAAATATTGTGTAACTGTCCAAATTTAGGCGTTCCATTGTCTCAAAGTCTCGATATGTGAAGAAGAGTATAATTGTACACATAAACAAATCGTTTTTGATAAGTTATTTGAAAATATCGGTACTAATTATGGGCGACTGAGTGTAGTATGGAATAAATCAATTGAATGAAAAACATGTTTTAAGATTTACTTGTTACAGAGAAACTCTAAGTTAAGATAGTTAATTGACGAAGGAGAGACTTGTTGAAACTTCATTATAACGCTAAGAAATAAGTATTAAACTTCTAGTTTCCAAATTTTTTTTATTGTAAATTCACTACAATATTGTTTCGCCATACAATGGCTTCATCAGGTGGATGAAATACTGAATTGACTTGAAATGACTTAATTTAAAATTTTCTTAGCGTTTCAGATAATTCTAAATATAATATCATTCTTAGTGCGAATATTATAGCATATTTACCAATAAATGCATATTTCTTAAAATAAATGCATATAATTTGTATAATTGAGTACATTTCGTAATTTTTTAAATTTCAATAATTTAAGTCTACATCTGATCGGCCGCTTCCAAGAAATGCTGCCTATGAAATTGGAACACGTGCCTACATGGTTTTAGTTGCCGATCAGACCAATAAAAAAATATAATTTATGCATTGGCATGCAACAACAGTAACAACACTATAAATATTATAGTTTTTCGCACAACGTCAGTGTCTTTGGCAGGCTCAACAGCTACATTTCTGCTTTCTTCTCTCTCTGCATCTTACTACTGACGGGAAAGCCATTTTTTTGCCAAATCTGTTCCAAACACGTAAGTTAATTAAATAATTCAATATCTGTTGTAAGATTAGATTAGATGTTAAATTGTTATTGTCGACCAGCACAAATTCGCATTAAGAAAATGCAAAAAAGCAGAAGATGCCTTTAAGACAATTATTTTTAGGTGAAAGTCAACAATAAGTGTAAGATTATTTTGTTTTTGAGATATGTAATGCATTTTTGGCAGCGAATATACCGTAAAATCCTAAGTTTAATTCATTTTTGGAAAAATATCGCAAACGGAAAATTACAAATGAGTCTAGGTTACGTAAAATTATTTAAACAAATGCTATGATTTAGTAAGTTTCATTAAGTGGAAGCGGTATACCAGTATTACAATTTTCCTTTTCCAGCAAATACGAAAGATCAGTAACGATATTGGTACAAGTGATATTTAGATTTCAGTTGACGAAACAACTGATGTACGGTGAAATGCCGTAGCAAATTTGAATGTTGGAACTCTTAAGGCAGGTCATTTTTTCAAACCATATCTTCTTACATCAAAATTTTTAGAGAGAAATAATTCTAACACTATTTTAGCCAAGAATCCTGGATTTTCCCTTTTGTACGAAATATCCCAAGTATTGAATGGCTCTAGTTCGAATGACTGCACCAAAGCAGTAGAAAAGTTACCACAGTACAAATACGCACCAATAACAACTTGTGATGTCGGATGATTCTTTTCACATTACAAAAATATTGTCTGACAGGAGTCAAAATTTTACTCCAGAAAATTTAGAAAAATATCTTGTTTGCCATTTTAATAATAATTCAATCAAAATTGTATTTACTTTATCAACATTAAAAATATGTTTAGAGCTCATGTCCTGTATTAATTTTTTTCTGATATCAGTCTTAAATAAAAAAAGAGAGTAATTTTTTAATGCATATTTTCCATTTCATTATGAAACAGACATGTAAATAATTTACACATCTGTAACTGTATCATGGACAATACACCTCGTATTTTCGGCATTAACTTCTGCTTAAGACATATGTTTCTGCCATCTATAGGCGTCGTCAGTTAAGCTAGTGAAGCAATGTATACAAATGATACAAATCTTTATAAATAGATCTGTATCTGTATATAACATCAATCCGAAATCCCTACTAGATAAAGCAAATTTCATCCTATAAGGTGGCACTTATCTAATAAGTGACATCTGACGGACGAAAGAGACTTTGCCGGAAAAGGGACCTTTCGTTTTGACCAGCTATGCTGATACAGAACACTAAACAATACAGGTAGTCCATTAACAACTAGCCGGATGGCGGTAAATATACAAAAAGGTTTTAAATATATTTATACGTTAATTGCACGTATAACGCTTTTGCTTCATTATGAAACAGACATGTAAATAATTTACACATCTTACATTTACATGTCTTAAGCAGAAGTTAATGCCGAAAATACGAGGTGTATTGTCCATGATACAGTTACAGATGTGTAAATTATTTACATGTCTGTTTCATAATGAAACAAAAGCGTTATACGTGCAATTAACGTATAGATATATTTAAAATCTTTTTGTATATTTACCGCCATCTGGCTAGTTGTTAATGGACTACCTGTATGGTTTCGTCTTCTTTATCAGCATAGCTGGTCAAAACGAAAGGTTCCTTTTCCGGCAAAGTCTCTTTCGTCCGTCAGATGTCACTTATTAAATAAGTGCCACCTTACAGGATGAAATTTGCTTTATCTAGTAGGGATTTCGGATTAATGTTATATACAGATACAGATCTATTTATAAAGATTTGTATCATTTGTATACATTGCTTCACTAGCTTAACTGACGACGCCTATAGATGGCAGAATCATATGTCTTAAGCAGAAGTTAATGCCGAAAATACGAGGTGTATTGTCCATGATACAGTTACAGATTTGTAAATTATTTACATGTTCTGTTTCATAATGAAACAAAAGCGTTATACGTGCAATTAACGTATAGATATATTTAAAACCTTTTTGTACATATTTTCCATGTTCAAATGCATATTTTGCCTATTTAAATGCAAATTTTATATTTTTACTTGCATATTTTAAAATTTTTAGTGCATATAAATCCGGCCTCTATTTATAACACACAAACCAAAAAGAAAAGAAAATTAGGTGGGTTAAAAACTATAAATACTGATATTTTGAATAATGTATATAGGTATTGAAGTGAATTGGGGTTTCTGATTACTTAACAGGTGTTAAGAGTTAAAGTTCCCGTAATCGTTATGGTGTGGAGTGAATGTCTGCAAAAAATATTTTTTCGATTCTAACTTATGGCGAAATTTATATTTTTTTAAGTAAAATTTCAATACCCTGTATCACAGTCGTCAAGCGTTTAAGAGTTAAAATGATATAGACAAGCCTACATTATTTTTGCATAAGGTACTCGCGCACGGATTGTTTTAAAACATAAATGAGACGCCCAGTAACAGTATAAATCGCGTAATAACGGAAACCAGTTTCTTTGACAATAGTATGTAATGTATATACATAATATATAATTTAGTTTACAATATTCCCATCCAGGGCACAACTGTAATATATGTAAACACAATGAACAAAACCTAAATATTAAAAGTATTTAGCGACAACCATTTAATGCTAATGTTTATAACAGCAGCTCCCATAATTGAACTCGAATATTTAGGGGCATAATTTTTTTAATTTCATTTTTCTATAGAAGATTGATATAACCAATTCACGAAATAATACTCGACAAACAAAAATGGAAAAACTTATCGTATTCGTGTTTAAAATATATTCCGTTCCGATGTCTGTACTGAAGTGGGTATAATCCGAATTGGAAAATCCTGTTACAATCTTCGGTCGTGGAACGGGATAATCTACTTGAGTGCGGATTCATTTTAAACGATTTACCACGAGTAGTTTTTCAGTTTCCGTTTAATTTGAAGCGTAAGCGATTTTACGTGAAAACTTGCCTACGTTTAATGCTAGCGAGGAAAAAAACTGAATGATAAGAAGGGATGTCACTTCGATTGTCGACAACAATGACAAACCGAAAGTAAACCGGATCAAAAAGGAAATCCAATCTGTCATATTGCTTCTCTAACTTCAAAAAAAATTTCACCATATATTTCCGCCGGCTAAAGAGGTGATTTTAGGATTTGATTTATGTTGTTTCTTATCAACTATAAGCATATAATATATTTTATGTCTCCCAGAAATTGTTTAACAGTAAAAAGAAATTAAAAACATTAGAAGTTTTCTATGGCGAAATTTTAATCTTTTTGCAGACTTTCTAAATTAAATTTGATTTAAAACAAAAGTATTTTTAATAATATAAAATATTATTAAAAATATGGTGTGAAGAACACAATACAAGTTCATTATTAATATTTTTGTGAACGTATCCTTCTCCAGAAATGCAGATACGTATTTCATCTTTTTACAGGTTCGTCAGTACGCCCCTGCTGGAGAAAGATATATTCACAAAAAAGAAGAATTTCGCTTTCTCACAGAAATGATTAAGATCGAGCGTAGAAGTACATTCAGCGCTGCATTTTAGTAAACAGCCGAAGCAACAAGCTCTGTCTAAATAACATTTGTAGAACTAACAAAGTGTTTCCATCAAATAGCACAGCCGTATCTCTGGAAACTGTATTATCGTGTCTTCACTACTATTTACGGATCAACTGCATGCGTATGTAACAGAATAATTTGAAACATACTCGAATGGGCAAAAACCTCACCAATTTTATACAATACAAAAGAATTATTAATAATATAAAATATTAATAATAATCAGGTGTGATGAACACAATACTTCTATTATTAATATTTTTGTGAATATATTCTGCGTAACCCTTAAACAGAAACATCGATCTGTACTACATAATTGGAAACATCCGGTCTGGGAGACCTTATATTTTTGCGAACTTGATATTTTTGAATATATGCTAATACATATTTATTTTAAAGTCTTTTGGGCAAAAACATACAAAATTATGATTAATAACACAAATTTATTGAAAACTAAATAAGAACAAAACAATTTTTATTTATTTGGTACTACACAGGTGATACACACTTTTCTACTGCACTACAGGCAAATTGGATTACTGCATTTTATACATTTGTAGGAAGTTTTTCTGTCCTTTGAAGATGGACACTTGGAGCAGGTCTTCCTTATCTCAAGCTTGTCGCTTGTAACTTCATCATGTCCTGCAGCTGCATTTTCATATTTCGGTATTACTTCCTGCTCTATGCTCTAATATCTCGGGGAAGATTAGGAATACTGAGGCGTCTTCTGAGGTGTGGCTCCACCAGAGAATAAGCCAGGCTTTTAATAAAAGGTAATCGTTTTATTTCTGGATTTTGACGATAGCACAAGTAAAGTATGAAACTGTTGACGCAGCTTATGTTAAGAAGGGAGTAAAAAACAACTAATGGCCATCTCGTCGTTCTCCTGTTGGACGAGTACAGAGCACACTTCAAGTCAAGAAGGTCAACACCACTTTTGGTCTTATTATAATAGCAGATGATTTCTGGTTTGTTCTTATCGGGATCTGTTTCAATATTATGGTGCATAGACGAGATAAGTACAACTGCTTTATTCTTATTGGGAACAAATGACAAGAGTGTTGCCGGAATATCATTTTCAAACCCATAGAGGGCTGATCCAACTGGTCTCGATTTATCAGACTTGAATTCTGGTGGTAGAATACTTTTATTTTTCTTCATAGTACCAACAAATGTTAGTGATCTCTTTTTTAATTCTTCCACCAGCTCTAAAGATGAAAACCAGTTGTCTGCAGTGACATTCCTGTTTAATTTTTCAATTAGTTTGCACAAGCGCAAAACTGATTGAGTTGGTTTCAAAAGTTTATTCTCTTCTTCAGAAGGTCCAATGCCATCACTGTCCTTTCCAGTGTAAATGTAGGCATTAAAAAGATATGAACTGCGTGAGTCAGCCATGCATTGAATCTTTATCCCATATTTGGCGGATTTCGTCGGCATATACATGCGAAACCCGCATCTTCCTCTAAAGGCAACGAGCATTTCATCCACTGTTACATTTTCAGAGAGGCTATACATCTCTTGTGAGTTACGTATGAAGGAGTCAAATATTTGGGAGATAGGAGCAGCACGGTTATTTTTTTTCTCTCTTCACGATTTGTGGAATCATCAAAACGTAGGCAGGTTATCAGTATTTCGAAACGTTTCACGGACATCGTTGCTCTAAATATGGGTCTTCCTGTCAAGTCTTTTGCAAAAAGAGAGAGCATATTTTCGTGACCGGATTTAAAGATTGATGTACATATTAGTAAACCAATCAAGGCATATATCTCAACTTAGTCTGTATTTCGGTAGTTTGACGGATGTGTTGTTGATTTGAGTTTGTTTCTAGCCTGCAGCAGTTTCACGTTTGTGTACGAGACAATGTCATCAATCATTTGTTCATCAAACAAACGCTCCCAAATTTCTCTAATGTTTGGGTTTCCCAATTGAGAGGTTTTGTAGTCAGTCCAGGTAATTGTCGCATTACGTTATGACTTGGAGTTCTCCTGTTTGTCGGTGGCTCCTGTTTTTGCCATTTGAAATCTACTTTGTTCTTTTTTCCAATGAAAAACTGGGGAGTTGCATTTTGTACATCATATGAGGTGTCCACTGCAATTTCTTGTTCGGCTTCCAAAAGATCAACAAGGTCGTCATCATCACTGTCGTTTCCATTCTTTCCATCCACCTTTTCTTCATCTCGTTCCAAATCTTCATCATGCAAAATAAAGTCAGGATCCTCATTTGAGTCATCAATTTCTCCTCAAATTCGTCATCGCTCTCCAACTTCCACTCAGTAAGTTTTTTTTCAAAATTTTAACATTAAAATATACCCTCTCACTCCATCGTGATGGATTTACCACTACTTGTTGACGGGTTATCCATACTGAAATCTACTAAAATGATACACAATACGAAACATGCGGTCTCACATACCTTGGCATTAAATATCTAATACGAAACACCCGGTCAGTGAGACCTGTACGTTTGCAAACAACGACACTCTTCTCTCAACAAACAGTCACAAACTGAGGAGAAACACATGGGTGGTGTAGAACAGTGATTGTTAAGGAGGTTCTATGAAGCGGGGAGACGTAACCCGAACCGTGCTGCCACACAGGAGCATTATGTAGAACCAAAGGTCTCGCAGACCGATGCTTCTGTTTAAGGGGTAACGAAGACGCGTCAGTACACAAATCAGTATTTTTTGGGTATTTTTATGTCTGATTTCTTCATGGTTTTTGGGTTTGCACTGCTGTCGTTGACACTGCTTCTTCCTTTGCAAGGCCGCGGTTCCAGCACGGAAGCAAAAACGAAATCATGAACTGATATCGCGGAAGTATTATATAGCGTTATTCAAAAGTAAGTTACATTTTGAAACTGCTGTAATTTCCTTATAAAGTAAAGTATACACAGATTAAATCCAAGTTTTTATTGGTAAAACAATGGCGTTTATCACAAAGCAAATATTTCAGCGCAAATTTTGAATATGTCCGCCATCTTGTTCTTCAATAAGAAGCAGTGTTTCTTCTATACTGTGGACAACATTGAGGAGTAAATTAACTGAAATAGCTGCCGCTTGTCGTGAAATTGATTCTTTGAGCTGCTGGATAGTCGTAGGATGACTTAAAAGTCTTTTCTTTAAGATAGCACCATAGCCAATAATCTGCCGGATTAATATCTGGAGAACGCGCTGGCCAAGGATATGATTGCCAAAAGTGTTAATTAACAGATTTTTTACTGACTGTAATTAAGGGGGGGGGGAGCCATCTCGCATGAAGATAATATTTTCAATAACGTAATTGTGCAATCTTGGGCTAACATAATTTTGCAGCATGGTAAAATATCGTTCTCTTGTAACTGTAACTGTTTTTACTTGCCCATTTTGATTGAAAAATAGAAAATAGAAAAATTTGAAAGGGTTTTAGACAAAGATTCCGATTTTGTTATATTAAGACAAATTTGTGAAAGTGTATCTAAAAATCCATTTAATAGTTTCAATGTTTATTTTAGCTATATAAATATAACATCACTATAAGTAGTACAGTCGTTTTTGATATTAAATAACATTTATTCCGCAAGTTGTACTAGCTTATCTGAAGGAACTGTGGAGACCTATCTAATGATTAGGGACCGGACACGAGAAACCGATGACTCATCGCCCATGGGCGTACTATTTAAAATTTATATTTTTAAAGAGTTTTTAATTTTATTTATATAATTGGAAAACAAACGGGTGGTGATCTATAAAATGCGAATTACATTTTTATTTGTACATTTTGTTGAGTAAAGGTGTATTAATATTAACTAGCAATACTTTCTCAAAGTTCTCTTCTGTAAAATTTCTTCTCTTTGAATGAAATATATCCTTGCAGATAGAAAACGTTTTTTTTTCTATATCGCAAATTGTTATAGGTAGATACTGGAAATATTTCTTTATTTCAGCGTATTTACCACTTAGATTTTAAGGCATTGTCCCCATGCACAATTGCAACAATATTATTAAATCTAGATTTCTATTAAAAACTGGGTCTAACTTTTGCCGAACGCCACATCCGAAGTCACTTGGTATATTTTTCAAATTATTAATAGCCCATCTAATGTGGTTAATCCGTCATTTAATTTCATATTTTGATATTCAAAATAAGTGATTAGTTTTTCCAAATTTACAAAGTGAATGAAGAAAGTACAACTGATTTTTTAAATTTAATTTGTATTAGTTCCTTGCATCCTCATTCAAACATGTAACGAAATTTTGTAAACTATCGAAATTCTCTGCATAAAAACTAATAGCTACCAACCATGTTCCTCATCTAATTATTACTGGATAGGAAGGCAGTGGCAAAGAGCTACTCTCAATGGTGCTTTCCTGAAAAGTTTTTTAAAAGCGGATAGAAGTCTATCAACTTCCGGAAATGTGTCTCTTATATATTCTCAGATTCTGTAGAGAGCATGTGCTACACAAGTAATATCCAGCATATTAGGATATGTTTCCTTTAGTGGTCTGCCTGTTTTTAACATATATGCAGCACGTCACTGACAAATAAAAGTATTTCTTTTTGCATCTGTCGTCCGAATGAAGCATTTGGTGCATATTCTCGTAAATGGTTTTAGCTACTCTTCCCGCATCAACTGTATTTATAACTTTTGTTGCTATTATATATGCGTTATATGGAATAGTTGGATGTACTAAACTAGCTACAACATTTACCACAGAGCGTGCTAATATATCGACAGTTTCGTCGGCACTTATCCACAGGTACTGATTTGAAATATGGCTTCTAATCCGTTCTACTGCTTTCGTGTAGCACTTAGAAACATAATATATGCGTATGGTGGATTCATCAGGAACATTTTGACCAGTGTGTTTTCGGAGAAATGTTTTCAATGTGGGATTGTTAAGTTTATTTAATGGAATATTTGCCGCCATTAAAGTTTGACAGTTCTTCCTTAAATCTGTCAGATTCCAAAGGATCTAATTTCTGAGTATATGATGCTAAGTGACGTTTTACGTTTCTTGAAATTTTTTAATGATATTTTATAGACTTTACAATAAATTTCCGAATCACTGGCAATTGACATACCATCAGTTTGACCATAAGTCCAACTCTCCATTATTTCCCAATGTCATTCTCGACGTTGTTCAATATCATATCTAAAAAAGTAACTTAAACAAAGTTTTATTAATTCTATTAATCTAATTAAATGAAAATTAAAAGTGTATGCGTAAGTTATTGAAACTTAACGAAGTTCACGGGACACTTACGTCAAAATAATTGGGAGAAGCAGATTCGATGAAACGATATTAAACAGGATCTATTACAAAAATTACGAAGTAAGTAATTAACAATTACAACAATGAAAAAAAGAAAGTAACTCACCGTACTTTATTTATCTTACGAAATATAAACTAATGAATAAAAAATATTATAAAAACTAAGCTATCTACGCCCATGAAGAAAAGAATTTAACAAAAAAATTTAAGTAATTGCGTCACAATTCAATGACAAAAAACAGATGTGCATTTAACCGAATGAGTAGTGCTACCCAATAATTGCGTGTTGTACTTAGCGATGTTGTACACTATTTATGAGACTATTCAAGAGTAAGATTTATCGACTTTGTGACTTCACGATAGACTCTTAATACGTGAGTGTTTGAGCACGTTTTATAATATTTTTCGTACCATTTATTTTACATGTAAACTTTTATGTGACCGCCACTGTATGACAGAATATATATTCTGTCATTTATATTTTTTATATCCTTGACAAAGGCATCATTGCCGAAACATGTAGGATTATTTTAAATATATACACTTTGAAGTAATAACCAGACCTTTAATCGCCGACTAATTAAGTTTACCTTATCATACCAAGGTCACGAAAATACTATAGAAAAGATATATATATATATATATATATATATATATATTAAAATAATCTATGAGTCAAACGTTTACTAAAGAGTGTTTTTAAAGACAAAATATTAAACTTTAAAGCAGAAAATGAATTTCAAATTCTAATTTTTAGCCCTGCATTCTGATACACTTCTGCGCAGGTCCAATGAATATAAACGTTTGCTGTTAATAATCATAACATGTACAACCAAATAGTGTTTTGGTCTTAAAGAAAGTTTGATATTTAATATAATTTGGAAAAACAACGAACATGAGTTCTCTAATATCTCCAGGGTCGTGAAGATTCTGTCTGACAAAGAAATTAAAACGTAAGTTGTCTCAGTATTAATATGATAGACTAATTGAATTCAAACGACTTGTCTTGGTTCTTAAATTCTGTTTATTAAAAGGGAAATCTTATCTTTATAATGAATATTTAATTTGGTACAATATATTAGGTAATATTTAACAAAACAGTCGGAATAAACATTATATTAACAATTTATTTTTATTGAAAAATTAAATTATAAAATTTAATGGTTATGTGGAATTTCTTATAGGTTAAAAATTGAATCTACGGAAATGAGACAAATACTAGGCTAGATAAACAAATTGATTCTGATAAATCAATTGCTGAATAAATGAATATGTATATAACCTCCCTACTTACAATGTTTTAAACAAAATGGTCACTAAAGGGATATTTATCTACCTTCGGTAAGTAAATGTACTCGTATCTGTTTACTTTAAAAAAAAATACAAATAATAAAAACTTAGCTCAATATTCTATCACAATTATCCGTCTAGTCTCTGGAATTAAGTCTTTCTTCCCTGACGTACGGCTGGTATATTTTAACTTCAGGAACAACGGTCACAATTCTGGCAGATCTCGAAAGTTAGGATCACCGGTCCCAATCCTGGTAATATAAGGCCTTGTAATGTTTCCCAATATTTTTCTAAAGCTGGTACACGTCTTTTGTGGTTCATTAATTGATAGCGGAGTATAAAATGAAAACAGTTCAAATCTTGGTATGTAATATAAATTATACTTGTTTTCATATTTAAAAAAAAAATTCGTTTCATCCAAAACACATTCCATTAATTTAAGTGCAAAAATTCTTCTCCCCATTTGTTTCAATAACCCACTACATCTTTTTCTACAGCTTTTTCTGTGCTTGAAGCTCATTGGTCGCTTTAGTTATATAGAATTTTCCAAATTATTTGACATTTATACAATAATTTTGATTCTTAATTAATATTATGAACTTATTGGTTTACAATTAGATTTTCCTTCACACATAACCTTTGATGTACACAAAATTAACTAGATTTACATAGTTCTATAATTTTAGTAAATGTAAGAAAGTCATATACTTTTTAAATTTAATCATAGATCCGACACTCTAAGTTAAAAAGAAAACAATACAAATATAATAGACTTCCAACCTCCTAAGAAATCCCAATAACAGAAATGTAACGAATTAAAGCTAGTGTCTTCAATAAATATTCATATAATATTTTTATTATAATATATATATATATATAATTAATTAATTAATTCGGGTTGATTGTTTGAAAGTGTTTTATTGTTGATATGTTTGAGATTTAAATTTCTCGATATTTAGAGATATTAATTCCGTTATTTTTTATGTTTAAATTTATCAAGCACCTTTGTTCGTAAGAGTCTCCACATTAAAAAAATTTTGTAAGTAGAATTAAAATTATATGATGTCATCATAATGTATAAAATTATTATAAGTATATTTCTATTGTATCCAAGTTTGTAGTTAAGAGAATTAATTATTAGAAATACAGATAATACAGTTTATTATTAACATTTCTTTGTTAAAATTATAATTGAAAAGTTTGTTCGATTGGAATCAAGGTTTTTTGTGCGTGTCTTTTGCACATGCGTAAGTTTTGTTCGTGTATCAGTATCTGATTATACAGTGTGGTTCTCTGGGGAGAAATTAATATAAAACTTGATTATTTTTAGATAAGTTTTGGTCGTTGTCATTTAGAGGATGTTTTCCATTCATTTAACTGTCAATTATCAAGGAATGTTTTTACCTCAAGTATTTTTGTATAATACAGCATCTTTATTTTTTTTTATTTTTGTATTAAATATTCATTTTAATTTTTATCCTGCGTTTGTTTCATTTTAATCATACCAATATTGCTGTTCTAACTTAACTTATATAAAATAAGTAAATAAATTTTTGTGGCGCTCAACTCATAATTGTAGACACGTATTTCCTAAGTGGAACCAGAGAAGTTAGAGGTCTCACATTTGAAAATTCACCGGCTGAGAAACCTAGTTGGGAAAACTAGTTGTGGAAGGTGGCGTGCTAAATTTTCAAACCACTATTCATAGCAATATGTAATGTCCCTTCGGGTGCAGTAACTTATGCGCCTACATCTAATCGAAACATTTCCCATGTTTTTAAAATAGTGTGGGAACAGCTGTTCAGTCTTCGATAGTACTGATAGTAAAACGTAATAAACTAGTGGAGTGCATTTCCAGAAGACTGTAACATGTATTAAATGTAGATGTATGAATTTTGAGTAGAAAACGAATAATATATCCTCAAGATCAGTTGGAGGTCAGAGAGCGTATGTTTCATATAAAAAAAATAAGTTTAAATAATTAGCTTTCCTTAAATTACCTCACGCCTAAGAAAACTAGCACGTGGAATCTAAGCACCGTTGTGGCTCGAGGAGGGTAGCGAACAAAAGCAGTGAGTCGCGTTTTGTGTGCAAGTCTCGCGCTAAAAATAAACTTCAATTGTTTCGAGATAAATCGTCTCTGTTGTTATTGTGCACGCATTTTCTCCGTTTTACGGACGGGACCGGTACAAAGACCCACCCAAGGTTTGCTGACAATCCCGCTAACTTGGCCTTCACAATGAGGAGTATACACACAGTGTATATTCACGGTGTGTATTGTTCAAATTGTTAAATACAACAACGCCTCCTACCTACGATATTGTTTAATGGAAACTTTTGTATGAAACTCTTTATTTATAACGATATTTTAGATTGTGATAAGAGAACTTCTGCGAATTTTCTAAATTGTATGTTTTGAAAGGCAAATGAGGACATATTTTTGGTTATTGTCCACTAGATCGATGACTAACCTAGATTTCATTTTTGTTATAGTAATATTTTTCGGAATTTGTTTATTAGATTATATTTTAGTGCTCTATCTTACATGTTCAAAGTTGATTCGGTCTGCGCTTTAATCAGGTTATCAATTGAGTCACTTGTTGGGCGTAGAAAGACGTTTTTGAAATACTTTATAGTTAGCTTTTTTATTCTTCATCATGTTATGTTACATGCTATTTACTTTAAAATTACTACATACTGCTATATACTTTAGGTTGAGAATATTTAGAATAATTTCTAAATTTGATTTACGAGTATGTTAACGAATTAACTGAAGTGATGGGAATCTCTTGGTGAAACATTGTAAAAATTAAGGAAAATAAAATGCTATTAATCCAAAAGTTTAAAAATGTTCTCACTGAAACTTGTTTCGTTTGATGTAAAAGTCTATTCACGTCTATACCCATTTTAGCAAATGTTTAACATTTCCTCTATTTCTATAGCTTTGGCAGGGTTATATTTGTTTATCCTCTCTCTGATATCATTAGAATTAAAATAATAATATCAGAGAGAGGATAAACAAATATAACCCTGCCAAAGCTATAGAAATAGATGAAATTTGCTTAAATCAAAATTATTTCCAGTTCGATAATATTTCCTAAAAGATGGTCTTCTGATGGATTCGCCTTTGTCTCCCTTATTAGCAGATAATTTCATGGACTCTTTTGAAGAATTTTTGGTTTCAAAATTATAGAGGCAGCACATCCCCGATAGTAGCGTGGTATAGGTATGTGGATGACATAATTTGCTTATGGGTAGTCTCATATAGACAATTAGATAACTTTTTGAATTTACTCAACGGGATAAATGTAAATATCCAATTTACTATGGAAAAGGAGCTACCAGATCGTTCGTTAAACTTTCTAGATTTAAAATTACAGATAAAGGATAACTCAATAGATCTTAGTGTTTATAGGAAGCCGTCCCTTTGCGATACCTTAATCCCTAATTCGTCTAATTAGCATGAAGCATGCGGCTTTTAATTCGATGATTTTTAGACTATTGAATGTCCCTATGACATCAGATAACTTTAATATTGAACTGAATACTATCAAAGTCACTGCACTCAATAATGTTTTCAATATCCTCTTAATAGATAAATTATTAAGAAAAATGGAAAAATCTCTAGCCGAAAAACTAACTTTTCCCACTATAAACACACCTGATAAAAAATACATCAAAATATGTTAGTATAAAAATCAGTAATTTTTTACAGAATTCAGATAAAATAGCCTTCTATAGTATCAACTTAAAGCACCTTTTAGTGAATAATAAAACTTTAAATTCCAAGTTTAATAAATCGGGCATATATAGAGTCAATTGCAATGATTGTGAACAATTTTATATCGGTCAGTGTGGACGCAGCATTAAAGCTAGATTCGCGCAACATATGCGCGCAGTGAGAGTAAATACAGATAATGCAACCGTTGCTAATCATATTTTAAAGACAAGCCGTTATTGTAATTCAGATAATTTAAAACTTTTATTTAATACTAGCTAATCCCGACCACGCTTCGCTGTGACTCAATCTGAAATGAAATGAATGAGAAAAGAGATAAATGTATTATAGTAAATATAAATTCACTTGGAAAACAAATCATCCAATTGCGTTGCTGTGGCTATGTGAAGTTAAAGGAAAAAAAATGTTTTTGACAAAAAAAATTATTTTTTTAATTGTAAAGCTGATGAATTGATTACTTTGTTTGTTTAGTCCATTTAGTTATTTAACATAACTTATAAACAATGTAACCCGCTATTTTAATTATGTTCCTGTCACTTGGCTTTTGACACATTGTTGAAATTACTTCAAAAACGTCACCTTCCAAATATCTCAGTGTTATTTAAATTCTTTTAATAAAATTTGTATCGTATATGTTCTCTTTTCTTCGATCCTACCTTGAATAAATACTATAGTGAGTGTATTCTCTTAAATATTTAATCTTCCTTTCTTGTGATCCTTAATTTTTGGATTTTATATCACTTTAAGTTTAACTTCTTTCTATAACAGCTTCTCTGTGCCTGTTTCCTATTACTTTTCATTCTCATTGAACTTGTTATTAAATTCCTTCTGCCAATACTATTCTTATTCCAGTTATAATTTTTCGATTGTCAATTTATTACAAACAAAATGAATATGGCCATCGCTATACTACTACATTATATTATAACATTATTTTCTTTAGATTGACATTTTTAAATTCGTTATATCTTTTGAATGGAATGTCCGATTAATCATTTAAAAAGTAATTTGCTGGTATTGAAATGGTCTTTAATAAAATATCATTTAATAGGATAAGGAATAATACAGAGGTATGGATAATATGGTTTGAGTATTGTCGCCACTTTTATTAACTTTTAAAATGTAAAAAAGTAGTTATAGTGGCATAACTACAGTAGTTGGACATATGGTTTCGCGGACTTTTTTGTAGATATTAATACGTTCTATAATACTGCACAACATTTTTTTGTTCTATCAACAATAGTTTCCGCAGCGTACGCGATGACAGATTTTTTGTGACTAATTTTTTCACACCTTGGGTTACATTAATGCATTTTTATTGGGAATCCCTTTTTCTTTGAAAATGTAATATAGCCTATGTCACTCAGTGAAAATGCAGCTTTCTAATGGTGATAGAATTTTTTTAATCGGTCCAGTAGTTTTTGTGTGAAAACATTAGAAACATACATACAAAAACACAAATGTTTCCTCTTTATAATATTAGTTTAGATAAATAAAGGATGAAAAATTAATATTTTGGAAGGTTATTACATAAAAGAAGGGTTATTATCACAACTAATTCACCGCTAATCAAGATGAACTTAGTTAAATCTTTAAACATATGTTATTTATTCCCTAGAAATTATTTTACACATCGTTAGTTTAATTTATATATTTAAACCTTTCTAAAAATTATATCGATTGTTGTAAGTGGGTAGAGTAAGAATTTCCTGTATTGTAACTTCGTTATTTTCCTTATATTTATGCCCTTATAAATCACAAATTATTAAAATTAAGATTTTCCTTTAATTTCCGAAAGTAGATATATATCTGAAATATACTCCGTAATAAATTTTCTGTAAATTCGAGTCAAGGCAACATTATACATTGAGTAATTATAAAGGAGGCAGAAAAACACCTCACCCGACGGAGAAATTTCGCGAAAATTCAATCTGCTTCAATTCTCATGTAAATTAGATCTCCTAAAAGCAACTCAATTAATAGGAATTTTTCTTTCTGAAGAATTCTAAGACGAAAAAGCTGCTTTTAAAAAGTTCTTTCATAATAGGGATATACATGCTATATATTGTTATGAAATCCTAATTTGAGAAGGGAATTAAGTTAGATTCAATTTTAAATGAACTGTTTTTTGAAGTAAATTATAATTATGTGTAATATGCCAAATGTAAATGTCATAAAGAGACAAAGTTATGACATACAGCTGTCATTGTATTAGGAATGGAAAGTAGTATATTAAATAACAAGTATAGAAAAGCAATGTTTTACTAAACGAATATAGCGTTTGAGTACGAGCGAGCGGAGCGAGCGAGTAACTTAAAGCTGTATGAGTTTAGTAAAACTGCTTTTCTTACGAGTTTGTTTACACTATTTTTTCGCATTTTGCAAGAATAAGCATTATAAACTTTTACACTTAAAAATTTAAAATGTTATAGTAGGTATTTGTACAGGTTTTCCATAATCTGATTCGGCTTTGTTTATTTACATAGTAACGACACAATAACAGTAAACAAACTTAATTTTTTGTAAGTCGATTTGAGTTTTAGTTAAAAATGAGTCTTGCTACTAAACATACTTTAGAACATTATTCTGAAGATATTTTAAATGCCACTCGAGAAGCGTCTTCGGGTTTACTTGCTTTGAAATCAAAAGAAAAATACGAGAAGACATATGAAATATTTTGTATTTGGAAGATAACAAAAAAAGCACTAATAACACAGGCCTGCATTTTTCAACACTTTGAAAGTTGATTTAAAAATTTTAGCTGTTTTCTAGTAATTGGGAAGCGCTGATTTCAAATCTGCTTCTATTTTTTTTGTATCACGTAAGGTTATTTTTCAAACCAGTAAAATCAAAAAATATAGAAGAAACACGATTTATTTCATTTATAAGCTAGTTTTATATTATATTAAAAAAAATACAAAAATATACACATAGAAACTATTAGAAATAGTTATTTATTCTTTATGCTTCTTAAAAAAACGTTTTCGCTTTTCGTTTTTTCGTTTTCTGTCATATTCAGCTAAAGGAAGATCTCTACCAAGAGAAGGTAGTTTCTGGGGCAAGCAAATTTTTTTGTTTCAACCTAGACCCCAGTACTTCAGAAAGATCTTTTGAAAGTCCCAAATCTCTTACTAAATCATTCAGTTCTGTTTGTGAAAATAGCTGAGGTTGGTTTTGACCTGAGGTTGATGGTACAAAATCACTATCCATCTGTACGGAGCCGGAAGTTGAAGAGGTTTCAATATCTTCTTGTAGTACTTTGGGGGGTATAGGTATAGGTACATGATCACCGTGAGGAACTGGTCTGATAGCTGATTTAATATTGTTTGGGTACAAAATATGTTTCAAAGTTTTTCTATTATGCCCCTTAATATCACAAAGACAAAAGTAGCAATCTTAATGATGATTTTGCGGTTCTCTCCAAACCATCGGTATCCAAAAGGAAGGCTTTTTCTATTCCCTTTGGTCCAATGTTCTTCACATACCTTACAAACAACGTGCGGTGCCCAATCTTTATCTTGATCTCCTAATTAGATTTTGAAATAAGCATAACATGCATTTTTCACAAATTCAACAGAAATCATCTGGTTTGTTTTTGCAACACCGGCTAGACATATTTTTATGTAATGTTTATTTATCAAATACCACGCACAACACTAAAGACAAATTAAAAAAAAAAAAAAAAAAAATCTGTTGGTGGTAGTGACCAACTGTATTTTAATTAGTTATTGCTATATAAAAACTGACATTAACAAACAAAAATCACGTCATCACAAATTTTATGCAGGCCTGTGTAATTGATGAAAGTGTAATGCTAGCGTATTTTTTTGAGAAGGTAAGCTATTTGTTTCTATATATTTTAGTGTTATTCATACAATGTCTTTCATTATTTTAGGCAAAAGTCCTTAAGGCACCCAGTTTGTGGTCTACATATTCAATGTTGAAAAGTACTATACAAATTAACGATAATATAGATATATCACAATATAAAAAACTAACTGAAAATAAAATTTGAATAATTGTACTTTTAATATATTTCACAATAGTCCCAATTCCAATATTTAAATAAATAATTTTCTGTCAAACTGTGTTTTATTGACATGACATAACTATGTAATAAAGTGACGTATCTATGTGGTAAAGTGCCACTTTAATAAACGATTTTGATTGTAGTAAAGTAGCACATTACTTGTCAAAATGCGAAAAAGTACTTTTATAATGAGATTTGTACTAAACAAATAAACAAGTATAAGGGGATTTAAAAAAAAGAAAGGAAGAATAATTGTTCTATTGATTATGGAAAGAAACGTAGAGAGAAAAATATAAAATTGAGTTAAAAAATTACTAATTCTTTACTCTTATAAAATTAAAATATGAAATAAGAAAAGGAGCAAAATATCATCATTAATACTACACTGTATTGATACTAATTAAGTTACACAATATATTTTGTTATGGTAAATATTAGTAAATTGGTAAGAAGAAAATCTATAATTAAAGAAGATTTACTGTAATAATTTGTATATAATAAAAGGGTAAGAAAATATAATAGAAAGGAATATAGTTAATTGACGAAGGAGATACTTGTTGAAACTTCATTATAACGCTAAGAAATAAGTAATTAAACTTCTAGTTTCAAAAATTATTTTATTGTAAATACCACTACAATATTGTTTCGCCATACAATGGCTTCATAAGGTGGATGAAATACTGAATATGTACAATACAAGTTTGAATATTTATATGAAAATTATTGGGGAAATGGTTGTAGAAAATTTTTTACAATCCTAAATTTAGTAGAGGGGAGTTGTTTAAATCTAGTTGGTCATTTAAAGCTAATCCTAAACTATTGTATCTATTAATTTCTAAGTTTTCTAACAGGTTAAGTTTTTTACTTTTTTCTTGAATGTGTAAAATTTTGAAATCTATATTAAATCTATGATTGATATCTATACAATGACTTGCGAAAGTTGAATCCGTTTTCTTTTCTTTATGGCTTCTGTCGTGCTCTTTCATCCTAATTTTGAAGGTCCTCCCCGTTTGTCCTATGTATACCTTATTACAATCTTCGCATGTTAACTTATATACACCAGAGTTTGATCCTTTGTCTATTTTATCTTTGTTGTTTTTAATAATGTTCTGTATAGTATTGCCTGTTTTAAATGATATATGTTCGTTATTAAGTTTTTTAATGAAAGTACCAATTTTTTCCGAAATTTTTCCTAAGTAAGTGATTGAATTATAGGAATTAATTATCTTGTATTTTAATTTTGGATAAACTAAGGAAAGGGTTTTAGATTTTTGTTGGCTATTTAGGATGTTATTGACAATATCTATAGAGTAACCATTGTTTAATGCTATTGTGTATATTCTATTTAGTTCAAGGTCGAAATTACTTTTACTCATAGGTAAATGAATTAATCTATATACCATTGATTGGTATGCTGATAATTTGTGTGTTATAGGATGAAAAGAATTAGCGTGTATTGTGGTATCTGTATGTGTTGGTTTATGGTATATAGCGAACTCGTGTTTATTAGTTTTGTGTGATATGGCCTAAAACGAGATACTTGAAATTACCGTTTGTAGGTTAGAACTTATTTTTATCCCCACCAGTAACGCAATGGCGTTTTAGAATACTTTGTATATCAATCCGCCCTCGTAATTTAAATTCTATGAAAAAAATTTTTTCAAGATGATTTGTAATCGCTTGTAAAAAACAAAAAGTCTTAGCGACGTCGTTAAAGAACTAATTGAATTTCACACATTCATTCTGCGGTTCGTTAGGGACGGTTTTGCATGTAGTTTTAGAAATAATAGTTTTTAATATAAGGTTCTACCTTATATTAAAAACAATTTATAATATGCATAGATTACAATAAATATCAATATTAATTTGCAATTTTAATATAAAAATGTGTATTAATTGAAATAAACGTATGCGATTATACATTATTTATGATTTTGTTTAATAAATAGTGCTCCCAGCCTATTTGCATATAAATTATGTGTTTCAAATTCCTGCACAGAATTATTGAATTTGTTTGTATATCTATGAAAATGTGCAATATTTGTTGTTTTGACCTAAATTACATATTTAGATAATTGAAATTTAAAATAAGTATTTATTTTTAATAACGACAATAAAGCAAAACCATTTCTAATAATTTGAAAAATATTACTATGGGCCATGGCCCTCACATTCGATTACGGGCCCTGGATCCAGAGACGGGCCCCCTATTTTATAGTCGCGTGCTACATTATAATTGCATTGTTATTTCTTGCCTATACTTTTTTTTAAATGTAATTTAACCTGAAAATATAGGATATAATTATGATAACTATTTTATTAGTCAAAAATAAACTTTACTTATAAAATTATTTAACTTAAAAACGACCACAGCATATTTGAGTAGATATATTTATTTAACACACTAAGATTTAAATAAAAATAGTTACAAAAAACTAAAATTAGGATCTATGTATGCCATAGACACTGGCTACAAAATAAGACCACTTAATAATAATAATCTACCGAGCTTTCTGCTGACTAAAATGATCAATTACGTCGGTAAAGTCTTGTCCAATTTATTCTTAATTGCTAAAATTGCTAAATGGTTAAGATGATTTTGGCCTGTTGTGCTCCTTTATAAAGCTTTTAACGAGTTCGCCATTCTACTAAAAGACCTTTCAGCAATAGACATTGTTACTGGAATCGTAAGAAAAGGTCTAATTGCAGTAGACAGATGAAAAAAATTGCTTGAAATTGCTTTAAAGTTTAAGCTGTAATTAGTTGTAGAATCTCATAAAATTGTTATATAAATATCTATTGCATGTTATTTAAGTATCTGTACACTGGCTTACCATGCTTGCAGTACCGAGTTTAGATCGCGGACTATGCTGTCTGAGTAGGTTATCGTGGTCTTCTTTCTCGTTCTAGGCGAATGCCAACAGCTTAACATCTTAAGTCGCTCCACGGGCGCAGACATAATAATAATGCACGGCTTGCGAATCCCCCTGTCATTGGCGTCTAGCTGTTGGGGAATGTTAAGACATGAATTATTATTATTTAACTTGAATGTATTTTTGAATAATTTTATTTTATCCATGATAACTACACATATATAAATATGATATTAATATACTGTCACTTATAATTTTACATTCTTTGGAAGAGGCATTAATTGCCGAAACATGTAAGATTATTTTAGATATATACATATTAAAGTAAAACAGACCTTAAATCGCCGACTAATTAAAACTACTATAATATATAAAGGTTAAGAAATAACTCTTTATCTGTCTATATATATATATATATATATATATATATATATATATAGTAAACCTAATCAGTAGGCGATTAAAGTTCGGCAGTACGCCTTTATCAAGAGAATATAAAATATAAATGACAGGATATATCATTTTTTATATCCTGTCATTTATATTTTGTATTCTCTTGATAAAGGCGTACTGCCGAAACATGTAGAGTTTTTTAAATACATATATTTTGAAGTAATATACAGACCTTTAATCGCCTACTGATTAGGTTTACCATATCATACCAAGGTCACGAATTTATTATATATATATATATATATATATATATATATATATATATATATATATATTGTGGTAGGTCAAGCCTACACATAAGAATGCCTTAGTTTGTAAGATACAGATCGTTAACGTTTGTATGTAAATATTAGAAAATAAGAAATTTTTGGAACTGAATTCTTCATCTGTCATATCAATAAAGTTGGTTTCGCGTTTTTAATTGTTCAAAATAAGTTCTCATATTTTTTTATTTTAATCTTTTCATTTGCCTTAGTCATTTTATTTCAATATCTTGTATTTCCGAAGACATTTCAACTTAATTGATCAATAATAAATGACACGAATTATTTTAGGGAAAACTGTACTTATTTGAAATAAATGCAGCGGGAAATATCCCAATCAAAAATTATCATAATATAAAATTACTAACATTCACATGACAATTATTTATTTACTAAAATAAAATATGTAATTTTTGTAAAGTATCTATATGGTTTGTGTAATTAAATTATCATTTTCACTAAAATTATTAGCGAGATTATATTAATACATACAAATTAGACGAATAAGAAGCTAGCATTCGGAACAAACGAGAGTTAGCGTAATTATGTAGAAAATTCCAAAAACACATCTACGTTTTTTAAGTGTCGCTCTGGAAATAAGAAGAAAAATCATTAAATAAATTAGAAAACTATACTACGAACATATGAAAATATCACCTGTTTATCCAGCTCCTTTTTTGACGCATTTGGCGTATCCAGACTTCAACCAGTGCCTTATAAAACGAAAATTCCATTTCACCGGGAATAGCATTCAGCTAGACCGAAGCTAAGGGGTGACGCCATCCGATTACCCGCCCAAAACCCGTATCCTGCTTTTTCGGATCCACAAGAAGACTCCAGACTAACCCATTCCCGTCTATTTCAAACTTAAGTATTACTTCAATCTCCTATAAATTTTGTAATTAGTTCAATTCATAACGTAAAACCTCTATCAATTTTTTTTTTTAAATAGATATAACTTATAGGTACATTTAGAATTAAGATTATTTGTTTAAAAAATAGAAGAATACAGTTCCCCTGTTTATAAATGTTCATTTAAAAAAAAAAGCATTTATGTATGTTAGTTAAATTTTATTCACTTTCTTTAATTATCTTTGCTTAACCTAGAATTTACTTTATGTTTATATTTATCACGTTATTTGATTCATTTTTATTAATCCTAATTTTATTATGTCTATCACTTACCTGTTAATTAGCACTTCTATTAAAGCATTTACATTATTCCTTAACTCACTCGTTTCATTTATTAGAATTTACATTTAAAAAATACCATTATTTATTGTGTTGTTCACCATCTTATTTTTGTACGTATTCTTATTGAGTCACCGAACCTGCATTATAAGTATATTTATTATGCACAACAATAAGAGTCGCATTGTTCTTAGAAGCCGGACATTTATCATAAATTAGAGCCCACAAGAAATTAAACAATAAGAAGTTATTCATATGTATAGCTGTTGAGGTTAAGTATACTTCGTTTTTAAACGATTATTTATTATTTGTATCATACGCATGTAACAGATACCACGTTATATAACTCCATCTGTATGTAATGTTTGATACCATATTTAAATAGATATTTATAATACACTTTTATAAAAATTACCTTACCAGCTTCACTATATTTTATTATTGGATATTGTATTTATTATACGACTTTTTGCCGTATATCAATATATATATATATATATATATATATATATATATATATATATATATATATGTAAATATAATAAACAAACAACTTCATCGGTCTCCTTCCTGAGTTCGAGCATAAATCTCATTCCCGTTTTCAACAACTCGAATTCAACAAGTTTACCTAATTTGAAGCCTTTGATAACGAACGTCGGCAGTTTGCATAAGAGCTTTGCCTCTTCGTAGGATCCCCACCTCTCTATTCGATGGTGCCGACGGTCCAGATGGAATTTTAAAAGCGACCGGGAAAAGCGCCAGTTAAGAAGGGAGACAAGAAGAACCGAAAGCGGTGAATTTTCTTTGGCTGAGAAATATTGTTGACTGTAAATCACTCTTCATATTAAATCGAAAAATAATATAATCGTCAAATCACAGGATCAAGACGATATCACTAGGACAAATTACAAAAAACTTATTTCAAGTCTTTCGGCGCAAGTATGGATAATTTTTGATAAAATGCATTGAATTAACAAAATAGTAAATGTAAATGTTAAAATAAATCACCTTGATTTTGATTAAATTGACGTTGATAATTCCCGTTAAACAAAATAATTTAAATTTGGATGTTAATGTGTTATTATTATTAGAGTTTGTGTAATTTTATATATTGTTAGCTATTGTTTAATCTTAAATTTTAGTATAGTTTGGAATGGCTAACTTCTATCGTTAAAAATATATAAAAAATAAAAAAATAATGACGGAAATTTTTCAAACTAAGTAAATAAGTAAAATAAATTCTCTTCTACACCCACTGCAATGGACATATCAGATGGAAAAATCTGGTGAGGCTGCCCTGCTTACCCTGGGGAGAGGGCTTAAAAGAAGCCTACTTCACCACCCTCGGGTGGTCTGAAAACGTATTTTGTTTAGTCTAAAGTATTTTGACTGCAAACTAATATTTTGTATTATATTTAATCCACATTGTATTGCTAGAGCTCAACAAAGAAGGTTTAATAAAAGGTTGTAAATTAAAAATGGTTACTGTGTTTTATTTTCCGACTTAACGTATAATTGGAAATAAATAACTTTTATTAACGTTTATTTATAATTATAAACTTTGGTAATCCAATGAATATACTTTATATACAGTGTGTATAAGCCAAATAGAATAAATTCATTATTTCGGTTACTGTACATATTTATAAAAAATCCCGAAACTTGTCATATTTAATTTATAAATTAACATTCTTCAACGTGAAAATGCGATCCCTACCTTCAACCCCCTCCGAATGACAGGTACAACCCCCATTTTTGTAAATGGGAAGTATAGGCTTGTGATATATCGTTGTAAAGGTCTCTTTATTCTCTATTCAAAAATGTTATAATTTTCATGTATGTTGCAACAATTAAGATAGAATAAAATAAAATCATGTTGTTATCGAAATTCGCTACAATATACTCAAAAAATAAAATTTAATGCAAAATGTAAAGAAAAATTTAAAACGCCAGAAAAAAATATGAATGTCAATGAAGTAGATGCTCATTTGCGTTTATAAAGATTTAATACATACATCAAAGGCATCATTGCATTACTTACTTCCCGTTTAGGTCTTCATAATAAGAAAGTGAGTAAAAACTATACCAATGTGCTTTTTAGATGGTATCCATTAAATATACTTTAAAAAGTTTCCTTGGCAACATTAGTTTGTTTAAAACGCCTGAGTAAATTGTTTTGTATTTCAAAGTTGTCATTTAAATTGACAGTTTGATAATTTTAGTTTGAATTTCGTAAAATACAATTCTGGGAAATGGTTAGATTAACGGAAATGCATAAAATAACAGTCATACAAATGATTGGTTACGGAGATAGAACCCGAACACAACAAGAAGTAACCCGCCTATTTCATGAGAAATTTCCTGATTTACCGCCTATAGCTCAAGGAACAATAAGTAAGATAGAGACGGAAGACGATTTTGATAGAAGAACTTATTTTTGTGAGCGAATGATGGACATGCTGGATAACAATATTATCAATTTAGAAGACGTTATGTTTTCTGATGAGTGCACTTTTTCTCTTAGCGGTCATGCTAATCGGCAAAATTGCAGCTACTGGTCTACGGAAAATCCTCAGTGGATGAGTGAAGAACACACACAATACCCAGTAAAAGTTAATGTTTGGGCAGGTATTGTTGGAAACCATATCATTGGTCTCATTTTCATTGAGGGCAATTTAAATGGCGATCGTTATTTGGCAAAACTTCAAAATGATGTCATTCCAACTTTGGCAAATTTATATCCTGATCCAGGAAACCCTCAAGTTCCAATGAATACGATATGGTTTCAGCAGGATGGAGCACCACCACATTACCAACGCAATGTCCGGCAGTACCTCGATGCAATATTTCCCAATCGGTGGATAGAAAGGCGAGGATCGATAGAATGGCCAGCGCGATCACCTGATCTGACCTTACTTGATTTTTTTTTATGGGGATATTTGAAGAGCATTGTGTACAAAACTAACTGGATTTAAATGACTTAAGAGAACGAATAACGCTTGCGATTAGGTCGATCACGCCTGATATGTTAAATAATGTTAGAAGACAGTTTTATTTAAGATTAGGATGTTGCCAAGACGTTCATGGTGAACATTTTGAACATCTACTTCATTGACATTCATATTCTTTTTTGGCGTTTTAAATTTTTCTTTACATTTTGCATTAAATTTTATTTTTTGAGTATATTGTAGCGAATTTCGATAACAACATGATTTTATTTTATTCTATCTTAATTGTTGCAACAAACATGAAAATTATAACATTTTTGAATAGAGAATAAAGAGACCTTTACAACGATATATCACAAGCCTATAGTTCCCATTTAAAAAAATGGGGGTTGTACCTGTCATTCGAAGGGGGTTGAAGGTAGGGATCGCATTTTCACGTTGAAGAATGTTAATTTATAAATTAAATATGACATGTTCCGGGATTTTTTATAAATATGTACAGTAACCGAAATAATGAATTTATTCCATTTGGCTTACACACTGTATGTTTAATTTTGAATGTATTACATCATATATTTGCATCTTTTTTGATACAATTGAATCGGTTATTTCGAAAAGGCCATAACTCCAGAAATGTAAATTTTACAGGAGAACAAAAAACGTTTCATTTTGATATTAATCAAGGTATCAGTTCTTTTGCTAAACAAAGAGTCAATTTATTATACGTTTTAAAGTTTTAATAAAAAGCAAAATTTAGATAAGCTGTAACAGAAAAAAATTGTTTTTGTAGTTGTGGCCTTTTCCAAATAGACCGAAAGAAAACTCCATTATTGAAGTTAATACAAAAATTTATTAAATAAAGGATATGTTCAGAAATAGTGTTATTTAATAATCCTCGTCTAGTGGCTCAAGATTATTAGTGGCAGGCCATAAAAGCAGCTCATCATAAAATAATTTCTTGTCTTCTGGTACATATTGCACAAGTTTCTTTAGATTGTCCATTTTTTTTTAATTAATAGCGATTTTTCCGGTGTAAGCAGGCTCTGTTGACAGAGTAGGATTAACTCCAGCTGGTTTTCCCAAAGAAAATTCATAGAAAATAAGCCCATCGATGAACGGGCGTACTTTAATAGTCACAGGTTTTCTGCAATCGTATTCGAATTCGTTATACTGAGAAATTTGAAAAGTCGTTTTCTCATCCTTTTTTTCCCACAGGAGTCGATGGATAGGATGGTTTTCTTGCAATATTTGGGCCACCATTTCTTAAAATCTAAAATTTCCTCATTATGCACTCTTTTTATTGAGAAGAGGGACTTTTTGAAGGTTTTTTGATAAGCTCATAATATTCTTCAGGAAGATAAATTCGGTCTTGCTTCGGCTTGCGAACTAGCCTTTTTGCTACCCCAAAGTCTCTGTCGCATGTAAGAAATGAGTGTCCCCTGATTGGAAAGTAATGAGAAATATTTCTGAATCGTCCCGAGGAGGCGAGGGCTAAAAGGAAACAAACGCCCGTGTGACTCTTATTTTGGCTGGCACATCCATCGGAAAATATTTGAAGATCTTTTACAATTGCAGTTACCTCATTCTCAAAATTTTGTTTTAAGAACGTGCACACATCATTGGGTCCTCTGAGAGCCTCACCCTCATGATATGAGTAAAATTTAGCTTCTCCTGTTTTTAAGTTATGTATACTGGACTCAAAAACCAATAACTGTCGATAGTAAAAAAAATTTGTACAGGTATATCCGGTATAGGAAAATTTTGCATGTAATCCATTGTGTTTGCCAATATCTCATCTGTCCCTGCAATGGGCTTCTTGATGTGGTCTAGTTTCTTATAGAATTTCTTAGCCCTATATTTATTAACTAAGAGTTTTGCAACGGCAACTCGCTTTGCAACGTCATTGAGAGTTGTACTTTTAACTTACTGTCCCAGTTCCTCGCAGGTAGAACACACGTCAACTTGAGGGCGATTAAAATTATAAGAAAAATTTTCATGGAAATATTTCAAATAAAAACTGTATTTCACCTTCGAATCAAGAAACTTTTCCATAAACATTTTATGCGTCTGTTTAACATCCAAAGTAGCGGGCAAATACTTTTTCAGTACATTGATCGAATAATGAACTTCTTTCACGTCGAACGATTCTGTGTGTTCTGCTATTTGAAAGCACACCTCACCTAGTATTAAATTATGTCTGGATTTCACAGATTTACCTCTGTTATTTGTGGTTCCAGTAGTTAGTAGGTTACATAATCGTCTAATATGCTTTTGAGCAACACCATATAAACACAAGAAAGCTTTCTTATATACTTGCTTGCGTACTCCTTTTAAACAAATATGAAACAAAAAATTATGGTGTCTGTCAACTGGTTTATTGGCATTTTGCGATTTTCGTCTTATAATAATAGGTGTCACTTCTATCATATGTTGTAAATAGGAGTCTTGAGAATTTTTATCACCAAACTGACGTAAAAAAAGTCAATAAAGATATTCCGTCCAATTCAGAATAATTTTTACAACTTTTCTTTTGACAACTGCAGTCGATTCCCGTTCCGCCATAACCTTTTTTCCCAAATGATTTATATGCTCCTTACCTTTTATTTTAGCCTTCTTGATTACTTCACTTTTATACTTCGGATGATTAATAATAACCTTGTCCCTCATCCTTTGTTGATTAATTTCAATAATGGCACTGCTTTCACTGTCCGAGTTAGGCATCTTTGTAGAAACAGTGCACGAGATCACAAGTGACTGCAGACTAAGACTCCGTTAACATCAACAAAATCTTCAGCGCACGCATATTGTTGGACAACGCCACATCTCTGGAGGAGTGACCTTTTGAAAGTAAACAGAAAATCACAGCTGTTCAAGTTCCACTAACGAACAGCGGAAATGTGGCTTTTTCACGTGTAACAAAGCTTAAAACATATTCTGAATCGATCGGTGAGCTTAACTCATTTTCGCCTACTTGAGGAGATGTGACCTTTTCGAAATAACCGAACCAATTAGTAAAGGCATGTGATATAGCTTCATTGAGTCGTTAATATAGTCGAAAATTTATGACGCATCGATAATATTTGATGAATATTACTTTATAATAAATGTTTTTTTTTTATTTATCGTTTACATGTTATACTCGTATATTCACTCACACTTTAGAATATTTGAGAAGTATTTTTGCAGCTTCATATTTGTAATAAAATATGAAGCTAAACAAATTGTATAAAATTATTTTATACAAATAATATTTGTATAAAAGTATTTCAATATGAAATGTTTAATATATCAGAATAATTGAAACATACATGAGTGGGTAAAACCCCACCAGTTTTGTATAATACAAAGGTATTTTTAATAATATAAAATATTATTAAAAATCTGGTGTGAAGAAAAATATTAATAGTGAACCTGTATTTGTGTTCTTCACACCAGATTTTTAATGATATTTTATATTATTAAAAATACCTTTGTATGAAATGTTTAATGTTTCTAATCTCAAATAATTCCATAATCTATTGTACGCTATCTCATTTGACACACTATTTTCTCTTGCCATATGCTCTTATCTTTCTTAAGGTAATTCCAATGATCCATATCGCTACATAGTCCTATCGATTTTGAATTAAATATAGATATTTTCAATGATTTATATCAGCAGAAATATCGCGCCAGCACCATCTCTCCGTAATATATACGAACGTTAGGGGTAGAAACTGGGACACACAATGGCCAGTTAATTTTGCATGTCGCAAACATTGTGTAGCAAATTAGCTGTAAATCTGCAGCAGTGATGGATGCTCGGGCCTGCCGAGCTGTCAGCCGCGTTCCTGAACGCAGCCTATCTTTGCCCCGATATCCGGCACGCGATGTAATCCGACTCCCCAGGTCTCTTTACAATAAAGGCGAACTATCCGAGCTAACAGTCCGCCATCATCCTACTTTTCCATCTCCCGGTACCCTTCAACTTTTCCGGTAAAAGAGCAACGTGAATATTATCCTTGCTCTGGGGATCCTCTGTCTCCGTTGGATACTTTGTTTCTTGAATGACAGAAAAATTTCTGAGCGGGGAGATATCTGTCCGAACATTTTCAAACTTTAAACGCTTCGTGACGCGCAGACGCATCCAATTTGTGCCGGTTTTATTCACGTATTTGTAGGTGAAGATTTATCTATGCCCGCTTAGATTTTAATAAAATAAGAGCAATAGTCTATGAGGGTATGCATAATTTAGAAGTGTTAGAGTTGTATTGGTTGGACAATGTTCCTCTAAAATTATTATTTTTTACATATTACAAAAAAATTATCAAAAAATAGTAATAATAATAACAATAATAATAATAATATAATAATAGAAATATTTTTCTTCGAACGTACTAAAATATAATAATTTTGTTACTGAATACACATTTTTGAAATAACTCAATTTTTTTACTAGTAAAAAATGTAACCGATCCATCATAACTAGAGTGGACCAATTCGGAGCGAAAGCAGAGGCGTGACTAACGAATTGGTTCCCGCATGCGAAACATTATTAATATCTAGAGATATACTATCACGAACGGTGCTGTTATTATGTTAGATACAAAAAAAAATGTAAGACGGTTTTTCTAGATTATGAAACGTTCTCGATGATACGTATAAAAAATAAAATCTAAAATGTATGTAATTAGATTATTAAAAAAAAACTTACCATCTTATGCGTTTTCCGTGACTTGAAAATCTGGAGAAGCGCGATGAAATATTGTTAACATAAGGTGCGTCTCCAAAGTTATTTCTCGAAAAACGCGTCCTCCGTGAGGAAAATATGTGCTTGTATAAAGAAAACGATCGCTCCACATCTAGTGATGTGATGTTTGCATAATTAAAATAATCTTTGAAACAACTTAACACATCTCTAGACGAACTTTCACAAATTTGTCTAAGTCTGGCAAAATCTAAATCTTTATCTAAAACACTTTCAAACTTACTTAAAATACACTCATTTCTTGCGTCTTCTATCGAACATAGCTGTGCGTGTGTATCTTTCACAACTAGCACTGATTCCTGTAACGATAGCGAAGAATTTTGTAGGTTTTCTAAAGCTTGCATTATTCCGAAGTAATTGTTGTGAATAGTTTGTAAATCACTTTTAACCTGACTATTATGAAATTTTTTTCGACTTTCCTCGATAGCGGCACTATCTTTCGGATTTAATAATAAAACCACTTTTTTTATATCCTCAAAATATTTATGATAGTAAAATGCCGCTCGTAGCCATGTTCCCCATCGTGTCAGAATCGGCAGTGGTGGCTCAGGGGTATGGGGACACAATTCGTGAAATTTCCGAATACGTTTTGGAGATTTCAGGAATACTGCCTTTGTACTCGATATTAACGCATCTACATTTGGGTAACATTTACGGATCCGTTCTGCTACAAGATGTAGGGCATGGATTTTACATGTAATATGTAAAAAGTTACCACACTGTTCCTTAAGAGGCCGACCTACAGAAAGCATGGTTGCGGCACCAATTGTCACAAACATTAGGATTTGATATCTGGAAATTTCAAATTTTTCCAATGTACTTAACACCACTTTTGAAATTACCCGCGCAGTACATTCTTCTATTTGTCTGCTAGCTAATAAAATTGAGGATGGCGATTGATTTGGTTCCATTTTACGCACCATAACATTAAGTACAGATCTTTTTTTGCTATCAGTTGTTTCATCCACACTCAACCACACTTTTTTATTTTTCAGATCAGCCTTAATTTTATTTTCTAAATGTACACGAACAGATTTTAAATAACGTCGTAAGTGGGTGCAGCTCTGTAATTCTTCATTGCCATATTTTTCAAGAAAGGAAATAATCGAATCATTGCGTAACAAAGTAACCGGCAAATTACACACAACCGTCATTGTACACAAATCAAATAAGAACACTTCGTATTTTGTATCGGCACCAGTGTCTCTATCTTTATGTCTTGCGCTATGCTCGTGGCGTTGCAAATTTGATTTTGTTAAATGGTTTATATATTTATTGCACACTAAACATTTGACATTTACCCCATTGTAAGATAATCTAGGATGGTTCTCAATAAACCTATTGACTAACTTTGATGATAGCGGTTTTTTTACTGTACGCTCCTTCAACATTATTAAATACACAGAATACACTTTCCTGCTGCTATTATACGTGTACGCACGATGACCGTGAACAACATACTAAGAAATCGTATGTGCGATGGGGCACGCGGGAACCTATTCGTTAGTCACGCCTCTGCTTTTGCTCCGGATTGGTCCACTCTAATCATAACACGGAAGGCCTAAATTACGATGGACCATATAAATAGCCTATAACATCGCTAAGTATAACACGCTGTTATTGAATAACATTACTCATTCGGTTAACAGCACATCTGGTTTTTGTCGTTGAAGTATGACGCATTTACTTCAATTTTACACTTAAATTCCTTTCTTCATAGGCGTAGATAAAAGCTGTAGGAGTTTTTATAATGCGTTTTATCTATTAGTTTATATTTCGTAAGCTAAATAAAATACGGTGAATTAGTTCCTTTCCTTCATTGTTTTAACTGCTAATTACATATATACGTGAGTGTCCAGTGAATATCGTTAAGTTTCTATAACTTACGCAGACATTTTTAATTTTCATTTATTTAGATTTACAAGATTGTTTAAATTAATTTTTCTGATAGGATATGGAACAACGTCGAGAATGGCATTGTGAAACAATGGCGAATTGAATTAAGGGTTAAACTGATTGTATGTCCATTGCCAGTGATTCCAAAATTAATTGCAAAATCTGTAAAACATGATTAAAAAATTCTAAGAAATCGCACGTAAAGCGTCACTTATCGTCGCAAACACACACACAGAAATTAGACTATTTGGAATCTGACAATTTTAACGAAGAACTCCGTGAAACTTTAATGGCGAAAAATATTCTACTAAATAAACTTAACAATCCCACCTTCAAAACATTTCTCCAAAAATATACTGATCAAAATGTTCGTTATGAATCCACCTTACGCAAATATTAATGTTTCTAAGTGCCACCCGAAAGCAGTAGAAGCTATCTTTAAAATCAGTACCTATGGATAAATGTCGACGAAATTGTCGATATATTAGGACGCTGTTTGGTAATTGTTGTAATCGGTGTACTACATCCAATTATTCCCTATAATTCATATGTAATAGCAACAAAAGTTATCAATACAGTTGATGCGGAAACAGTAGTTAAAACCATTTACGAGAATATGCACCAAATGCCTCATTCGGACGACAGGTACAAAGAAAAAATCTTTTATTTATCAGTGACAGTGCTGCATATATGTTAAAAACAGTCAGACTATTAAAGCTGTAATATGCTGCATATTACTTGTGTAGGACATGCTCTCCACACTGTGAATATATCATAGACACATTTCCGGAAGTTGATAGACTCGTATCCGTTTTTAAAAATTTTTCAGAAAAGCACCATTGAGAGTAGCTCTTTCTAAGAAAAATTGCCATCTTTGTCACTGCCTCCATCTCCAGTAATAACTAGATGGGGATCATGGTTGGAAGCTACTAATTTGTATGCCCAAAATTTCTTTCGATAGTTTACAAAATTTCGTTACATATTTAAATGACGATGTTCGGAGTATATTTGAGTTCTAGGAACTAATACAAATTCCGGATTTAAAAAATCAGTGTACTTTCTTCAGGAACACTGGCAATTTTCTAAAACTAATCGCTAATCTCTAATCACTTGAAAATCAAAATCTCAAATTAAATGATGGATTAACCAGATTAAATTTGGCTATTAATAATTTGAAAAATATTCCAAGTGACTTAGGATGTAGCATTCGGCAAAATATAGACGCAGTTTTTAATAGAAATCCTTATTTAATATCATTGCGGCAATTGTGTATGGGGACAATGCCTCAAAATCTAACTGCTAAATACGCTGATATAAAAGAATATTTCCAGTATGCACCCATAACCAGTTGCGACATAGAAATGACGTTTTCTATCTACGGATGTATTTCATTCAAAGGAAATAAATTTTACAGAAAAGAACCTTGTGAAAGTATTGCTAGTTAATATTAATACACCTTTACTCAACTTGAACTACAATATGAACAAATAAAAATGTAATTCGTATTATATAGATCATCACCCGTTTGTTTTCTAATTATATAAAAAAAAATTAATAAATTAAAATTAAATAAAAATGCAAATTGTCAGTAGTACGCCCCTGGCGATGAATCATGGGCCTCTCGTGACCGGTCCCTAATCATAACCCTTTAAAGTGACTGAACGATTTTTTGATAACGGTGAAATATTTACAAAATGCGTAAAGAAGAATTTCAATGTACGCCACCAGAATTAATCAAAATCGCCAATCTAGTTCCTGCGACACTAATCTCGACCGAATTGCGAAAAGTCTATGAAAATGCGTATAAAAAATTTCTGAAGTGGAATTGAGAACAAAATGTCAATAACTGCATCGAAAACATTTTTTCAAGTTTATTGAAAAATTTGAAAAGTTCCACATTATGGGCACAATATTCAATGATTAAAGCTCAGTTAAACTTAATATACCGGGCGTCACACAAAGAACGTCCTAAGCAGTAACTCTGTTATTTACATTCCGACTTTCATGAGACAGCTTCCAAATAAGATGGTTTGATGAATACTATGTTTGAGGCTACGTTTACTATTTTCCAGGGCCGTCATTAATTTCTAGCGATTGTCAACTTTTTTGCATCATTGGATAGAGATTTTTTTTCAGAATCCATTGAAGTGCAATATATCAATTCTAATTAAATGTAGAAGAAAAAAATTATTAAAACACTTTCCGTATATTTTCTTAGTCAGTTGTGTTATACTGTAGTGTGCGATGGAAAAATAACGCATTACGCATATGTAACTTTCTTTACTGTGAAAACATTTTTAGACATTTTTTAAATAAATCATGAATTTCAATCAACTTACTGACATTCTACTCTACGAGTTTATTTTTTTTATGTTTTATATTTTTTAAATGTAATAAAAACTCTAATCAGGCGTTGCGAATTTACACGGAACGTTTTCCGGAAAGAGAAGTTCCAGAACGTCGTAGGTTTAACCGACTTGAAGAAAATTTAAGAAGATTTGGATGTTTAAAGAAACTGAAATTAGTGCGCGGGAAATTTTCTGAAAACGTGTATCTGGACGTTTTGTTAGCTTACAATTGAAACAGACATGTAATAAACATATCTCTAACTGTACACATGGAGAATACACCTCGTATTTTCAGCATTTACTTCTGCTTAAGACACGTGTTTCTGCCATCTAGGCGTCGTCAGGCGCTAGTGAAGCAATGTAATACAAATAATACAAATCTTTATGAATAGATCTGTATCTGTATATACATTCCACTGAAATCGCCTACAAGATAAAGCAAATTTCATCCTATAAGGTGGCACTTATTTAATAAGTGACATCTGACGGACGAAAGAGACTTTGCCGAAAAAGGCGACCTTTCGTTCGACCCGCTATGCTGGTACTAAAAACGAAAAAATACGTATATCGGTGTAGTCCATTAACATCTAGCCAGATGGCAAGTAAATATACAAAAAGGTTTTAAGTATGTATATACGTTTTGCACGTATAACGCTTTTGTTACAATTGAAAAGACATGTAATAAACATATCTGTAACTGTACACATGGACAATACACCTCGTATTTTCAGCATTTACTTCTGCGTAAGACACGTGTTTCTGCCATCTAGGCGTCGTCAGTCAAGCTAGTGAAGCAATGTAATACAAATAATACAAATCTTTATGAATAGATCTGTATCTGTATATACATTCCACTGAAATCGCCTACAAGATAAAGCAAATTTCATCCTATAAGGTGGCACTTATTTAATAAGTGACATCTGACGGACGAAAGAGACTTTGCCGAAAAAGGCGACCTTTCGTTCGACCCGCTATGCTGGTACTAAAAACGAAAAAATACGTATATAGGTGTAGTCCATTAACATCTAGCCAGATGGCAAGTAAATATACAAAAAGGTTTTAAGTATGTATATACGTTTGCACGTATAACGCTTTTGTTACAATTGAAAAGACATGTAATAAACATATCTGTAACTGTACACATGGACAATACACCTCGTATTTTCAGAATTTACTTCTGCGTAAGACACGTGTTTCTGCCATCTAGGCGTCGTCGGTCAAGCTAGTGAAGCAATGTAATACAAATAATACAAATATTTATGAATAGATCTGTATCTGTATATACATTCCATTGAAATCGCCTACAAGATAAAGCAAATTTCATCCTATAAGGTGGCACTTATTTAATAAGTGACATCTGACGGAGGAAAGAGACTTTGCCGAAAAAGGCGACCTTTCGTTCGACCCGCTATGCTGGTACTAAAAACGAAAAAATACGTATATCGGTGTAGTCCATTAACATCTAGCCAGATGGCAGTAAATATACAAAAAGGTTTTAAGTATGTATATACGTTATGCACGTATAACGCTTTTGTTACAATTGAAAAGACATGTAATAAATATATCTGTAATTGTACACATGGACAATACACCTCGTATTTTCAGCATTTACTTCTGCGTAAGACACGTGTTTCTGCCGTCTAGGCGTCGTCAGTCAAGCTAGTGAAGCAATGTAATACAAATCTTTATGAATAGATCTGTATCTGTATATACATTTAACTGAAATCGCCTACAAGATAAAGCAAATTTCATCCTATAAGGTGGCACTTATTTAATAAGTGACATCTGACGGACGAAAGAGACTTTGCCAAAAAAGGCGACCTTTCGTTCGACCCGCTATGCTGGTATTAAAAACGAAAAAATACGTATATCGGTGTAGTCCATTAACACTTTCGTCCGTCAGATGTCACTTATTAAATAAGTGCCACCTTATACGATAAAATTTGCTTTATCTTGTAGGCGATTTCAGTGGAATGTATATACAGATACAGATCTATTCATAAAGATTTGTATCATTTGTATTACATTGCTTCACTAGCTTGACTGACGACGCCTAGATGGCAGAAACACGTGTCTTACGCAGAAGTAAATGCCGAAAATACGAGGTGTAATGTCAATGTGTACAGCTACAGATATGTTTATTACATGTCTGTTTCAATTGTAATAAAACGTTATACGTCCATAACGTATAGATATACTTAAAACCTTTTTGTATGTTTTGTTAGCTGTTGAATAAAATGCCAAAACCTCTGTTCGTGAAGTTGCGAACATAGATTGGTACTGTAAACGCCAAATAAGATGGCGAGTGGTGGGAGTAAGTCCGCGCAGATATTAGAAGTAGTGGGAAGCTTCGTATTTGGTTTTGCATAAAGTTGCAAGTAAGCGAACGTTGGTGTTCTTAAAAACGATTAAAAACGACTACGGCGCATCCCCACCGCTCGCCATCCTATTTGTCGTTTACTGTACGTCCCGAAGTACTGCGTCTGCAGTACTTAAGAAACACAAAAATTGCAAGCAATAAATGAAAATGATCCAATTCGAAGAACACAGTTTTGTAATTTTTACTTAACAACTTTGTAACAAGGCAATTAGTTTGACAGATGAATGTACTTTCACTAATTATGGAATTTTTAATGGTAACATTAATCGCCAATGGAGCCAATAAAACACTAGATATGTCGTCGACAACAATTTTTAATGTAGTTTTAGCTGTAATGTTTGGTGTGGCCTACTTGGAGACCGCTTAATTGGGCCATTTTTTTATCGACGGTTCCTTAAATCAACTGACATATCACCAGCTATTAAGCGAAGATGTTGAATAGTTTTTTGAATGGATTACCGCTTGCGGAACTGCGTGAATTATATGTGCTACTCCCCATAATGCACGAATAAATGTTGGTTGGTTGAATAGAAATTTTAATGAACAAGTAATTGTCACATACGTTGTCACTATTTTCACTATTCGTTGGCCTGCACGTTCACTTGATCTTACGCCTCAAGATTTTTGGTTTTGGGGATATCTCCAAGATTGATTTTATTTAACAGTGCCACAGAACATAAACGATTTGCGAAACCGAATAATGCAAATACCTAATTATTTCGTATTAAATGCCACCCATTATGATATAAGGAGATGCCAGTATTGTATTGAGCATGACGGTAACCAATTCGAATAATATTTGTAAATTTTTTTATTTTTGAATTTATTTTTTAGTTATGTTATTTATTTTTATTGGAAATTAAAATTTGTTACATATGGGCAATGCGTAATTTTTTGCACTTATTTCTTCATGGTACGCTACAGTATAACACAAGTAACTTTAAGGGAATGTTCCGAAAGTGTTTTAATTATGTTTTTTCTTTTCTAAATTTAGAACTAAAATGGATGTATTGTACATCAATGGGTTCAGTAAAAGAATTTCTATTCAACGATGCAAAAAAATATATACCGTGAAATTTGAAAAAGAAATTGACAATCGCTAGGAGTTGAAGATGACGCTGGAAAAAAGTAAATATAGCCTCAAACTTAGTACTCATCAAACTGATTCATTTGCTACCTGTCTCATAAATATCTAAGCATAAATAATAGAACTACAGCTTTGGACGTTTTTTGTGCGACTCCCTTTATAATGTAAATATTGGATAATAACAAATTCATAGCATTTTTAGAGCGGCAAGGCGAAGGCTGTAAACCAAAATAATCTAAGGTTCTGAGTAAAGGGAAAATTGACAATTTCTTACTTAATGCACCGAACAGAGGATATTTAGCTGCCAATGTACGGATAAGTGTCAGTGCGCAATATAAAATTTTCACCAAACCTTCTTTATAGGTTGCATTAATTTTTTGAATTACTAGTGCATGCCGTTGTGATGAGCTCTTGCATATGAAAATAGATGGCAATAGAGATTTAGGAAATTTAGTTTTAGTTAATATACCCAATACCAAAACAAATATTGCCTGTTCTTTTACTATAATTGCAGCCTTTTACATAAATATGTACGGAAAGTGTGCTACTCTTCGTCCGAAGGCCACAAACTTGATCAGATATTTTATTAAATATCAAAATGGCAAATGCCACAATCGGTATACGCAAAATAACGAGTGATCATTAAAATTTTCGCTCAAGTAAGCCATGTACACAAAAAGTATGTCCTAACTTAAGTTATTAGAGGAGATCTGTCATTATAATTTCAAACGTCATGAATGTCATGATTGTTAAAAAATAAGTTGAAATGCTGACTTTTATATTAAATATATTTATAATTTTTATACAAAGTAATAGAATATTATAAAAAATGTGTAAAATGTTGACAATTCTCCACCAAGCATAATCGCACTCTATTTCGTAGAGCATTGAAAACATTGATCAGTATTTGCGGTGAGTTATTGATGTGTTCACATTTTTCAATGATTTTATGTCTTATGTCTTAAGATTATTAATTGGTGTTTCATAAATAATATTCTTTATATATGGCCACACAAAAAAATCCATGACTGTTAAATCACACGATCGTGGTGGATATGGAATCGCTGTATTTCTACTTATTATCCTATCGCCATAAAATTGTTGAAAAAACTGAATATTTTCAAGTGTAACGTGAGATGTAGCCCCATCCTGTTGAAAACATCCGACCTGGAGTTCATCATTAGTCAATTGATTAGTAAAAACACTGAGAATTTCATTACGATATTTCTCCAATGTTATCGTGCCCTCAAAGAATATTGGTCCTATTAATCGGTGACGACTCATACTTACCCGTACGCCTATTTTTTCTGGATGTAGAGGAACTTCTCTGTAGAAATGAGGATTTTCACTGGACCACATACGCATATTTTGCGAATTAACATAACCTTTCAAATAAAACCAAGCTTCATCGGTGAAAAAAGTAAAAAGTATTAAAGACCGCAACTTTCCGGATAACACGAAACTCATATCCTTTGATGTCAAGAACTTATTTCCTAGTATCCCCCCCAATACAACGATAGATCTAATTTATAAAATGTTATTATACAATAGAACTAACCTCATAATAAAAGAAGAGATCTTAGATTCACTAAAAGTCTGCCTAGAACAAAATTACTTTTCCTTCAATAACAAACTCTACCTCTGTAAACAAGGTCTTATCATGGGAAATCCTCTTTCTCCTTTACTTGCGGAAATTTATATCGATTACCAGGAAAATACGATTTTTCATAATGACAGATACGTGAAGAACATTTTGTTTTGGTACAGATACGTTGATGATATATTGATAGGATATATAGGTACAGATAGGCAGTTGAACACTCTTTATGAATTTATCAATTCCATTGATCCTAATATCACGTTTACGATAGAAAAGGAGCTTAATAATAGTATAAACTTTCTGGATTTCACTTTAAAACGGGTAAACAATAGGGTCCATTTTTCTATTTACCACAAAGTGGCTCATACAGATACTACGATACATAATAAATCTAACCACCCGGTCCAACACAAGGTAGCGGCTTTTCACAGCATGACACATAGACTTATTAACATCCCAATGTCCAATGAAGACTATAATAAAGAACTTAATATTATAAAACAAATCGCTCACAACAACGGATATGACTCATATCTAATAGATAAATTAATTGTTAAAAAATCAGTCAATAAATTATTAAGGGAGGTGTACCCGATCATTAAAGTGGAGCCAGACAAGCAGTTTAAATCATTTACTTACATAGGTCAACAGCAACTTAAATTATCAAAATTCCTTAAAAAAGAAAACATTAATATTGCTTATAAAACTAATAATAATCTAGCCAAATATATTAAAAATAATAAAGAAAAAACTACCAAAGACAATAAATCAGGAGTCTATAAGTTATCATGCGGATCATGTACCAAAACATATATTGGACAGACAGGTAGAACGTTTAAAAAACGAATCCAAGACCACTATCATTCTTATATCAATAAGAAAACTGACTCAACCTATTCTAATCATTTAATAGAGAATGAGCACGAATTTAATTTACAATTTACAATATTTACAATAAAGGTAAAAAACTAAATTGTTTAGAGTCTTTAGAAATTAATAAACTCAAAAACTCAGAAATGTTACTAAACGATAAATTAGACTTGAATTCAGTCCCACTGTTAAATCTGTTCACCCATTGAAATATTGTTTCTTAGTTGCTTATGTTATATTTTCAAAAAGCAAAATATAAATGTAATAGTTCCTAGAATTTTAACTTGGGTCAACTACCTGATTAACGCTGTATCTTGTATGTATCTTTAGTCTTAAGTTGAATTTGAAGAAGCTACTGTGTTAGCGAAACAGCTGTCATTATTTTATTAATAAAGTGTAAATCTAAAACATCTTATGTGTGTTTTATTTATTAGAAAAAAGTATGATTTAAAATATTGTCTGTCATTGTTTGAATAAACCATTGGCAAAATTGTGTTCTTTTTTCATAATCCGTAGGTAATAGATTTTGTACAGAAGTTAATTTATATGGATACATGTGCAAGTCCTTTTTTAAAATTTTTTGAGATGTTCCATACGAAAGCCCTACTTGTTGCGAAACTCTGCGAATAGATGTTTGAGGAGATTCGTTAATAATTTGTCTGACATTTTAAATTATGGCGGGACTTCTCTTGAGAGGAGGACCGCTTCCTTTTTTCCTTAAAATACTGCCTGTTTGACGAAAAAGATTTACACAATGCATTAGCGTATCACGGAAAGTTTTATAGCTAGGAACAGTATTTGGATATCTCTCTTCAAACTCCGCAAGGCAATTTTCTATTGAATGCTGCCAAATACCATCAATTTTTTGAGATGTCAAAGAAGTAACATTCTACCATAAACGCTTTATGCATATCACTAAAGGCCATTACTTTTTCTTTTGATGAAACTTTAAAATATATATTTGACACTGACAGATGTTTGAAATAACATCTTAATGACTAAAGCTACGACATAATTTTTATATACACGGCCAGCTACGAGTGAAAATTTTAATGATCTCTCGTTATAAAGCGTAGCTAAAGAAATTGCCTCCTACTTAAAATTATCAGGTCCATTGCAATATGCCCGTTATTGTCTTTGACGTACTTCAGCTACACTTTGTGCGGATAACGGTGGAGGTATTACTTTAGAAAGACACGGAGGATGGAAATTCACTATTGTTGCTGAAGGTTATCCAGATAAATCTATATCAAATAAATAAACTACATTACATCAATGAGAATATTGAAGTCAACGGACTACAGCTCCCATACCACGAATCAGTCACCTGGTTATAGTATAATTAAAAATACAGTTGAAGCAACTACAAGGGATGTCTTTTATGTTTTGCATACTGGGGCATACAGGGCGCCACTAATCAAATATCAATACTAAAAATTAACCTCCATCTTTAGTTAGCCTAAATCCAAAGTTTCAGTGCGATACGTGTAGTGCTGTAGCTACCTGTAGTCGAAAAATGAAATTAAAACAAAATTTTCGCGGAATATTTTATAATTTTCGAAGACAATAATCTCAACAAGAATGCCTCGCCGGGTTGGCTTCTGTTTTCGGTAATGAAACACACATCGGTCAACAATTTCTCGTATGGAGAATTCAAACGTTGACGGATTAGTGCTAGCGACGATCAGAGCAGGTACACCAAAAAACGGCAGCCACTCAGGAAAATGTCGATGCTGTGCGCAAGCTCATCAACGAAGATCGACAAGTGATACATTGCGACATTGAGGCATCAATGGGGATTTCATAGACTTCAATTCAAAAAATTTTGCATGAAGAATTGTGTGTAAAAAAATTAGTTTCCCGTTGGATACCGTATCTGATGACCGAAGAACAGAAAACAGCTACTGTGAAGATCAAAGAACTATTACTGCCGATTGGTATACAACCATTTGTAAGCCGAAAATCATCGCTGAACTCCGAAAAACAATCCCACAGCGACGAATCATCTTCCACCAAGACAATCCAAGTTCGCACACAGCTTACAAAACAATTGAAGAATTATTAACGCAACTAAACGTCCAATTGTTAGACTATCCTCCGTACAGTCCCGACCTAAGTCCCAATTATTTATTTACCTTACCGAAAATCAAGAACGGACTGTGTGGTCAAAGTTTGCAGTCGTCAGAAAGAGGGGTCGATGATTTCAAAAACGCAATTTTCACTGCACCAACAAACGAGTGGAATAACTGTTTCCAGAGTTGTTTGGAGAGCATGCAAAAGTGCATAAATTTTTGTGGAGAATACTTGGAAAAACAATAAAGTCCTTAAAAGCCAGCTACTGTTTTGTTCCAACTCTATATGCAAAATATAAAGGACAACCCACGTACTACTTACTAGCTTTGTCAACTCTGAAACTGAAATAGACATTAGTGACTTCAGTATACAAAATTGTTGTGTTAATAAATGTACTTTTAATACAATATGATCATTTATATTTACCCTCTAGCAAGCCATGAAATTATTTCTTGAAAATATCGTGTTGGTAGTGACAAATAAAATACATCTGTCATTATGTGTATGTTCTGATAAATGAAACTGATCTGTCATTAATGTATTTATTAATTGACACTTAAAAATGTTTACAATAAATCATAAAGTTTTTCTGATCGACTCATACTTTAGGAATGGTGTAAAATTAGAAAATGGAGAATGGTCGTACTCCTTGCAGCCTTGTATAGAAGAATTTCGAGCAGAATTTCTAAATTTTCCAACAACATGACAGTTTGGGGCAATGCATTCAAAAGTCAGTGGTTAAATTCCGTGAAACAGGGTCTGTGTCTCGAAAACCAGGTGCTGGTAGACCACTAAAGCGGACAGTTGAAAATATAGCAGATGTTTAGGGACGAATGAATCAATCACCTAAGAAATCGATTCGTAAGCTTTCACAACAAACACAACTGTCATATGGGACCTGCCAGAGAATCCTTAAAAAAGACTTACAAAAATTTCCATACAAATTTCATTGCGTGCAAGAGCTTTCACCAATCGATCATGTAACCAGAGTTAATTACTGTCAGTGGTTCTTAGGTACGATTAATAACGATGACGTTCTTGACAAATCCTTCTGGTCCGATGAAGCATGGTTTCATTTATCAGGATATATAAATAAACAAACAATGCGCATCTGGTCTAGTGAAAATCCACATGAAATTCTTGAAACACCCTTGCATTCACAAAAAATAGGCGTTTGGCTTGCTGTTTCTCGTAGACGGATTATTGGTCCAATATTCTTTAATAATACGATAAATGCAGAACGATATCGTAATAATTTATTGCTACCATTTGTAAATCAATTACATGATGATGAGCTCCGCGAGGAATATTTCCAGCAAGATAATGCAACAGCCCATAAGACAAGAGAAACGATGGAATTATTGCATAAATTCTTTGATAATCGAATAGTAGACTTTCCACCACGATCTCTGGATTTAACAATTATGGTCTATTTCATTTATCCACATCTAAAAAATAGAGTATTTACGAATCGTCCACATACAATTGAAGAACTTACTAATGCTATCCGAAATGTCTGTGAGGAAATTACACCACATAATTTAAGGAATGCCTTCAATAATATGAGACGAAGAGTTGCGGTATGCATAGAAAATGAAGCAGCTCACTTTGAACACTTATTGTAGCTGTTTTTATTATTAAACTTTTTATTTTTTCAACTGAAACGTTTGTATGTAATTATTTGTCAAAATGACAAAACCTAATCTGTCATCAGTATAAAATAACCTATATCACACACACGCTGCAAAATAAGTTAACTTAAATTATGGTACCAACTTATGTTTAAACAAGAAAAATGTCATTGCCTTCTAGAGGGTAGAAATATATGATCATATGGTATTACTATAAACAAATGTTTAAACAAAGTACTTTGACAGTGATTTGACAGATACATAAAATCTACTTTTAAGCAATTATTATGCATGATATATTTAAATATGTTGCTCACAAAACGGCAAAATTTGGCAAAAAAATAGTATATATCACACGGAGTAGAAAGCTTTCAGTGTCTCTCCCAGTTTGCACTGTCTCGGCTATCGCTTCGACAACAAATTTCTGGAATCGACACAAAAATAACAGCTTTATACTCCTAGTAATGTAATATACTATTATTTATTTGTCATAGCTCTCCATAGATATTGATAATTGTGATTATTGCATAATTGCCGTTCCCATGACATGTGACGTACAAGATTGTCTTATACTTACCAGCAACGCAAGGCATTGGCGCGTTTCTCCGCTTACACTGACGAGAACGAGGATGAGTTCGAAACATGTACCCCTTTGTAAAAGTAACCAATGCGTAAGGTATGCATTGTGCATATCCATGTATACATATACAGTTGCTAATTGTGGAAATAATAAAACAGTATAACTAATATAAAGCATTAACCCGAAACTGAAAACTAACAAAAAGAAGTATTATTGGATTAAATAGAAAGTAACATATTTTCGAAAAGTCTTTGGAGCGCTATTGCCGTAGAATTTTCGAAATATCTATGAAATTATTTATTTCAATTAGTTTTGACATTTACTTGACAACTTTTAAGTTAGCTGGTTATAAAATATACATAAAATGCAACTAATTACCATAACCTAAAAATCTATTTGATTTGTGACTTATGTGTACTTCAAAGTAAAGAAGTACAGAAGTAAATAATTTTATAGATGGTTTTTACACTTCATGGTTATCGCGATCCAAAGACTTTTTGATCATATATTATTATTAAATAAGTAATGCTTTTGGTATTTATTGAAAAGGCGGCTGTTTTGAGATTCTTTACGGTTCATTAACTAAGCAATAATAACTTTAACTGTATAGACTGGATTTACTAATGCCTAATTTCCTTGAATTACTTGTCTGTCATAGATACGAAGTATCTATGACAGAGTTTTGCACCTCGAACCCACAGCGAACAGTCTTCTATTTGCTATAAACAGCTTTCCAACGCCTGTAAATTTCGATGGACGTACTTTCGGGGTAAAAAATTCTGTTACGGATAGTTGCTTGGTACGTCTCTGAGAAATTGAACATATTGTAATAGTTTGTCTTTTCGGGTTCTTAAATAAAACTAACAATAACTTTAGACACACACACTATATTAATATTAAAACGTATAACAATATAAAACTAACTATTAACAACAATAAGTACATTTATGTATTTTATATTTATGTAACTATATTTATGTTTACTTCGCGAGACTTGGGTATTGAATGCCTGTCCCTTCTTCGACGCGGCTTTTATATCTGGTGAATACTTTTCTAGAGTGTTCACGTAGGCCTCGCGAAAACATCCAGAGGGATGACGCACCTCGCGTCATCGGATGAGTCATTACATTGCCCCCTTCTTAAAAATGAAGTTTCGTCCCGAAACATGTCATGCTTTGGTCTCCTCAAACGATGACGAAATCGACAGGTAGGGCGTTTGTTACATTGCGACGTCATATCGAAATAACAGTCCACGGTCTTATCTTGCCTGGATGGACAGGAATATTCAAGCTGGTAACTGCATACCAGAATTTCCATACCAGTATGTCGGAAGATTACTTCCAACATGCTCCTTACAATTCTCCAGTCCAGGCGGTCCAATCCACAACCCAATTTTGGAACTGCTAATTTCAGAATGTCTTGCTGTAACATTTGTTCGCGTAAGTGGGTCAGGGCCTCCCATAAGGCTCGATAGGTTGGCTTTAGGCTCGACAGTTCTTTCGTGACCAAATAAAATATGGGCTGTCCTTCATTTATTATTTGGAGACTCTTCCCAATTGCTAGTCCCTGCTGCCTTAGCTTTTCGATTCTGCCAAATCTCTCTTTAAATTCCCAGGCAATTCCTTTGGCCATTCGTAGATCTCGGGCTACGCAATGAGCAAGCGCGTAGTCTGGCGGCACCGTGAACAAATCCTGCTGTTTCTCGATGGTTACCCCAAATCGAGCTTTTCTCGAACCAGAATACTCTTGCATAAAGTCTTCGAAGGTTAGTTCATGGTATTGGCTATCCAATCGGCGCAAGTCAACGGTTTCGTCATTGTCTCCAGAGTATGGGGCTAATCGATTAAAATGTACGACTCTTGGCTTAGTGTGAGGTGTTCGCCTGATGCGGTATATTACATCGTTGATCCGCTTCAACACCTCGTATGGCTCCTCCCAATTCTTTTGAAGTTTTGGAGATAGGCCCCGTCGACGTTGTGGATTATACAACCAAACTCGATCGCCTTTATGGTAACCACTCTTCTCGGCGTTGATGTCATAGCTCTCTTTCATTCTGTCACTAGCATCTTGGATATTATGTCTGACTTGTTCATGGATATTATCTAGTCGTCGTCTGAGCGTGCTGACATAATCTTCTCCGGCAAGATCTTCACCAGGCTTGCTCCCAAACTTTAAATCACAGGGCAATCGGAGTTCCCTCCCGAATAGCACGTTTGCTGGTGATTGGCCTCTTGTCTCTTGAACGGAGGCCCGATACGCCATTAGAAATAATGGTAAATGTTCGTCCCAATCTCTCTGGTGTTCGGAGACCACTTTGGATAAGTGTCTGATCATGGTCTTGTTCATTCGCTCTACCATCCCATCTGATTGTGGATGCAAGGGAGTTGTTCTCGTCTTCCGTATACCCAAAAGTCCACACATCTTTTCGAATAGACTGGACTCAAAATTTCGCCCTTGATCGGAATGAAGTTCCAAGGGTACACCAAAACGGCTGACGAACTCCTTCACAATCACGTCTGCTACAGTTCCAGCTTCTTGATTTGGTAGAGCATATGCTTCAACCCATTTGGTAAAGTAATCCATGATAATCCTTTCAAATGGGCTTCCTACATTGTATTGCCGCATGGGTGCACGTCGACGCCTCTGGGGACCATTGCTTCCGGCGCAATTTGCACACTTTCGGCACCATTCTTTCACATCTCGTGAACAATTCACCCAGTAAAATCTCTGGCGCACCTTCTCCAGTGTTTTATGGACTCCAAAATGTCCCCCAGAAGCACAATTATGGAGTTCTCGCAATACCTCTGGTATTCTTTTCTTGGGAACCACCATTTGCATCTTGCGCTCACTTCCATCGTGATTTTCGACCTCACGTCCCAGGAGATCGTCATCCATGGTTAAGGAATCCCATTGTGCCCAGTATGACTTCAATTCTCGTGAATGGGAAGCAATTTCTTGCCAGGTCGGTCTTTGCCCATTTCTTTTCCAAGCCCTGAGGACTGCAAGATCCGGCTCAGCTTCTTGATCTGCGCGCAAATTGTCAGGTTGCCATTGGTCATCAACAACGGTGGTTCGAAGAGCGTTGGCCGATTTGTCTTCGATTCTGTTGCAATATCGACAGTCTTCTGGACAGGGCCTTCTGGAAAGTGCATCTGCATTTTGATGTTTGAGGCCTGCTCTGTGTTCAATAACAAAGTCATACTCCTGTAGCCTCTCAATCCATCTAGCTACTTGACCCTCTGGATTCTTAAATTGCAAGAGCCACTTCAAGGCGGCATGATCAGTGCGGATCAGGAACTTCTGCCCATAGAGGTACTTGTAAAAGTGCTCAATGGTCTTAACTACTGGCAATAGTTCTCTCCTGGTTACGCAGTAGTTCCTCTCCGGTTTGGACAGGGTCTTGCTGAAGTATCCAATGACCTTTTCTTGTCCATCTTGGATTTGAGAGAGCACGCCACCAATCCCGACGTTACTGGCATCCGTATCCAAAACAAACCTCCCAGATGGCAGTGGATAGTTTAAAACAGGTGCACTGATCAACGTACCTTTTAACAACTCAAAGGCCGCTTGGCATTCGTTGTTCCAAAAGAATGCTCGATTTTCTGTTAGGCGAGTAAGTGGTTTTGCAATGTTGGAGAATCCAGGAACGTAGCGTCGATAATATGTGCATAATCCCAAAAAGCTTCTTAGCTGATATTTGTCTTTGGGTAACGGCCATTTTTCCACAGCTTTTACTTTTTCTGGATCCACAGCAATTCCTTTTCCGGAAACCACATGTCCAAGGTAATTTACCTCCTTGCGGAAAAGGTGACACTTCTTTGGACTTAATCTCAGGTTGGCATCTCGCAACCTCTGGAATACTACTTCCAAATTTTTCATGTGATCTTCAAAAGTCTTCCCTACCACAATCACATCATCGAGATATACCAGGCAGGTGTTCCAAGACAGTCCCCTATGTACAGTGTCCATGAGTCGCTCAAAAGTAGCTGGGGCGTTACACAGTCCAAATGGTATGACTGTAAATTGCCAGAGACCTGTACCTAAACTGAAGGCAGTCTTCTCTTTGTCATTGGGATCCATTCCCACTTGCCAATAACCGCTCTTTAAGTCGAGAGTGGAGAACCATTTTGCTCCTGCCAAGGTGTCTAGCGTATCGTCTATTCTTGGGAGAGGATAGCTGTCCTTTTTGGTCACACTATTAAAACGACGATAGTCCACACAGAATCTGGTAGATCCATCCTTCTTCCTGACAAGGACCACTGGTGAAGCCCATGGACTATTCGATGGTTCAATCACTTCTTGGCCTTCCATATCTTGTATAATTTGCTTGGCTTCCTCACGTTTTGCCAGTGGTAACCTTCTTGGTCCTTGTCGAATTGGACTTGCATCGCCGGTATTTATTTTGTGCATTACAATATTGGTTCTTCCTTTCGTACCAGTTTCAGTTTCAAAGACGTCTTCATAATGTTTGATTAGGTCCTTAACTTGGCTTTGTTCCCTCTTGCTCAATCCTTGACAGGCGGAGTCGATTATCTTGGACAATTTCTCGGAAGCCTGCACGAATCCATTCTTCTTCGCCTCTATATGATGAACGACGGCCGACACTGGTGAACACCACCCCAAAATAGTACCCTTCTTCAATGAAACAGGGTAATGGTTCACATTCATTACCCTTATCGGTACAGTCTTCTGAGTCTTAACCAGCATTTTGGCAACTACTATTCCTCGACCCACCTCGTCATCATCAGCCTTTGGTTCCAACATTGTAACATTTCCGTCCAAATAATCACCTTCCATACACGCCGTCAAAAATGTCTCACTTCTTGCATCCAGAACAACATTCTCTGCTGTAATTACTTGTACACTCCCACAATTTTTCCCATGAAGAAACAATTCTTCATTATTTGTTTTTAAAGTGCCTTCTTTCATGTCTAACTGGAAGCCGTAGGTGTTCATGATGTCTAATCCCAAGATTATTTGTTCTTCTATGTCGGCTACGAGAACACGATGTCGGATTGATGTTGGTCCTATGACAAAATTGACATCTACTTCACCTTCCACAGAAGCTGCTTCTCCAGTAGCTGTCCTTAGTCTCCATTTGCTAGAAAGTAATTCTTTATTCCTGGATATTAAATCGGGTCGTACAATGGTTTTCGTCGATCCAGTATCTAGCAAGCAAGCATAGGTTCTTCTTTCCATAATAGCATCCACATACAGGCCATTGGTTTGATTTTGCAAGGATGCGATTTGGGCAGTCCTTGGGACTTTCGGATTCTCAGCGGATTCTTTCTTGGTCCTTTTATCACATTTATTCTTGATATGACCGTTTCTTCTACAATTCCCGCATGGCCGTACTCTTTTATTTGATTTGATCTGGTTTAGAACTCTACTAACCACCTGCTCCATGAACTCCTCATTTTCCTGCTTGTCAACAGTGCAGACACGAGCATGGTTCCGAGAAGCTTGCTTTGCAGTCTCAAACTCCAGCGCGTGCGCCAAAGCATCGATCAAGGTTTTCGGTCTTGCCAACCTTAATGCTTGCTGCGTATCAATATCCCGGAGACCATCTATGAACGTCTGGACCGCTAGGTGTTCCATGAAATTATCTGGCGCCATTGGATATGCAAGTCGAACTAGACGAGCAATATCTGCCTCAAATTCCTGAAGATTCTCGCCTTTCTTCTGTGATCGATTCTTCAGTTGGGTATGGTATACTTGCTCCAAATGCGCATGGCCATATCTCATCTCCAAGCGTTTAATAAGTTGAGAATAGTCTTTACGTTCCTCAGGAGGCAATGTCTGCAAAATATCACTAGCATCACCCCTCAATGCTATGACTAAAGCAGTCGCCTTCTCGGCAGAAGACCATGCGCTTGCTTCTGCGGCCGCTTCGAATTGCGTCAGGTAAGTTGCCCATGATGACGTCTTTCCATCAAAGGTTGGTGGCTTGATTCTGGTCTTTGGAATAGCCACAAGTTCTTCTTTTATTTCGATGGGCCGCGGTATGACTTCTTTGTTGACCTGCCTGGGATCGGAATGACTCGTGGTAGCGGGTAATTTCATCTCAATCATTATTGCCTCTAAAAGTCTAGAATGTTCTCCAATTTTCTCTTCTACAGCTATGAAAACCTCTTCTTTTAACGCTTCTGATTTTTCCGCTAATCGCTGTTCTAGAACTTTCTCCACTTGTTCCAGACTTTTTTCGAAGTTTCTAGAATTTTCTAGTAATTTCTTTTCCAGATTTTTCTCGAGAATTCTAGCGGTTTCTAGGTTTCTTTCTTCCATCTGTGCTTATGAATCTATTAGACGCTTTTCCAAAGTTTGCAAATTGTCTATTAATCGTTGTTCCAAACTTTTCACACTGTCCAGATTCTTCTGCTCCATTTGTTGCATTTGAGTTTGTGCATTCTCTATTAATCGTTGTTCCATATTTTTCGCACTATCCAGATTTTTCTGTTCCATTTGTTCTAGAGTTTTCGCTAAGTTTCCAGAAGTTTCCAGGTTCTTCTGCTCCATTTGTTGCATTTGAGTTTGTGAATCTATTAGACGCTGTTCCAAGGTTTGCGAATTATCTATTAGTCTTTGTTCTAGAGTTTTCGCTAAGTTTCCAGAAGTTTCCAGGTTCTTCTGCTCCATTTGTTCTAGTTTCATAAACAGCGAATTCACGTCAGCATCTCCGCCTGGAACTTGAAAGACATACTTCTCTGGATCCTCGCCTTCTTGGATCAACACATTGCGAAGCCGTTGCTGGAGGATCGACTTTTTGCCAGTTGTATCCTCATCCCTCTCTTCTAATTCTCGTTTTAACTCGGACACTTTTAATTCCGCCAGTTTCATTCTGTTGGCCATCACGATATTTAAAATAACGTCTTTCCGCACTGTATATTTATTTAAACGAATACTTAATTAACACTTAATTGTCTACTTAGTTTATTATTTATTAATTAGTCCACTCCTGAATACCACTGTAAAGTTTGTCTTTTCGGGTTCTTAAATAAAACTAACAATAACTTTAGACACACACACTATATTAATATTAAAACGTATAACAATATAAAACTAACTATTAACAACAATAAGTACATTTATGTATTTTATATTTATGTAACTATATTTATGTTTACTTCGCGAGACTTGGGTATTGAATGCCTGTCCCTTCTTCGACGCGGCTTTTATATCTGGTGAATACTTTTCTAGAGTGTTCACGTAGGCCTCGCGAAAACATCCAGAGGGATGACGCACCTCGCGTCATCGGATGAGTCATTACAATATGATAAATGATACTGTTACTCAATGACGGTAGACAGGAAATGAAATTTTGCTTGCTAAGACGAGATATCTAATCCGCAAAAGACAATTTCGAGTCTTTTGCAGATTAGACCTTATATCCAGTCCTATTACTCACACAATGGCACTGTTTGAGACCTTCAATATCAATCAGCTTGTATCATATGGATTTGGCAGTAATATCTATAGCATTTCTAAATTAAAATTTAGGTCATACAATTTTTGAACATTTCTGTAAATGCATCTTATAGTAAGGTAGGTACAGTTAAATTAACAATATACGTTCAGGGGGTCTGCAATATTGGATTTTTTTCGTCTGTCTTGTTAATTTTAAGAATGTAAAGTAGAATTAAGTAAGGCATAGCTTTTCATGACATGCCGAATAATTTATTTCATATTAAACAATTAGTATCCTTTATCAGGGTTAAAAAAATGGAACAAGTAGACAAGTTGAGTTGCTTTTTTAAAATTCAATATCCGTCAACACGTATTTAAATAGAGCACAAAATTTACATAAATACATAAAATACATTATTTATTTTATTTGTGCATTTATATGTTAGATGAAAATATGTTAAGATATATTGATTAACTGAAATGTTTCGTTGAGTTCTAAATTTATCAATTCTAACGATATTCTTCAAGCAACTGGATAATAAATTATGTTTTCTCCCAACACGAGCTGGTTATTTTGATAGGGCGATCGATGTTCGACGTGCAACAAGTGCCCATATTTTGTATGAGTTGTAATTATCAACATGGATCTCTAGATTATACAAATTGCTTTTTGTTAGTTATTAATTTATATAGATAAATACTTGAAAGAGTAAGTAAATTACATTTAATAAAGAGAAAATTTAGTGTTACCTCTAATATTATTTTATAAAGCAATTTTTGGATACTGCAGGCCTATATTCACAAATAACGTTATCACGAGCGATCAAGATAATTCCTAATCGTACCATTCATTAATCCGAAATTGTACGTCCTTATTTGAACTGGATTTACATTAAAAACGTCAACTAAAATGCCAGTCGAATATATAACTATGCAACGGTTACAGTCGGAAAAGACATACGGACTCAAATTCATGAATGACTCGATTACAAATTATCTCGATCGCTCGTTAGTTAAAGACCGAGAATACTAATCCGTGTATGCTGTTTTACTTAAAGGTTACAGATTTAAATTTTGTAAATAGTAAAAATATGTATAAATGTTAGCTAAATCGTAATTTATTAATTTGGAATGTATTTGTACAATATTCTCAACAATGTTTTCGTAGAAAAAGGTAGTAATAGACCTGTAATGATTAACTTGTGAAAGGTTACCTTTTTTGTGGCTCCAGAAATCACCTAATTCAAAATATTTGACAATTAGCCAGTACTAAAACATCAAATATGTCAAAGTATTAATACATCAATCAATAACACACGAATTTAAACCAGAAGCCATTTGTCTGCCTACCGCCTAGAAGACTCACAAATAGAATTCATGAAAAATATATATGTATATTAACCTTATAGTAAGTTTGCGTTTATTCATCATTTTTGTTTTATTGAATCATTCCAAAAGGGCGGTCGATAATATACCGAGCGACATACCATAACTCGTAGGTGACCCACCATAACCACAATTTAACTACTCTAAGGAGCCTCCAAGGCTTACAAACGGGGCCTATTTTTCATAATTATATTTCTATTATTGTAAATATACTTTTTGGCGATACCGGTGTGAACGCTGATAATTTGGGTGATTATTTGGATATATTTGATATATATTATATATTTTTTTCATAGAAAAATATTGAGATCCAAGCGACTTATGCGCTGCCTTCAGAGGCGCCAAAAAAAAAAGTTCCTCAACTGCTGAGATGATTCCGGTCGATTGAGCAGCTGAAATCGAGAAAGGAAAAAACGCCGTTAAACTGGATGGTTTTTCCTGTACGAGGACGTAGGATTTTCGAAAAATATCAAAATCTAACAAAATGGCGTAGTTATGGAGAAAAAGTCTGTTTTCTTGCCTATAAAATGGTCGTTTCTTTGAATGCCAAATCGTCAATATTCAGCCAATCAAAAGTATCCTATGTCATCGTAGAGTAAATATATTCAAGAGTACTCAGTTCAAATTTCACGTCTATCGGATAATTGCTCTTCGAATTACAATGTCAGAAAATTTGAAAAATCACATTTCGAGAAAAACGCCTTTATAGATTTAACTATCGATTTTTGCAAGATAAAATTATATTTACCATTAAAACTGCTAATCAGCTATACCTGGTCCATACAATGGACCCTCCTCTTACTCGAATAATGCCTGCTGAGAGGCTGAAGCTTTTCTCCGAGCTGTTCGTCCCTTTTTTTGAGGATGCTTTATGACGTAACCCCGGCCAGCTTGATTCGCAGATGGGGCAGTTTATACCAGCGAGCGGTTGCTCTTTAGAAGGCTGCCATTCGGAGAGTATTAGAGATACGGCCTTGAAATTTTCACAGGATATTCTTGAAAGTATAAAATGTCAAATAAGGCATAAGGCACAAAAATCGATTTTTTGAAAGTGTCACATTGGTACAGGCTCTTGTTAGTTTTTCTCAACTTTATAACAATTACACAAATGAGATGCCATGGTTCAATTGATTGCATATTTATGAATAAACTTTAGAATTCTTCACTGTTTCTAATTATACTACAAAATATATATTTAGTCAATGATCTATGTTCCATATTATCTAATCCTAATACTCGTTCTGGGTTTAATTAGCCTATAGGTGGGTTATAAAGTTTCAAAGGTATTTTTTCTTACATTGTACTTTTCCTAGAGTCTCACATATTTGTAGCTTTGTATAATAAATACTATAATTACTATCTCAAAAGTAAAAATAATGTCCTTATCTCCACAAAATAAGGCCATTGAGGCTTTATAAAAACAAGATATTACTGGCACTATAAATATAATATTTAAGTAACCAAAAGAATTAAATGGTGGTGAAGTATTCTATAAAGTTCACGTAAGGATAACCTCCACAAGTCTGGATAACGAGGTTGTTGAGGCAATAGAAGAAAAGGAATCTCTTTAAGCCGTAGTAGTTTCTTTGATTTATTTTTTGTTTGTTTTACGTTTATTATGCAATCTGTATTTATATAAACAATGAGCATATCTGATTTAAAACAAAAATAGCGTGAGAGAACCTTATGCCCCTGAATATAACTGTATATGACAGAATTTCAATCGTCATGAGTTTATAGCACAATGTTGTAGGTATCTGTAATTTCACACTTGTTATTTAAAGTGGTAAGTTAAATTGTTTTTTAAGTATCGCCCTCCTGATATCTTCGCTGTTATCCCGGACTCCCAGAGCTAGTGAATTCTCTGATTGTCTCCTGTATTGTATAGACATCCAAACCATGTCTAATGTCTTTATTTGTCATAACCTAATATACTTTTTGGCGATACCAGTGTGAACGCTGAAAATTTTGGTGATTTTTTGGATATATTTGATATATATTAAATATTTTTTTCATAGAAAAATATTGAGATCCAAGCGACTTATGCGCTGCCTTCAGAGGTGCCAAAAAAAAAGAGAGCATCAATAATTGCACGCAGTGTGTTTGGAATGGTGACCAACGGCACCGGTAAATGGACGCACAATGGGCTGAAGAATATTATCCAAATATTGGTGAGTTGTCAAAAAACCATTTGGAAAAATGAGCTCGGTTCGACTACCAATCATTATTCCGCCCCATTCCATAACAGTTCCACCTCTGTAACTATGTACTTCCTGAACAAGATTCAAACGTTCCATATTTCCAGGTCGTCTCCATACCCTTGTCCGACGAGAATAAGGATGAAACCGAAATTTGGATTCATCTGTAAACAAAACTGTAGCCCAAGCATTTTCATCCCAGTTTATAAATTCTTGACACCAGTCTAATCTTGCTCCGCGATTACCTCTTGAGAGATGTGGACATCTGATTGGTCGTCGAGAATGTAGTCCAGCTTCACGGAGACGATTTCTAACAGTATGTCGTTGAATAATAAAATTATTCGCGCAGTAGTTCCGCATCCAACTCAGGTGCTGTTATTGTATGTTGTCTTCTAGCATTTAAAACAAAAAATTTGTCTTGAGCTGCCGTTGTACAGCGTACACGACCTAGATGTCGTTCAGCCGGACTGCCGGCTTCTCTAAAACGCCTCCACGTTTGACTGATGACACTTTGGGAAACTCCTATCCGCTCAGCTACTTCGACTTGTCGCACATCACCTTCCTTTACCTTCACCTTCATTGGAATCTCTCTATGATCGGAATATTGGATTTGGCTACTGTACCCCATATACCTCATAGCAGGATCCCATGGGTCCAGACAGGCTTAAAGATAATATTAAATGCCAAAATTTTGTTTCTAATAGAGAGTTGGGATTTTTTTCCAAGGACCCAATAGTGTTTCCGAAGTTTTTCTCCAAGTCGTTTCGTTTTTCTTCGGGTTAGTTTCTGACCTAGGTGTAGGCCTAAATATTTAACACAATCAGTTGTGGATATGTTTTCATTGTTAAATCTCATTGATGGATAATTTCCATCCCATTTTGTAAATACTGTATGGTTTGATTTTTCTTCGTTTATTTGAACACGCCAAGTTCTAGCTCATTTTTCTATATGGTTTACAGCAGTGTGATCTGCAAAGGTCTAAGTAATTACTCCTTCTTTGGTTGAATGATCAGCTGTGATTAGGTATAATATAGATCCAAGAATGCTTCCCTGAGGAACCCCCGATCTTATGAGACGTAGTCCGATTAATTTTTACTCGTATCTGACTCTAAAATACATTTCTTCTATGTAGGAAGTAGGAAGGATAAACATAACAGCCCCTGATGAGTGTGATCTTTACAATGTAAGATTCATTTAAAATTTATTTTAGCATCCCAAACAATTTACATGTTGTTATTTGAGAGTACAGTTGAATCTCGATAGTCCGACAGTTATGGGACCGGGACGGTGTCGGATTACCAAAGGTTAGCCTTATTTCACTGAAATTAACCGTATAAGACAAGAAAATTCATTTTATGATGTATGTACATATTACATATTATGTATTCTTTGACTAGTGAGGGTATAAAATGATCAATTTAGGCGTTATTTTTTACAAATGAAAAAACAAATTTATTGTATCTAAAAAATACAAAACACGATTTGATTCGGCTTCTACATAAAATGTAGGCCTACCTACATATCTTCTAAAGAATTATCTACGGTGTACAAATTTACATTTAAAAAAAATCTGTGATAGTTGTTTGTTTCCTTTTACAGTCTGTCATAGCTTTTTCTTGAATGTCTTTCAACATTAAAACTTTGTTGAAGTCAAGTTCACGTTCCTCGCACCAGCGTATCAAAGTGTTTGCAGCCAACATAGCTTCGTCACTACTGATAGCGTATTTTGCCACCGCGGTCTCCTCACTCGTGTCGTCTTCAACATTAGACGTGACTTCCTGGATCATTTCTTCTTATGTAAGGTCAGAGTCAAGGTTGTCGTCTAAGACCCATCTTCTCAGGTCTTCCGAAGATTTTTGTGGAAAGTTCATATCATCGCAAAGTGTAAGCGTATCTTCTACAACATAGTCGTTATCTTCAGATTGGTTATTTCCGTTATCTTTCTTTGGGAGGAGTGGGTTTTCTGGCCAAATATGTTTCCAGGATTTTATTAAAGTTAAAGGCTTGACTTGGTGCCATGCAAATGCTGCATTGAGAATGGCATCCTTAAAGCAAATACAAAACGTCCATGTAACCATCGTCTTAACTCTCAATTCCTCCTTGTTCGGATGACCGGGAGCATTATCCAACAGTCAAAGGGCCTTTAACGGCAGATTTTTACCCTTCAAGTGTTGTTTTACCTCTGGAATAAAATGGTTGGAAAACCAATCAAGGAAAACTTCTTTAGTTACCCATGCTCGCCTTTGACTCATATAAATCACTGGAAGAGATTCAGTCTTGGTGTTCTTAAATGCCCGAAGTGACTTAGATTTACCCACAGCTAACAGTTTTAACATATGACTACCAGCGGCATCTGAGCATACCATTAAGGTGATTCTTTCTTTTTGAAGTTTTCTTCCGGAAATGTTTTCTTCATCCTCTGTTACAAATGCCTTTGTTGGAAGTTGCCGCCAATTTAACCCGGTTTCATCGGCATTGTACACTTGTTCAGGCGTAAGGCCTAGTTCAGCGATTTTGAAGTTTAAGTTTTTGATAAAGTTAGAAACTTTTGTGTCATCGGCAGATAATTTCTCTCCGCTCATTTGTATGTAACGAATACGATGCCGCTTTTTGAAATTTTCAAACCAGCCATCGCTGGCGCGAAAATCATCTTCTTTTGTGATTTCATTATAAAAAAATTGGGCTTTCTGTTTTAGAATGTGCCCAGAAATAGGGGCTTGTCTGTTTCTTTGCTGTTTAAACCACACATAAAGAGCTTACTCAACTTGGGGATATTCGCCCATTTTGAGGGTTTTTCTCTTGGAGTCGACTTCAACAGATTTTATAAAATGTTCTATTTTTCCCCTATATTTCACAATGTCATATACGGTAGGTCGACCGATACCATAGACTTTAGCAATGACAGTGGGAGTTTCACCACTGTCATACCTATTAATAATTTGCCACTTCTCAGGAAGAGTTAAAGTTTTATGCTTACGTTTACTGATTCCACTTTTGCTCGCCATCACACAACTCTTAACAAAACTAACAGTAAAATATTAAAGGTAAACAGATATATGATCGCGCAATGTACATTTGTACGTATCGATACTGAATGCTACTGAACACAGCAAGCAACTAACGAAACTGCTGGATCGGGGAAAGACAGGTCGCAACAGGCATCATCTGTATGTCTAGACCAATACGAGGGAGCGTCGGACTACTGAGCATGTCGGACTGTCAAATGTCGGACTATCGAGATTCAACTGTACTTTCAAGAGTTGGTGATTCAAAGTAACCTTACCAAATGACTTTTTTTTATGGTAGTAGGAAAACGTGCAAGAATCAGTGATTCTTAGTAGACTATATTCTTCTTTTTTAATTTTTTTCGCAGACAGAAAATTCCTGGTGATCAAGAATATGAAAATAATTTTGACGAATGGAATAATTGAAACTGAATATAAATAAATTATAAATCGTATTAAGGATTTTCCATGTATTTACTTCATATGAAATATCTCTTTTATATCTTTTTAGAACTCGATATCTTTTTTAACCCCGAGTCTAGTCACGGAAACATATAAATCTGGATCCTTTCACTGACCGCGGAATGTTTATGATAGTTTTATCAAAAAGACTGAATATATATATATATATATATATATATATATATATATATATATATATATATATATTACTAAGCCAGTAGTGTTGGTTGCATGGTGACCTGCGGTCGTCTTTTAGACTACTTCCTGTAATAAATTACATACACACAGTGCTGCGCTCTAGAGACTGCGTGCCAAACGACGCTCCCTGTAATTAATTCCGAATTTAGGTCCGGGCGTCATGAACAGTGGCACACTCTTCGTACCCAGAAGAGATGTAGATCTTTAATTTGGAACGGCCGCACGGTAGTTAATTTTCATTTTCGACTTTTCTTCCTGTTTTTTTACTTGACACTAGGTAGCTTTTCCGATCAATAAATCGCGGACGAAGAAAAAAGTACTGCCAACCTGCACGCACAGATTTTAAACGTCAAATATAAAAAAAAAACGTTGGGAAAATGAAAGAATATTGACGGTTTGTTTCGTGAAATGGATGTGTGCTATGTACTAACGAAGTTTACACCGATATGCATTCACTATTGGCGTCGTTTGATGTTTGTGTATAAATGTCGCATTATGCAGAACATTAAACGAGTTTTCTTCTGATATTATTATACGTGGTTGGATGCTTGTTCAAACGGAATGCTAAATCTTTCTCCATTATACAGTTGGAGTCTTTAATATGTAAATTTTCACAATGTCATGAAGTTCACGCGGTTATTGAATATTTTGCCACGCGGAAAACGGAATTGCGTACGGAAATGGGATTATTTATATTTTAAATTAGGTTCTTGGAATAACTAGTTTGTAATGTTTTGTTTTAAATTTCTATTAATTGTGTTTATTCAAACAATATATATATATATATATATATATATATATATATATACATACATATATATATATATATATATATATATATATATATATATATAAATATATTAAAATAATAGACTTTTTTATTGGTTTAGGGACCTTTAATGAATTTCAATGTTTTCCTCTACGACGTTTCGACTCTTATTATTATTAAGTCTTTTTCAAGTGACTAGAAACAAAAATTAATACAATGAAAAGTAAGAAAATATGTTTGCATTTATATGAATGAATTAAGAATTAAAATTAAATTAATAATAAAGTAAGGAAAAATTAAAATGATTACATTTGCATGAATGAATTAAAAATATAAATTAAACTAATAATAAAGTTAGGAAATTTAATGATATAAACTCACCGATGTATTCTGTTTCAAAGCTCATTTTTTGCACATGTGTGGTCGGACTTTGCCCGAAACCTTTTTAGGGAAACGTTGGCGTCACTTCAATTATTTTGTGTGACTGAATGTCTTTTGTTTGGAGAAGTAAAATTTCTTATTCTGTTTTAAAATTAGCAAATGGTCAGGCAAATGTGTTAAGGGATATATAGTATATGTATTTACAAATGGGAAACAATAAAAAATTTTTTTGGTGTGTGGGCGGGGTTTGGTTGTCTTCTATTGTTTAATGAGCGGGTAATAGAGTTTAGAAAGTCCATCAATCTCGTTTCGGTCATTGATTGTTCTGCTGTTTTTGAAAATATGGATCATTTCTAAGACCTCCCTAGCCTTTGTATTTTCTTTTGCTTTGTTATTATTTTGGTATTTTCAAAATCAAAATTATGTTTTAGTGTCATTTGGTGTCTTTTTAAAGCAGTCTGATTTTTTGCGTATTTGTGACCTTTCACTCTTTCCTGTAGTAACTGTTTTGTTTGGCCTATGTATACTTTGTCACAGTCTTTGCAGGGTTTCAATAATGCAAAATAAGCTTTGAATGAAATAATTGCCATCGAGCGTCGGTTATAAAATTTTGATTAGAAGTGCTTAAAAAAGTGTGACTCCAAATTTAAAATGAAATTAAAGCAGAAATATCTGAGTTAAAAATTTATAAGTGACCACAAAACTAACACAATAATTTGGGGCTACTTTTGAGATACATTTGAAGACGATACCAGCGAAGTTCGGCCAGAAATCGATCTTAGCATCTTTCGATCGAAGACCGGCCCGAGAAAATATTCCACACCGACGAAGCACGCTCATAGCCGGCCAAGAAAACTTGAAAACGCCGCACTTAGCACTCACGACGAATCTGCTGTTCTACACCAATATATCCAAGATTCCTGCCTAGCACTACGAAAAACAGGTTTATTAATCAGAATTATTTCAAATAAAGACTTTTTTTTTAAACGATTTACAATTAAAATATTTTTTAAAACCAAATAAAGAACATCATAATTTTACTTAGAAAATTACATTCCAACATTATTGATAATTAGAACTTTAATTTGATAAAAACTGTAGTACTTACCTAGATATATTTGTTCTTTAATTTATATTGTAACTCACTTGAAAATATTCTAACCATTGAAACATAACCTTTAATTTTCTTGATTCACATGTGCACTTAATCATAACTTTATTATTTGTCGATAGTCACGTTGTATGTGATTATTTACAGAAACCTTATTTAAAATAAACTTTTATATACATTTCTAACCAACTCTTTTATTTATCTATGCTTAGCTGGAGAAAACTAAGTTATTCAACTTTGCTAAAATTATTCATGCTCACCGACACTTATCTGTAGCCAGGGGTAATACATGTAAGTTTCGGATGATCTAACATTGTGTATTCTATACACTGGCGCCCAATTCAAAGTATTGTACTTATTCTATTCTATTAAGTTTATTTAATTAAAATAATATTATCTTTTATTATTATTTTATTATTATTATATCATATAGATCATAAGTGAGTCTTTTCAATATATATACATATTTATACAGACTGATCCAAATTAAGTGTTCACCATTGCTATCTTCGTTATGGTAAGAGCTACGTAGTCGGTTAAATTAGGAAAGTTGTATTGTTTTTTTACGCTGATTACTATAGTGAAAACGGAAAAACAATTGAGGGTGTACATTTCCAGTTATTTTTTCAAATATATATTTATTCTAATAGAACAACCAGCAATAATATTATACCAATCGATGCAAAATCAATTGCTTAACAAGTCTTTATGTGACTTTTTCACAAAAGGTAAAAATAACCGATGTAATTCAAAAACAAAATGTGGTGAATCTTGATGAACATAATTTATTTATAAAGTAAAATTGTAGTAAAAAGTCTTTCTTTGGAGACTGTGGTTAAGTAAAAACTTAAAAAAGGTATATAACCCCTTACCACAATTACTAATCGTATTCTAATATTTCGACAACTAAGTTGTCATCATCAATAGGTAAAACCACTAATCAAAGAATCGCACATGAGGCACAGTAAAGCTACTACATCTGATCACGCAACAACTTTACACGGCGTCCACGTATACACTGAATTGAAAATACAAACATATCGACTAAAAATTACGACAAAGTTACCTCTCTTCAGGAAACGGCAACCACATGTATTTGTTCTCTTTCTGTCCGTCTACAACCTATCTACCTCTTTTTTGTGAAGGAAAAGTGATAGCTATAAGGGATCGACCCCTTGTCTACGTTCATCGCGTTCTGTTTGTTTTTAACGATATGAATGCTTACGTATGCGTCAACATCGCTGGGATTATTGATGGCTTTAACAAGTTTTAACCCTTTAATCGACATATTGTGTAGTGTATTTAAAGAATGGTTGGCCACGTTAGATTTTTACTGGTCTATTGAATTTAATATGTGATATGTGTTCTTTAAACCGGGTTATTATTGATCGTTTCGTTTGGCCTATATATTTCAAATTACAATCATCGCAATTAAATTCGTATATACCTGATTTCAAATTAAAATTAACTTTGTCTTTGGTATTCCCTAGGAGACTTTTGATGGTATTTTCTGACTGAAAGGCAACTTGGAGACCTCGTTCTTTAACAACTCTATTAAAGTCTTCGTTATAGGGTGGTATGGTAAATACAGGTACTTTTTCTCCTGGTTACTTTGAGATACCAAACTTGTGGATTCGCAGACTGTCTTTTTTTAGTTTCGTTTTTATAATTAATTTATTGATTATGTCTATGTCAAAGCTATTATAGTTCGCGATGTTTTTAATGAAATCTAGTTCTATTCCATATCTCTTTTCTTAACGGAAAATTTAGTAACCGATTAATTTGTATTCTGCTAGGTCCTTTCCTAGCTCAATTAGAAAGTTTCTTCTGTTTTTTAAATCAAAATCTGGATTAGGTTTCAAGAGCTTCCACAATATGTATGCGTTCATGGCGCTGATGTCTATTATGTTAAAAAAAACTGCAAGAGGCAATCTGTTCGTCATCCTTTTCACGGTGTATGATCGTGTCATCTTGTCCATGTTGTCTACGCCACTTTTGTTTTATTGTAGTCCAGGATTACCTGAGGTTTCTTTTTTGGCCATTATCAATATATTTCTCACTCTGCAGAGTACTAGCAACGTTACAAACTTGCGTTTCTTTGGGCAATACCATATAATCATCGCATCGTCTGTTAAACTGAACTGTGTGGAAAACACTTGACGATTTTTTGGATCAACAAATAAAGATGGCAATTTAGACATATTATTACGGATCGTACCAACTAATGTTAGGTTATTTGATAACAAATACTTTGCAAGATTGTACGAAGTAAAGAAATTGTCGGAGGTAACATTTCTTCCAGAGTTTTCCATTTCTTCTACTGAACGTTTTACAACTTTTCGCCTTGATTCTTGTCTCTTTCCTCTCCCTGCTTTCCAGGTTAAATTTCCAGTTTCCATTCATAGGTTGTTACACTATCACAAATGGCCCACAATTTTATTCCATATGTCCAGGTCTTGAGGAAATATATTGCCTAAAGGGACATCTGCCTCTGAAAGCTGTTCATCAACCGTCATACACCAATTTGGTACATACGCATCTCGCAAATAAGTATTCCATAACTCAAAATATTCCTGTATTGGTGCTATTTTGTCACCACTCCTTTTTCTTTGTTTTTCCGCTGCATCGTCGAATCTAAGTACACGAAGTATATTTTGAAATCTATTTCGAGCGATAATAGTACCAAAGATTTTTCGACCATTGTTTTTGCTCCAAAGTTGTGTTACGTCCTCGTTATAAGATTTTGTATACATCTATTAGTATCAAAACTCCAATAAATTTCTTCAATTCTTGGACATCCATTTTTATCCAATTTTTGCCGAAAACAATCTCTCCTTCTTCATTCGTCCACTTTAGGATAATTTCAAGAAGAGATTTACGAAAATAAATCAAAAAGGAAGAAGCAGGTGTATCAATCTCACGATTTCTAAAACGTGTTGGGCCTGAACGTTCTCGTAAAATATTGTGTCGTGCTTGTCTTCCGTGATGAAGTAAAATAGGATATTGGTACCAAACAACTTGTTTGTTCTTTGATATAAAAGAATTAGCTCCAACCGGATTTCTGTTGTGGTTATCATCGTTGCTCTCAGAAGATTCTTTGCTATCTGATTCTTCTGCTGTGCTTGTATCACCTGCATCGATGAGGCCTTCGACTGCATCTACCTCTCCATCGTCGTCTGAAGTGTCATATCCGCTATTGTATTCAAGGTGACTCATTTCGCTTACTATCGCCTCTAGCTGTTGTGTAAGGTTTTCATTATTTCTACGATCCATTTTCCGTAATGAGTACAACGCAAAGTAGAAGATAACCGCAATAAAAGATTCAGAAATAACTACCTGATAATTGATAAAAAATGATGCTAAAATATCGAATCGCACATCACAACTGAACAAAATATAAATTTTGTCTTATTCACACTAACAAAGTAACACTACACAAATTTGGTAAGCACTAATGCATTGTTCACGACGTGCGGCTATAAATATGCTGAAACACATGAAGTCCTCAAAATCCTCATGATAAAGGAATTTCTCCTTTCTGTATACATCGGGGAATGCCAGGAAAAGTTTATCAGCAGTGAGGAAGTCCGGAATTTATAAGCGGACCACTATCATTGTAAAACACACTCGCTTTACCTACATTTATACAGTAAACGACATATGGGTCCAACGGACCCGGTTAATACCAGTAAATTAGCCCAAACATAAGTACGATAAAACAATGGTTAGAAACCGTTATGGGTCCATTGGACCCGCTCGGTAGTCCTAGGGTTAAAAATTGTTTAGAGAAGTATACGAAACTGTCAGTTCCTAGTCGCTCAACTACAAGAAAAAAGTATATTACTCTATTGTTTGATGAAAATTAAGAGAGCAATAGGTGAAGCTTTTCATTTCAAGCTATTATTTACGGATCGCAGAAAATCATTTTTATTTGAAAATTTAGAAAAGCATTGTAAATGTTTACAATACTATATAAAGGCAAATATAAATACAAATAGTTACATTGTGTAGTTTACTTATTCTTATTATATGTATGTACATGTATTTGTAAAATTTCGAATAAAATATTGATATAGTACCTACGTATTTGTGACTATCACTTAAGCTTTACATATTTTTGCATATTTTAATAAAAGTTCTGCATATTTCCATCGAATTTTGGAAACATGTATGCGTATATAATACAGTCTTGGTGTCCATATAATTTCCAGCTCTACTTATAAGGAAAACAATATAGTATTTACTATTTTTTTTACATAGTTTCTAGAAATATTTCTAGTAGTCCTCGTATACGAATTAGAAATAAATTTTTCTTTCCATAAATTTATTAAAGCTAATGCGGAACATTTAAAATTGGAACAAATTTTAGTAACAATTGCACAAAAGAATTCTCTGAATAATAATTTTATTTGACTAAGTTTAAACAATTCCCTATAACAAGACTAATACTTTCTTATTCGTTCCAAGGATATTTTTTGCACCTGTCAAAGTTTTTATTAGTTAGCGAACAATATACGTGATTCTGAAATGAGAAGGAATACAAATGAATACGGATTCTTTCTTTCTTACCGACTATCTTAACTAAAGTCAATGCTACTCTATCCCCGCAAACTTTCTACTTCGCTCTAATAATGCTTCCTTTGAGTTCCCCAAGACGGCAACTCAGGTTTTTGTCTTCCGTCTTTCTACGTGAATAGTATCATTCGGTTTATATCTTCTGTTTGTCCCAGTTCTTGTTAGTCTCTTTCTCTGTTATTGATAATAACAAAGGTCACAACTGTCTTTGTACATTCTAGAGCGACAAGACGACGTCATGGAAATTACTTTTTGTTTGTTATTGAAAAGAAAATAGACGAAGATTACGGAGCATTGTGGTCCGTTTGTGGAATGCGATTATCCCCAAGTGGAACATTCTTTCTGACGACTTCCTATAAACTAACGATTAATCATTGACCTACTCTCCGAATTTCTGTCATATTTTGCGAAATTTCCAGACATTTTCCAGTACTACTATCAACACAAAAATTGTTGGAAATGTAAATATGGATAGATAATAGTTTTTGTTGAAATTCAGATATAATTATTTATATAATTACTAGCTGACCCGGCGAACTTCGTACCGCCTAACAGTCAATAAATGTCGTGTTAACTTTTAGCTAAACTTAATTTAGGATTTTATTAACGTAATAAAATGAATACAAAAACTTTATTAAGTTCAATAGTTTATTAGGATAATATATACATTGTGTTTAAAAAAGATGCGGCAATATTAAAGGGAGTGATTGCCCAGGTCATTTTATACAAAAAGTTCCTATAAACATAGGTCCGCATACGCTTCGTTACCGATCTACAGCGTGTTGAAGTTTAATTTTAAGAAACAGTAAAAACTTGATTTTTCCAAAGCGGCTTGAGATATAATGAAATTTTAGGCGTGTTAATAGCTGTGGGAGACACATACTTTGCAATACAACACAATGTTTCAGTCGTACCTGTGGCGCGCGTATTGGCACGTCACAGGCTATTTTTCAAGAAAAAATAGGACGCCTCTGTGAAAATACAAATATGCTTTTATTTATTGTTCAATTATGAAGAAAAAAGCTCTCTTAACTTTTTATCGTACGACGTACCGTTTTTTATTTAAAAAAACATCTTAGTGCATGTCCATTTATTACAGAAAAAAATATTAAAGAACAAGGTTTTATTCAAGGGCAAAAACAAATATTTTACCAAACCAACAATTTTATCAACCAAAAATTACAAAAACTGTGTAAAGTGACCACCTCTAGCTCGGATGCAAGAATCCAATCTTCTTCCTCGTTGACTGGCGAACTCTCTGAAAAACACCAGGATCGGTTTTAATTGAGTTGCACCCAGCAATGATTCGGTTTCTTAAGTCTTCTACGTTTTCCATTGGAGTAGCGTACACAAAGGACTTCAAATGGCCCCACATGAAAAAATCCAGGGGATTTAAGTCCGGGGATCGTGCAGGCCATGAGTGAGGTCCACCTCGGCCTAACCAGCGATTTCCGTATGCTTGTGTTAAGAAATCACGAGCTACTGGACTAAAGTGGGCTGGTGCGCCATCGTGCATATACCACATTGCATCTCTAATTGCTAATGGTACGTCCTCCAGAAATCCAGGGAGCGTGTTTTCCAAAAATTGCGATACACCTCTCCGGTAAGTCTCCTTGGTAAAAATACCGGTCCAATTATGCAGTCACCCACAATCCCAAGCCAAACGTTCAAAGAAAACTGATGTTGAAAACGATCTTCAACAATTTCATGTGGATTTTCGTCACACCATACATGGTTATTATGGAAATTCCGTATTGAATTTCTTGAAAAATTCGCTTCATCGGTAAACAGAATCAACATCAGGAGTTGAGGGATTTGAACCATTTTGTGCAAAAGCCATTGACAGAATGCAATGCGAGGAGGAAAATCAGCAGGAAGAAGTGCTTGAACGCGTTGTATATGGAATGGATACAACAAATTTTCCTTCAGAATGTGCCAAATAGTCCCACTACTTACATCCAAAGCGTCAGCAATTTTTCGAGTAGAAGTACCTCGATCTTCTTCAATCATGTCTAGCACATCCTCTTCCAGCTCTACCGTTATTGCTGTACTTGGCCTTCCTGCTCCTCCATTTCGTCTTAATGTGCCTGTTTCATAAAGACGCCGATGAATACTTTCGAAAGTTTTTCTATCAGGAACAATACGGCCAGGAAATCTTTCAGTATACAACCGCCTAGCTTCTAATGCATTGCCATCAGCACGCCAATAAATGTAGTGCATGTCGGTCATCTCGGCATTCGTATAGCGATTCATGATAAGGAACTTCAACAAATTCGACACATACAAAATTATTAATCACGAGACTCATTCAATATGTCATTCAATATGTCAGTGAATAAAACAGGACTGTGGTTTGGTAAAATATTTGTTTTTGCCCTTGAATAAAACCTTGTTTTTTATTTTTTTCTGTAATAAATGGACATGCACTAAAATGTTTTTTTTTACTAAAAAACGGTAAGTCGTACGATAAAAAGTTAAGAGAGCTTTTTTCTTCATAATTGAACAATAAATAAAAGCATATTTGTATTTTTAGAGAAATGAGAGGCGTCCTATTTTTTCTTGAAAAATAGCCTGTGACGTGCCAATACGAGCGCCACAGGTACGACTGAAACATCGTGTTGTATTGCAAAGTATGTGTCTCCCACAGCTATTAACACGCCTAAAATTTCATTATGATATCTCAAGCTGCTTTGGAAAAATCAAGTTTTTACTGTTTTTTAAAATTAAACTTCAACACGCTGTAGATCGGTAACGAAGCGTATGCGGACCTATGTTTATAGGAACTTTTTGTATAAAATGACCTGGGAAATTACCCCCTTTAATATTGCCGCATCTTTTTTAAACACACTGTATAAAGAAAATAAAAATTCTATAAAAGTACAAAAATCAAGTATTTCATTGGCGTACCAGCAAGGCATTTGCTTTTTTGAAGCTATGTATTTTGCTGCATGGGTTGCAGTCGGGTCGATTCTCTTCAGTGAAGGATTTTTGTGATATACGACATTTTTAGTTTTGTTATCTACTGATTTATAATTACAAATTTTTTAAAATGTTAGCATGCCTTATTTATTTAAGATACAAGTACAAGACCTAACAAAACTTTTCCACCTATTATTGAACCTACATTTGATCAATTTTTTTTTCTTAGATCCTATCTTTTAAAGAAAATGAACATTTACTCTCATCAAAATAAATTACCTTGAATGTCGGACTATTCTTCGATAACGTCTGCCCCAAATGAAGTCATTTGAAAGCTGCCATTTTTGTTCGCTAGAAAATGTCGCGATTCTGGTGTTTCGTCAGGGAGCAATGAGTGCAATGGCTCAGATGGCGGAGTCAATAATGGCAATTTCACTTTGCCATTAAGGCAGCACAATCCAGGCGTTTCTCCAGCAAACTCCAATACGCCAAAATGCTCGCAAACAACGTCCATTGGACCAATGTGAACGAAAGGATGCGAGCTGTAATCAATTGTACAATCATATAGAAACGATGGTCGATTCAAATCAACACTTCAAGCAGTTCTTCTTGCGCGTCGAAGATTATCTCGTTGTTTATCTGTGCGATAAGCTCGATGATTTCTCATTGCCAACCGAGCCGTTTCACGGGCTGCCTTTCTTTGCTCTTGTGTTTGAGAAGCACGAAGTCGGGCCAAACTAACGCGGCGCTCTTCTCATGCGATTTCTCGTTCTTCTTCAGTGGATTGATTCCCAATGTTCCGAAGCCTAATTGCATTACGGCTTTGTTAGGAAAGATAGATCTTCTGGATCGCGGCATCGTTGGTAAGAATAATACTTGCACAATAAGATTTATTAATAACACTCGCACAAAACAAACAAATCGACCAGTAACCATTATATTCTTTTTTTAAAGCAAATCAGACAACATGAAACCAAAAAAATTACACTTCTATGTCACTGATTTGCAATGGACATCAATTATTAGAAATAAGCTATAAGCGTGCGTGACGTAAGCTGCCAATTGCGGAAGATGGCGGAGTTCTTAACCTAATTTATTTAAAAATTAATTTTCTGTACAATTTTTTTTCCGTGAATATTTCCGATATTTTAATAGTTATTCTATCATTCGGGGCGGAGACGAATCCAACAAATCAGAGATGATTAAAATTGGTCCAGCCGTTCTTGAGTTATAAATGATGTAACTAACCGACTTTATTTTATGTATTAAGACAAGATATAATTGTTATATATATATTTCCACTTACTCAGATTAACATTTTTCTGTGTTCAAGCTTTCCTCCTTTATGGTTTCTTATTTCACATAGCAAAATGAAATAGGTTTCATTTTGCTTATCAGATTATCATCTGAGATAAATACTTTAAATAATCCAAATTGTATGCCAAGTTATAAAAAAACTAGTGTCTGAAAATTTCGTACCAGAACAGAAAAACAAACTAATAATAATGTCTTAAATTAACTACTAAATCATTACTAGGAGAGCTTAATGTTAAGTTGTCAACTAACCTAATTAGAAGGGATAAAAGTAAGATTAAAATTATCACCGACATGGAAACTTCTTGAGGTTGACTCTATAAGGGAGCATCTATATAAAATGGGTATGATTTGCAAACCTTCGTGTGGAAGACGTAAAAAAAAACAGGGCGAAGCCAGCCTTGACGTCATATATATTTGTGATTAACTAAATTCACTCAGATATGAAACTTTTTCGGCAAGAATATATTGAAGTCGACGATAGCAATCAAATTTCCTTTGAGGAGGACAGTGGGAAGAGGACAATGAATAGAATCATAATCTCTTTCATCATACTAAATCTTCAGATTTGGAAGCCAATAATTTCGGGAGCTGGAGTATAATGCTTTCTGTACCACTTCCAATAAACCATTCACTACTGTTACATTGGTCTGGTGACTTTCACAAATGTCACTGTCTTATTCAAAGGAAATTTCATCTTCGATACACCTGAAAGGACCATTAAAATTAGGTTTCTTCAAGTCGATAATTTTTTGATTCCAATGTCAACCATTACTGTACTGTGATAAAGTAATTCAGTAATTTTCTATAGAGGTGTCTCTGATATATTCACAGATTCTGTGAAGAGCATATTAGAATATGCATTCTCAGAAACACCTTTCCGGAAGTTGATAGATTTGTATCCGCTTTTAAAAGATTTTTCAGAAAAGCTCCATTGAGAGTAGCTCTTTACAGAGAAAAACTTCCATCTTTGTTACTGCCTCCCTCTCCAGTAATAACTAGATGGGGAACACCGTTGGAAGCTACTAGTTTTTATGCAGAGAATTTCGATAGTTTACAAAATTTCGTTACATGTTTAAATGACGATGCTTGAAGTATATCTGAGTACAAGGAACTAATACAAATTCCAAATTTAAAAAATTAGTTGTACTTTCTTCAGGAACACTGGAAATTTGCCAAAATTAATCACTTATTTTTAAAATCAAAATCTCAAATTGAATGATGGATTAACCACATTAGATGTGGCTATTAATAATTTAAAAAATATTCCAAGTGACTTCGGATGTGGCCTAATAGAAATAGTGTAATCTAGTGCTATAAAAAATATTTCCAGTGTGCACCTATAACCAGTTGCGATGTAGAAAGGACGTTTTCTATCTAGAAGGATGTATTTCATTTCAAAGTGATCAAATTTTACAGAAGAGAACCTAGAAAGTTTGCTAGCTAATATTAATATTCCTTTACTCAACTTGAATTACAAAATGAACAAATAATAATATATTTCGTATTTTATAGATCACCACCTGTTTCTTTCCCAATTAACAGTTAAAACAATGAAAAAAAGAAACTAACTCACCTTACTTTATTTATCTTCCAAAATATAAACTAATAAATAAAATTATTTTTAAAAACTCCTCACGCTTCTATCTACGCATGAAGAAAGGAATTTTACTGTTATATCTAAGTAATTGCGTCACAATTCAATGACAAAAAACAGATGTGCGGTCAACCGAATGAATAGTGCTATACGCCGTTCACGATTCGAAGACGTGCAAGTCATCAACAGTATTTTCGGAATCACCATCACAAAAACAATAAAAGAACTATAATATTTATATATCAACATCATTGCGAACGCATATTTACGTTGGTGCGAATGTCCCGTGTTGACACATATCGTTCTGTCATATTTTATGTGTGTATGTTTACTTTTGGCTTGAAATGCCGAAAGCGTTTTGTTGCCAATGTAAGTGACTTGTTGCATCGACAATTGCAAACTGTGAAGCAGAAAGCGATAATGATGGACCGCTGCTGCCTTTATCAGCTGTGGGAGAAGTAAAATCGTATTTGTACTTTGCTATAATTTCACACTTTTTTGCGGCTTGAAGTAACGGTTTTAGGAGAAAACGTGACATCTGTCAGCAGAGTTTCCTCGTAAATACAGAAAGGACATGCAATTTGCAGCCCCAAACGGAAACGTGACAAAAAGAAACCTATAGTGGAGATTGGTTTCTTCGCTGTAGGTGCTAGAAGGAATGTAGTCTATGAGATGTACAGAAATAGTAATATTTTTGAAAAAATTGACAGTATTACAATATAATTGTGGTATAATTATAGAACAAGATATTACGCTATCATCTTTAAACACTATACTTGTTGAAAGGGATTCTTTTATGGGTGGTAAACATCTTTATGGAAAGTGTTGCGGAACATTAGGTACCATTATAAAAAGGATCATCCAAGAAGAGCGTACGTACTATATTGGAGGCATGGTGTTTTTCATATTTGTGCTTACCATTCTCTTTAAGAATAGATCTGCACCGGTCTATAAAATTGATAATCTGGCCCATCAGTATGGCCACAGAGTTCTCCGTTTGCCACCGTACTATTGCATATTAATGCGATTGCGAATTTATTACTAATCTTGGCGAAGACTCTGAGAATGACGACGATTTATTTTCAGATTAATGTGTCACTTATTTTTAAGTTGTTGGTTTATAATACCTGGTAGGTACTTTTCATTTTCTTTCAACATATATACTGATGTAACACAAATGTCTTTTTATTATTAAATGCGTATAAAGTTTTCACCTATTCTTATTGTTTGATTTCTTTGTAAGAGAATTAATAAATTCGGTTATTTATAAATTATAACCTAAATATTGCAAGTTTGACATAAGCATTTAATACTGTAACTTAAAATGTAAACAAATCGATTTTCCCAATGGATTTTGCAAATGATTTCGCTACATTGTTTTGAAATAATTGATAACGTGCACGTCTTCGAATCGTGAACGGCGTTTATTTAATAACTTAGCAATGTTATAGACTACTTATATGGCCCATCGGAATTTCAGCCTGATGCGTTCACTCTCTATTAATAACTAGAGCTGAGGATGTTTGCGGTACGGCAGGACCGTATGTAGTGCATCCCCACCAGCGTATAAACACGATGCAGCGAAACACTTTAGTTAGTCGTGAACTGGCAACGTGATCGTGTGTTGTCTTGAGCTCTATTTAATAAGTATGACGGACGTGCCCAAGCCAAGAAAGCGCCCATTGTATAACGACTTGAAGAAATTTATCCGATACTTTCCCGATTTGTATTATAATGGAGCAAAAGTGGTTTGTAAATTATGCGATAAACAGTTACTTTGCTGGGACAAATACGACTGTAAAAGACATGTTGAAAGTGTACACCACAAAGACAAAAAAAATAATGTGCTGTCTAAAACGCAATTCATTTTCGATTTATTGACAATGCTACTCGTCTGCGATGTGCCAGTTCACCTGCTAGATAAAAAAGCCTTTCACGACTTTTGGAATGAATACAATTCCAACAAAAAGCTACCGTCACGGAGAACGTTACTCACCTATTTACCAATTGTGCGTGAGGACATTGAAAACAGAATGAAAGCAGTAGTAAATGATAAACAGTTATGGGTATGTGTCGATGAAACGACAGATCGAAAAAAACATTCTATTGTGAATATTATAGTGCGTGTACTAGATCCTGTCAAATCAACATTTCCCATTTTATTAGCCAGCAAAAGATTGGAAAAGTGCATTAGCGAAGTAATTACGAAGGTAGTGCTCGATACGCTACAAAAATTTCAAGTTTCAACTAATCAACTCCTGATGTTTATGAGCGATGGTGCTGCGACAATGCGTTCTGTAGGCCGTTGTCTTAAAGCAGATTGTGAGAGACTTTTGTATGTGACATGTAAAGTTCATGCTTTACACCTTGTGGCACAAACTATTCGGCAATGTTATCCAGAGGTGGATGCATTAATAGCAACCACAAAAAAAGTGTTTCTAAAATGTCCCAAACGAATTCCAGAGTTTCACAGTCGGTGCCCTGGTATTCCCGAACCAGCAGAGCCAATCCTTACACGTTGGGGAAGTTGGTTAAAGGCGGCATTTTATTATGCCAAGTATTTCCAACAAATAAAATCTGTGGTTCTACAATTCAATCCTGCCGAAGCTGTAGCCATTAAGGAAAGCCAGAAACTCTTTCAAAACCCTTCCCTTGATGCAGATTTACAAACTATTTATAACAATCATATAGGATTGTTTAACGCAATCGAGAAATTTCAAAATACTGCATTATCGTTAGCGGAGTCACTGCAAATACTGGACGATGTACACGCCCAGCTATGCGCAGTAAATGACAACAAAAATGTTAATGTAATAGAAAAGTTCGAGAGTGTGATAAACAATGATTTTGATTTTACCAGATTAAAACAAATTAGTAATGGTGCAAGTGTAGATTCGGTTTCTATCTATAAAGATTATTTTAATTGTGCGTGTGTTACATCCGTAGATGTCGAGCGGTCCTTCTCAAAATATAAAAAAATTTATTCATCACGGCGTACATCGCTCACCGCTACAAATATGGAAACGTATCTAATGCTACAAACTTACTGCAAGTCTTATCCACTTGTCGCTATGCTATAATAATCGTAAATAAGGTAAGTGTGTTATTTATATACAGTACACATAACTGACATACCTAAGTGATATTAGCGAATGCATGTAAAGCAATAAAATCACGCATGCATCACCGATCGAAACAAGGTCATTATATTCGTGCGTTTAACTGAATACTATCCTGGCACACCCCAAACATCCCCAGCTCTATTAATAACCAAGCTGAACTTATTTTACGAATCGCCCTCGTATTTTCAGAATATTGCCTACAAACTCTGGGATAGCATGCGCAAAACAAAATCGATATGAGAGAGATAAAGTAAGTCATTAATAACTTTTTGATGTTACTAAAAATATGAAAACAATAAAATTACTCGACTGTAAGTAATACAATAGTAATTCTAGTTTTTCGACGAATGCAATGTTTTATTTAAAAAAAATTTTAATGGTCAAATCTCTTGGGAGAAATCCGGATTATGAAACATCCCAGTGGGCTTGTCTAGCATGCCCACATTATTGACTATCACGTGTAATACATGTGGTAGGCCAGGTGTCTTGATCGGAATATATACACTACACGAGTCACTTCATTCAGCAAGAACTGAGTGCGAACAGCCGTGCCAGTGACCGTCGACAGGATGTGGCTGCTATTTATTTGGTTATGGTTAATTAAAAATTATTTTTTGTTTGCGCCGCCTCCTTGCGAAGAGTAATTCCCGGTTTGAAATGTACGCCGTTGATATACAAATGCGTCCCGGCATATTCTTAGCTATGCACATGTTTCATCTAACCATAGTACGTGTTTGTGTGAAATTATACCTACGCCGGTATTTCATTTTACGTCTTTAGAAATAGATTAGACATTCTAAAGATATGAGAGTAATAGAAACTCATTACAAAAACTATTTAAAAATAAACTTTTCTTGCAATATAGTTACAACATCAAAATGTGTTTCAACATTGATATTGGATGAAAATAAAATTATATTTGAATTTGATTTTCCAATGTGGTAAATATTTAGTATTTTCTTAGATTCTATTAATTCAAAACTACGACTTCTTTTGAAGAAAGAAAGCGATAATGATGGACCTACGACTTCTTATTTTTTCCTATAGTTAGTTAAATAAATCATTCGAGTATTCTTATTATTAAGACGCTATTTATTTTAATATTTACAACCCTTTTTAATCAAAATAATAAATATCCGCTAATTCTTTTGAGCTATAATATCACTTCAATTAACCTTTACATTAACTTATCTACTTTTGTGTGTAGCATTTTATTCGGTTATATGAGGAAGTAAAACCTGTTCTTGAAGTTTCCCTTTTAATTCTTTTATAGAATTATCTCAAACTAATGCACCTACATGAACTTCTCACTTAATTTTAGGAGATACCTAATAACTAGAGAACGGACACGCTTACCACCCAGTGCAGTACTGGCGAAAGGCTGTATTTCTAAAATATTTAATTTTATTTATATAATTGGAAAACGAACGGGTGGTGATCTATAAAATTACGAAATACATATTTATTTGTTGAAAAGTTGTATTTATAAAGTTTTTAATTTTACTTATATAATTGGAAAACGAACGGGTGGTGATCTATAAAATTACGAAATACATATGTATTTGTTGAAAAGTTGTATTTTTTAAGTTTTTAATTTTATTTCTATAATGGGAATATTTTTATTTGTTCATTTTGTCGTTCAAGTTGAGTAAAGGAGTATTAATATTGACTAGCAATAGTTTCTCAAGGTTTTCTTCTGTCAATTTTGTTCTCTTTGAATTAAGTACATCCTTATAAATAGAAAACGTCCTTTCTTCATCGCAACTGGTTATAGGTGCATACTGGAAATATTCTTTTATTTCTTCATATTTAGCCGTTAGATTCTGTGGAATTGTCTCTATACATAATTGCTGCAATGTAATTAAATCTGGATTTCTATTAAGAATTGCTTCAAACTTTTGCCGAAGGCCACATCCGAAGTCACTTGGAATACTTTTCAAATTATTAACAGCCACATCTAATGTGGTTAATCCGTCATTTAATTTGAGATCTCGATTTTCAAAATAAGTGATTAGTTTTGGCAATTTTACAAAGTGTTCGTGAAGAAAGTACAACTGATTATTTAAATTTGGGATTTGTGTGAGCTCCTTGCACTCACCAATACTTCTAGCATCCTCCTTTAGCAGTGTTACGAAATGTTTTAGACTATCGAAATTCTCAGCATAATAACTAGTAGCTTCCAGCCATGTTCCCCATCTAGTTATTACTGGAGTGGGAGGCAGTGACAGAGATGGAAATTTTTCGCTGAAAAGAGCTACTCTCAATGGTGCTTTTCTGAAAACTTTTTTAAGAGCTGATACAAGTCTATCAACTTCCGGAAAAGTGTCTCTGATATATTCACAGATTCTGTGGAGAGCATGCGCTACACAAGTAATATGCAGCATATTAGGATATGTTTTCTTCAATAGTCTGCCTGTTTTTAACATATACGCAGCACTATCACTGACAAATATAAGTATTTTTTCTTTGTACGTGGTATCCGAATGAAGCATTTTTTACATATTCTCCTTAATGGTTTCAGCAACTGTTTCCGCATCAACTCTATTTATAACACTTGTTGCTATTACATACGAGTTATAGGGAATAGTTGGATGTAGTACACCAGCTACAACATTTACCACACAGCGTCCTAACATATCCACCGTTTCGTCGGCGCTTATCCATATGTATTGATTTAAAAGATGGCTTCTAATGCGTTCTACTGTTCTCGTATAGCACCTAGAAACATAATATTTGCGTAAAGTTGATTCATCAGGAACATTTCGACCAGTCTATTTTTTCAGAAATATTTTTAAAGTGGGATTGCTAAGTTTATTTAATGGAATATTAGCCGCCATAAAAGTTTTACAGAGTTCAGATGTGTTTGCGATCCTAAGTGACGAATTTTTGACGATATTTTACGGATTTTGTAATATATTTCGGAATCACTGACAATGGACATACAATCAGTATGACCGTCAATCCAACTCGCCATTGTTTTACAATGCCGTTCTCGACGTTCTTCCATATAATGTCTGAAAAAGTAACTTAAACAATGCTCTAGATCTAAATAAATGAAAACTAAAAATGTGTGCGTAAGTTATTGAAACTGAACGAAATTCAATGCACACTCTTACGTCTAAATAATTGGTAGAAATAGATTCAATCAAACGATATTAAACAGGATCTATCACAAAAATTACGATGTAATTAACAGTTAAAACTATGAAAACAAGAAACTTACTCACAGCACTTTATTTATCTTACGAAATATAAACTAATAAATAAAATACATTATAAAAACCCCGCTTCTATCTACGCTCATGAAAACACTTTAAAAAGCACCATATTCTCGGAATACAATGGCTGGCTTGTCCATTGTTATCGCGGCGAGACCAGGTGTCCGAGTAAGTCAAACAAATACTTCATTGAATTACGCCGGGATGTACTGTGCGACGTTATACACAATTCCAATTGCCGATTGCGTTTTATGGAAATTGCGTGAGTTCTCTACTAATAACCCACCAGAGGTTAAGCAATTGTTCAGACGGTTTTATTGATTTACGTAGATAAATACCTATACCGTATATAGGCATGTACTTGAATCTAGTGATAACTCGAATATATATATATATATATATATATATATATATATATATATATATATATATATATATTGATATTTTACAGAGAGGCTGAGCAGAGAAAAGGTTCACGTTCTGGTAACAATAATGCAATATTATAAAATATGAGAAGTTAATATATTTATTAAGCCTGAAAACTACTCAATCTCTAGGCAATTAAACAAATTTCAAGATTTACAAATATAACTACCAAATCTGACATTTAAAAGCAAAGTAATATGACATATGAGATGACGTGAGTAAATTATATATAAATAAGTGACTGCAAGAAATGTTATATCTTTTACAAACATATAGGTTACAGTTTTCTCTTAAATACCTGATGGATACGTTAAATTTAGAAGATCACAATTTCTACATGTGCTTTGGACGAAATTCACAGGAATATTTCCAACTGGAACATCAAAGTTGGTTGTCAGTTACTTGGTTTAAATTACTGGATAATATCCTAGTCGCTGATATGCTTATGATCCAATCTTGCGGGGTGTACCTCCAGGTTATGTTTAATATAGAATCCTGATGAGGTGTTCTTATTCCAAAATAATACAAAAAGATTCCGGAATCTTCTTTATGAGCGTTCCTTTAACATAAATCTATTCTTCCATAATCATACGTAAATCTATATTCTCCTTATATGGTTGATACATCCAGAGTATCTTATTATACCACTTCCTTATGTTCAATAAACGACCATAAACATTATATATAAGGAATATAAATGGAATATTAATAAAATACTCAATGTTAATACTGCAGATAAAAATCTTTTTCAACCAGTCAGAAAAATAATAATCAATAATCTTTTTTTTCGTCGTCAAGACTCCCATCAGAAATTTTGTTAAAAATTTTTAACTCAAATATTCTAAGAAATTTATACAAAGGTTTCTAAAATAATAATATGAAAGATAAAATAATAATAAAATCCACTCACGTAATCTCAATTACAAATTTTTAGAATATGATGTTCACAGAAGTCATAAAAATAACAAAGCGTACAGTAATTTGTTCACAAATGAAATAAAACATAGTTGGTTTTAAAAATCCAAAATCCTCGCGAGAATAAGTTAAAGTTAATTTATTAATTAGCAAAACATTAAAAATAGATTAAATATAACATTCAATATTAAACGGTAGCATGATATCAAAAACCAATTATGAATTTATTATAAAATTCTTACTATAAAGTAATATTTCACAAATCTGAATATTCTAGAACTACGACTTCTTTTGAAAATTTCTGTTTTATTACTATAGACCGAACGCATCAGGCCGAAATTACGATGGACCATAAAAATAGTCTATAACATCGCTAAGTACAACACACAGTTAGTGAATAGAAATCATTCGGTAAATCGCGCATCTGCTTTTTGTCGTTGAATTGTGACGTCATTACTTCAATATTATAGTTAAATTCCTTTCTTCATGGGCGTAGATAGAAGGGGGAGGAGTTTTAATAATTTATTTTATTTATTAGTTTATATTTCGTAAGATAAATAAAGTACGGTGAGTTAATTTCTTTTTTTCATTGCTTTAACTGTTAATTGGAAAACAAACAGGTGGTGATCTATAAAATGCAAAATACATTTTTATTTGTTCATTTGATAGTTCAAGTTGAGTAAATGACTCGACTATTATACATATATAGGACAATTAAATGAGCTAGCAATACTTTCTCTTTTGTAAAATTTGTTCTCTTTGAATGAAATACGATCGAAATACGATCCTTGTAGATAGAAAACGTCCTTTCTACGTCGCAACTGGTTATAGGCGCATACTGGAAATATTCTTTTGTTTCTGCGTATTTAGCAATTAGATTTAGAGGCAGTGTCCCCATACACCATTGCCGCAATGTTATTAAATCTGGATTTCTATTAAAAACTGCGTTTAACTTTTGCCGAAGGCCGCATCCGAAGTCACTTGGAATATTTTTCAAATTGCAGCCGCATTAGTTCTAATATCTGTCAGTTTTTGTTGTCACGTATCGAAATGCACAAATTTGAATATCGAGCAGTTATAAAATTCTTGACAAAACAAGGAAAATCTCCAAAAATTATTCGTGAAGAAATGTTGACTGTATACGGGGATAATTGTCCTTCAAAGTCGACTATTTGCGAATGGTCAAAATTGTTTAAACATGACCCAGAATCACTGGATGATGATCCCCGTCCAGGTCGGCCTATTGGCGTGATCACCTTCGATGTTATTGAAAAAACCAAGTGTTTGGTACTGGAGGATGCAAGATTAAAGAAGCGACAATTAGCAGCGTCATTAAGAGTTTCAGAAAGCACAGCTTTCAGAATTTTACACGAATACCTTGGAATGACAAAAGTTAGAGCCAGATGGGTTCCGCGAATGCTTTCGCCATTCCAAATTTGTGTTCTGATGGAAACGTGTGAACAATTTTTAGCGCTTTGTGGAGACGAACCAGGTTCAATTATCAATCGCCTTGTCATTGCAAATGAGACCTGGGTTCATCATTTTTGCCATGAGTTAAAACAAGAATCAATGCAGTGGCATATTAAGGGTTCTAGCCCCCTCAAGAGGTTTAAAGTCACCCCTTCCTCAGGAAAAATAATGGCAACGATTTTTTGAGATTGTCAGGGAATACTAATGATTGATTATCTACGCAAGGGCAGTACAGTAACAGGAGAGTATTGCGAAAAATTAATACATCGCCAAGAGATTCTATTAAAGCGAAAAGGCATGGAAAACTGACGCAAGTCAGTTGCTTCACAATAATGCACCAGTTCACAAATCAAGATTTGCAAAAGCTGCCGTTGCCGAATGTGGCTTCACAGAAATAGACCATCCACCTTATAGTCCAGATCCCACTGCGTTCGACCATTTTTTGGTTACTAATCTCAAAAGAATTCTAAGGGGAACAAAATTTATGGACGATGACTTATAGCGGCCGTTGAAATGTATTTTGCCGACAAACCAAAGGAATTTTTTTTTATAATGGATTAGAGATGCTATTAAAACGATGTAATACTTGTATGCAAAAACAAGGGGGCCATATTGAAATATAAATTTTATTGCTGTTCGAAACTTTTCTTTTTATGCCTAGTCCGGAAATATAAAAACGACCTCTCGTGTAAGCATTTAACGTACATATTGATATGTTACTTCTACGTATGATATGATGTATATTTAATGTATATACTTCCTTAATATCTTGTCACACGAATATATACCTAACTAGACATTTTAAATGTTTTACTTATCTCAGAGGTAAATTTTGGTCCTTTCTACTAAGTTTAGCATTCGATTGTCAATGTTCAAGATAAATATCACAATAAATATTTGTAATTAGTTAAGCTTATTTATTTATTTTTGTTAATACTATTATTGCAATTCATTTACACATTAACTACACTGCTCAAAAGAATTAGCTTATATCTCTTAAAAATGACAAAAACAGTAATCCCGGCAAATATGTTTCTCCGAGATTTGTTTAGTGACGAGTCAAGATTCAGTGTGCACCCAGATAATATATATTTTAATTTGGCGTGAATCAGCAATACAAAATACCCTTCAATTTATCTGGGAAAGGCCTCAATATAACGATGGCAGTACGATGGTATGGACCGGAATAAGTATCGGGGACCATGCCCAACTGTACTTTATTCGGAATGGTTCACTTTCTGCTTAAAGGTATTTGGCTGGGATACTGAGACCCTTTGTTCTCCCATATGCAGAAACTCTGGGAGAACAATTCATTTATATGGATGATAATGCTCGTCTACGTTGAGCAAACATTGTTAACAATTGGTTTGAAGAAATAGGAATCGATAGAATGGACTGACCAGCCAATTCCCCAGACGGTAATCCTATCGAACATGCATGAGATGCATTAGGAAAACGTATTGTCTCACGAAACTTTGCACCTCGTTCAGTTCCAGAACTTCAAATTGCTCTTAGAGAAGAGTGGAAGAGGGGACAACATTCACCAAGAATTGTTTGATAATTTGATTCGCTCCATGCTAGTACGATGCCAAGCCATGTTGGCCGTCCGAAAAGATAATACGCCTCATTAATTCTCATTTTTTATAACAATTACCAAAATTATATTTGAGTTAAGTCTGTAATTTACTGTACTTATTGCTACACAAAAATATTTATTCTCTCAAAATGCTAATAAATGTTAAAATGAAACTAAACGACAATATTTATTTTTTCCTATACTTAGTTAAATAAATCATTCAAGTATTCTTATTATTAAAACGCTATTTATTTTAATATTTACAACCCTTTTTAATCAAAATAATAAATATTCGCTAATTCTTTTGAGCTGTAATATCACTTCAATTAACCTTTATATTAAGTTATCTACTTTTGTGTGTAGCATTTTATTCGGTTATATGAGGAAGTAAAACTTGTTCTTGAAGTTTCCCTTTTAATTCTTTTATAGAATTATCTCAAAAAAATGTACCTACATGAACTTCTCACTTAACTTTAGGGGATACCTAATAACCCACCAGAGGTTAAGCAATTGTTCAGACGGTTTTATTGATTTACGTAGATAAATATACCGTATATAGGCATGTTCTTGAATCTAGTGATAACTCGAATATATATATATATATATATATATTGTAACGTGCCAATCCAAGCGCTGAGTAGGATTTGACTAAGAATATAGTATATGAATTAATTATAAAAATTGAAAATCTAAAAGAGTGAAAGGTTAATGATTTTAAATTTAAAATGTGGGCGCCAATATACAAATATCCTTAGTCGAATCAACGCTATCTGTCCCTTTTTAATATAACTAGCTAATTGCGGTAGAGCTTGAGTGTAAAAGTTAATTTTTAATAATCTCAGGGTTCACGGTCGGTCAGGTGTATTATTTGCAGCTACAAACCAATCAGTGTATTCTCCACTCAAACACAACAATCACACTTCACAAATAAAAGATTGAATTAGATAAATAAATAAAAATTTAATATCAATAAATAAGAAAACTGTAACAACAAAATTGAAAGATAAAAATAGGAAACTGTATTTAATATTATATAAATTATGCAAGATGTGACAAAAATTGAAATTAATAAGTGCACATGTGGGAAATGGTGATAAGGTTATGTGTACGAGATAAAATAAACAAATATTTAATAGTTCTTATATCTTATATTATTTTGGTGAGTATAAGCTTATTTGTAGCTAAATATCTGTAAAATTCAACGCTTTAAATTGATGCTTACTTTAAAATTGAATTTGATACATGAAATAATAATTTGTAGCGATTAGCATGAGCTATTATAACTTTTAAAATTAAATAATTTGGAATAAACGTTGTAGGTGAACCTGATGTTGATCTCCTAGATCTGATATACTTCTCAATATGTGGATATTCGGCAGACCAGGAAGCACGGCCTCGTTCACCGTCTTTGGCGGAGTTCGTCGAGTTGAGTGGTGTAAATCGTTGGCTTGCCCTGCTCTCTGCTTCAAATGATGCTTAGGACGATATCTCACGTTTGCGTTGAGGTATTCTTGAGATTTTTTCTTCAAAAGGTGGGCCTTTAATTTGGTTATCGAATGATTCAACACTTGGTAGGAGATTTTCACTTTAAAGATGTTTTAAAAATTTATATTAAGGAAGTACACTCAAAAACGGCCATTTATGTTCAAAGTTTTATATCAGATGACGCCGATCGCGTTTTATTTTTTTATTCCAAAGCCTTATTTCTATATCGAAATAATCTCGTAATTTTAGTTTAATTACATCAATTTAAAATGTGAGTTTATACAATGTTTTGATTTTAACATAAGGGGAAAATTAATTTAATATTTTACATTAACCTAAAATATGATTTGAATATAAATTTAGTAATGTTTTCTACCGTAAAGTTTGCTTTAGCGGGGTTCATATAATTTTGAATTGGTGGGCGTGGTTAACTAGCGTCGATATAAACCTGATGTTGATAAATTAAATACCTGTTGTTTCGCGCGTATAATTTGAATTATGAAAAAATGAAATTAAAATATAAAAAGTTAGTTTAAATCAAAATAAGATAATGATGAATTTTAAAGTTATCGTCGTATTAATTTATTAACATTTCGATGTTAATTTCACAAATTCCGTCCACCAATTTATTGTTTATACAGGTGTTTATATTGATTGTGTACCCGTACTTTCCATTATAGGTGCTGGAATACCTGAGCTGGTTGTACCACTACATTATATATATATATATATATATATATATATATATATATATATAATAACTTCGTGACCTTGGTATGATATGGTAAACCTAATCAGTAGGCGATTAAAGGTCTGTATATTACTTCAAAATATATGTATTTAAAAAACTCTACATGTTTCGGCTGTATACGCCTTTTTCAAGAGAATACAAAATATGAATGACAGGATATAAATGTCAAGTAATTAAGTTGCTATGGTTTAAATTATTCAAAGATACATTCTAGTAATAATAATAAATCATGCCTCAGTATTCCAAAAAATAGATAACAAGGTGTGAAAATATGTGTTGTTCGCTGCTAGCAATTTGTGTCTCCTTCTGGGTATGAACTTGTGTGTTGGTTGCTGCTGGCAGCTTGCGTCTCTCTATGGGTGTGTGGTTTTGTGTGAGAGCGTAAGTGTAGGGTTTTGTATGTCGGTGCGTTCGTGCGTGTGTTTAGTGATCGGTCGCATGAATTTAGAGAGGTCGGATAACCAGCCGTTGCGTAGGGCCGCCAACCCTTTCCCGACAACTTCTTTACAATTCCGTGCAGTACTTCGACGGTCTGACCCCCGCCCCAACGAGGCAAGGCGCAGACAGGCGAAGCGCACCCTGTACGGGGTTGCTCATCGCAACTAAGGGAACACTCTTAGTGGCTACCTCGGTCGATCTGTTTTCTGTTTTTTGCTGATGTGGTCCTCTACTGGGTTGCAGCCTAGCATATGCGCTACAAAACTCTAGGGGGGTCTGCCCGTTGGGCAGTCAGGTGCCATTCCGCCTTTCCAGCAAGAGTGAGGAACCATGCTACGCGGCGCTATCTCGTCGCCGCGCAATGCACACACCACTAGGACCGGTCCTGGGCGACAACCTGGCTAGGTTGCCGTTAACAGCACACACACGTTCGACGTGTGTGCTATGCCCCCGCTTCGGCGGAAAACGTTAAGATGGCATAAGTGTGACCATCGTCGACCGAGGTAGCCACTAAGAGTGTTCCCTTAGTTGCGATGAGCAACCCCGTACAGGGTGCGCTTCGCCTGTCTGCGCCTTGCCTCGTTGGGGCGGGGGTCAGACCGTCGAAGTACTGCACGGAATTGTAAAGAAGTTGTCGGGAAAGGGTTGGCGGCCCTACGCAACGGCTGGTTATCCGACCTCTCTAAATTCATGCGACCGATCACTAAACACACGCACGAACGCACCGACATACAAAACCCTACACTTACGCTCTCACACAAAACCACACACCCATAGAGAGACGCAAGCTGCCAGCAGCAACCAACACACAAGTTCATACCCAGAAGGAGACACAAATTGCTAGCAGCGAACAACACATATTTTCACACCTTGTTATCTATTTTTTGGAATACTGAGGCATGATTTATTATTATTACTAGAATGTATCTTTGAATAATTTAAACCATAGCAACTTAATTACTTGACATTTATATCCTGTCATTCATATTTTGTATTCTCTTGAAAAAGGCGTATACAGCCGAAACATGTAGAGTTTTTTAAATACATATATTTTGAAGTAATATACAGACCTTTAATCGCCTACTGATTAGGTTTACTATATATATATATATATATATATATATAATGATATGATACAGAGAGGCTGAGCAGAGAAAAGCCTCACGTTCTGGTGACAATAATGCAATATTATAAAATATGAGAAGTTAATATATTTATTAAACCTGAAAACTATTCAATCTCTAGGCAATTAAACAAATTTCAAGATTTACAAATATAACTACCAAATCTGACATTTAAAAGCAAAGTAATATGACATTTGAGATGACGTGAGTAAATGATATATAGATAAGTGACTGCAAGAAATGTTATATCTTTTACAAACAGTTACAGTTTTCTCTTAAATACCTGATGGATATGTTAAATTTAGAAGATCACAATTTCTACATGTGCTTTGGACGAAATTCCAGGAATATTTCCAACTGGAACATCAAAGTTGGTTGTCAGTTACTTGGTTTAAATTACTGGATAATATCCTAGTCGCTGATATGCTTATGATCCAATCTTGCTCGGGCTTAGGTCTGGAGAGGCCAAGGGATTTCATATATACCTGGAGACGTGGCATCTAGCGTTAGGGTGTACCTCCAGGTTATGTTTAAAGTAGAATCCTGATGAGGTGTTCTTATTCCAAAATAATACAAAAGGAATCCGGAATCTTCTTTATGAGCGTTCCTTTAACATAAATCTATTCTTCCATAATCATACGTAAATCTATATTCTCCTTATTTGGTTAATACATCCAGAGTATCTTATTATACCACTTCCTTATGTTCAATAAACGACCATAAACATTATATATATGGAATATAAATGGAATATTAATAAAATACTCAATGTTAATACTGCAGATAAAAATCTTTTCAACCAGTCAGAAAAATAATAATCAATAATCTTTTTTTTCGTCGTCAAGATTCCCATCAGAAATTTTGTAAAAGTATAAATCAGATATTCTAAGGAATTTATACAAAGGTTTCTAAAATAATAATATAAAAGATAAAATAATAATAAAATCCACTCACGTAATCTCAATTACAAATTTTTAGAATATGATGTTCACAGAAGTCATAAAAATAACAAAGCTTACAGTAATTTGTTCACAAATGATATAAAACATAGATGGTTTTAAAAATCCAAAATCCTCGCGAAAATAAGTTAAAGTTAATTTATTAATTACCAAAACATTAAAAATAGATTAAATATAACATTCAATATTAAACGGTATCATGATATCAAAAACCAATTATGAATTTATTATAAAATTCTTACTATAAAGTAATATTTCACAAATCTGAATATTCTAGATATAACATTCTTGGAACCGATATCTTATTAGTAAAAGAATTAATTAAAGAAGAAAGTTGACTCACATCATATATATATATATTAGCATTTTCAAACATTCAAATCTGACATCTACTTTCAATAACTCACATCTAATTTCAAAATAGGCATCTGCTTTCTAATCTGACGTTTGCTTTCATAACTGACACCTGCTTTCAAAACAGACATCTGCTTTCAGTAACTGACATTTGCTTTCACTAACTGACATCTGCTATCAAGACTGACATGAGCTTTCAAAAACTGACTTCTGCCTTCAACTTGACATCTACATTCAATAACTGACGTCTGATTCATCAACACTGTTACTTTATAATGCATTTCTGAATAACTTGAACCTGGGTCTATTGTGGTCCAGTGGTAATGACGACAGCCCTGCAAGCTGTAGACTTGAGTTCGAGTCCCAACATAGACATTTTTTCAATTAAAAATTTCGTATGATTTGCTTTGTAATTTGTAGACAGCAATGTTTACATCCCCCCTTACTTTGCAATTACATACATACTAACTTGATATTTGTAAATATTTCATATAAAAGCCGAAAACCTCCAATAATTTATCAAATGTTATATATATATATATATATAATAGATTCAATTAGTTGGCGATTTACTTCAAAATATATATATTTAAAACAATATAATATATATATATATATATAATATGATGCCTTTTTCAAAGAATTTAAAATATAAATGACAGTATATTAATGCCATACTTATGCATCTGTAGTTGTCATAGATAAAAATATCCAAAGATACATTCCAGTTTAATAATAATAAATCATGCCTTAGCATTCGAAAAACAGTTAGGCAACAAAAACGGGGGAATGGCAAGCCATGAGTTATTATGTCTGCGCCCATAGAGCGGCTTAAGATGTTAAGCTGTCGGCATTCGCCTTGAACGAAAAGGAAACCCACGAAAACCTACTCGGACAGCCAGTCAGTCAGGGATCTAAACACGGAACAGTCAGCATGATAAGCAAATATACAGATATTTAAATAACTTAAGATATATACTTATATAACAGCAACATATATTATGATGGTAAATTGCAGATCGTTACATGATTAGGTTATAGCATATACTGCTTAGATTTTTTATAATACTTCTGTTGTTAATTGAATTTTTTTCGTGTTTGACATTAATGATTTCTTTAATTTCCCTTTTCAGTGTGTGTTGTTCTTTATCGATTACCTGTGTGTTTTCAAAATCGAAATGATGGTCGCGTTGTAGTTTGTGTGTAAATAAAGCAGTTTTGTCTGTTTTAGAGTATTTGTGGGCTTGTATTCTTTTGTATAAATTGTTTAGTTTGGCCTATGTAGTAAATATCGCAATCACGACATGGTATTTTATAGATGACATGTGTTTCTCGATTTTTTTCTATTTTGGGTTTTAGTTTTGAAAATAGATATTTATTAGTATTATTAAGTTTATATGTTGTAGCTATATCATATTTTTTTAAATATATTTTATTTTTTCTGATAATTGTGGAACATATGGAAGCTTGATATATGTTGTTTCATTGTTTAAATTGTTATTGGTGTCTGTAATGTTGTATATTTTGTTGATTCCATTCTTAATTGTTTGGTCTATAAGTTGTGGTGGATAGTTATTATCTGTCAAGATCGTTTTAATTTTCTTGATGTTATTTTTCTGTATTGAGTATGTGATAGTTTTACTCCCTTATCAGTCAGATAATTTATAATCGTTTTATTGAATACTGTAGGTGCATTTGAGTGGTAATTGATATATGGAAAAAAGCTGTGGGTTTATTGTACCAATTTGTATAAATAGTACCCTGTCTATCATAGCTTAAAGAAATATCAAGAAAATTAATACTGTTATTAATTTCTTGTTCTTGTGAATTTTAATTTGTTGTGAAAATTGTTGAATTTATTTAAAAGGTAGTTTGTTTTATTTATCGGAATACATGTTATGATGTCGCCTACATATCTTTTGAAGAAAATGGGGTTGAAATCTAATAAATTGAGAACGTTTTGTTCCAAATGTTCCATTAATAGATTAGCAATAGGAGCAGCTAAAGGAGAGCCCATAGCAATACCAAATGTTTGACTATAAAAAGAATTTTTGTATTGAAAATAATATGTGTTGTCGAGACAGAAATATATACCTCTAATAAATTTGTTTTTATTTAGTGATTTGTGTGGACTAATTTCATCCCATTTGGATGCTATTATGTTTATAGCTAGATTTGCAAGAATGTTAGTGTACATCAAGTGATATAATTTTGTGATTTCAGTATTTCATCCACCTGATGAAGCCATTGTATGGCGAAACAATATTGTAGTGGTATTTACAATAAAATAATTTTTTAAACTAGAAGTTTAATTACTTATTTCTTAGCGTTATAATGAAGTTTCAACAAGTATCTCCTTCGTCAATTAACAATTTTGTGATTAGTTGGTACTTTCTGTTCCTTGATGAAATTTTGAAATTACCATGAATATATGGTATGATATTCCGTTTTTGCTAACATCTTAGATTATGTAGAATCATTATTCTGGAATAACACTAATACTTCATTACATTTCTATTTGATGACCAGGTGAAATTTGCCGATCATATACGTGCTTTTGTCACAGAAACACTTGGATTTATCATACGATCTCCACGAAATTTTAGTAACTGAAAATTCATAAAAAATCATTTAAATAATTAAGTATCCATTTTATTTTATCTAAATTATTCATAATAAGAATTAATACATTGGGTATAAACAAAGAACGAAATCTATTCATATTCCTTTTCAATGAATTACTGGTTGTTGATAACATTGTTTTTAATCCACTATTATTTCACAAACAATGCCCTCTAAATAGAAGTGAATGTATAGAATAAATTTGTAGCAGGCACTGCCGAGTGAATATAACTGAATTGTTAGGTACCTAGGCATACTGTACACGTAAATACCTATGTAAATGCAAGTGATGCATGAAGTCTCATTAATACACATATTCACGTATCTAAAAATAAAATAAGAGATAAATCCTGATGACTAATGCTAGGCACTAATTAAATTCCTTCCTGGATTCGAAGTGATTTATTTTGAAATTTGTTCCTAGATTTGAATTTTGTTGTCTTCTTCTTCGTTCTTCTATATTTTTCTTTCGTTCCCATTTATCACATTCATTTGACGGGTATCCTGTAAAGTAGAATTTCTTATCTACCCCAGACGAAAATAGTATTGTATTGACGATTCCGTCAATTCGTAGCCGGTTGCAAAAATATATTTGTGTGCCTAAGGTGTGTAATAATTATCGATCGAAAGGTTATTAAAATTAATTTAAACATTGACCGTAAGAACATTGTACTTCAGGTCATAGCATAAATTTCTGTAAGGAATGCAAAAATATTTAAATAAAAAAAAACGAATAATTGACAAAAATCCCTTCAAATCGTTGCCTTAAAATAGACAATAAGATGACGCTTATACCAGAATTTACATATGGCGTAAAATATACAGGGTTCCCCATATTAGACTACTCATTTTGATGTGCGTTTTAAATCTAAAGGAAGTATGTCTTTAGTAGGTCAAGTTCAGTAGGCTTTGGGATTACATTTTATAGAGTAGGCGTTTGTTTCAAATCAATCGAATAATTGCTAGACATAAATTAACGTCAGTGTCGCAAGGCGCAGACCAGCGAAGCGCACCCTGCACGGGGTTGCTCATCGCCAACCGAGGGAACACTCTTAGTGGCTACCTCAGTCGACGACGGTCACACTTTGTGCATCTTGCGGAAATCGTTAAGATGGCACAAAGTGTGACCGTCGTCGATTGAGGTAGCCACTAAGAGTGTTCCCTCGGTTGGCGTGAGCAACCCCGTGCACGGTGCGCTTCGCTGGTCTGCACCTTGCCTCGTTGGGGCGGGGGTCGGACCGTCGAAGTACTGCACGGAAAAGTAAAGAAGTTGCCGGGAAAGGGTTGGCCGCCCTACGCAACGGCTGGTTATACGATCTCTCTAAATTTAGGCGACCGGTCACTAAACACACGCACGAGCGCAGCAACATACAAAACCCTACATTACGCGCTTACACAAATACAAAACCACACACCCAGAGAGAGACGCAAGCTGCCAGCAGCAACCAACACACAAGTTCATACCCAGAAAGAGACACAAGCTGCTAGCAGCGAACAACACATATGTTCACACCTTGCTATCTATTTGTTGGAATACTAAGGCATGATTTATTATTATTATTATTGGAATGTATCTTTGAATAATTTAAACCATAGCAACTAAATTATTTGACATTTATATTCTGTCATTTATATTTTTTATATCCTTGACAAAGGCATCATTGCCGAAACATGTAGGGTTGTTTTAAATATATATACTTTGAAGTAATAAACCAGACCTTTAATCGCCGACTTATTAAGTTTACCATATATATATATATATATATATATATATATATATATATATATATATATATATACAAGTGTCCCGTATCGTTATGTTCAAAGAGTGTTGGGAGTGTAAAGTAGACTTCATTTCAAGTAACAAAAACGCAAAACTTGTATATCCATTTTTATTTGTTTCATCTATGAATGTGATTGTCAGATCATGAACAAAAATGTAATTATAAAGTCAATACAAGCTGATATTTTTTAAAAAAAGTTATACGATTCAATAACAGGCCTATGATTGTTAACGTCGCATAATAAAATGTTATTATAAAATAAATAAACACGTGTCGTAGTGCATACAGTAATTTCTTGGAGAACTACAAAAAAGAGTAGGTACTGAAAAATTGATTTATGATAAAGATGGTTTTTACTTATTTCGTAAGAGCTGAACCATGAATATCATACAATAAACAAATGTTCAGATGACTGTTAACGTTGCATTTTTTAATAATGGATTACATTCCGTTTCAGTTCCTACAATAGCTTATTAGTAAGTGAACACGTTTTCTTTATTCAAAATGCCTTGCCGATTTTCTTCCCAAGAGTATGCGGACATGAATTTTGTGTATGGCTACTGTAACGGCAGTGCACGTTAAGCAGTTATTGAATACCGGCATTGGTTTCCCGATAGGCGCATTCCTCATTACAGAACGTTTCTGGAAGTACACAGACAATTTCGGGAATGCGGTCTTTTCGACCGAGGAGTAAATTTGCCACCAGACTTAGAAGAAGAAGCAGTAGCTATTGTTACAAGGGATCCAACTCTCAGTGTACACCGAATCGCTAGACAACTAGGAGTGCCACGAACGACAGTTCGACGAATTTCAAAACGTGAGGGCTTATTTCAATATCACTATCGCAGGGGACACGGTTTGCTTGAGGCAGACCACTATGCTCGTCTAGTTTATTCTATCTGGATATTAAGACAGTCACGGCTTCATTTTAATTTCCGCGGAACAGTCCTCTGGACAGATGAATCTACGTTCACGAGATGTAATATTACAAATCTGAGAAACCTGCACAGGTGGTCATCAGAAAATCCCAAAACTATACGCCCATCTAAATTTCAACAAGTATTTTCTATTAACGTTTGGGCGGCCCAAATCGATGACTTGTTTATTGGTCCTGTCGTTCTTCCTGGGAGGTTAAATGCGGAAAATTACCTACAATTTCATATTGATGAACTGCCAGGTCTATTAGAGGATGCCCCACTGAATGATCGACGAGACATGAGGTTTTACATGGATGGGGAACCACCACATTTCGGAATTGCTGTCCGAAATTGGGTTAACGTCAATTATCCAAGATGGATTGGTCGAGGTGGTCCTGTTGCATGGCCACCCAGATCACTCGATCTTAATCCCCTTGACTTTTATTTATTGGGGTACATGAAAAATTTAGTCTACGCGCAAGTTTCGAACACAAGAGAAGAGTTGTTGGATCGTATTCACCTGGCTGCCGAGCAAATCCGACAAAACAAGTATGAAATTCGGATAAGTACTTCTTCTGTTGGCTTACGGGCACAAGCCTGCATTCAACAGGGAGGTGGACATTTCGAAAATATTATTAATTGCACTTTTTTAAATAAAATCAGTTTTTATTGACATTAGGATTACATTTTTTTTCATGATCTGACAATCACATTCATGAATCTGTAACTTTGAAACAAATAAAAATGGATATACAAGTTTTGCGTATTTGGTACTTGAAACGAAGTCTACTTTACTCCTCAAATTTGAACATAACGATACGGGACAGCTTGTATATATATATATATATATATATATATATATATATAAAGGTGATTTGTGTATAAAAATCAGTTGAATGTTAATATAAGAAATAATTAATACTTATCTGTGAAATAAAGGTTTTATACCCATGTCCGTGATTAATTTGCATTAGACTCTAAAAATAGGCAGGTTCATGTATTGATATTTCCCTGGGTATATTCTTAAGATAAGCGTATTTTAAATAAATATAAATAAACAAGGCAATCGAGGTATTTATAAATAATATATATTTTTGAACGTATTTTTGTTGAAAATGTGCTTTTTTTATTACCCAATGAAGTTTTTCATTAGATAATAACTTTATTGACATTTTAAGTATACGTAATTTCTTTAAGAATTAATTAATTTCGATGACTAGCTTCTTGCAGAGCTTCCTCAATGATTTCTCAACTTTATACTAATCTACCAAAATGTCGAAGATACGTACAGGACATTCTTGGCAACAAAGACAACTGCAAAAGCACTTAATATGATTCTTTAAAAAAGATATAGGGCGTTCTATTTAAAATACACAAGATTTTTCAGGGTAAATTTCCCTCACTTTATCAAACTTTCGCGAGCGCCCAGTATATATTTCCGTACAAAGATATCTCATGGCACCTTATGAATACGCCATGTCACCTTATTTTGTTTTATGTCATGGCACTCTCGAATTATTAACACAGAGATGTCACTCTTTAATTGTAATTACCGAGGCCATTTAACTCCTCATTGGGCAGGCCAGATTTTAAATTATTATAATCAAAACGATAAATATCTCGCAAACTATTAACACTAGATGCTAAGTATCCTCCATACAAAATATTTAAAATTTAACGTATAATCAAAAATTAGGCTTATATATAGGACATTTTGTATAAGTCTACGCATTTTTAGAATGCGCGGCAATAGCAGCCCTACCAATTCCAGCATATGAGCTTTTTATAATATTCACCATTTATGAGCAAACGTACTTTGTCAAATCGTTAATTCACCCGGCATATATGTTTAATTTAGAAAAGGCCTCTGTGATAACAGCCGAGGCAGATAACAAAGCAGGGAATAGTTTAGAAAGCATCCACATCCAAAAAAATTCCATAAATAACAGAACGGATACAAATAATCTTTCAACAATATACTTGCGCATTATATGAACTCTCTTATGGTCACTGCAAACATTATCCACCCGTACATAAATATAACAAAAAACATGTAAGTGTCCAAGAAGAATGGTTAAAACTTGTATTTAAGCGTAAAACAGATGGTATACACATTTAGTTTAGAATACAAACCAACAACACACACATTAGTTAGTGACACATAGCAGATTTCTCTTTCAATAACCTAATTTTAATATGTAATTTGAAAAACACTTTCTAATTTAAATGTAATATACAGTTCAGAGAGCAATATAAATTTAAAAATACAGTGCAACCTGTCAACAATATAATATTGAATGTAAGTAGATTTTAGTTTAAACATTTTACTTTTACTAGTTTGAACCAAAAATATTGCAGTTTGAAGAAGTGTCTACATATGGAATCGAAACGTCACTATAAATTAAATATTTCAAACTTAATTAATTGACGGGCAATTACGGGCAATTACGGGCAAGGAAATTAAGAAATTTCTTTAATACATATAAACATTACTTAATATTCTTTAGACCTATTATTATTACCTATTATTAAAGTGTATTGCTTTGAACGATATGACTTTCCTTCCTATAATTTTTGTGTGTTAAAATAATGAATCAAAATAAAATTTTCATTTCGATTTTTTGTAAATATTTACTGTGTTAGCGGTAATATAAAAATTCCGTAATGCCAGGTTTATATCGTTATTAATGACGATTTAAAAACATTCTATTTATGAATACGTCAAAGGAAGGAAATCAATTTAATGTGTGCTTTCCATCAAAAGCGAACGCGATTAAAACATTTTCAAAAATAGACATACAGCGCGACCCCTCATAAAATGTTTTAAAAAAACGCCCGAACTAATTCATTTTATGAGTTACGCCTTTGAGCATCGGCATAATTTAATTTCAAAACCTTTTGTAATCTAAACTCGAACATTTTCCTCCGCAACTCATACCCTACACTCTTTTTTCTTTCCTCGTTGTATTTCCCCCCACTTATTTTCTCGCCTTTCTCCGAGTTCGACTCTTCTCTATAAAAATAATAAATGTCCGTTCCGAAGCCAAAGGCGACAACAGATAGTGTTGGCACTGCGCCAGAACTATCCAGCTGATATTATATTAAATATATTTATATGTTCCACGAAATTGCAATTTTATCTGCACGATGTTCAGGGGTCTTTATTTTCTCTCGCGCGTTTTCAAGTGTTCGGTATATCGCCCCGCTCTGAAAGAATGTTTATGTTGTGCGCTAGTTGCTGCTGCTGTAACTGACATAATAAATACTCGGTGTTCTATGTGCGCCTGTCTTTGTCGTATACTGTTTAATTAATTTACTTTGTCTGCTGGACTATTGGACGATTGAACTTTTGTATTTCCCAGCGGAATAAATTTAAACGAAGTCCTTTATGAAACGACTTTTACGGGAAATTTTCAAATATTTTGGCTGGTAAAATTAATTAAACTACAAATGTATCACCTTAAGAAGACAACATTAAGAGGGTAGTTTTCTTGGTCTTGGTCTTGGAATTCGCAATGTTCATCTCCTTTTTCGACTGAGAAAATTAATTCGGCCGTCGCCCGAATCAAGTTAAGAAAGTCTCCTGGCGTTGATAATGTCTTTCGTGAATTCATAAAAAATCTTGGAACGGTTGCCCGAGAATGTCTGAGAAATTTTTATAACAATATCTTAGATTCTGGAGACATCTTTAACATTTTTCGAAAAGCAAAAATTCTAGCAATATTAAAACCTAGTAAGTCCCCGGAGGATCCTGGAAACTACAGGCCTATAGCTCTCCTTTCTGTTTTTTATAAACTTATAGAACGGCTTACCTACAATAGTATAGCGCCCACCGTCGACGAGATTATCAACAAGGAGCAAGACGGTTTCAGAACGAGAAGGAACTACTGTGACCAAGTTGTGGCGTTAACAACCCACCTTGAAACAGGATTTAAGAAGCGTCCGAAATAACTTACTGCTTTTGTCGATTTCTCCAGCACCTATGACACGGTCTGGAATCTTGGAATTTAAAAATGCTTATTTCTGGTTCCTCTAGTGTTCAGCATTTACACCGATGATTTGAACCCACAAAATCATGAAAATTTCTATATGCAGATGACTTGGCTTTGTGCACCTAAACCCAGAATTTACAGGATGGAGAATTACAATTTCCTAAATATCTGCAAGATTTAGACGAATATTATAAAATCCTTATCCCTTACAACCAAACCTAAATAATAGTCTCAATTAAATAGGTTCCACACAACCCGGAATGTACAACTCAATGCTGTATAAATGGAAGATAGCAGATATTAGGCTCTGCGACTGTGAAAATGTGGAACACTATCGTTCACATAGTAAAAACTTTCCCCAGACGAATGTTACAGTTTATTTCCTTGTTTTAAAGTTTAGCGTGGATAAAGTTCTACCGCCCTGTATATATCAAATTTAGTTTATTTTATTCGTTACTTTCTTTGTAATCTATGTCCCACCATCTAGTGAGATTGTATTCGCTGTATTTTATCCTCCCGCTTCGGGAGTGCAATCTTAAAATTGGCACTTCTGTTTCGGTGACCAGTTTGTAAGGTGCATGTTTCCTGGTGTGTTTCGATAATCGAAATATGTTTCACGCCTGCCCTAAGTATTTTGGAAATTAACGCGTTTGTGAATTCGGCTACGGCGCTCCATTGTGCTCCATCTGTGCGTTCGTCAAGAAATGCAAATGATTTATTTTATGCATGTTTTTGTGGAATTAATTAATCTATTTATTTATATATTGTTGTATTGCCACATAGTCAAAGTACTGTTGTCCTATTTGGATTAGTCTGTTGGGCAAAAAAAATTATTATTATTATTATTCAAATGAAAACTAATATGCAGAATTCAAGTTTGCCGCCATTTTATAAATAGAAGAACCTGTGTGGGTCCAGTATTATTCCATATTTCTGTTATTAATTTTTCTGTATACCTGATTAGACTACCTGGAAGTACATGACGCTTAACCAATCTCCATTCGAATATAGAAATATTATCACTCCATCTTGTTGAATATAAGAAGTAAATTGTTGACTATTTCTAGAAACGGTTTTTTCAGAATAAAATACTATATATATACATACAAACAGACCTATAACCCAAATAGTTGTGAATTTATATTAGTACGGTCAAGAAATTTTCTAAAATTAGTCACGAAATGGAGTTTTTGCAAGACTTATCCAATACCTATAGCGTTAAAGTTGCAAGAAATTTGAAAAGATGGTCATCACTAAACATCAAACTGACAAACAAATCAAATAGAAGAATTTTCTTATTAAAATATAGAAAATCAGGCATTCTACCAAAACACATAATTGATACTACCAACAAACTACAATATCTCTTAACTGATGGCAACATTCACATCATTTCATTTGATTTTGTATAAATATGGTATTATCCTGTAATTGGTTATTGTGACTATTGGATAATAAACGTATTATTATTATTATTATCCTCTACGTATGCATAATAATGAGAATTATGTAATTTCTTAACCATTCGGGAAACGTTACACGAGTTGGAAATTCACCCTCCAATACTACTACTAAATTGTATGAAATTATTATTATAACAATAACAATTTTTGGCATGGACAATTTTCAAAGGATGCTATGCTGTATGGTTTTTTTGTTTAAGCCGTAATGTAACAAAATCCTTTCATCTAGTTTTTTACATTTGGACTAAATATGAAATGAGGAAGAACAAGGCCGCTCCACATCGGAAGAGAACCTTTTTAACATTAAAAATATCATAGAATTATAATCTTGCAACAAAATATTATTAATCACAAAGGAAAAAAGTTAGTGCCATGAATGTATAGGGACCCTCGCACCTGCCAAAACTGGATGCGATACTCACTGGCCAATATACATATAAAGCAAAAATTATCATTTACAAACCATGTACCAAATTTGAATCGTAAATTAAATGTAATTCAAGACTAATTGACCAAAAATCAGTTTTGTGGCACCGTCTCTAAAGTGCGGTAGCTCCCTTAAGAAGTATTTCCGGATCCAGGTTGATGGAAACTTTTTTCATATTTTCGTATGTTTCATTCTTTAGGCATTGTTCGTGGACACGTTGTGTATGCTAATTACTGGGTTTTCCTCTTTTGAATTCCCACGACGAAAGCTCTGTGTATATTTATGTCATACACATAGCTCTTCTGGTATTTGTGGCGACATTTTCTTTCAATGCTTTTGCCAGCTTCGACTTATATTTAATGATATCTCAAAATACCGAAGAAATGTAGTTCAATTTTGTTTCGATATTCTTTTATTACAAGTGTTTTGAAACTTTTAGAATTATATATATTGTTTTATATATAATACATAAGCACTATATGAACAGCATATGGATTTGATATAGCATTTCCCCGTAACACAACGCTATATCTTTGGAATAAGTATGCAGATATTAAATTTAATATAGTTGAAATGGAACGATTAAGCAAACCTTAAATATACTTTATTTCAGCCACTATATTACAATTTATTTTCCGTTAATTAAAGACTACACTTGCAGCCGTAAATCAGCCATAAACTGTGCGTAATCTTAGAAACACATATAAAGTTATGTTAGGACAAAGCAAGGTGGAGCCAATATAGATATATATATTAGGGACCCTATTTTATGCGAAAATAAGGACGGCGGGAAATCCAACAAGGTTCTTAATTGGAAACTCTCTCTAAAGAAGGTTACCTACGTGAGCGGCATTAGCAAATTACAACCGGAGCTTACTTTGCTAATTGTTGTTGGGAATTGAAGTTTATTGAAGGTATCTACATTTTTCTTACGCAGTGTGAATTAAGGTTAATTACGGCTTCTCGGTTCGTGAATCAAAAATTTTTCAGCCGAAACCTTGCGGAAATACAAAAAATATACCCGAAATTTAGCAATATCTACGAAGATTTTCGTAGATACTAGTCGGAACTGATTAACTCTAAAATCTCTACGTGCTTATGCATATATGATGTCAAGTTTAGCAATTTTATTATGTGTTCTTACAATCTATTTAGACAATATGAGGGTAGCTATTTATGTATCTGGAATTGGCAGCACTGGTACTGCTAGGCGCCATCTGACCTATCCACTGTAAAGATTGACATTTTTGACGGTATACATACTCAGAACTTTTGTCATAACAATATTCGAGGTTTTAATTTATCGATTCGAAAGAATTCCGCACATCAGTCATGTCTCTCTCCATGATGGGAAGGTACCATCATAGAGAGAGACATGACTGAAGTGCGGAATTGTGGCCAATGCCAATACTCTGAAATTTTGCAGTAATCATTTTTGTAAGTTTTCCAGTCTATTTTATAGAATATAGTGTATAACAAATTCCAATCCTACTTTCACTCTTACAGCATAGCTTTTTTCCAGGAAGATCCATTGTTACTAATTTAGCATGTATCTCTCATGATATCTGCATTGTCATTGAAAATTTAAGTCGAGTAGATGTCATTTACACAGATATATCAAAAGCATTTGATACTATAGACCATATCATCCTGCGATGGAAATTAAGTCAAATAGGTTTTAATGACAACTACATGTCTATCGGGTAGAATTAATTACTGATAATGCAATGGTTATCGATGGTCCGAATATGTCCTAACATCAGGAGTACCTCAAGGATCCAATTTCCAAGGATTTTTCTATTAATACAAAGGTATTTTTAATAATATAAAATATTATTAAAAACCTGGTGTGAATGTTAATAATATTTTATATTATTAAAAATACCTTTGTATTATACAAAACTGGTGGGGTTTACTTACTCATGTATGTTTCAATTATTCTGATTTTTCTATTCTTAATTTTTATCAATTAATTATTTTCGTGTTCTGGACTCAAGTATGTGGATGATCTCAAAATGTAGAAAACTATAAATAACTTGGAGGATGTAATGAACTTACAAAATAGTCTCAAAATTGTCAAATAATGGTCCCCTGATTAAATTATTTCTTAATATAGAAAATGCTATGTTAGTGGATACTCGAGGTGACATCTTGATTACAACTTAAACAATCACGTATTGGACTGCAAGTCATTTATAAAAACTCAGGAGTTCTATTCGATAGTTCCATTAGTTTTGCTGAACACGTTACTAGCATATATAAATCAGCCTCAAAAACTCTTGAATTTGTCATGCGTAACTCAAAACTTTTAATTAATCTTGAATCTATTAAGTGTATTTACGCTTTACTGGAACGCAGTAAGTTGGAATAGGCTTCGAAAATATGACATGCACCTTACGTTTCTCGCTAAATTCAATTAGAGAAGGTTCACTGGCGATTTTTGAAATACTTTTCATACAGAAGAGACGGTTCGTATCCAAGTCATACTAACCTATTGCATGAGCGCAAGTTGGATTCTCAGCTAACACGCGGGGAGACAACTTATCCAATATTTTTATTTAAACTTATTTACAACCAGGTATTGGTGATTTATGCGAAAAATAAGCACAACCTCCAGTGTAATCTAGATATATGGGCAGAGGCGTTGCGAAAGAAGAATTTAAAAATTAACGCAGAGAAAACTAAAGTTATGGTAATAGGGAAAAAAGATGATGAATTACAAATAAAGCTTGACGACACTAAAATAGAACAAGTAGAAACATTTAAATACCTAGGGGTGAAAATACACAAAACAGGAACCATGGAGGCAGAATTGAATGACAGGTTAGATGCAGCATCAGCACTTTATTACTCCTTGAACAATGCGTTCCTGAGAAGAAGAGAAGTGTCAAGGAAAACTAAGACCGCAGTTTACAAAACTATATTTAAGCCCGTATTGATATACGGAAGTGAAAGTTGGACATTGACGAAACGAATGGAAAACAAAATCCAAGCACTGGAGATGAGGTTTTTAAGAGGAATAATGGGAATTACTAAGAGAGACAGAGTAAGAAATACCAAAATAAGGGAAGAACTTGAAGTACGGACGCTGAAGGAAGATATACAACGAAGTCAATTAAGATGGTTTGGACACTTGACAAGAATGGGAGTGGAGAGAACAATAAGAAAAGTATGGCAAGCAAGAAGATATCAGAGAAGACCAAGAGGTAGACCTAGGAATTCGTGGGACGGTCAAGTGGAAGACATATTGAGAGCCAAGGGAATGTCAGGGAGAGAGGCGAAAAGAATGGCACTCAACAAGAAAGAATGGGCAAGGATGATATACGGAACAAAAAGAAATTAGAATAAAATAATAATGATAGATTCTGCTAGGATGCACTTACTGATTTAATGTACTGTAACTATAAGGAATTGTTTGATTTTTGTATTTAACCTTAACACCTAATGGTAAACAAGGAATTGATAATATATATATATAATTTACAACCAGGTAGATTGTATACAACTTTTGTCGAATATTGATTTTTGTGTTTCAAGGATAGCTGTGAAACATATCGACACATTTTACACGATTCGTCATCGTACAGGAATTATGCTGAGGAGTCCCATATTCCAAATGTGCAAATGTGGTAACATATGGAAGCAATTTTTATAAGGACTAAGAGTGAGAGACTTTTGTAATAATTAGTTAATTTACGAAGGAGATACTTGTTGAAACTTCATTATAACGCTAAGAAATAAGTAATTAAGCTTATAGTTTCAAATATTATTTTATTGTAAATACTATACACTATACACTACAATTATACACTACATACAACTACTATACAATACACTACAATATTGTTTCGCCATACAATGGCTTCATCAGGTGGATGAAATATTGAATATGTACAATACAAGTTGGATATTTTTGTAAAAATTATTGGGGAAATTGTGGTGGAAAAATTTTACAATCTTAAATTTAGTAGAGGGGAGTTGTTTAAATCTAGTTGGTCATTTAAACACATTCAACTTTCGCAAGTCATTGTATAGATATCAATCATAGATTTAATATAGATTTCAAAATGTTACACATTCAAGAAAAAAGTAAAAAAATGAACTTGTTAGGATACTTATAAATTAATAGATCCAATAGTTTAGGATTAGCTTTAAATGACCAACTAGATTTAAACAACTCCCCTCTACTAAATTTAAGTTTGTAAAATTTTTCCACCCCCATTTCCCGAATAATTTTTACATAAATATTCAAACTTGTATTGTACATATTCAGTATTTCATCCACCTGATGAAGCCATTGTATGGCGAAACAATATTATTGTGTATTTACAATAAAAGAGTTTTTGAAACTAGAAGTTTAATTACTTATTTCTTAGTGTTTGTAATAATTGTTTATCAATTTTTCCTTTTTGTTTTGAAATTGTCAATTTTTTGTTTCTGACTGAACTAAATGTGTAACGTTAATTTTTAAATTTATAATGCAGATACAGAATTTTGTTGTTGTAACCCGTTTTGGTTTCTACTGTTGGGTGTAATTAAATAAATATTATTATTATTGTTATTATTATTATCTCTTGCACTCATAAGATTCATTCGTTCTTGGTTGCCATTATCTTACCCCATCGGTTCATTCGAACAAGATGGATGGCATAGTTATCTATTATTCAATTATTTTTATATGAATATTGATTATAGTACATACTTACCAATACTTTCAGAGTGTGAACTTTTGTGTTGTCCGCTGCTGGCAGCTTGTGTTTATTATTATTATTATGAATATTATTATTATTATTATTATTATTATTATTATTATTATTATTATTATTATTATTATTATTATTATTATTATTATTATTATTATTACTATTATTATTATTGTGTTGTTTACAGTGACTTGAAAAGTGAATCTCAGCCAAAAATGGAATTAAATTCTGAAAATTTTCATGCAATGATTCACTATGACTTTCGACGTGAATTTTGAATCAGTAGTGCATCAATGAACTCGCTTTTGGCGATGAAGGACCATCTAAAACGATGGTATATCGCTAGTTTAGTAAATTCAATCGTGGCTGTCGTTTGCTGACGAATTTAAACTTGTTCGTCCATAATCGATTGTTGTGCCAAGAAACTGATAGTCCAAGATAATCATATAACATACCGTGACATTCAGGCATCCCTTTGCTCGAGTGGTATACCACATCATCCGACAATCCCTCAAAAAAGGCTCATGTTGATTAGTGCAAAGATAGTTCTTTGCACTAATCTACTACTTTTAATGTATATTTTGAGTAGTCTCAAAATATACATTAAAAGCCGTGTACAGCATCCATGTTCAAGCTTCTTTATCCCGCCTCGAAAGTGATTTTCTTCTAATCCTGCAAAATAATCGTCCACTGCTGAAGTTAGGTCTTGTGCAGAATTCTTTGCCTCAGAGAAACTCCTTTAATTTAGACGAAAGTCAGATGGTACTAGGTCTGCGAGATTCTTCAATTTTTTTTGCAGCAATCGCACTGGAATGCACAGACGCATTATCATGGTGAAAGAGCACTTTCTGCTTAGTCATTTGATCTAGAAGGTTTACGTAATAGTCGCTGTTTACGGTCTTGCCCTTTTGAAGATAGTTATCAACCATATTCCTTTTGCATTCTAAAATACCGATGCCATCACCTGCCCCACCGACAAAACTGTCTTGGCCTTCTTTGGAGTTGGTTCTCCAAGTTTGGTCCACATCTTCGATTATTTAGATTCGGGAATATAAAAATTAACCCAAATTTCGTCATGAATAATAAATCAGCGCAAAATGTCTATTGCGTTGCGTCAAAAAAAATTCGAAACTGTTCATCGATACTTAACAGCGAACACTTATTTGTTCCGTTGTCAGTTGTCGGTAAACGCGGCATCCATCTTGCTGAAAATTTTCTCATATCAAATTCTTTGTGCAAAATACCCGTTCCTTTGACATGCCCACTGCCTCTGCTATTGCTAGCTACGATTGCTTTCAATCGTCGGTCACTTCGCAACAAATAATGGATTTTATCTCCTCAGCTGCTCATTCCGCGCTTAAATTCATTATGTATTGTCCTGTGTAATTCATATTTATCCGTTCTTATGTCTACGTATGCGGTTATTTCCTTCCACTATTGGATTTACCAAATTCAATATTGGAATAAAACAAGCAGAAATATCTACATAATAGAACCAATAATTACATATTAAAAATAAGTAAAAAGTTTCGATTTAAAACTATTATTTTATTTTAAATCTTCATACGAAACTATATCAACAAGAGAACCATAAAATGTATTTTTTATTCATGACTCTAAAAGTTCAAATTTGGTTGTTTTTCACTAAAACTAGAAAACAATATTCTTTTATTTAAGTTCAGTGAACTTTGGTTTGTAAACAGGATACAAAGCTCTGAAGCGCTATTTACGAAATCTAGTAGCAATTCATCGTCAAAGAAAAACTTAACTATTCTACTAGTGCTGGCCTTTTAGTTGCAATTTCCGCAACTTAGAATGTCGTTCATTTCATCCATTTGTCTATTGCTGCCATAGTCGATAGATAAGATACTCGCATGGGAAAGACGAAAGACATTTGACACGCATCCTTACTAAAACCGTTGATGGACGGCGCTGCTATAAAAAGTAGGATCCTTGTATCACGACTGAGTTTTATTGATTCCTTGACTTTAATATATTCAGTATTTTTGCAGATAAATAAACGAGAAAATATATCTTAATTTTGAATGTTTATTAACCCTTAAATTCCAAACCATTTAAATTATACGTAGATTCCGAATGGGGGTATATTGTGGACCCCAGCCGTTTTTTATAAATAATAATAACTGCAATAGACTTAAACAAGTATTTATTTATTAATTACAAAAACAAGCAAAGTAAAATATTTTTCTATCATTCATTACGAAAATAAGCAAAATAAAATATTTTTCTACTGAACTATTGCAAATAATAATTTTTTAATCTAGGGCTCTTCAGCGCTGCAATTAGTGAGGAAAGATACTGCTTTTGCTTCTTTTCTGTGCTGTTCGTAAATAAATTGCTTACATTTGTCATATCTAAGCCTGGACTTCTATCTTGATTTCTGGGACATATATGGCACCTACCTCGTTTTCGTTCCAAATTCTGTTTTGTGAGCAATGTTTTAGGGATGCCAATTTCGCAATTTTTCAAGGCCTCTAAAATGTGTTTTTTTTGGTCTGGTTTTGCAGCATGTTGACGTTCGTAAGTTGATCTCCTAGTTGAAACATAAAACATTTTCTGCGATACAGTTTGTGTTTCATCCAATCGGGATTTCTTGAAATAAATAAAATGAAAGCATTAGGGCACAAATGTAAAAAATATTAATAAAAATTCTATAAGGCCAACGAGCTGTTCGTCTAGCACACGTGTATTCACGAATAAGTTTGTCGGCATTATCAACACCTCCTTTGCATTATAATGTTCAATCATGATTGGCTTTTTGTGCTCGTTTTGAGAAATAGAGTTATCAGAATGTTGGGTGGATAGCACGTGTACTATTCGTCCTTTCTTAGGTACATAAGCTACCATTGTGACCTCGTCACTAAATGCAAATTTTGAAAACTTTTCTGGCATTCTTGGAACTTTCAGTTCGTATGGTGTATCAGGTTTAGATTTTCGAACAGTGCCGAGTAATGTTAGATTCTTACTCATTGAAAACTTCGCAAAATGTACAGATGTGAAAAAATTATCAGTAGTCACACCGCGCCCTGTACCATAAATTGGTTTACACAAGTCTTTTACCACACGATACCCTTGATTTACTTCAGGTTTACCTCCGGGCAATTTGCCAGTATAAACTTGTAAATTATGTAAGTATGATGTTTCTACATCAGCAAGTGCCCATATCTTTATACCATACCGCGCTGGTTTTGATTTGATGTACTGCCTGAATGGGCACTTGCCTCGGAACGCGATAAGCTGTTCAGCGACTGTGGTCTCTTCGTAAGGTTCAAATGACTTCTTGCAATTTTCAACAAAAAGATCCCATACCTCCCTTATTGCTGCTAGCTTATCATACGCCTTTCTTTCACTTCTAGATATTTTGTCGTCGAATCTCAAATAGCGCGAAATTTGCTGAAACGGTCTCTAGACATGGCAGCGACAAAGAAATGAACGTCTAATACTTTTATCAGATGTCCACAACTCGTGAACACTTTGCTTTCTACATCGCAGAGTTCCAGATTTCAGCAAGATTGCCACAAAACAATCAAATTCAGTTTTATCTAAGCTCTCCCACTGTCTTGGCGAATTTGGATGTGCACTATTCCATGTAGCAATGTCTCGTTCCGCTTCTTCATTTGTATGAGTGCAAATTTGTCCTTTTATGTCGTCTGTAATAAGTAAATCAAAATAGTCTTTTAGTGTCACAGCATTCTGCACATAATCTGTGGGACCAGGTTTCGCGGTAACTATAATACGTTGGTAGCGCCGTGTAGGCGGTTTTGGTTTACTAAGCCATTTCAATTCCGACTTGGCCACAAATTCTTCACTACTTTCTGCTACATCAACTTCAAGTTCACCTACTTCTTCATCACTATCTTCTTCGACTTCTTCCTCCAATTCGTCTTCTGATTCGGATACATTTTCATTTGGAACAAAATCTGTATCTTCTTCATCTACATCACTGCACTCACTCAAATCACTAGAGTCATAGAAATTTTCAGCTAATCTCTGTATCTCTGCTTGTGCATATAGTCTGGATGTTCTTTTACTGCTCATTTTTCTTGAATTTTCAAACCTTATCTGAAACAAAGCAAATAATGTTATAGTCACACTGAGACCGAATGGGGGGACGTCGTCGCCCACTCACTCTATTACATATAAGTTTTCAGGTATAAGATCCTGAACTCGTATTTAAGTAAACATAACCTCACACTATAACTGACACATACCCAAAAGCAGGGTGACCAATAGTTTTTATTAAAAAAACTATACCGAAAACATTGAAGTCGGGGTCCACAGTGTCCCCCCATTCGGAATTTAAGGGTTAAATAAAGCGTAAAGAATTTGTGGAATGCGTTTGATATTAATACACATTTCAATATATACAAGGTGTGAGATAATAATAACATGGTTTCGATATGAGTAATTTTAGTGTATTTTCATTTCCATTTTATTGATAATGTTACGGATCGCTTGATTTATACTATATGACTTAAAACACTTTTTCTAAGTGATGGCTGTAGATTACGTATATTTCAAAAATGTATGTCTTAACGTAATTTATTTGTCTCTCAAAGGTAATTAATTTTAAATTCTGGTTAGCCTGAATATTGTATTAACGTTGATAGTAACTTATTATATTAAATTAATTGATAACTAACTAAAAACGGTATTTACTGATCAACAAAAGGTATTCATTATTGAGTCATATTTTCGCAATAGATATTTCGAAAATGGAGAATGGAGGTACAGAAGTCAACCATCTCTACAAGAATTTCGTTTGAAATATCCAGACGTAATCATTGATGAAACCGTATTTTAAAATGACATTCGTACATTTCGAGAAACTGGAAGTGTTCAACGAAAAAAAGGTAAATTCATATCTTCCATGTAAAATAAAGTTTTCGAGCAAATTCAAATAGAAATGTTGTTTTAAATTATGGTATATTCGAAAAAGAAAGAGAAACATTTCTGAACAGACCCCTAGTCCTAATTTCAATCTATACATTAATTTTATGCGGTAAATTTAAATTCGAAAATCTGTATGAAATATGAAATCTGTAGCAAATTAAATTGTTTATGAATTGTCCTGGGATAAATCCACAGTTAAGACAACAGAATGGTAAATGTAGTAATTACAGCACATGAAAATAAGTAAATTTTTCTAAAAAATATATGTTATTTTATTTATCTGAAAAATCGGAGACTGTGGCTTTTAAGTGAATAAAAAATTAAAAACTCTTACCACAATAGAATTTAACAATTCTATATACGTATTTCGACAACGACGTTGTCATCCTCAGTAGAAAAAGCAGTGTAACACTTGAAAGCACAAAAAACACACAACACTCACTGAGCGCTATATTGCACGGCTTCTCGTTTAACACTAAATTTTAAAATTTAAAAAACCTGAATACTGCAGAACTTACCTTATTGGAAAAACCCTACTTAAATACGTACATGCATTAAGAGACCATTAACCGATTAATGCTTTATTCTATAGAAAGACCCTTTAGAAAATTACACAAAGGGGACACCCTAATTTAATATACATAAAGAAATCATTATAAAACTCATCTTAAATAAATTATATATGTCATTTAGAAATTAATATTGAGTCATAATATCTGTTAAAGGCTAATGTTGTAACGAAACGAAATTTAAAAAATTACATAGAATTAGATTAATTTGTTAATGGTTTTCCTATCTTTTTTTGGTTTAGTAACTTCTAACTGTCAATTAACTCGAAGATCTCGAAAGATCTCTTTTAAGCCACGCGACAGACAAAGTTCAGGTAAACAATAAATCTAGAATCTATGAAATAAATTACCAGTTACCTTTTTTGGCTCTGAAGACTTCCCTGTTTTCTTGTATTCGTTGATAACTTGATCTACTGTCGGTCTTGAAATTCCTACAATCATATCTTGTAAGATGGGAATATGTTAAATATGTAACATATATAACATTCGAGATATAATATGTTGTACTCTATAAAGTTATCTAGAACTTGAGAAATCTGCTTAATCATGTCACCTTTTCTCACGTCGGGTGTCTACGTCACAAGTTGTTTATAAGCATTTATTTCTGTTTGCTTTTCAGCACAACTCAAATGACTTGCTTTCTCTTGTTTCCTTGGAGCAGAACACACATTTGTGCTTTTAGCAGCACTGATACTGGGTTCTGCATATTAGAAATCAACTGTCACAAAATTATAATTTTACAAGAACTGAAATTCTCTTATTACTTATTACTTACATAATCTACACCGCAAAATAGTTAAAGTAATATAATAAAGATAATAATTTAATAACATGGTAACAAAACTCTAGAAACGTAAACGTAATATAAAGATGTCAAAATATTTGACAATTGATGGCAAAAAGCGAATGTTCTAAGGTGTTATTTGTGGCAGACCTACAGTACGTACTCAAGATGTTGTTGCAGATGTGCAACAAAGGATGTTAGATGACCTTTCTTTATCTATTTGGAGACTGTCCCACAAGTTAATAAGTCATAGAGCACTTGCCAAAGAATTAATAAGATAGATTTGAGATCATATCCGCACAAAATAAGTTTATATCATGTAACTATTGTCTCCAGATTATAAAGGCAGGGTAACACTTTGCGATTGGCTTATCAATACAATGGACGATGACAATTTAAATTTAACATTCTTTACAGACGAAACATGGTTTCATCTGTCTGGTTATATAAATACACAAACAGTGAGAATTTATAGTGCTGATAATCCTCATTAGAAACACCACTACATCCTTTAAAACTAGGTATTTGGGTAGGTGTTTCACAAAGGCGAATAATTTGACCTATTTTCTTCGGTGACAACCGCGCAATATAAAGATACTATTTTAGAAATATTTGTCAATCAGCTCCACGGTGATGAACTAATCCAAGGGTATTTCCAACACTACATCAGCACATACGGCACAAACTACTCTCCATTATTTAAGGGAATTTTATGACAATCGTTTAATTTGTGCTAGAACAGAAAATTCGTATCCACCTCGGTCACCTGATTTAACACCATTAGACTATTTCTATTTCCTCAATTAAAACATAAAGTTTATAAAGATCCTATTCATACTATTGATTAATTAAAAGTAAAAATTCAAGAAGAATGTAATCGAATTACGCCTGAGAGGCTTATAAGGGATTTTGAAAATATGAAACGTTGAATTATATTGTGTTTAAATCATAATGGTTATCAATTAGATTGTGTTTAAATAATAATGGTTATCATTTTCAACAGTTCCTCTAATACGTGTTCCTTTTTACTCTAATTTTCGATTGTTCCTTCAATATTTTTAATAAAGAATTTATGTATAAACCGAAGACTTATTATTTATTAATCACATTTTTTGGGGTTTTCTTAAGATAAAGGTATACAGTACGGCACCAAGAAATTTGAATCAGTTAAAACAACGAATGCGTGATTAAATTCGGAAAACAATCTAGACTTATGTAGCCGAATCATTGCATATTTTCAGGTTCTCCTTGAGGAGCTGCTGCAGCGCGAAGGACGACATCTTGATAATGTTATTTTTCATAAATAATTTTCTATTTTTTAAATTTCAAGATGAAATTGATTTCAATTGAATATGTTTTTATTAGCTAAATTATATCGTTTTCAAAAGGGGAAAACATTTCAGGACACCTGTAGAAGAATAAGATATTATACATTTATTGTAGTTATAATTCAATAAAAAGTTATTAACACAGGTCGGTTCATATTTGATTCACCCTCGTAAAATGTAAACCACGTAATTTATTCTTTATTGCTTTCGTGCTTATACATATTGGTCTCATCACTAAATTGATTTTACTATTATGCTTTTAAAGTTAAACTAAACGAATCAAATTACATAAATGCGTTATCTATTATATATCTCTATTTTTCTTTTCAAGTATATATTTTAATTATACAATAAAAAGCATCGTAAAGTGAAAATACATGTTTTTGTTTAGTGGATTCGTTGATGGTAGTTTCTCTAGTTATATATCTTTAATACCACTCTGCGAAAGAGCGGTTATAAAGGCAGAACCGCATCCGGAAATGATTAAATTTTACATGTCCCAGGGTACGAAACTCGTTACGTTTTTATTAACGTTATAAAACATCAAAGTTTCTGTACACCTTTAATAAATTCAAATTGATATTTCAATATATGTACATAATAGAAGTACAGCTTTGTACCACGTATCGACAATCTGTCAGAATATTAATGATTTTTTTTTAATACTCGTAATAGTTTTAGTGTTGTAGTAGAAATAATGCGAACCATAAAAGCACGTTTATGTTGACTCCACAATATATACCAACACAATAACACTTATTTTTCAAAAATAATACCCCGCTTTCTAAATAGAAAATGATTGTAAAGCTTTCACAATAATCTCTATCATATGCAGACTTATTTCTAAATAGAAAAAGATTGCAAAGCTTTCGCAGTAATTTCTATCACATGCATACTGTTCCAGTCTTTATTAAAACATGTGCAAATATACTGAATGGGTAATGAAAATGAAATGGAGACTTTTATAGGAGTTTTTACAATTAACGTCGAAGTTACTAATGAACAGAAATAATTGTCTGGCATAGTTAACTAAATTATTACAAACACTTGATTAAGGAAACCGTTGCTTTGCGATAGTTAGTCATATTGATACACAAATTATTTTTATCGCTTTATTATAACAGATAACGTTACTGCAGTTTTGACATCAAATGAAATTAACGATCCAACGTCAAAAGAACTGTTCATTATATGAGAAAAAATTGGTGCCACATCAACAATAATATCCTGCACGTATGATAAACAGCAACAATTATACAGGTAGCTACAACCTAATTAAAGCGCGTTTTGGCAAACTCGAGTCCATCTTCCCTAATACTAATAATTTTACTATACGCACGGATATATATATATATATATATATATATATATATATATATATAATATAACGTATATTCATTTTAAAAGTCAATCTAGGTTACTTTGAAATTTTTATAGAATAAGACGCAAATATATTAGTATGTGTTTGTTGTTCCGTAACATAAATCCAAATGACATTTGATAATATCAATCACAAATATCAGTTAGTTCATAAAATAATCGTGCGTCGATTCTGGTTTAAATAAATTGCTTCTCAGTTTTAAAATGGCTTTTACTTTAGAACATAATTTTTTTTTAGTCCAGGCTTATTTTCGAAGTGGTAATAAAATTTACGGTTTATGGGTTTATTCAGTGCAGAATTTCAAGTTGAGTTTCCACATTTTGTAATAGATTATATACTCGTACAATTTAAGAATACTTTGGATAGAACTTTATAACTTTTTTCTGAAACTGGTAGTCTCATAAGAAAATCAGGCAGCGGAGTAGTTAAGAAACGTACACATCAAGCTATCAATCGTGTTGAAGAAATAATGGAAAATGAACCACAAACATCTGTTCGACATTTGAGTCAACAAGTAAACATTTCTGTTGGTACAACTCACAAGTTATTAAAAAAAGATATGCAACTTTATCCATACCGTGTCAGAGCAATACAAGAATTGTTAGAAATTGATTACCCACGTAGACTACAGTTTTGTAATTGGTTTGTAAATATGAACAATAATGGAAAACTTTCGCAAAGAGTCATCTTTACTGATGAAGCATGGTTTTATAAAACGGGATACCTAAATTCACAAAATACAAGAATTTGGAGTAGTGAAAATCCGCATGTAATTAATGAAGAATCGCTACATCCAGAGAAAATTGGTGTTTGGGCAGCGATAAGCCAATCATTGGACCAATATTTTTCAGGGAACGTTAGCCGCTCAAAGGTACCGTACGGAAATTTTACAACCATTTGTCAATCAGTTGCATGATGATGAACTTCAAAATTCATATTTCCAACAAGACGGGGCACCTTGACACTGTACTGCAGAATCTTTGGATTATTTAAGAGAATTTTTTGATGATTATATATATTAGTCGAAATACTGAAATTGCCTGGCCTGCACGTTCATGCGATTTCTTTTTGTGGACTTATCTAAAAAATAACATATTTCGAACACCTATATTGAATTTGAATGATATGCTACAGAGAATCGAACAAAAATGCATGGAAATTAATAACAATCCAGTAATGTTGCAGAATATCATCAGAAACTTTGAACGGAGGATTTTAAAGTGCATTGGTCTTGAAGGACAACATTTTCAACATTTGCTATAGTTTTCAATAAATACCTATTATTTGTTATTTATTTGTATGTATGAAACTGTCAAAATATACGACTTCGTAGGTTAAGTAGTAAATTTTAATTTACGACTTACTTCAAAATGTTCTCAGTAAATCACATGCTGCTAGATTGACTTTTCAAATGAACACTTGTTATACAATTATATATATATATATATATATATATATATATATATATATATATATATAGTAAACCTAATCAGTAGGCGATTAAAGGTCTGTATATTACTTCAAAATATATGTATTTAAAAAACTCTACATGTTTCGGCTGTATACGCCTTTTTCAAGAGAATACAAAATATGAATAATTTGTATTCATATTTTGTATTCTCTTGAAAAAGGCGTATACAGCCGAAACATGTAGAGTTTTTTAAATACATATATTTTGAAGTAATATACAGACCTTTAATCGCCTACTGATTAGGTTTACCATATCATACCAAGGTCACGAAGTTATTATATTTATATATATATATATATATATATACATATGTAAAATTGTATATATTATAGGTTATTATCAATGCGTATAGTAAAAGTATTAATATTAGGGAAGATGGACGCCAGTTTTATATATATATATATATATATATATATATATATATATATATATATATATATAGATAATTATTCTTTGACCTTAGTATGTTATGGTAGATTTAATTAGTTGGCGATTTGAGGTCTGGTTTTACTTGAGTATGTATATTTTAAATTTCTTTGAAAAAGGCATCATATGCCGAAGCATGTAAGATTGTTTTAAATATATATATATATATATATATATATATATATATATATATAATATATATATGGTAAATTTAATTTGTTGGCGATGTAAGGTCTGGTTTTACTTCCAAATGTATATATTTAAAACAACAAATTAAATTTACCATAACAGACAAAAGTCACGAAATAATTATCTATCTATCTATCTATCTGTATATATATATATATATATATATATATATATATATATATATATATATATATATAAGGTTCCGAGCCCGTAGTAGGAAGGGAATAGAATTAAAAGTGTGTGAATGGAAATTAGTTAAAGTGATAAATAAATAAATGAGTTGGGCGCTTTTTAAATTTTTAAATATAATTCTATTACTGGATCCAACAGCCGATTGGTAGCAGTATCCATAATTGAAAATAGATATCGTGGAAAGCATTGACTGAATACAGAATATTCAACTTACTTATCCCATAATCATCGTGGGTAGTAACACTCGTGTATAACTATGTAAATTACATTAAGAATATTAATAAATTTGATTTCGCTGCGCATGAATAAATAAAAACACCACTTTAAAAATTTGCATATAAAACATTTATTTGATTCTAGAAAACTATACATACATCATGTAGAACTCGGCTCAACGGTCAAATCGTATATTACAACTCGATGATAGAACGGAATTAAATACTTAAAATTGTGGTTATGTTTAATAGGTTAATAACACATAAACTATTATAATTATATTTAATAAGCAATATCAAATAGTAAGTAATTTACATGTAATTAATTAGATAAGATTCTTTATTTAAATATATCTAAATGATCATTTTTACTCAGTTAAATCAAGATATAGTTTTATTGTCTTAAATATGATGATATTGAATGAAGTATTCTGTAATTTGACAAATAAAATTAATTAATTTCTTTATATTCTGTAGGAATAAGCTGAACCATCACAATATATATATATATATATATCACTTGATAAATCTTGGAAATTCGACTATATTATATATTTAATTAAGATGTTATTTCGCGAAGTAATGTAAAAATGTAAATATAGCTATCTACAAATTACAACGCTAATTAACGGAATTTTTTGACAAATTTAGTGCTTAGGTGGGACTCGAACCCACGACCTTTAGTTCTCTAGACTAACGCTCTATCCACTGCGCTACCAAGGCTCTTGCGTTCGAGTATTGTTAGAAATGCCTTAAGTTACTTATTATGGAACAGATATCTATATTCTGTCGTCGATGGAATTTCGCTAAATTTTTCATACATTAGCTATTTGATAATAGTCTTATACATTATATATATACATTACACATATACATTATACATATACATTATATATATATATACAGTTTGCACATAAAACTAAACCTACAAAAGCTTCTTTTTTTGTCACTTGAATCGAACTTGATTGGCAGAAAATTAATTAAAGATCTCTTGCGTAGACTCCTAACAATAGAATGAAAAAAACCCTATTGTAACAATTCTAGCTAAATATGCAGTACTTATTCAGATGACACCAAAGAAAAAAAACTTACCGCAATAGGGGAAACTTTATTGCTTCAATATATGATGCTTCAATATATATGCTTATATGACTTAAATTCGGCCATATCGTAGCATACAAAATGCTTTCATACCGTCATAAAAATTAAATATGTCGATTCAACGTCTCCAGTAACACCTGTTACCTCGATGACTGTTCAATAAGCAAAGAACATCAATCAACTCTCGGTTTTATTCCCAAATTCGTAGTTCCCAAAACATCCGACAGATTGAGCCGTCGTAACGAAGATGTAATACATACTCAGAAAAATATTTTGTACATTACAATTAAGGCGATAAATAAAGAAGTCCAACTAATTAATAAAATTAATTAATTACGTTCGCTGTGATGATTTACAATCACAAACAACAGTCCAAAAGATAAGTACCAGATGTCGCTGAAAAATTCAATACGACTAAAGGGAATTTAGAAGACAAAGTTATAATCTTAATCTAATTAGACTTTTAATTAAAAGATTCACACAAGAAACTACTTCAATTTACTCTATTATTGTCTACAAAGTTAGACACGCCTCCTTTTGAAATTCCACGCACACATAGGCGAGACCGTACATGCATGTAGCTGTCAGATATGTAAACAAAATAGATGACCTTCATACGATGTCAAATGTAATGCAGATAATTTATAAATTTCTGGAAAAAGGCCTTGTACGATAAAAAAAATATCATATAGAGGTAAAGCTACAAAAGGGTAAAACGTTCAATTAATTAATATAACATTCCAGAGAATCAAAAAGCGATGTAAATAGTCAAAAAGATATCTTTTACAAAAACAAGGTTTTTAGCCCCGAACTAAAGTGATTCAAATACAACAAGAAGGCGTACGATTTAACAAAGGAAATACCCTGTGTTTCTTGTATAAACAACAAAACAAAACTTAGTACATGTTGAAAATGCAGAAATAATGCCCTTGCTGATATATTTTCTCTTTAGATAAAGAATAATAAATACTTATATCCCAAGCACAAATTTAAATGCAATGACTTAACCTGTAATATAAAATATACAGAAATGTACACGAAAGATGTAAATAAGATTTAGAGAAAAAAAACAATTATCAACTACAGAAATTCTGTCAATATTATCAAAAAAAAGGTACTAAGCGGACAAAAAACACAGGTAAGCAAAATCAAACCATTATATATTATTTATTACAAAGATCAAAATCTCTGAGGGTAACTTTAGAGCTTCTGAAACGACTGAATCGAGAAGCTTTGGAAAGTCTGTCAAACTAAAGCTGAGAATGTAATAGATATTTACCGGAACGATGCTTCATAGAGCAGATACTGAATTCTCTAATTAGCTATTTGTGTAAGATTTGAGCGATAAAAGCGACATCCTGTATATGTTATCGGCACTCGCACAATGTAATAATTTTCAAGAATATATCAATAGATCCACGTCCACACATATTGAACGATTCGAGTCACACATACATGCAGGAACGCTCAAACACCTTTTTCAGATCGGGTTTTATAAAAGAAAGGAATGCTTTTTTTGTATTCTTCACCTACTTCCTTAATAAAATCCCATGTTGTCACACGGAAATGGCACAATCACTATTGGTCTCTAAGGGGATCCAATAGAAAGCGTATTCTTTTTTCAAAAGCCCCATTATACGGGAGGCATCCGCAACAATCTACATTCTCTTTTCTTCACTCGTGCGAACACAAATGCGCAATTTATTCCGTCGAAGATATTTAACATAATGTTACGAGAAATATTTTTTGACCGCGATTTAATTTTATGAAGTCGAACGATTCGAATAATACAATAAATTTGCCACAAAAGAAAGAAATTTGAGAATAGAAATGTAGCTGCTGATGCTAATTTAAAATTTCTTGAGACAGATGTTCATAATGTATGCTATTATTCTACGAATACTTGGTTGCTTAAATAGATAACTGAAATTCCTAAAAGATAACCGGTACAGATTTGTTTAAGAATTATATTAGATTGCAATTTATGGTGTTTGGCAAATTGTATATTCGTTTATTTTTTACTTTTGTAAGTGTTGCCAATTAGAAATACGTTTTTTATTTTCGTATCACCCACGCCCTTCAATTATTTCTATTTTTGACTGTTGCTTTTATTTACTTTATGGTTTTCCCCATTCCTTCCAAAATTTATTTTATTCACTTTTCTTTCATTCTGTTCACTCTTGTTTCAGGGATTTATCCATAATGCTTGTCCATGTTACTGAAGCTGATTTTGGCTAATATCTAATTTGTTATATATATTTTTTAATATATATTTATACATATTTATTCTATCCTATCTTAACCTGCTGTGGAAATGTTTGCGGATGATACAGAAATACTTGCAACTCATATTGAGCCATTATCAGCCTTTAATAATAATAATAATAATATATATATTGCCCAACAGATTATAAAATCCAATTATAGGACCTCGCAAATTACATGTTTCTTATACATATTGTAACGTTTGTCTTTTCGGGTTCTTAAATAAAACAATAACTTTAGACACACACTATATTAATATTAAAACGTATAACAATATAAAACTAACTATTAACAATAAGCACATTTATGTATTTATATTTATGAATCTATATTTATGTGTACTGCGCGAGCTCTAGGATTGAATGTCCCCATCCCTTCTTCGACAGCCTTTATATCGTGGTGAATACTTTTCGAGAGCGTTCTCGTAGGCCTCGAGAAAACACAAGAGGAATGACGCGTGACGCGTTATTGGATGAGTCATCACTATATTATACTTAAAATTAACAAGATATATTCAATCTAAGAATGTAATATAGTAACATGAGAGCAAAATGAATTGAGGTAGTAGGAGGCTGCGGTTCGTAGATCGTATTTCGTGAATTATATTCACAATATTTTTATGTCAAACATTTAATGACAGACTGTCAGTGTGAATTATTAATTCTTTCAATACAATTTTTTTTTTAAAAACAGTATAATCACATTCAGAATGTTTACTCAAGAACAAATGGTGTTCATTTTAGAATGTTACTGTCGTAACGGTCGACGTTTTGCAAACGGCGAATGGTATTATTCAATAGAAATGTGCAAGGAAGGATTCCAACAACGTTTTCCTGAAGTTTTTTTAGTAAATAAGAACTTTTCTCGTGACCTATTGAGAATTATAAATAACTTTCGAACAACTGGGTCTGTAAAAAGACAATGGAAAGGGGGAAGATCTTCTCGAGTTAGGACCCAAAATGTTGTTAATAATGCAAGAAACGCAATTAGAGAACAACCTACAACATCTGTCAGAAGACTGGCACAACAGTTGGATATAAGTTATGGAACCTGCCGCAGTATTCTTAAACGCGATATTGGTATGCATCCTTACAAGGTTCAATTGTATCAAGAACTATTGCCGCCAGATTACGTTCGAAGAGTTGCCTATTGTCGTTTCTTTAATGCAAATCTTAACGACGACGATGTTTTGGATAAAACGTTTTTCACCGACGAAGCGTGGTTTCACCTGAACGGCTACATAAACTCTCAGAATATGCGTATGTGGGCAACAGACAATCCGCATTATTATAGGGAAACAACGTTGCATCCTGTAAAAATAGGGGTTTGGTGTGCCATGTCACGTAGAAGGCTTATTGGTCCGATCTTTTTCGAAGGAACTATAAATGGTGAAAGATATCGCAATAATATACTGGAAACATTCATAAATCAACTGCATGATGACGAGTTACAGTTAGGTTTCTTTCAGCAAGATTCCGCACGACCACACACTGCCCGTGAAACAATAAATTATTTACGTGAATTTTTTGATGAAAGAATTATTAGTGTTGACCGTTTCCCGCCAAGATCGTGTGACTTAACTCCTCTGGATTACTTTTTATTTCCATACTTAAAAAACTCTATTTTTAAAAATCCAGTGCATACAATAGACGATTTACGGAACAATATCGTGCGACAGTGCGAGTTAGTAGACGGATTTATTTTACAAAAGTTTTTTGAAAACATGAAGCGACGCGTAAATTTATGTTTGAATGCCGAGGGACAACAGTTTCAACAATTATTGTAAACTTTTCAATAAAATATAAAACATGACATTTGTATGACATTTTATAAATATTTTAAGTTGTAAATTAAATTTGTATCAAGGAGACATTTAAGTGCTGCCAGTAAGATTTATTTACTTTATAAATTATAATTCACGAAATACGATCAGCGAACCGCAGCCTCCTACTACCTCAATTCATTTTGCTCTCATGTTATATAGAGCAAATAATGAAATCTTAAAGAAATTATTAAATGTCGCTTAAAACTAATGATACATTACAAAATACATAATAATACAAAATACTATAACAAAAACTATACATTCATCATGCATAGTAAAGGTTGATGGTACATTCTCTCAGTAGCATCGCCAATGAATCAAAATAAATATCAGGGGAAGTATTCGATAAAGTACAGATTCTGTAGAGAGGTGATTTAATCATCATATTAGTATTCGGTTTATTGCAGTAAAACATCGTCGTTGATCTGGAACCCAGACGAGGCGCAATAAAGCTAAGTCGTTCTAAGAGTTTTGGTGGGTCCAACCGATGGTTAACCAGGTCATATAAAAATTCCATACTTGCATAATTACGACGAAGTTCCAGAGAATCAACTTTATATAGATTGAGCAACACACTATGGCTAAAATTCTGAAAAGGATATTCAGAATTGTCTTTAAAGTATAAATATTTCAAGAAACGTCTTTGGACTTGTTCAATCACATTAATATGACGATTGTACACTTAGCTACGATCATAGTTAATTTGTTTTTGTAGCACCAGATCTGTACTACCTCAATCTAATTCTGAAGCGATATGCAATGGTCGATGGTGTTAATTGTAGCATATAATTTTAAATCGTTCGCAAAAAGAAACCTTGGACAATTTACCTCAAGGACCGTCCTTAAAAAATAAGACAAAGAATAAAGGACATAAATTAGTTCCTTGAGGAACACCTGAAGATGGCGAAAAACGATTGGAAACATGTGCCCTATAAGCGACATAATGATTACGATTGGTAAGGTATGATTTGAAGAATATAACCAGTGACAGGGAAAAGCCAAGAGCATCGAGCTTAATTAAGAGTAGAAAATGATCAATGTTGTTGAAAGCTTTTATCGTATCGGTGTAAATAACGTCAATTTGTTTATTACTAAGTTTATTATTAAGTTTCTCGGATATATATTGGGTAATAGTAGTTAGGTCTTACGAAACTTCCAGTCTAACCTCAATAACATCCAGGTTCAATAAATAGCGAATCAAAGCAAATGAGTCCAAATTCACAATATAGAGAGAGTCACTTATTCTCAAGTGAAGATAAACAACCGCTAACTACTTCAGGCTGACTGTGCTAAATATCTTTAAATGTACTTCGATCGCCGTCTCAATCGGCAGAAACATATCTTTACTAAGCGTAAGCAACTTAAACTCCAAAAGATCTACTTGATATTTGGGCACTAGTTCCGACCTCCCATGGAGAGTAAAGTCTTACTCTGCGAAACTATTCTAAAGCAAATCTCGGCTTATACATTTCAGCTATTAACGAACAAGATCAACATCGCTATACTTGAAAGAACTCCACAATAAAGTTCTGCGTGGAACTGTTGGTGCTCCATATTATGCACTAAATGATTTATCCAGCGTGATATTCAAGTTTCTTCAGCGAATGAGCAAACAATTTAGTCTAAAGCATGATGACAAAAATCACCCAAATATACTGGCCAACCAAAGAAAGCCGATAGCGATAGTTTAGTGCGTCGGTTGGAAACTTTACAGCGCATCTAGCTAATAAATTTCAACAGGAAAATGTAATAGTGGAAATATACATGTTTTCCTAATATTGACTGATTAACATAATCCAATTTTATGTGAAGAGGCTATTCAGTGGAGTAGTTCTCTGGATGTCCTCTTTCACTGTCATACAACGCTTATTGTCTCTTGAAGCAGATTGCCGAATTCAGATTCCAAATAACAGTAATATATTAACAAAGTCATTACAAAATGTTATCTATTTTTCTCTGAAAACATGTGTTTGTCCTGATCAATGGCAAGAAGCTAGAATTACACAGTTCATAACAAAGCTCGAGCTTATAAATTATAGGCCTACAGCGAGTTTTAATAACATTTTTGAACAGATTTTATATAAGTTTATTCTTCGTAACACATATCCAGCAACCAATATGGATTCTTGCCATTGCGATATACTGTTATTAATTTAACGATAGTGACTAAGAATATGTATGAGGTACTGGATAATAATTGTCAACAAGACAATGTATACAACACATTGTCTTTTCTCGAACTTTTGATACTATAGACCATTAAATTTTATTAAACAAATTAAGCTCTTTTGGCAATGGCCCATCTGCATTAGAACTTGTTGCCCCATACGTTCTGAATTGAGTGTATTGCCTATTTTATATCGGCTTCTATTTTTCCAAAAAAATTTTCAATATCTGGCATGCCTCAAGTTTTTAACCTGCCACTCCTGCTTTTTATTTATGATTTCCTCACATCATTTAATTGTTTTAAGGTGGCCTACGCTGATGACACTAAATTATATTTACCCATGGAATCACAGAATTATGAAATCACAGAATTATGGAATCACAGAATGAATAATCAAATCTTTGTAAAATTAATATTTTAGTTATTGGATATCTAAATTTTGTTCTTAAAACTGTTGAGTATATTATATATGACATCAAATAAAATATATTTTGTTCGCGCTTGTAATCTTATATTCCGGGTGTATTTTTTAACTTGAAATTTTTAAATATCTTGAAAAATAAGCAGTTCACGAAAACATGTTACGATTTAAAATTTAATAATTCAATGCATGAAATACCCTCTAGTCCCTTAGTCCCTCTACCTCCCTCTTAGTCAGTACCTTTGTATTATACAAAACTGGTGGGGTTTACCTACTCATGTATGTTTCAATTATTCTGATTTTATATTTACTTATAATTCAGCGCAAATATGTTTTTTTAAGTATTTATTCTAGAAATGGAATTATCCGTTGAGCAACAAACGTCTTTTCTATGTTTTTTACCAATTGTTTCATGATCGAGGTGAATTAATCAATGATAATAAATTGTCTAACTTCTTAGAACTCTTAATGACAACTGCGAAGTATTTAAAATAAATAATTAAATATCTACAGGAAGACTTCCTAAGCGACGGAAAAGTTATCGAACATCTGCATTTGAGAAAGAAAAAGGTCAAGTTCCTGATTTATAGAACTCGTTAAAATGAATGCAGAGGAATTATAAAAAAATATCTTTTTAAAAACTATAATTTTAGTGCTATATTCGTTTCTAAATTTGAAAATAACGCATTAATAATAGACATTTATTGCTCGAAAAACAAAAATAAACAAAATATAATTAGGGTCTCAGTTTTATTACGTTAATTTTCCAAGAAGATGTCTTATATTAATTACATTAAAGCAGAAGCAATTATAATTAATAAGGGAAATGACATAATTCCTCTTATCGTCATTTATCGCATTTTCTTGTTAAATTCTGTCCCAGATTTAGACGACTGATGTCGCATATAGAAAGCCAGTAACTATATAAAACTATAGTTACTAAACAAATTTAATCCCGTCAAGTAAATGAATTGTAAACAAAGTTCACGATTGAGGATGTTTACAAGTTTGAGGCGCGCAAGGAAAATTCCCTAATCCTTCTCAAACTTTAATCAATTATAGCCTGGAAGAACGTGATTCGGTCCATGCCCGCGCTCACTACAATGAAACCGAAACAATCTCTAGAAGTAATTAAAAGATAGACACATCAGAGGTGTTTTCTTCTTTACGATTATCTGTCTTGGTTCGTCGACCGAAGTGAAGAAAGCAATTAAACCAGACATTTAAATATAATCAGTATATATTCGATGTCTGAGAAAGTACTTTTAAGAATACGTATTTAAAAAATACAGTATATAATTAAGGATTTTCTCAAAATTAGCACACAATTCAGAATTAAATTAAATTTGTTCTACTCTTTTATATAACGCCAATTAACGAACGTATCCAACGCCGACTTTAAGAGATAATATAATAAAGTCTCGTGTGATGAAAGAATGTCCGAATTAAACAAAAAGTATTTCCTGAGATAGTATATGTTGCGGATCGAAGACTAAATATGTTACGATGAATCTCGTTTCTGGCAGTGATGTTTCAACCCCAGTTACTAGAATCACGACACCAATGTAAATTTCACCGTGCACAGGTTATAAGGCTGCATACACCTTACTATTTAAATCATCGGTGACTGTTTGTTAAATAAATAAATGTACTTTCATCTAAGTATATTTATTTACACTATATGCATTTATTTTTGGAACTACAATAAGTTATAATCTCCTAAAACTGCTGTTGAGACTGGTGCTTCTTGTTAAAGTATTATTGTTATGTTGATGTTTAAAGTAAAACTGTGTGTCTTGTTGTTGATGTTGATACTGTGTTTGAGAATGGTGTTGCTTGTTATAATGTTACAAATGAAACTGTGGTGTTAAAACTATGTTGCTTGTTATAATGTTAATGAGAGACTGCTGTATTAAGACTGTTACTGGTTATGGTGTTATGAATGAGGCTGTTACTTTAAGACTGTGTTTGTCATGATATTACGAATGAGACTGTTATGTTCAGACTGTGTTGCAAGTAGGTAAGAATATACCAATACAACTACAAACTACTGCTTACGAAGATTGTACGGAAACTACGCGGCCTAACATAGAGATGGCGCGAATTCTTTACCATCTTCTTTACAGTACAGAGCGATCTGTCAATTAGTCTGCTTTTAACAGTCCGACAAAATGAACGTCTCGCGCGATTTTGTAAAAATGGAAAAAAAAACTGAGTTGAGAGCAGTGATAAAGTTCTTTAATTTGACATACTTAACACCAGCCGAAATCAAAGCAGAGCTGATGTTACTCAGAATATTATTGCTCTGTTTGAAAAAAAATATTCATTCTAATATTTAATTTGTAAATAAAGTAGGCGGTGCTAGGTTCTATTGATAACACCCTATCGACTTAGCTCAGCGAGCAATGACACGAACAATTTCCGTTGCATAGTTGTTTGTTTTTATGCAAAATTACCTGTCAGCAAATAGCTTCTATTCTGAAGGAGTAGATGAACGCAAATAACACAGGTCTACAAAATGAAACTTTTTGACAGATGTTTTTATTTTGAAAACTGATTTTATATAATTTTGGTAGACTGATTTCAAAAATTCTATGCATTTATTTGTATCACATAAGGTTTTTTTGCAAACATTAAATGGAAAAAAACGATATTTCTAAAAAAATTTATTTGTTTGTTGAGTAAAAAGGTGGAATACAAGTTAAAGAAGTGGAAAAAAATACTTTACTCAGTCTTTTTTAAATGAAATCTTTGTCTTTTTGCCAGAAAGCTGCGTTGTCCGGACATTCGGTTGTATGTTTTAAGGGCATATCCCGTTTTAACATCCAGCAGTAGTCCGCCATCATTGTTATGCTCCATCTGCCTTGGTATCGCCGTTCCATTTCCCTAATGTCTTGGTGAAACCTCTCTCCCTGTTCTTCGCTAACTGCTCCAAGATTTTCAGGAAAATAGTTCAAGTGTGAAAACAGGAAATGCACTTTCAAACTCATATTACAACCTAGACGATGAAAGTGTTGTAACATATTTTGAACAATATTTTCGTAGTTTTCGTCCTTAGAGTTCCCAAGAAACTTATGAATTACTTCTTTAAATGAAACACAGGCGTTTTTCTCGACATTGGTCATTGTGTTTTGAAAATCCTTGTCTTTGCATAATGTTCTTATCTGCGGCCCAACAAAAATACCTTCTTTTAACTTGGCATCGGATAAGGCTGGAAATGCCGCACAAATATTTAAGACACTGTCCATTTTTGTCTAGGGCTTTAACAAACTGCTTCATCAAGCCAAGTTTGATATGGAGAGGAGGCAGTAAAACTTTTTTGGGGTTAACCAAGCTATCTCTTAATACATTTTTGCTACCAGGTGTAAGGCTTGTTCCAAAGGGCCATTCTATTTGAGTCCAATGTCTATCCCTTGCTCGACTATCCCACTCACAAATAAAGCATGGAAATTTTGTATAACCTACTTGTTGTCGTAGTAGCATGCACAGCACTTTAAGGTCACCACAAAGCATCCACTGATGTTCTTGGTAGTTTATTTTCTTTAAAAGAAGTTCAAAATTTTCATACGTTTCCATTAAATGTACCGAATGGGCAACGGGAACCGAGGCCAGCTCGTTACCATTGTGCAATAAAACGCCTTTTAAACTACGCTTACTTGAGTCAATAAACAGGCGCCATTTTAATTTTGAAATTAAGTCACGAATATTGTTGCAATACACTAGCGGTCCGTCTTGAGTAAAATATTGACATAACTCTTTTTCGCGATCCCGGTAAAAGCTTGGTGTGACGCCAGGTGCCAGTAAATGTTTCTTACGAAGTCGGGAGGCTAACAATTCGGATGCATCCTTTGGAATGTGCAAATCTCTAATTAAATCATTTAGTTCGCTCTGGTTAAACACTTCGGGCTCTCTGAAATCAGGTGTGTAATCTGAGTCATCTGGGTCGCAATTAGATTCCTCTGATTCTGACGATATGACGTTTTCTAGTGCTTTTGGGGCGGTAGGTATCGGTACATCTGGTCCATGAGAAACTGGTCGAATAGCAGAGTCAAGATTGGGATACTCAATTTGTTTCTTATTTTTTCTGTTGAATCCTTGAACATAACACGAACAAAAATAACAATGATCACTGTGATTTCTAGGCTCTCGCCATACCATAGGAACACCAAATCTTAAACATTTCTTCCTACCTTTTTGCCAGTTTCTTAATGCTTCAGCGCAAACGGAACAAACAGTATGAGGAGCCCAGGACTTGTCTTGGTCGCCAATTTTTACACCAAAATAAGCATGGTATACATTTTTCACAAACGAAGGTATAGTTTGCCTCTGCTTTACTACGACATAACTACCACAGATATAACAAAAGTTATTCGGATTGTTCACACAATGTCTTCTTTCCATATTTATACGTTCTAGAATACTTAAAATACGCAACAACGAAGACAACTAGCGCGCGGACGCAGTAGCACGACGATTAACACAACCAAACTGCACATAAGCAGGTTTCAACGTTGTATTGACGCTTCTGCGCCGACTCTGTTGCTTTGCTGAGAAATCTAATATTAACCAGTGTTGCCAAATCACATTTAATTTCATAAAAATCAATTCATTTAAAAATCATGCCTAACAGGGAACAAACATGTTCTTGTCATAGGTATGTATATTAATAAATTAACATTTTTAAGATATAGAGCGCTATAAAAATAATTTACGTGATAGAGAAAAAATATGGCGTTTTTTGGAATAAGGGCCCCCAAACATATACAAATTAGCAAACAGCTTTCAAACATCAAAATCACTGTAGACCTGTGTAATTTATTTAAAATCGCAGAACTTACGTTGAAGAAGCCTGGTGAATATAGGTTGGCAAAGATATTACTTAAGGTTCAAGGGATAAATAAAATACAGTTCTTTATTTATTTAATCGATGTTTGCTTAAATATAAAGTCCCTCGTTGACTTACGACAGCTTTGCTCTTTCGTCACAGTTTGTAACTTCTTTACACATAAATGCTTCGTAAAGTAATATCTCAGAATTTACACTAAGATCCTTAGGCTACACAACTCACAAGTTTAAGACGTATATTCTAAAATAATCAACTTCAAAATACAACACAAAGTATCAACATATACACAAATATGATCGAATGCAGAAAACAACAATAGATAACATAATGCAACTGGTATTACATTTCAGTCTTGTACAAGAAGACATGTAATACATCTAACAATTCGTCATAATTGTTTTTCTGAGAATTCTCTATGAAATTATTATTCTTTCTCTTTTTATAAAGTCGTTGTAAGAATAATTGTCGCTATTAGAATCCGCTCCTTCGTTTTGAGTAGTTAAAAACTGGGTTGCCGAATTTGAACGTGGTCGTAAGATCACAAATGATGAACCCCGTAGTGGACGTATAGAAACTGCTACTGTTCCGGATATGATTGAAAAAGTTCACCGTATCGTCTTGGATGACCGTCAAGTAAGAGTGCCCAAGATAGCAGCCATTGTAGGTATTTCAAATGTGTGCACAGAATTTTAACTAATGAATTGAAACTGAAAGGAAAAATATTCGGCCCATTGAGTGCCGCGTTTACTTACATCGGAGCAAAAACTGAATCGTTAGAGTGTTTCTCGCCACCTATTACACTCCTGAAGCCAAAGAGCAACCCAAACAATCGACAAAAAAGGTTCTCCAACACCAAAGAAAGCAGAAACGGTTTTGCCAGCAGGAAAGGTTATGGCAACCTTTTTTGGTATTCCCATGGAATTATCTTGGTCGACTACTTTGAAAAGGGCAAACCAATAAATGGGGAGTATTATTTCAATTTTTTGCAACAATTAAGTGACGAAATTAAAGATAAGTGGCGTCATTTGGCAAAGAAGAAAGTTCTTTTCAATCAGCATAAGGAACCTGCCCACAAGTCTGCGATAGCAATGGAAAAAATTCATGAATTTTGATTTGAATTAGTGCCTCATTCGCCCTATTCTCCAAATTTGGCTCGCGATGATTATCATCTCTTTTCAAAACTGAAAAATGCATTGGCTGTAAGAGATTTTTATGTAATTCCTGGGTAATCGCTACCGTAAATAGCTATTATAACCTACAATAAAGGTATTAGGTACTAATTTGGAATATCGTTGGAATAAGTGTGTTGAACGAGCAAGAGACTATATTTGAAAATAAAATGTTTTTGTAAAAGAAACTTACGTTTTCTTTGTTAGGCCACGTAGTCTCCGAACCACCCCCGTAATTAAATGAGCGTATTCGTTGAACATAGTATTGTTTGATGTTATAACGGGGAATTTATGTGTTATTAATTCGCGGAAATTATATCTACTGCCAACAATATCCAATGTTTACGACAGAATCTTAAAATTCTAATCTTAACTACTAAATAATAAAATATTATTACGAATTAAATAATGGTGTTATAAATCTAAATATATAGTACCGAATCGTCCCTTGTTAATGTAATAAAATTTATTATACATATCCAGAAAACGCGATCTTAAAAATGAATATACAGATTAAATCCTTTGTTCACTATAACACTAGGTAATAAAACAGCGGCCTAATGTATAAAGCATTAAATAAATGTGTAAATATAAAAGAAGCCATGCTTCTTAGAATTTAAAGAAAGTTTTATAATTTGAATAGGATAATAAAATTATGTTATACAGTGGCTTAAATTCGAAAATGAACGTTAAATATTTATAAAATTGAAATGTTATGTTTGAATATTATGTTCTAGATTTATTTATATTTAACAATAAAAAATGTTTGAAATTAAAATACAAAATGTATCATCAACAGAATGTTTAACAATAAAATGTATTAAAACCTCCAGAGGCATCAATATTATTTCAATGAATTGCTTGAATAGCTTATTGGTTCACAATGCATAAGATTAAGAAAACACAAAATGGAAATGAATAACTCGGGAGTCTTCCAAAAAGCAAGCGTTATTTAATAGAGGGAACGTAAAATCAAATTAGCAGAGCTTACCGATATTGAGATATGAACGCGAATTTATAAATGTGTGATAGAGCCACTAGCGGCATATAGCATCAAAAGCACATCGGAAGCAAAAAGAACTAATGGGAAAGCTGGAAGTAGATATATTTACTAGAAGATATAATAAAAACAACTTGCGAATTTATAAATGTGCGATAGACCTACTGGTAGCATACGGCTTCGGAAGCGTAGCGGAAGCAAAAAGAACTAAAGCAAAAGTTGGAAGTAGATATATCTATTGGAAGCTATAATCAAAATAACTCGCGAATTTATTAACGTGCAATAAAGCCACTAACAGCATAAGGCATCAAAAGTATAGCGGAAGTAAAAAAAATTAATGCGAAAGTTGGAAGTAGATATATCTATTAGAAGATATAATAAAAACAACTTGCGAATTTATAAATGTGCGATAGACCTACTAGTAGCATACGGATTCGGAAGCATAGCGGAAGCAAAAAGAATTGGAAGTAGATATATCTATTAGAAGATATAATAAAAACAACTCGCGAATTTATAATTGTGCGATAAAGCCACTAGTATCATATGGCATCGAAAGCATAGCTGTATCAATAGCATAGATATATCCATTGGAAGCCCATGACAAGAATTTTGGGTTAGAAATAATATGCAATAGGAAATGTGAAACTAGAAACGTATATAAATAACTGAAAACTGAACATAATCTACAATACCGAAATACGTAAATAGCAGTAATAGCAGTCCCTGCTTTGCAGAAAATCAAATCAGCAGGCAAATACGTGTTTATAAAAAGAAGAAGAAGAAGCAATCAATCAGTCATTTATTTTATATAAACAATTATCTACAAATTGAATTGCCGAAATAACTAGATTAAAATGTAGCAAATATTTCACTTTCTGAGTACACAGTTTGTTATATTAATGTTAATCCATTTTTAAAAACCACCTACACTAAGGTCGCTTCTTAAATGAATGCTACTAGCAAATGTTGCCATGAATCTTAAATGTTACGGGAAAATGAGATCAAATCCTTAAAGCATACAGTTTGGAACTACGAAACTCCTGAAATTCATTGAATTTAATTCCAAAAATTGACAAAATCAGCACTTTAAAAAATTCCCCTACGAAATTCAGAGGTAATTAAAGGCAAAAATCTGTAGAGACAAGAGGTATTGGAAAAGTGAAAAATAGCGATATACAAAACTAGACGATAAGAAACTAAAAACTCCAAAATTGCCAACAAAATTATTATGTTGCAAAATAGTGAGGAAAAAAATCGGTTGAACAACATAGGAATCCTTCCATTTACTGGTACTATCGCTCGTTCAAAAAAAATTGCCTCTAGTGAGCCATGATTTCTAAGTAACATCAAAAAGCATGTCGTAACTTTACTAATCTGAATTGCTTAAATGACAGTTACATCTAAATAACAGACCTACACTGCTCAACTTTTGAACTGATACACTTACAAGAACATATATAAATAACAATTTACTACTTTTTGGGCAACATTTTCTTGCTTAATCGATAGTATATAGTTCTGGGAAATATTTTTAAGGCGAAGAATTAAAAGAATAAAACTTAAATAACGAATTTCAAATGTTTTAATAGAAAAATAAAATCTTCATTTTAATATTACAGAAAAGTTTGCTTTGGAAAGAAAAGATAACAAAACACTTAAAGATTAATAATGTGTAAGACCTCCTCTGGCTCTTATGACATCCTGGCAACGTCTTGGCATTCTGGAAATCAAATTCCGAATGTAATGCTGAGGAATATTTTACCATTCTTGGATTCACTCCTCGTGATCTTATCAACCTCTTCAGGTAATCCCATACGTTCTCTATGCGATTAAGATCTGGAGAGTTCGCTGGTCAATCCATGTGCGTAATATTGTTCTCTTTAAAAAATGCATTGATTTGTCTTGTTCTATGAGGACGCGCGTTATCATCAACAAACACAAAACCATCGCCTATTTCATTAGCGAATGGCAACACTCCAGGTTGTAGTACCTCATTAAGATACCTGACACTATTCATTGTAGCATTTTCAAGCATAACCAATTCAGTACGACGAGTCGCAGAAATACCTCCCTAAACAGTAATTAAACCACCTCCATAAGCTTGATGGTAACGTTGCTCTCAATATAGCGTTCTCCTCTGTTTCTCCAAACTCTAACTCTTCCATCTGATCTATGCAGGCACACTCTGGTGCCGTCACTAAACAAACAACGACCCCAATCTTCAACATTCCAATTTGCATGTTGATGTGCCCACTCTAGCCTTTTTCTTTTATGGGCTCTGGTCAACAATGGGCATTTTTTAGAAGATCGGGACCTTATATTTACCCCATGGAGCCTTCTTCTTACTGTTTGAGTGGATACTTGAGTACCTGTTGCATTCAATAACTGGATTTGGAGTGTTCTTGCAATAGAAAATCTCTTCCTTCGACACTGAACTGTAATAAAACGGTCCTCCCTGACTGTTGTACTGCGATTTCGCCATCCGCCGTGTCTATGTTTGACAGATCCAGTATCATTAAAACGCATTCGAACTCTTCTGATCACGTTGTGGCTCACATTGAAATGGGCAGCAACAGTTCTTAGCGATGCACCAGTCAGAAATATTCCCATAGCTTGGCTCATCTTTTCAATACTTAAACGCCTTAATGGCATCTCTAAAATGCAATCAACCACTCTGCATTAAAACTTATTCGAGAAATTAGCAAAAATTCTCTGAAAACTTGGTAAAAGTATAAGCGTCCGCGAGCTCAGTAACTGCACTAATGACAGATAATAACAACAAACAACAATGGAGTCGCAAATGTCATTCGATAGACTTTTGCTTGCATTCCCAAGCACAGCCCTGGTCATATAGGAAGTCATGCCTAGCGCCTACGAAGGGTTGTTTACTTTTACTGCATGCTATATAAGTGTACCAGTTAAAAAGTTGAGCAGTGTATTTAGAAAATTGTATGGTTAATTTTAGGTTATAATCTTCCTGTCATGAATAAATAAAATTCCATGTTATGGATGACACTATTGACATTAACATTTGACAATTAAGAACGGTACGGCTAAGTTACGACGTACCTAAAAATTTCATGACCCCACTCTGAGACTGTTTTTTTTTGAACGCACGATAGTTTTAGTTAAAATACGTTTATTGTTTTTCAGTGTCTACATCTCCTTTTTTACTTTATGGTATAATATACCAATTTGATTGTTACGTTTACTAAACTTAATTTTCTGCAAAATTTATCTCACATACACCCATTACTAATTTTTATACATAAAGGTTTTAAGTATATTTATACGTTTATGCACGTATAACGCTTTTGTTACAATTGAAACAGACATGTAATATACATATCTTTAACTGTACACATGGACAATACACCTCGTATTTTCAGCATTTACTTCTGCTTAAGACACGTGTTTCTGCCATTACTATTAGGCGTCATCAGTTAAGCTAGTGAAGCAATTTAATACAAGTGATACAAATCTTTATGAATAGATTTGTATCTGTATATAATATTAAGCCGAAATCGCCTACAAGATAAAGCAAATTTCATCCTGTAAGGTGGCACTTATTTAATAAGTGACATCTGACGGACGAAAGAGACTTTGCCGAAAAAGGTGACCTTTTCGTTCGACCAGCTATGCTGGTACGAAGAACGAAAAAAATACGGGTAGTCCATTAACAACGAGCCAGATGGCAGTAAATATACAAAAAGGTTTTAAGTATATTTATACGTTTATGCACGTATAACGCTTTTGTTCCAATTGAAACAGACATGCAATATACATATCTGTAACTGTACACATGGACAATACACCTCGTATTTTCAGCATTTACTTCTGCTTAAGACACGTGTTTCTGCCATTACTATTAGGCGTCATCAGTTAAGCTAGTGAAGCAATGTAATACAAGTGATACAAATTTTTATGAATAGATTTGTATCTGTATATAACATTAAGCCGAAATCGCCTACAAGATAAAACAAAATTCATCCTGTAAGGTGGCACTTATTTAATAAGTGACATCTGACTGACGAAAGAGACTTTGCCGAAAAAGGTGACCTTTTCGTTCGACCAGCTATGCTGGTACGAAGAACGAAAAAAATACGGGTAGTCCATTAACAACGAGCCAGATGGCAGTAAATATACAAAAGGGTTTCAAGTATATTTATACGTTTATGCAGGTATAACGCTTTTGTTCCAATTGAAACAGACATGTAATATACATATCTGTAACTGTACATATGGACAATACACCTCGTATTTTCAGCATTTACTTCTGCTTAAGACACGTGTTTCTGCCATTTCTATAAGGCGTCATCAGTTAAGCTAGTGAAGCAATGTAATACAAATGATACAAATCTTTATGAATAGATTTATATCTGTATATAACATTAAGCCGAAATCGCCTACAAGATAAAGCAAATTTCTGACGGACGAAAGAGACTTTGCCAAAAAAGGTGACCTTTTCGTTCGACCAGCTCAACTGATGACGCCTAATAGTAATGGCAGAAACACGTGTCTTAAGCAAAAGTAAATGCTGAAAATACGACGTGTATTGTCCATGTGTACAGTTACAGATATGTATATTACATGTCTGTTTCAATTGTAACAAAAGCGTTATACGTGCATAAACCTATAGATATACTTAAAACCTTTTTGTATATTTACTGCCATCTGGCTCGTTGTTAATGGACTACCCGTATTTTTTTCGTTCTTCGTTCAAACATAGCTGGTCGAACGAACAGGTCACCTTTTTCGGCAAAGTCTCTTTCGTGCGTCAGATGTCACTTATTAAATAAGTGCCACCTTACAGGATGAAATTTGCTTTATCTTGTAGGCGATTTCGGCTTAATGTTATATACAGATACAAATCTATTCATAAAGATTTGTATCATTTGTATTACATTGCTTCACTAGCTTAACTGATGACGCCTAATAGTAATGGCAGAAACACGTGTCTTAAGCAGAAGTAAATGCTGAAAATACGAGGTGTATTGTCCATGTGTACAGTTACAGATATGTATATTACATGTCTGTTTCATTGTACCATTACTAATTAACTACAATTATTGTTTTCATATGTGAGACATAACTAAACTTTATTACAATAAACCTAAACATTTCTCATGAAATTCGGTAGGAAATAAGATTATTGTTTATTCGTCCTTTAATATAAAGACTACGCGCGTCTAAAAACAGTTATGGTAGCATTCACTTTACACCTAATCATAATAAAAAAATACTTGGGTTAATTGTTTTCGTTCTCGTAGACTTGCGCCAAAATAAAAAAGAAAAAAGAGGACCGTATAATGTTCGAAAGAATCATTATTCCAGTGTCGGGTTTTATATGAGGTTTTATATCAGGCAAAGATATCAGGTCCGTGGACTGTCCTCGGGGGATCGAAATTGAGCTTGAGAGCCGAAAGATCTACACCATAGGTCGTAAACATAAGGCATGACGGTAAAGGTCAGTTGGTTTATGACCCGTCGATATTACTTAGCAGCGACCTACATTGCTGTCGAAATTGCTATCCAATTATTTTGATCAGTATTGTTCGTACGCTTACACGGTAAGTTTTCTTAAGTATTACGTGGATGTTATGTAAATGTAAAGAATTGTAAATTATACGAGTGCTATTGAAAGTAAAGCTAAAATATTTCTAAGAAAAGTGGATTTCACGCCAATTAAAAATAAGAACGTTGAATTTATTCAGTTGTTGGATAAATTCCACGATTTCAGAATTACTATAGACTAAATTTCTTTTGTTTGTGCAGTCACATACAAAAAAATCTTATATCTACGATTAGACGGAAAAACATATATTTTTTATAAATTTGACTGCCTTCGTTCACAAAATGCAATGAATCGAATAACAATTTAAAGCATACATTGCATTTATAGGTGTTTCCGCCATGAACTCTGACACTGCAATAAATTATTTACTCCCTTTACTTTTTAAATTTGCATTTTAACAATACTACCCCCAAAGGTCATTCAAGTACGATTGTCGGAGACCTAATTTTAGCTGCAGATACGCTACTTTATACGAGGGACACCTTTCATATTTTTACAATCGACTACTAGATGGTACTTTTGACATATGTAATCACTATATTCTTAAAGTTTGAGATTTGTCAATAAGAAATCCGCGATAGCTTAGAAATTGAGTCAGTAGTTTGTTGACAGTGACAGTTTTAAACAGTGAGTTTGTAAAATAATGGAGATTACTGTGAAGGTTTTCCTTGGATGATTTTTTACGATTATAAAAAAGGCCTAACTCCATAAGAATGTATTATATCGCTTCGGTCAACTTCTGCAATAGTTTACAAACAATTGGTTTGTAGAATTTCGTCATGGTCGTGCCTCAGTGAGCGATGAATCACGTAAAGGTCGACCAAAAACTGTTGTGATGCCAAAAAAACATCGATGCTATGCAGAAAATGATGGAACACGTTCAACGTGTGACTTACAGTGAAGTAGAGGCATCTCTTAGCATATCTCAGATTGCAATTCATTCGATTTTACATGATCCTTTGTTTGTAAAAAAAATATGTTCCAGATGGATTCCACACAACTTGACTGAAGCACAGAAAGCAGCTCGTGTCAATTGGCGTAAAGATATGCGCAAAAAACTCGACGTAGGAACCGCAAAATCCGTATAGAACCTCGTCACAGGTGACGAAACATGGATATATGCGTATGAGCCGGAAACCAAGCAACAATCTACTGTATGGGTGTTCCAAGACGAACCGAACCTCCGTGCAAGGAGCACTTCCAAAAAAATGATCACTTGTTTCTTCGGCTGTACAGGACACATCGCAACAATTCCTTTAGGTGATAGAAAAACTGTTAACGCTGAATGGTATCCATTAATTTGTTTGTCAAAAGTTATAGACGAAATCAGGAAGAACAACCGAAAACGTCGCGTTATTCTTGCGAGCTCCCATACAGCACTTCTAACAGTTGATTATTTGAAGGAGAAAAGTGTTAAAATAATATCTCCTTGTTCATATTTACCTGACTTATCGTCGAATGATTTCTTTTTGTTCCCAGCTGCGAAACAAAAAATGCGTGAACAGCGATTTTCAACACCTCAAGAAGCAGTAGAAGCCTTTGAAAACCATGCTTCTAAGATACAACCTTCAGAGTGGAGAAAATGTTTTGAGAACTGTTTCATACGCATGCAAAAGTGTACAGATCATAAAGACGAATATTTTGAAAACCAATAAAGTAGTTTGTTCCCAAAAATTTTGTTTTCTTCCCAGATTTTGTAAAAATATAAAAAGTGGCACTTGTAACGTTACAGATTTCGCAACGCTTTCAAATTGGCCAATCTAACAGTTCTGGCTTGGAAACACGATATTGGCGATGCTGCTTCCGTCGCCGACGTTTTCTCTTCACCTTCAAGGGACATGTTCAGGGTAGCTACTGCTGACGCTACTGCACTAAAACTAAATTTATTTGTTTGGGAACTATTCCGAATAACCTTGAAAAGAATGTTTAAATTTCTCATTAGTTATCTTAAAGAAATCTTAGGACCTGATAATGGTGTTAGACTTTCCGCTGAAATGGAATTCTGTTGGATAGTTTATAAAACGAGTAAGCACGAAAGAAGAAAGATATTTTATTTATATAACATTCAAAGCAAGTGGTCGTGGTTCGAAAATTGTCACAATCAGTCGTCGAAGAAGATTTGCATCCTGAGAAAACCTTCTCTCGAATGACTGAATCGGCGATTCAGATAGAAATGGTAAAACGGACAATGTTTCTGTTTTCGATGGAAAATTATGCAGTACCCATCATATTAGACGGACTTGAAGCCGTTAGATTACACTGGTCTAAAAATTTGAACAGTTTTTAATAACTGGAAATTAGGTATATAGTTTCAAAGCTACTTTTTTTGTGATAATTATAAATACTTTTTGGTCAGTACGTAATCAATTTTCAATTTATATTATTACAACAGCCTCTTTCTGAGTAATATAAGACAATGAAGTCAGATAGGAATTAAATCATTTATTTTCTTAAATTACTTAATAAGAGGTCAATATTCCATCTAATTCCAAAACAGTCGAGCTTTTTAACTCTATGAATTCACTTTGACCAGCTTTCTGTCTGAGCACGGCATGTAGAGGTTTATATAAGTACCGTCGATTGTCCCAGGCTGTCCAATTTTTGCGTTGTGATGTTTGTTGAATAATGCCTGGCATTGTCATGAAGACGAATCACACTTTTGACAGATTTCGCCTTCCTTTTTCATCGCAAGGACAGCTTCGTGGCATCCAGAAGCTCGCAACAATATCCCGCATTAATTGCGCGTCGATCATGGAGAAAATCCACGTGAACCGCGCTAAGCAGATAAATAAAAACAGTAGCTACAACTTTTCCATCTGACAACCTAGTCTTCTCTTTCAACGGGTGGCGAGTGTGGCTCTGGTTCTCAACGTTTTCACGCCCTTTAGAGAATTCTTTGTGCCATGCAAAAACACGGATTCGTGACAAGGTGTTGCTGCCGAACTTTGCTTCTAATCTCAGCAAAATTTCCATTGGTTTCACACCCTCCTTGGCCAAAAACTTAACAATTTTCCGTTGCTCCGCAGAAACATGCACTTGCTGCTCACTCATGATTTCTATAGTACTATGGTGACCTGAGAGAATTCGAGTCGTTACTATCCTCTCCCTAATCTTCACCTTAGCTGAAAATCAACTCAGGGTCAGCGATCTGTGTGAAATTAAAAAAAAATCAGTCGCGTTTTAATTTGATATACCCTCGTAATCTTAATATTCTTTAAAGATATGCGCTTTTTGTTATTTTATACAAACAGTGGTAACAAATTCAGAATAAGCAACGAAGTAATAAAATGTTGTGCACAGTGCACAAAAGCCGAGGCAAAAATATTTATGGGAATACAAAAATTAATTAAGAAAACATAAAAGGGAACAGAAATAAGATATGAAATGAACGTTGTGGAAAAATGTTCAAATTGTAGAAAAGAAAGAAGGATTTAGAAAGGGAGATAAGAAATGCCAAACGAAACAAATAAACACAATTACTGAAAACTCCACAAGCAAATCGAATACGATATAAAGTCGATTTCTCAGTGTTGTTTTATGAAAAGCCAGAAATAAATATAAAGTACAAACAATAATTTCCCATTACTTTTGTGATAGTAGAAATTTCTTGACATGCTTTCAACGGATATTATTAATATTGTGATATTTGATTATTTATGAGAGGAAATTTTTCATTTATAATTCAATATTTTTTATTTGTTTTATCAATTAATGTAATTATATCAAATCTTTCATAATTGAATGTCAATATTGAAAGGGCCTATTTTTCAGTTTATTTTAAGAAGAAAAGTTAATATAAACACGAGCCCGGAAATACTTCCTTTCCGAGATACAGGGTGTTAAACTTCTAAGAAAAAAGTTTTTTTATCCTAAGATTCATATAGTCAAGGCACGATAACTTTCAATGCACATCATTAACGTGACGTCAAACATATTAATCAAGTGACATCATGTACAGGGTTTTTCACGTAACTCGCTCGTTAGAAGTTTTCTATGTTAACGCCTTAGGATACTTTTGAAAATTTGTGGCACGCAATCTGGATACTTGATGTATTAAAATAAAATATTTGCACTCATGAATCACTTTCGGTTATACCGGAAATCATAGCCAACTTTGATATTTTAAATGGAATGTTATGCTTTTTTTAGATTCCTTGTACTGTACTAAAATACTTTATGTTAAGATTTCTTTTGCAAAAAATTAACCGTTTTTGAATTATTTTGTTTTTTGTGAAATTTTTTGTTTTTTCAATGTACTTTTTAAAACCATATATCTCAGGCATATTTGATCTGAACTTCGTCATATTTCTACTGGAGACAACGAAAGGTATAGAATTTCGAGTAATGTCTAAACATTTAAGAAATCTCTTACAGAGTGTTCGAAATGTATTGATTATTTAAGTAATCTTTAATGAAATAATATATTTTTTTTTAATGGAAAAGCCTGTAGATGAGCACGCAATAGGAAGGAAACAAACATTTTGCATCGTATAGATACAGGTTTCCATATGTCTATCTCTCATAGTTTTACAGTTATTAATGATTATTTTCTAAATTGAGCATTATCAAGAAAAATTGTAGAAGTAAAGCCTCTTTCCTCTTTCCTCATTCCAATCAGTTTAGATTGGAAAGAGGATGTATTTTATTTAAAATTCTTTGATGTAGATGAAATTCCTACATCTGCAGACGCCGCCTGTATAGAACTGGTTGGATGCGCATGAAAATATCCCAAAACAACGATTTCATTACCTTCGTCGCCTGTAATCGGTTTTGGAACAGTCTTCTTGACTTGAATACGAAAGCGAATGGAATTTGACTCTATTCTCTTGAATTTAGTTTTATTCATTGCTGGTAAATGTGAATATCTTTCATTAAAAAGTCGACATGTTCTTTCAATAATTTGAGGAGATTCAACATGAATGTAGAATAAATTCAAAATACTCGTATCTCTATTAGAATAAATATTTAATTCGTCTTGGATATTTGTGGACAACATAAAACCAGTTAGACACGAAATACATTTGACGAAAAAAGCTGGTAATACACTCAAGACACCTGATGCCGGTTTCAAATGGAAAACAGATCCTAACTATCAACCGACTGTTCATTCATTTGAAAAACTTAACTCTGCTTGCACAAATAATGTGCCTGCAAATCTTACAATATTAGAAAGTTTTGAATTGTTTTTCTCCGAAGATTTCGTAACTCGTATCGCCCAACAGACCAACTTATTTTATATTAATAAACGCGATCAAGCTCCACAGAATAGAAAAACATGGACAGACGTTACAATCGATGAACTTTACTGCTTTATCGCAGTTCTTATCTCATGGCACAAGTAATGAAATTGAAAATTGTTGATTATTAGTCAACTGATGCTTTATTAGTTACACCGATTTTTGGACAGGTGTTTTCTCGTGACCGTTTCCTTTCGATACTATGGGCATTACATTTTTCAGAGGAAAATCAAAATGAAAATGACAAATTGCATAAAATCAGATTGATCGTAGATCACCTAAAAAAAGTATACCAAAATACATTCTACCCATTTGAGAACCTGTGTATTGACGAAACTTTGATGCTCTTCAAAGGAAGACTTTCTTTTAAACAATATATTTCCTTAAAGCGGCACCGTTTTGGAATTAATTTGTTTGTGCTGTGCGACTGCGAAACTGGGTACATACTGGATTTTATAACATACTGCGGCGCAACTTCTGATATTCAAGAATATGATACAGAATTAGGTAAATCTGGAAATATCGTTTTTACACTTATGCAGCCTTACCTTAGCTCGGGTCATACTTTCTACACTGACAATTGGTACACCAGTCTGATATTATGTAGTATGCTTTATGCTAGACAAACAAATGCGTGTGGAACTGTCAAATAAAACAGAAAGAACATGCCAGACATGAAAGGAAAAATTTCTAGAGGACAGGTTATACATTTTTCCACTGACAATATACTTACAGTGAAGTGGAAAGATAAAAGAGAAGTGAGAATGCTTTCGACACGACATACTGCAGATGTGGTTCATACAGGGAAAAAAGATCCAGTCAAGAAAACAGACATAAGTAAACCTAAATGCATTGTTGACTACAATGCAATTATGGGAGCAGTAAATAGAACCGACATGCTTCAAAGTTCAATACAATCAGTACGAAAGTCAGTGAAGTGGTACAAGAAACTATTTTTTCATTTGCTTGATATGACACTTCTCAATTCTCACGCGGTCTATAAAATGAAAACGGGTGAAAATATATCTGTAGCTGATTTTCAGCTGAAATTGGTGAAAGAGTTGCTTGCAAAATATAAGATAAGCAAACCACGATCAACAAGATGAAGGGCTCCTGACATAGACTCTCCCCTTCGCTTGATAGAGAGACACTTTATATCTCAATTTTCCAAGGATCAAGGTACAAATAAACAACCAAGGAAAGATGCGTAGTTTGTTCAAAAAAGAATATTCGCAAGGAAACAACTTATTGTTGTTCTAGCTGCGATTTTCCCCTTTGTGTAATACCATGTTTTAAAAACTACCACACTTTGGTAGCTTATGGCGAATAAAAATGTTTATATTTTTTGTAATGACATGTTGAAAAATTTTTCAGTTATTATTACATTGCAAGTTAGAATAAAGTCTAAGAAAGATTATAATTGTTATTATTATTCCATTAACAATACAAATACGATGCGATATGGTTGTTGCCGTCAATATTGTTTCTAATCGTATATAAAGTAGGTAAGGCCACGATTTGGCCAGACAGACGCCTGGCGTCACATATTAATGTATATTTAAATAACTATTGTTTAAAATAACAAGAAATAAATGAACGTAAACACAATAGTCAAAAATGTCAAGGAAGTAAAATGAAACACTAAGTAAAAACTCACAAAGTACAAAAATCGACTAAAATAATTTTCATACATACAAAACAAGTATAGCGACATCAACGACAATTGCTAACAACGCCTCTACCGGGCTGGTGGAAAGCAAATTATGTGTACTGGTCGGGCATATGTAGTGAATATACGGTGGTTACCAATATATAATTTTACATTGATATTATATGTTTGGATGGTTTCACTTTTAAGGCGGCGCTTAAAATAGTGGGGACTTTCAACAATCATAAATTATGATTCATAATAGAGAGTTTGCGGTAGTGTATTTTCCCTTATAAAAATTGCTGTTATGTTTATAAGGTAACTTTTTGGTAAAATGTATACCGTATGAGAATGAAATTACACTAATTTACAGAAATAACGGAGCCAATCAGAATTTAATTCTTATGATGCACATGCCATCTGTCATGTACGATTGGAATACTTTGTATTCATATTGTAGTGTTAGGTTATGTTAGATTAGAAAATTTATTGAAAAAATGCCAAATTTGTTAAAAAATTTTACGAAAGTGACATTATTTGACCCCGAATCTCAACAGTCGTATACTGTTAAGTTAGTGAAGATGACGCTGTTCGTTGTGAAGATGGTAAGATTTTTCAGTTATTATTACATTGCAAGTTAGAATAAAGTCTAAGAAAGATTATAATTGTTATTATTATTCCATTAACAATACAAATACGTTTAATTTATTGTTATATAGAAAAAAATTGTTTACTAAAAACAGCAATTCAAGTCGGGAACCGCGAGAATGCGCTCTATGCAAAGTCACCTTCGCACGCCAGTGGAAAAACAGTCCTGTCACGAAAGGGTTCAGGTTCTTTTCACGGCACTGACATTTATAGGATTTCTATTAGGAAACATTTCGTTAAAGAAATTTTTTGCCTCTGCTCCTATCACCAATTCCAATAATCATTTAATAAAGTCAACCGCTCGTATTCCGTCAATTGATTCATTCTAGATAAAAATTAAGTAGACATTTTCATTTTGTACAATTTATTATTTTCGTACTTTTAATTACCTTAAGGTGAGATCCTTTTTTGGTAGAAAAAGTTCTTGTTAGAATTTAACAACCTAGAATTCTAACATAAAATTAGAGTTACTGTCTAAAGGTAAATGTCAGGTATATCTTTCATAGCTAGAACTAGAACACAAGCTATGTAAAAATTACAAATAATAGTAAATATCTCAAGAATGGAGCAAAATAGAGACATAATTGTTTACACAAAAGCACTTTAAAATCTTACGAAGATTTTAGCTATGTAAAAATATATAGGATATTTCATTTAAAAAAATCCAATTGTTTCTGTAGCAATACCATAAGAGCTTTGAATTTATCGATAATTCCACGAATGCTTGTTGCATAGCAACGAAGACGAGTGTCAGTTTGACAAGCATTTAAATCACGACATCCCGTAGGGCTGGAGTAGTTTAATTGTCAAATTGACACGAGTCGAAGTCGTTATGCAGGAAGTATGAGTGAAATTATGGATTTTAATTCAAAGCTCGTATGGTATTTGATTAGATTATTTTACGTAATACAAAATGAAATTTATCTAATTTATTTATTAATTCATGTATAAATTAGTACACTGAAAGGTACAATTGTTATATACATTCTGTTTTTATTGGATGTGCTTGAATCAATATTTGCAGTGTTGTAACTATTTCCTCGCATTTGATTAATAATAGTTTCATGGTGTTCTTTATCTAGTTGTAGATACGGCTTAATAGAATGCGAACTACTATGGCCAGAAATTTTAATTAATTGTTGCTCATTTACACCAGCGTTTGCTAAATTTGAGACAGCTGTCACGCGACTGGAATGGTTACTTATTTTTTGGTTTTCTGTGTTGAAACCAGCGAGTTCAGCACTTTTCTTAAACCATTTCAAAATTTCATTTCTTCCAATAGGCATATTTTTATACCAGCTACCTTTTTTCTTATTCCACGCTGGATTGACAGTTAAAAAGAGTCTATCACTTTTTATAAGAGCGTTTTCTGTCCTCTTTGAAATGAGTTTTTTAGAAAGTCTGACTGGGCAATTACTTGGTTTTATTTTGTTGGGAATCAACCATTTACTGTCAGCACATTTTTGTGCTCCACCTTCGGTAGTTTTCGTGAATATGGGATTGTACTCTATTCTTCCAGTCGGTGTATTGTATACGTTCATTTCTTCTCGGAAGTAGTGAATCAAACATGCCGCGCCTTTTCCTCCTCGCCATGCCAATTCAATCGACACTATCAGGTAAAATTTCTTTTGTAGTCCATCTGGATTTTCTTCATCCCAAACATTTATCATTTTTTCATATTCGTTTTTCTGCAAAGCTGCAGAACTAATTTTCCATTTACCAGGTATCGCTTGAAGAATTCTCCTTTTGGAGTTCCTTGCGTCGCGGGCTGCTTTAAATACGATGCTCTGAAAAGGATCAATTTTTCTGTTATATTCGTTATTAAACTTCTCTTGTAGCAATTTTGCCGTGACATTCCACATCGTTTTAACAACACCTTCTTTATATTCTTCCCCATTCACCTTCCTCATATTGAAGGCCCAGTCTTTCAGAATATCTGCAAGTTCCTCTTCTTTAACATTTTGTTCGATGCTGTAGTTTTTCGCATCACAAAACTCACAAAATTGTCGCCAAATTGACGCTTTACTCTTTTTCGTATTAGCCGGTTCAGCTTGTTTTACTATTTGATCAATGTTTACAACTGATTCTTCCCCAAATCTCAGCATTGTTTTGTGACAATGAAACCGGTTTTTTGACAGAACTTTAGAAATGTCTATCCTTATTAACCGCATTTCCATAACAATCCTAATTATTCTACTATGAAAATTATCGATAAATTACGGCTGTAATTTCGAGTTGCTTCAGTAATACGCGAATCTGATTGGTTTATATTTGTATGTGTAAAATAATCCATGATAATACGAGTAACATGAAGATTAGAAATATGTTCTTACAATAGCTTTCTTAAAACCAAAAAACTTGTTTGAAAAATTTGTTGAAAATTTCTATATTTAATTTTTTTTTTCAATTTTCAGAAAAAAAATTATTTTATTGTCACGCTATTAGATAACCATTGTATAATTTTAAAACACCTTTAATTTAGTTTAAGGTACAAATAAAAATATAATGTAACTGATCCTCTTTTCTCGAATAGGAATTCAGTTCAATAAATTGTGTTTTCGTATTGTATCACATTTGTTAGATAATATTTTGTAAAACGCATACAACAGAAGACGACCACTAACAACGGTTATAGAAACGTGCAGGCATTTACAAAGGATTCAACGATATAAACGATATAAATTCCGTGTGCGGGACTACAGTTCAGGGGACCAGGAGTAATTGTGTGTGCGGAGGGCTCGCCGCGGAGCCGGATTAATTTGCGGGGTTGATATATTTTGATAATAATGCCCGCGTCGTCAGACGGAGTTAATACCCATAATGAATTTTCAAATACCTATGCAGCTTAAAACTAATGGAATTAAGGAAGTAAACGGCGACAATATAACGATACACGAAATAGCGGAAACAGGGGGCGGTTTAAGTTCGGTTTCGCTGCTAAGGTTTATGCGTCTGTATCTCTTGTAATTTAAGAGGATAATATTGGAAACATCTTTTTCACTGTGTGTAGTATTAAAGGTAGAATCATTATGTTGACTTAAACCCGCTTATGTAATATAGGAGTGGACGAAAAGTTCTAATCGTTTTTTATTTTATGTAGTTTTTTGAATTGAAATTGAAATTAATTTTAGAGAAGTTTTTGTGGGAAATAAGGAAGAGTTACTAAGATAAAATGCATTTTAACTTCGTTAAATCTACAATATGGAACAAACATGTAAATAATTTACATATCTATAACTATGCACATGGACAATACACCTCGTATTTTCAGCATTTACTTCTGCTTAATACATATGTTTCTGCCATCTAGGCGTCCTCAGTTAAGCTAGTGAAGCAATGTATACAAATTAATACAAACCTGTTATAAACAACTGGTTTGTATCTGTATTTAAATTTACTGAAATAGCCCGCATACATCAAGCAAGTTCCGTCCTATAAGAAGACAACTATTTAATAATTGACATCTTACGGGCGAAAGAGACTTTGTCTGGAGGGCTACCTATCGCTCGAACAGCTAAGCTGCTACGGGAAACGATAAAATACGTATGTAGATGTAGTCCATGACCTTTCGCTGTCTCCAGTAGAAATATGACGTAGTTCAATTCAAATACGTCTGATATGTGGTTCTAAAAAGTGCATTGAAGAAACTAAAAATTTCACAAAAATAAAAATAATTCAAAAATGGTTATTTTTTTACAAAGGAACCTTAATATAAATTATAAAATAAAATAAAACAATAACTTTGTTATATATACCACTTTATTCACATATAATCGTGACTGCGGTTTCGACATACAATGTCATTATCAAACTGCAAAAGTTACAGGCCTACATAGAACTTATAAATGACTCAAAAAAATATATTGGGGTGGTTTATGATGTTATTTAAAATTAATACTATATACTTAACTATTATATACAACATTGGAAAAGAGGTGTATATATAAGATCCAATTGTTCGTTTAAAACGATATCTATTGTGTTGTTTCGGCATTTAAAAATTTCTAGGGCCTCTAAAATATTTAATTTACGACCTTTCTCGGCCAAATGCAATATTTTACGGTGACTAAATGTATGCCTTTCTGTAATAAGATGGTTTGCGAATGTTGAATCTGTCTTCTTTAGCTTATATGACCTCATGTGTTCTTTTACCCGTATAATAAAACTTCGACCAGTCTGACCTATATATACACTTTTACAATCATTACTAGAGCTGAGGATGTTTGCGGTATAACCATGGTTATATCATGTAACCATAGTAAATTACTATGGTTACATGATATAACCATGGTTATACCGCAAACATCCTCAGCTCTAATCATTACAATATAATTTGTACACTCCTGATTTATTATTAATATCTGTTTTAGGTTTTGCGTTAAAAATGAATAATATTAATAATAAATCAGGAATGTACAAATTATATTGTAATGATTGTAAAAGTGTATATATAGGTCAGACTTGTCTAAGTTTTATTATACGGGTAAAAGAACACATGAGGTCATATAAACTAAAGAAGACAGATTCAACATTCGCAAACCATCTTATTAGAGAAAGGCATACATTTGGTCACCGTAAAATATTGCATTTGGCCGAAAAAGGTCGTAAATTAAATATTTTAGAGGCGCTAGAAATTTTTAAAAGCCGAAACAACACAATAGAATATCGTTTTAAACGAAGAATTGGATCTTATATATACACCTCTTTTCCAATGTTGTATATAATAGTTAAGTATATAGTAGTAATTTTAAATAACATCATAAACCACCGCCATATATTTTTTTGTGTCATTTATAAGTTCTATGTAGGCCTGTAACTTTTGCAGTTTGATAATGACATTGTATTTCGAAACCGTGGTCACGATTATATGTGAATAAAGTGGTATATATAACAAAGTTATTGTTTTATTTTATTTTATTACTTTCAAAATGAAGTACCACAAAGTTATGGCTACCAGTATTAATTTTCTTAATATAAATTGTTATAGCGCCTTACAAGGAATCTAAAAAAGCAATAAAAATATAACACTCCATTTTAAATATCAAAGTTGGCTGTAACTTCTGGTTTAATCGAAAGTGGTTCATGATTGTAAATATGTAATTTAAGCAAACCAAGTATTAAGATCACATGCCACAACTTTTCAAAAGTGTCCTAAGGCGTTAACATAGAAAACTTCTAACGGACGAGTTACGTGAAAAACCCTGTACCTTTATGAAGAACTATAAATTCAATTCAATACTTACGTCTGTTTTAATAAACATTTCAGTTGATCGGTCTTTCCGTAAGTTTTGGACATCACTTTTTATTTACATTCGGTATTTGAAATAGTTTTTTTTGCTGCTTTTTTCGTTAGCTCTAGTTGTCTTTTCGATTTCGTTTCAGAAAAATTTTAATAGATATTCGTGGTATTACATTTTCATCAATCTGAATCTACCTATCCATCTGTAAATTTCAATTTAAATGGATACACTTCAGACCTCCGTCGAACATACTATCGATCTTTGCAGATAAAGAGATTATGTTGGATTTTAGATTAAAAAGCACTGGGACTTTTGATGTTTTGATAAGGGATCCCATTGGCTATTAATATGATTTTGTTTATTCTAGCTTCCAATCGATTTTTGCTTTGTTATGTTAATCTAATGCTTTTTCTTCTATTTTAAAGGCATTATTTTTAAATAAGTTTTTAATGAGAAAATGCAAAAAAATATATATTTGTAAACCGTCAAGAAATAGTCTTTTATTTCGTTTATTAATTTTTATGTCACTCTTTGCAAATGTGACCTTATACCCCGGTAAAAAGTTAATGTATAATAAAATCACTTTAAGTATACCTTTAGTTACGTACATACGTGAAACTAAAATTATTTTAATTTGAATATTAATGATTATGTTGGTTTGACGTAAAATTTTGTAGGGTTTTTATAGAAATACAAAATTTAATAATTCTTTAACAAACAATGTACATGAACTAATCAATAGAGAGGCTCATTCGAGTAACATTCCACTGGCGGCTCGTCCTACTGTGTATATATATTTTGTCCAACGCCGTCCGAACATCGTTTAGTGCACTTTCCTGATTTGTAGTGATAAATAATAATTTTATGTCACAACTGATTCGACTATTGCTTTTACTGAAACAATAATCAGTATGTTCAAATAATACATTTCTGTAATTAGAAACTGATTGAGATTATTAAATTTAAGTTAAAAATCTACCTGTCACTCCATCTACTATCTACCTTATCTGTCTCATCTGCCCCGTCTTATTTTAACAGTTAAATAAAGCAATTTGTGTGACTAATTCTTTAATAATACTGTTTTTAATGTTTTAATCATATCAAGCCTATAATTATTCCTTAATTTGGTGGTATACATACATAGGAAACAAAACACGCACGTATGCCAATGTGTCGTATAATATTAATTTCTCCTTAACCCTTCCTAAAAATCTACTCCCGCTACATTATTTCCTTAAACATTTATAATTAATTAATTTGTTACCGGAATATACCTTTTCAAAATTCTAATTTGTTTTCTTGGTTAATTTAGTAAATAAAATTCTACGGACACTCTTCCTTTACATCTGACCTTGGAGATTTATTATGAATTAAGTGATTATGTTTTAATTATTGTAATTCTATAGTTCACCAGGAAATCCATTATACAATACAATAATTGGCTACATAGAACGTTGAGCATTTTTTAAATTGAGTCCAAGAATAAATTTGCCTCTCCAATGTGGAGCTTTGTTCATTATTATACGCAACGTAACAATATTAAACACAAACATACTCATTTCGAGTCATTCGTGTGTCTATTCATGTATTGTCCATTTTCACATACTAGGTTTTTAGCGTTTGCCATTATTAGGCGTAATATAAAATCACTGTACAAGATTTGTATAATATGTATAATTTCGCATACGCATATTTTTGATAAACGGCCGTTTATCAAAAATATTGTAACAAAGAATAAGAAGTCTGTATTTGTGGCAAGGGATAGAACTTCCTTTCAAAATTCTTGGTATAAGGATAAGGATCTTAAAAAACAACTGGATGAACGGCTGGCGGCAGGGGATACTGGATTAATAATTAGGTACTTTGATATGTTCAACTCCATACCAAAACACTATTAAGGGAGCTGGATGGAAAGTTTTCAGCCAACTTAATTCGTAGTAAGAAAAAGAAATTAAAATAATTATCGGGTTAATAACCGGACATTGTCCTTTAAGGAAGCATTTGTACAGCATGGGCTTGGTTAGCGAGCCCTGGTGCAGGAGATGTGAAAAACAAGAAGAAACTAGCCTTCATGTAATATGCACGTGTGAGGAACGGAAGGAACTCAGACAGAAATATTTCGGGAGAGATCTATTGGATCCTTCCAGTGTACTCAAACTTCCCCTGAGGAGGGTAGTGGCTTTTATAGAGGACACAAGACTAACAGATTGGAACTGCGAGATTTACTGCGGATAGTACAAAGAGCAATGTGCTCAAGTGCCTGGACGTGCTGGCGTGTAACCCAAAACAGAAGAAGAAGATGTTCCCGGAATCATTAAAGATGTTCATTCGGAAAACTAGATAAATCCAACAGCTATGCTCCGTCTCTTCATTTGCTCTACCAAAATGTTAGAGGCCTTCGATCAAAAGTAATTGATGTTTATTGCTCAAGCGGCTGTGCTAACGCTGATATTCTTTTGCTAACTGAAACATGGCTTTCTGCAGATACCCACGACTCTGAAGTGATTGACAATCGATACTCGGTGTGGGAAAGATCGTGATCATGTGGCTGTTGGTACGCGGAAGGGAGGTGGAGTGTTTTTTGCTGCTTTAGAGGATATACATTCTACTGCTTGGGATACTTCGGATTTGGCTAATTTAGTACCTCTCATAGATTTATTAATATGAAAATGTATCTTTTCAAGATATATAATTTATGTTCCCATAATTTATGTTCTACCAGATGTTTCCATTGTGGATTATGATTTATTTTTTTATGCTTTGTGTTTTAAACTTCTAGATAAAGACGTAATAATTATCGGTGATTTTAATTGTACTAAATTTAATAGTTGTGAGGCTAATATTAGGATCCATATTAGCTTCACACCTATTAAATTTAGTACAATTAAAATCACCGATAATTATTACGTCTTTATCTAGAAGTTTAAAACACAAAGCATAAAAAAATAAATCATAATCCACAATGGAAACATCTGGTAGAACATAAATTATGGCAATATAAATTATATATCTTGAAAAGATACATTTTCATATTAATAAATCTATGAGAGGTACTAAATCCAAATCGGCTATTCTACAAAATAAAATATTATGAATACGTCAATACAATCACATCCTAAACTAGAATGATCGACTGTTAGACCTTGTATTCAACAATCTTAATTGTCCTATACACGATAGAAATGATGATATATAACTTGTCTCTGAAGATGGACATCATTCAAGTTTGAGAATTGATATAGATTTAGGCAATATTGTAAAAATTAAAAATTTTCCTCGTAATCTAAACAAAAATTATAATTTTCGTAAAGCTAATTTGGTAGAGTTGTACAATAAAATTGCTTATATTGATTGGTCACATGTAAAAACATGTGCGAACGTTAAGATAGCGACAGCAAGTTTCTATTCTGAGATTTTTCTGTGGTTGACAGATATATACCCAAAACATCTTCTTCCTCTCGCAGGTTTCCCACTTGGTATAATCGAAAGGTAATAGGGATGATAAAATAGAAGGAATATTACTACCGTAAACGTACGGGCTCCGCTAACAATAAGCAAGAATTTGTTGCGCAGCTTGGTCAAAACTGAAGTCAGTCGTTCTTGTAACCAGTACATATCCGACGTTGGAACAAATATAGTGCGTGATCCATCACAGTATTGGCGATTTGTGAGGCAAAGGAGCAGTAAATCACTGATTCCTGCCTGTTTGAATTCAGAAACCGATATGTTAGCTGATCCGGATGAAATTGTTGAGGCTTTTGCACACATGTTTTCCACTACATTTGTACCACGTTCAACTATACATGATACTTTTCCTGCAAATATTCTTTCATTTTACAGTATTAATATTGCGGCGGTTTCAACAAGGGAGGCTTCGTGTGTCTTAATACAAGTGAAGGCTGATTATACCTCCGGTCACGATGGGCTTCCTAACTTTTTCATTAAAGATTGTGCACAGGTTCTGAGCGAATTTCCATGTTCAATTTTTAATTTAAGCATCAGTACGTTTACTTTTCTCGAGTTTTGGGAACTATTATACCAATTTTTAAACATGTAGATAAGAGCTTTATGAACAATTATCGACCCTTAAGTATTTTATCTACCTGCTCCAAAGTTTTCGAACAACTTTTATACTTGAAAGTATATGCTTATGTATCACCTTACATTTGCCCATACCAGCATGGGTTCAAACTGAAAAGATCGACAGTGACAAACTTAGTTTAGTTGAAATTACGTAGTATATTAGTCAATGCTTGGACAAAAGAGAACAGGTAGATGTGATATATACAGATTTTGCTAAAGCGTTTGATACTAAAATATCCTCCTTCGGCTTTTCCCCTGAGACCGTAAAGTTAATTGATTCCTATTTGGACAATAGATCAGCATATGTTTGCTACAATGGATACAATTCCAGGATATTCACTGCGTCTTCTGGTCTACCGCACGGGTCCAATCTAGGGCCTCCTATTTATAATGTATATAAATGATCTTTTAACCTCAATCGACTGCCGAGTTTTTGCGTATTCTTATGATCTAATTTTTTTTTTTTAAATCGATACCATCTTCGACTGTGAAACATTGGAAAGGAATATCAATATTATTACCGCCTGGTGCCATGCAAACAAGCTTAAATTAAGTATTAGCAAATATGTCATTGTCACTTATTCCAGGAACGAGCAACTTATTTCTTACGATTACGATGCAAAACATACACCTATTCCAAGGAAGCTAGAAGTAAAATATCTAGGTGTTCTATTTGATACACAGCTTAAATTTACTGGGCACATACAAGCAATCTGCAACTCTGCTTCTCGAGCTTTAGGCTTTCTTATAAGAACGTGCAGAGGATTCTTTAACGGGCATACATTGAAAACGTTATATTTTAGTATGGTCAGGTCTAAACTGGAATATGCTTCTGTAGTATGGTATCCCATATATACTTGCCATCAAATGGGTTTGGAAAAAATTCAAAGGAGGTTCTTGAAATATGTTTCGTTTAAGACTAATGGATATCCATCGCGTGGTTGACTACAATAGCCTTTTAAGCGAGTATGGCATGGAGTCGTTGTCGGAACGGAGGAATATTTCTAGTGCCAACTTTAAATCAAAGTTGTTACAAACAAAATTGATTCTCCTTCATTACTCGGTGAAGTACAGTTTCTTGTACCGAATTACGGCACGCGTTCATCGGTTACATTTTCAGTTCCTCGTGGTAGAACTAATGTTTTGGCTAAGGCTCCAATGGTCCATATAGCGAAAAACAGAAATAGGTATTGTGAGGATCCTTTTACTAAATAAATAAGTTAGTATGTCATTTTGTTTACTTTAGAATTCAAATGTGTAAATGAATTTGCACTGCAACATACGTTTTTTGCTTTTGTAATTTTATATTATTCTTTAAGTGGATTTTTGTATTTTTTTGGGTAATGCAGACTATTATTATTATTAAAAAGAAAGAAATATTAAAATTATTAAAATTAAAATAAGCATCTATTTGAACAACATATATTTTTACAATAATTAATACTCTAAAGCGTTACGTGATATTCTATAAAGAACTAAATAAAACCATAAAATTATCAAATCGGCCAACTCCTTCAATGTTTTTTGGGAACCTACTTGTACGCCTGTATTTTGAACGATTCACGCCATCTCTTAGGCCACAAACTAGTTGTTTTCCACTCTATGATACGCAGGGCGGTATCATTACCTTCACCAAAAGAAAATTACGATCACGAAATCAATATCATCAAACAAATTGCCTACAATAATAGACCCCCCCCCAGTACAATAGAAAACCTGTTAAATAAAAAGTAAGAAATTAGCATTAAAATCAGTATATGGGTATATCCCCACGATAAAACTGAATCATCTCAATATGTATCTTTGACTTATTTCGGCAATGTGAGTGAGGAAATTGCTAAAATATTTTCCAAACATATCGTTGAAGTAGCATTTAAGCCCCACACAAAAATCACTAATATCCTTTTTAACGCTAAAACAAAAACAAGCCCTCTAAACAAATCCGTAGTATATATCTTTAAATATTTCTATAGCAGAGGAGTATATATCGATCAGATAGGCAGAAGTTTTAATATTCGCGTTAAATTTGATAACCAATACCCTAACTTTGCGTTTGCAGGTTATATAAAGGTAAATAATCACACAACGGCTAACGATTTTGAAAATATCTTATTACATTTTGGCGGTGAAGAAATTAGATATCCCAGAGGTCCTCGAAATATTCAGTCTCCCGTAATCCACAAGTATCATTACTTAATGAACGTACTGATTTCTTATTTACGAGGGTGGGTCAGAAAGATCCTAAAAATTGAGATAAAGAACATACTATTCGGCAAAAAAAGTTTCACTTTTCTACATAATCTCCTTTCAGCTCGATATACTTTATCCAACGTTTCTCCAATTTTTATATGCCTTCCAAATAATACCATTTCTCGAGGGCCTCAAAATAGGCGTTTGTTTCATCAATAACCTCTTCATTCGACCCAAATCTCTTACCGCCGAGCCATTTCTTCATATTTGGAAACAGAAAATAGTTGCAGGGGATTAAATTTGGAGAATATGCCAGGTGAGGGAGCAATCCGTAACCTAATTCATGCAATTTTGCCATTGCGACTGCGGACTTGTACACCGGTGCATTGTCCTGTTGGAAGAGAATTTTTTTCACCCAAAATGCTGTCGTTTTTGCTTCAAATCGGCGTCGAATCAATGCAGCAGCTTTGCATAATATGCGCCGGCGATTGTTTTACCGCGCGCATCCCAAAAAAAAACCGTCGCCATGACCTTGTTGGCCGAGAGACCCACCTTGGCTTTCCTTAGCTTCGATTCACCACGAGAAATCCACTGTCCCGACTGTTCCTTAGTCTCTGGTGTGCAAAAACTCGTTTGGATTACGATTGAGCATCGCCAAATACTCCTTTGAAGTTGTCAAAGGATTGCGTTTATTGTGAGCAAGCGCAGCACCTATCTTGCGAATAGCTTTCTCATATCAAAATATTTATGCAAAATTGAAATCATTGATGCATGCAGAGATGTAAAATTACCGTAATATATATTTGAATGTAGCAAATCCACTAGCTTTCCAATAAATAGTATTTTTTTTAAAAGCTTATTATTTCTTCCTTTCTTTTCACTCACACACTCACCACAGCAACGCCAGGCAAGGTATTGAATTGAATGACGTGTTTTTCGGTGAATCTACAATAATTTTATTTACATTGCCACTCATTTTAACTCAATTTTATTGTAACGGATATTGTTGGTATAATACACACCACAAATTTATACACACTGTATTAATAATATGTCTCATTACATTGCTACACTTTTACATATCACTCCAATACTTACACTCCCAACATTTACTTAATCTAAATTTCAAACCGGCACGTTTTCTTTGAATCCAATTAGGCTTAAAGAACTAAATTGATAAGAACAATTCCATTTAGAAATAAGTTTTCTATTTTAGTTATCACAAGGTTAACTCGTCTAAGCCACGACACTTCATTTCGAAGTGCTTGCATCAGTAAGATTGAATTCTTCAATTTAATTTCATTAGCAAAGAGGTATTCGATTTACTTTGACAAAATTGACATTTCCTCATAGAAATATAATTTAACAAGTTTGGCACAGATAAAACGTTGGTTTTCGAAATAATTTAATTTTATTAATAATTATGAAAAATTATGGAGAGTCTTACTTATATATTATTATTATTATAATTATTAAGTACATAAATGACAACTTTATTTCGAACAGAAATACATCGTGTTTAGGAAATATGTGAAGAAATATGAAATTAATTATGAAAATAGGAGGTCGGATCGATATCTAACTTTCTACAACTCTATAAAATAAAGAAATCACAAAAGAGAAAAACCACTCTCAAAATTAAATAAATTTATTGTGCTTTTACTGTATATAAATAATTATTGTTTCAGATAATCACCATTTAGTGCAACACATTTCTCCAAACGCTGAATTCTTATCTTCATTTCGTCCATGAAATAACATTTTTGTTTACTGTTTATAAGCTAATGTCTGATGAAAGATGTTGACTCTTCAATGCCTACTTCAACTTTGGGAACAACCATAAAGCTAAAGATGCCTGTACCGAGGGTGCAAAACAACTACGAATTTTTGTCTTTATCGTTTAGTTGCTGAAATGCGGTCTGGTATTGTCGTGGTGCAAGAAGAAAATTGCTCTTTTCGGCTTTACTCAACGGATACGATTCTTTAGTGATCGTAACCTTTTGCTATATCTTATTGAATTGATCATAAGTTTCTTCGGTAGATATTCTGTATGATTGATTCCCATTGTACTCCAAGAAATGGTGAGCATGATTCTACACGTTGATGAAATCGTTTTGAATTTTAGTACATCTGGAGAATAGGGGCGACGATATTCCATACAATCGTTGGCATAAACTATTCTCAAACGCCTGTAAATTTCTTTACGCGCGCATCCATCTAGTGTTAAAAATTATATCACGGATCGTTGCTTGATACGCATCTCAGAAATCGAATTCGTGATAAAAGACACTGTTACTCAACGACGATACACAGGAAAATGAAACTTAGCATGCAAAGACAAGATACTCCAAATACGCTCATCATGATCAATCGACACGCATCCATTTTTAAAACGGTAATAAGCAACTTCATCAGGTGCTTTCTTAAACATTTTCAGTTTCCGCTGGCATTTTACCAAATTTGTAGCAGAATTTGATGCACGTTCTTTGCTCATTCACAACAGACCTTGTAGTGTCGCAGTATTACTTAAACACGACTCAACAAATATAAACACAAAAACTGTTTGTCACTATCTACTAAAGCCCCGCTTGACAGGATGACGTGGATCACGCCATCTAGCGTTATAGAGCTGTACTATCATTCCTTCGCGCACCACATTAAAATTTCGGGAATTTCTAGGTAATACCTTGTATATACAGTGTGTCCACAGATTCATTCTCAACATGGGAATCTCGCTTATTATGAGAGATGGAGATTTGGTTAAATGGGATCAAATACTTCAGAGGTAAAGTTGTACCAAAGCCTATACACTAGCTTTGAATATTTAACGTACTTCGGGCGCTAAAGCAAAAAATGTGAATTTTTGCTTTTTCGATTTTCTTTAATAACTCATTAATTTTTCAATTAAGACAAATTTGATTTCCTTCCTTAAGGCAATTTTTTAATAGGAATCTGGTGGTGTATTTAGATTTTTGAATACTGCTATAGTAGTTGAGCTACAGTGGTCAAGTCTCATTTTGCTTATGGGGGTCATAGTTGGCTATGACACCATTGAAAAGAATTTTTCTTCCCTTTTCAAAAATGTATAATTTGTTATATCTGATACCAAAATTAATTTCAAAAATTAAAAAAAACAACAACATATTGTTACATTAACAGGTTAGAGCGGTTGTGGCATTTAACAATAGGAATCCTTGGAAACATAAAACAATCTAAGATACAACTGTCATTGTTAGTGTTTGTTTATAGTTGGCATTTAGTTTATGTTCTGTAAAACTTACAAATCGAATAGCAAAATAAATACCTAGCATACCTACTAGGGTCACGATCAATTGGCCCAATAATTTTGAATGAAACACTAACGTCCGACGTTTATTTGCATTTACTACAAAATAATATTGAAGATTTGCTGGGCGAATTACCTTTACAAGAGGGTCGTAATTGTTGGTTTCATCAGGACGGTGATTCAGCACATAATTCCAGAATTGTAACCAATTTCCTCAGTCAGCGGTTTGGTAACAGGTGGATGGACCAGTTGCATGGTTAAGAAGATCTCCTGATCTGACGCCGCTCGACTTCTATTTGTGGGGTTACATTAAAGATAAAGTGTATGCCCGCAGCTACAATAACGTAAATGAACTTTGTGAAAGCGTGATTCACAAATGTCGAGCTATTCCAAGGCGTATTTTACGTAAAGTTGTTAAATCTACTAGTCGTATATCCTATTTATGTTTGGAAAATTATGGTTTGAGCATTTTTTATAATTTCTTATTATAGTTTTGTTTTAAATAATATCTAAGTATTTTTTGAACAGCCTATGTTTTAATTTAATAAATAATTGTTGCAAAATAAAGTTTTCTTCATTTCTTTGTTTGCAAAACCTTCAATTGTCAAATGTCACAACCGCTCTGACCTGTTAATGTAACAATATGTTGTTTTTTTAATTTTTGAAATTAGTTTTGGTATCAGGTATAAAAAAATATAAACTTTTGAAAACGGAAAGAAAAATTCTTTTTGATGGTGTCATAGCCAACTATGACCCCCATAAAGAAAATGAAACTTGACCATTGTAGCTCAACTACTATAGCAGTATTCAAAAATCTAAATACACCAACAAATTCTTATTAAAAAATTGCCTTAAGGAAGTGCAAATAAAATGTGTCATAAAAATAAATGAGTTATTAAAGAAAATCGAAAAAACAAAAATTCACTTTTTGGCATTAGCGCCCGAAGTACGTTAAATATTCGAAGCTAGTGTATAGGGTTTGGTACAACTTTACCTCTGAAGTATTTGATCCCATTTAACCAAATCTCTATCTCTCAGAATACGCGAGATTCCCATGTTGAGAATGAATCTGCGGACACACTGTATATAGATACAATATTTCACCAAGAACCGCCTGCAATATCTATTAACGAGATTAAATTAAAATTAAACATAGATGCGCTATGATATGAAGTACTTAGTATGAGTCTGAGGAAATATCAGAAAATAACGAGATTGGTGCTGTCGTTTAAAAATGAAACATTTATTTAGAGAATTTGAAGAACTATCCTTCAAAGTACTCCCCATTCTGTGCAATACACTTATCCCATCGTTTTGTTCATTTGTCATAAACATCTGAAAAATCGTTTTTTGAGAGTCTATTTAGTATGTTGTTAAGCTCCAAATTCGATTCAAATTTTCGACCTCTGAATTATTTCTTGACTTTAGAAAACAAATGGAAGTCAGATGAAGTTACGTCAGGCAAGTAGGCAGGGTAAGCCGTAATTTCCACCACCAATTCTTCAAGTGTTCGTTGACAAATCCAAGCATCGAACCGATGTCTTGATAAAGCTACCGTTTTTTCTTTAATTTTGCCTTTAGGGTTCCTCGAAGTACATTAGAATGATACTCTACAGTTACAGTATGTTTTCTATGTACAATGTGATCATAAATAACGTCCCATTTATAAAAAAAAATATGCATGACTTTGCGGTCTTGGACTGCCTTTGTGCTTCCACTGCATACTTTGAGACTTTAATTCAGGGTCGTAATGATAAAACAAACTCTCGTCACATGTAACCATATTGTTTAAAACCTGCGGATTATGTTGCAGTTGCCTTCTACACTGCCGACAAATTGTCACTCGATTGGGTTTTTGTTCATCGGTCATCACTTTTGGAATTCATTTTGCCGCGACATTTCGATACCCTAAATCTTTAAGTATAATTTTTTGAGTGAAACCATAAGATGTCAAAAATTCGATATATGCCAATCCGACGATCATTTTGGATCAAGACGTTAATTTCTACAATTTTTGAATTAATCCGTGCAGTTGGTGTTCGTCCTTGTCGAGGTTCATCTTCCACTGATTTACAACCGTCTTTGTATTTATTATACCACCCAGACTACTCTATATCGTGATAAAGTATCATCTGGGTATGCAGTTTTAATCATTTCAAAAGTTTCAGTTAGAGTTTTGCCCAACCGAATACAAAATTTTGTCGCATATCTCCACTCTCATTTTTAGGATGGGTACGTCAAATACCGATAATTCAGTAATAGTCTGTAATAAACTTCAAAAGCTAAATCAAAGCTTACTTTAGGATAAATACATTAGACGTGGGGTTTCATGATCTATTCTTTGTGTTATAAAATTCTAACAAAATAATTTGAAACATACATGAGTGGGTAAAAACCTCACCAGTTTTGTATAATACAAAAGTATTTTTAATAATATGAGATATTATTAAAAATCTGATGTAAATGATACAAATACAAGTTCAATATCAATATTTTTGTGAACGTATCCCTCTCCAGACACGCAGATACGTATTTTATCTTTCTACAGATTCCTCAGTACGCCCCTTCTGGAGAAGGATACCCTCACAAAAAGAACGACTTCGCCATCTCACAGAAATGATTAAAACTGAGCATAGAAGTACATTCAGCGTTATATATTAGCAAACGACCGAAGCACTGGCTCTGTCTACATAACAAATGCAGAACTAACGAAGTGTTTCCAAAGATGGCACTGTCGTATCTCTAGAAACTGTATTTTTCGTGCCCTCGCGACTCCTTACGGGATAACCGCATGCCTAATCTAACAGAATAATTTGGAACATACATGAGTGAGTAAAAACCTCACCAGCTTTGTATAATACAAAAGTATTTTTAATAACACAAAGTATTATTAAAAATCTGGTATGAAGGACGCAAATATTGATCTTGTATTTGTGTCCTTCACACCAGATCTTTAACATACGTTTGACGTTTTACCATTAAAAACTTTAATTGTTTACTGAAGCATTCACAGCTATCGAGATATAGGCTATAAAATAATAAAAGTAAGAGATAAACTAAATTTACAATACATTCCTTTAAATATGCCAGTGTGTGTATTTTGTCCAGTCAAATAGAAAAATTCAAACATTTAGTATTTCTTTGTCATACTTCATAATTTCATTGTTTCTGTTCCTTTTATTAATTGTAACCTATTCTTTTTTAAGAAATAGGAACTGAGAAGGAGTGTAAGGTATATATACATTGTTACGCGAATTAGTCTTTGTTTTAATGGTCTTACTTGAATTATTCACTTATACATACTTGTTTCTTCATTTTAGATTTTTTTACAGCTGAAATCGATTTGGGTCTACATAGGAGGTACTCAGTGGATGGCAGCAGTAGCGACAACGGTGCCACTATACGACATGCGTGCTGCTTCGTACCGTGGCAGAAACGTGAACCTTACAGTCTGTACATGTACATATATATATATATATATATATATATATATAAATATATATATATATGGGTGGTGGGTGACTGGACATCGATTTGTCTTTTAAACAAGTACTAACTACTGCGCGTGAATCAACAATCAAAAACTTAGTCATTAACAATTCCAAACTAATGAGAACTTATCAACGCTCGTGCATTTGAATAAGTGGTTACAAAGAAAAAGTTGCTCCCATGCAAGGAAATACCGCTTGCGTGTAATATAAGTGTTTTCTAGTTTGCTTAATTTTTTTAATGTGTGTAATTAACTAGACGTTTAAAACTGCCTTTTAAACTGACCTCATCGTTGAAATAAATGAAAACATGAAAAATTGCCTATAAATGAAGTACAAAATAAAATAATTTTAGGTTGTGTCACGAAATTAAGGACTCTATTTACTGAGCATGTGTTGATTTTCTTAGCAAACTACTTGCCATGTATATGAATATTGCTGAAGATATTCTGTTTCTTGCTATACTTTTTTGAGAATTTCCTTCAGTACGCCTTCCTTCTATATTTGGAAAAATGTGGTGACACATCAAGGTGGGAAGAGGACGTGACAACAATTACTCACCCAGTATGGCTGAGAGAATGATTTTATTTTTTACAAATGTTGTAACCAACTCCAGTTTTTTACTAGGATGATTTTATAGATTGGTCTAATATCTGCAGATATTTTATATAACATTGAAATATTTGCAAATCATCAATGTGGCTGAAAATAATTGTTCACGTGCATGTAGATTCTATGTATCAGAATGGTATATACGTATTTACAGATAATTATTTCTTGACCTTTGTATATTATAGTAGATTTAGATAATAGGCAATTTAAAGTCTGTTTTACTTTAATATGTACAGTTGAGCTCACATAAACATAGTATAAACCATTTTTGAATTTTTGTTTTATTGTAATTCATTCTTGAAACGTCAAAATGATATTTGTCTCTTTTTGATATCAAAAAATGGCAAGAAAACTGACTCTGGCAGACCATGTACAAATTTTGTTAAATTTGGAAAGTCGCACCATTAAACAAGTCGCAGAAGAATTTCATTTGAACAAATCTACAGTACTATAAGTTAAAAAAAGATGTGAAAATGGAGGCAGCATATGTCGCAAACGAGGAACTGGTTTTAAAGAATATCAACTGATGCAGAACATCATAATTTGTTTAAACATTTGAGAGAAAATAAAAAGAGTGACAAAGCAAATTCATAGATCATTCATAGATTTAATAATAGGGAACAACTATGGTAATTTATTGAAAATACCTGGGAAAACATTGTTGAAAAACCTAATTTTTTATGGAGTGTCATTGATTCTGTACCTAGAAGGTTTAGAGTAGTAATTGATGAAAATGGCGGATCAATTAAGTATTAGTTTAATTGTATTTTCTAAATTGTATTAAAAAATTACTTGAAATTTGGTTTGTTTTTTAAAAAAAGATTGATAAACACTAACCAATATTAGAAAATTTTGACAATTTTGACAAGTTAGGTTATACTAGATTTATTGGAGGTTAACCGCACATATTTAAAATAATCTCTTACATGTTTCGGCAATTACTGCCCTTTTCAAAGAATTTTAAATTATAAATGACAGTATATTAATGTCATATCTATATATGTAAAGTTGTCATGGATAAAAAATTACATTCTTTAAAAATTCTTTCAAGTTTAATAATATTAAATCATGCCTTAGCATTCCCCAACAACTTGACGCCAATAACAGGGGGCACTGGCAAGCCATGAGTTATTATTATGTCCGCGCCAGTGAAGCGACTTAAGATGTTCAGCTATTGGCATTCGTCTAGAACGAGAAGGAAAACCAAGAAAACCTACTCGGACAGCCTAGTTCTGGATCTAAACTCGAGACTGCCAGCATAATAAACCAGTCTGCAGATATTTAAATAACTTGTGATAGATATTTATATAACGATTGTATATATTTATGATGGTAAATTGCTGGTCGTTACTTTATATTACATACATATATTACGACAACTGAACATCTCATGTGGATTAATTAATTAATATATATATGAATATATATATATATATATATATATATATATATATATATATATATATATATATATATAGGTAAGATTCCTTTGGGTGTAAAATGTTGGCTAAAGTTTACTCTCTACTGTACATAATTTCACTGTTAATAAAAACAGAATCTGGGTCAATGTATCAAATAAAGCGATTTCCTTTGCTACTTAACGTTTCGAAACCATATTTATTTCTTCATCAGAACTGATGAATATTAAAAGATTAACCATACACAGTAATATATGGAAATGTGTTTACACAAGCAATTGAAAATTCCTAAGCGATTTTATAATATGTTATAATAGGTAGAAATAAAATGAATAAATATACCGATTTTAATTGGTATCTTCATTCTTTATATACAGGGTCACTATTATGTACGGAAATGGTCAAATAACTCGAGAGTGGTTCGAAATATCTAAATTAAATTTTGTATACGGATATAAGGATATATGTGGGTCTTTTTGGTTACATTTTCATTTTTCTTTCTTATAGCATATTTGAAATCTAAGGCTTACTTGGCTTTTTTTAAATAGCAAAAACGCATGAATTTGGGATCGTTGGAAAGATCTTTCCTTTTTAATTCAGTTACGTAAATATATACGAGACTATGGTAAAGAGCAGCCTTCTATATGGAGCAGAAACTTGGAGGATTGCAGATAGACAAAGGAAGAAGGTTGAGGCGGTTGAAATGGATGCCATTAGAAGATCCTTGCGAATTTCACGAAGAGAGAGAATAAGGAATGACTATATAAAGCAACAAATGGGAATAGAAGGCACGATAGTTCAAGACATAGAAAAGAAACAACTTACTTGGTACGGACACGTAGAACGAATGCAAAATAACAGGTGGCCCAAAACAATAATGCACTGGCACCCAAGAGGGAGAAGGAAACGGGGAAGACCGAAACTGGAATGGCAGAAGAGCATACAAAGATCCATGAGTGAAAGAAACCTCACACCAGAGGAGTGTGACGATAGAAGAGGATGGAAGTTAGGTGTCGGACAACGAAGAAAAACGTTCTAAACCGGCATATATATATACGTAAATATAGTATGTTTTTTTTACAAATAGTTTCAAAAAAATGGAAAAAAAGTGTTTTTTCTGGTAAATGCATTTTTTATATAGTACCACATTGAAAAGGATGCTTAATATAAAACGCACTGCCCAATAGTTGTGTTTGGTATTAAAACCTAAGGCTCTAATCTCAAATTAGCAGTTATAGCACCAGAATGTAATATATAATACTTCTAAATTCACATGTCTATACATAATGGAATTGATAATGAGAACTCTCAAACAAGTGCTTTAGTGCCTCGGAGAATAATTAAAACTATGTTGGTTGCATGTGTCATGTTCACAATAAATACTTAAAAATTATGCTGTGTATTAGTAAATGCATAAATAAGTAAAATGTTCATGCTTCGAATGTAAGATTTTTTTTACTGCTGATGATGACAACATAGTTGTAGAAATACATGTCGTGGATTAAAGGTACATTTTTAATTAGTTTTATAATTAACTTTTACAAAACTAACTTTTATATCCGATAAAGCTAAAATCAATGACTGTAACAATATATTTATCTTTCACGACTAAACCGTTGACAAAGAAAAGTTTGATTTAAGTTGTGCAGATATTCCTAACATATTCTTAGATGTTGCTTCATTAATGAAGAGGAAATTTGTCAATAATCAGTGGTGATTAGGTGACTATTAACAAAAAAGTCTTAGTCATATCTCAATATTTCTGAAATGTACATGTTCGATACGTTGATAGAGACGTAAATTAAAGCAACGGAATACTTACTTCTAGAGAATACAAGGATGCGAAATTTGTTGTTGCCACGCAACACTTTGTAGAATGTTTACTTTTATGTTCGTATACATTCTTTATACTGTGAGGTATGAGATATGAATCACTGAAAGTACATCGAAGTTGGCATAGTTATATTGTTGACAATATCTGTCTATTCGACACGCACAAAGATTTGTAGACGATTACACAGGCCTGTATTTTCCAACTCTTTGAATGTTGATTTAAAAATTTTAACTGTCTTCTAGTAATTGGGTAGCGCTGATTTCAAATCTGTTTTTATTTTTTTTTGTGTCACGTAAGGTTATTTTTCAAACCAGTAAAATCCAAAAAAATAGAAAAAACACGATTTACTTCATTTATAAGCTAGTTTTATGTTATATTAAAAAAATACAAAAATATACACATAGAAACTATTAGAAATAGTTATTTATTCTTTATGCTTCTTAAAAAAAACCTTTTCGTTTTTCAGAAAAGTTTCGTTTGGTTGTTTTTCTGTCACATTCAGCTAAATGAGGATCTGAAGGTAGTTTCTGGGGCAAGCAAATTTTTTTGTTTCAACCTAGACCCCAATACTTCAGAAAGATCTTTTGAAAGCCCCAAATCTCTTACTAAATCATTCAGTTCGGTTTGTGAAAATAGCTGAGGTTGGTTTTGACCTGAGGTTGATGGTTCAAAATCACTATCCATCTGTACGGAGCCGGAAGTTGAAGAGGTTTCAATATCTTCTTGTAGTACTTTGGGGGGTATAGGTATAGGTACATGATCACTGTGAGGAACTGGTCTGATAGCTGATTTAATATTGTTTGGGTACAAAATATGTTTCAAAGTTTTTCTATTATGCCCCTTAATATCACAAAGACAAAAGTAGCAATCTTCATGATGATTTTGCGGTTCTCTCCAAACCATCGGTATTCCAAAAGGAAGGCTTTTTCTATTCCCTTTGGTCCAATGTCTTAAACCTTCTTCACATACCTTACAAACAACGTGCGGTGCCCAATCTTTATCTTGATCTCCTAATTTGATTTTGAAATAAGCATAATATGCATTTTTCACAAATTCAACAGAAATCATCTGGTTTGTTTTTGCAACACCGGCTAGACATATTTTTAAGCAATGTTTATTTATCAAATACCACGCCCAACACTAAAGACAAATTAATATTACTTGTTTACTGATCGACACTCAGAGCTATAATGAAGTAAATGACATTAAAATATACATTTTGTTTGGAGTGATAAACTTGAAATCCTTCTTCGCAGTGAAAGCATAATAAATAGGATTTAGCAGGTAAAAATTCCCGGAAATCTTTACATCAGGCAATGAGAGCCTATTTAACAAATTTTGTAAAATAAATGGTTTACACTAGTGAAGGGATAGACACAGAAAACCCTGTAAATATCAGGATATACGCAAGCGTTTGGCGAAAATTTTGTTTCCATTGCCGTTGTTTTTATTCGAAGCAATAAACTTCGTGGTTAAATATGCAGATAAATTCGTGCTAAGCGGCGCATGTCACAGTTATTCAACTACAAATACGGCTAATATCTCGACTCCAAATTACGGCTTGTCACATTATGAGGATGGTTTAGATTACTAGTCCGGTCTTAAAGCATAATGTTTGCATGCAGTTTTTAAATGAACATTATAAGCACATATACCTCGCACTTAAAAAGAAAGAAATATAGGTGTTGTAATGTTAGATTATTACCTGCTTAGCATTATACGTGTAGTGCATTTCACACTTAGAAGCTTACGAGTCTGCATATATAGTTAAAAATTTGCATTAATTTTTATTTCTGGTAATTAGAATTTATAATCTTAGATGATAATAGTGATTAGTAGTTTTATAAGCCCAAGAAACTGAAAACTCTAAATAGTGTCACAATAAAATTATTCCTTCAATGAGCTGTATATAGTTAAGTAACTAGGGCCTCTCTGAAAGCAAATAGAAATAAATAAAATAGAAAGATGTTTCTGGAAAATAATGTAACTACTTCGAACTATACTGGCCACCATAAATAACCGAACATGCTCTAAACGTTAGTATATTTTCATATAAATCCATATAACGGGTCTTTCATTAAGCGCTTCCTATCTTTAAATTTAAATAAAACAAAGTGTGTGTGTGAGATATCATCGAAATTTTTTATTCGTTTGAAAAACCTATTGATGCCATTATGTGTGGAATATAACATCGTTTAAATGTCCGCCACGGCTTCTCTGGGTGGAGCGCATCCGAAATGTCCAATTTTCCATGACTCTGGCGCATAAATCAGGCTGAATTTGACCGATGGCATGGGTTATGTTGGCTTTGAGGACCGCTGTGGTTTGTGGCTTATTCGCATACACCTGCGACTTAAGAAAACCCCCCAAGAAAAAGTCTAACGGGGTCAAATCGCACGATCTCGGCGGCCAGTTCACATCACCTCCACTTGAGATGACCATACCCTCAAATTGCTCTTGCAGAATATCCAATGTGGCATGAGCTGTGTGGCACGTAGCGCCGTCCTGTTGAAACCACATGTCGTTGGTGTCCAGATCATCCAATTCAGGCCAAAAGAAGTTGGTAATCATCGACCTATAGCGCTCGCCGTTGACAGTGATGGCCTGGCCAACGTCGTTCTCAAAGAAATATGGACCGATGACGCCGCCAGCCCAAAATCCACAACAAACAGTGACTTTTTCGGAATGCATTGGACGCTCTTGGATCTCATGTGGATTGGTATCGCCCCAAATTCGACAATTTTGTTTGTTCACGTACCCATTCATCCAGAAATGGGCCTCATCGCTGAAGATGATTTTTCGATGAAAATTAGGGTCAGTTGCCAACTGCTCCAGAGCCCATTCAGCGAACACACGTCGTTGTCTATGGTCGTTTACCTTCAGTTCCTGGGTCAGTTGAATTTTGTACGGGTGCAGACCCAAGTCACGACCCAAAATTCGCCCTGTTGTGGTCTGCGAAAGGCCGAGTTCTTGTGAGCGACGCGGATTCTCCTGCACACTCTCACGGACAGTGGCGATGTTTTCGGCAGATCTTAAGTTTCGTCGACGTACGGGTGTTGGTCGATCGTTTACTGAACCAGTGGACTCAAATTTATCCAACACATTGCGAATAGTCCTCTCGGTAGGACGAATATGGCGACCGTAAAATGGGCGAAGCGCGCGGTACGTTGCCCGAACAGAACACTCATTTTGATAAAACAATTTTATTGTTTGCACGTGTTGTTGAATGCTATATCCGTCCATGGTATTTGAAACAGACTGAATAAATGACAACTAATTTGACAGATGTAGCTTCAACAAGATGACCGTTATCAACTGTCAAAGTTCGGAAGTCCCTGTTGGAAGACACTTTATATATATATATATATATATATATATATATATATATATATATATATATATATATATATATATAGTAGTAAATACTGAAATGATTCCACAACAGGATAATGTCCCACGTTTAGGCGGTCAAAAAATGTAGTAAATTGTACCTAATTCAAAAATGCAGTTCTAAAAATGTATCCTGTAGAATGTGGAAATTTACTACATTCAGGAATTATATTGATAATATTGATGAGACTCATATAAATTAATTATTTATCTCAGGCGTGTGAAGTAGTCCGTTTAAAAGCTGCGGAAATAAACATATGTAAAAAAAACCTTTATTAATTTTATCAATTTAAAGGGATGTATATCGATCACTTAAGCCGTTTGTGATACATGCTGACATCTATCTCAGGGTAGAAAGAACTTACTGTATGAAATCAGGAAGATCGCGATCTTCTTTAAAATAGGTAGACCAAAAAGAGAAACCCTTTAATATATACCTGAGGTATGTAATAATAATAACACTTCTTTTTCAAACAAAATTATATAAAACATTTATTTTAAATCCAAAAATACTAAAAAGGTAATAGGTGTTGGAAATGGAATACCTTAACAGGTCGGTTTTTTTTTAAACTTTTACTAAAAATAATAATTATACGAAAATAACCTAAGTTAATTTATTCTTGCAGGAAATGTAAAAGAAATTAATTGCTTGCTTCAAAGGAAATATATATTTTAAAATCACTAAATGCATGAATCAAAACTTTATGATTGATAACAGTGATAACAGAAGTGTTCGGTAATAGAATAACATTGACGAGGTAATTCAAATCTAAATTGAACCAATTCAATGAAAGTTCTTGAATGAACGGTAAACTTTTAATTAATATTAAGAGCAACACAATTGACATATGGGATGACGTTTTCTGAATAGTTTACTTGAATCATACAGTTACGATTATTTGTCTAGGTATATCCATCTATTTTAAAATAATTAAGAAATGATTTTTCTTTGATGAATGTAATTTAAGGTACATTCTAAATCGGAATACGAAGTTAAGTCAGAATAAAAAGGGAGGATCTCGGTGTATATCTTCAGAAATTTCTGTAAACTGTAAGAATCCCTCGTTTCTTCTAAAATAAGGTCCAGAAATGACTGTGGAAGGTCAGGTATTCAAGGATATGATAATTCAGGTACAAAATGTGATTATTTCCTCAGTTAAAGTGATTTTTCTTCACTTTTCACTTAGATCCGCCATTAATGTTTTAAGTTAGAAAATGATGCTTTTGATGATAATTAACTAAAAACTTGATTTATGCTGATTTTCTATTGATAAATTAAACTTTCTACTATCTATTGGATATATTAATAGGTACTTTTAGTCGTTATAATATTTTTAATCTTTATTCTAAGAAAATGCGTACTAAGCAAAATGCTATAATTTTACGGAATCTGGCGACCGTATCTTATGGGCTCTATACCACTACTCTCCAAAAAGACGCCGATAACAAAACAAATAACGTCCCTTTGAAATCTGCTCCACAACATCTCTTTGGTTTGTTTAGAATCAACGGAAATCATGCGGAAATTTATAATTTGAATAAATATTCAAATTTGTATCAATTACAATTTCCTTCAGAATTAATTACATACTTACAACTAATTACATATTTAAAATTAGATATTAAAACTATTCAAGATACTGTATTTATATTTCCTTTGATTTTATTTTGATTAGAACGAGCCATCGAAAAAAGTCATAATTGGAGTAGACTGTGAAATTGGGTTGGTACTTTAGCCACTTCCACATATTGACATTTATTATTTGACTTTGAAACTATAAGTTTGTGTCAAATTTTTCAAAACTCTTATTAAGAAAATTAATTTTATTTAAAAAATGGTATTCAATATAGAACAAAAAGCAAAAACTATCGAATGTTACTTCCGTACAGGTGTGAAAGTAAATGGCCAGTGGCAGTAATCAATTACGGAATGCATGGCTGATTTTAGTGAAGAACATCCTGAATTAGTATTTGACTGCAATGATTTTTACAACGTTTTGACAAATTGTGTAGAGTTATTCAGAGAGACTGGTAGCGTCGGTCGAAAAACTGGAAGTGGACGGCCATCTAAACGTACAGCTGATAATATTGAAGCCCTTCAGCATATTATTGATGAAAATCCAAAGACATCCATTTCAGTAGTGACCCAACAAACAATTTTGGTTTGTGTTTAGAGTAAATGGACAACATTTTCAACAACTTCTGTAGCTATATGTAAATTTTGATTATGATTTCGATATTAAATAAATTATTTGTTTTCTTTTTTGTTGTAGTATCATTTCAATGCCATAACCTTTTTTTTACAATGAAACCAAATGAAACTGTCAAGCATCAAGTAATGTGTCATTATGTGGAAGTGGCTAAAGTACCAACCCAATTTCACAGTCTACTCCAATTATGAATTTTTTCGATGGCTCGTTATTTAGTCTTTATTAAATATTTAATTATAATTTTTTAATTTTTAAAAATTTTATTTAGTTTTAAATTAACAAAATTCAAATATATTGTTTGAGGTAATTTGCCTCATATATATATATATATATATATATATATATATATATATATATATATATATATATATATATATATATATAGTAAATTCAATCAGTCGGCAATTAAAGGTCTGGTTTACTTTAAAGTATATATATTTAAAACAACCCTACATGGGATATTTTATATCTTTGATAAAGGCATCATTGCCGAAACATGTAGGGTTGTTTTAAATATATATACTTTGAAGTAAACCAGACCTTTTTTTTTATTTTATTTATTTACCATTTACCATATCATACCAAGGTCACGAAAATATTATATATATATATATATATATATATATATATATATATATATATATATATATATATATGTATATGAGGCAAATTACCTCAAACAATATATTTGAATTTTGAATATATATATATATATATATATATATATATATATATATATATACAAAATAAAAATTGTTGGGGAATCCGGCAATAAAAACCTTTAGTTAGTCAATTAGAGTCCTTTATTTTTTACCTTATATTTCGCTCTGTAGATTTAGAGCTTCATCAGAGGTCACTTTAATCAAAAGAAAATACAACATTAGCTAATTTAGTCTACTAATTATAAGATTAATACTTACAAAAGCGAAACTATTTTTTGTGAGAGATATAACATTTTTAAAAAAACAAAACCTATAGAGAAACAAGCAGTCCACGTAATACAAATAAAACTTTTTCCACTCCAGCTACTTACGGTCAGAGCGCGGACCTTACCAACAAAGACCAGCCAAAAATTGTGAAATATTACAGATTTCCTTACATTGTGGGGGTGTCGGAGCGGCTCTCTAGGGTCCTCGCCACAGACGATATAAAATTTGGTTTTTATAACTACAATCCGTTACGTACTCATTTTAGTAAAACTAAGGACTTGACACCTTTGCCTTTCCAGTCGAACGTTGTATATAGCATTCCTTGCAATGAATGCAACAAAGTTTATATAGGTCATACCTCAACTTGGTTAAAAACCAGACTTACCACACATAAGAGCGACGTTCGAACTGGGAAGAGCAGATGTGCTTTGTCCTCACATATGATCAAATACAACCACAACCCAAATTTTGAGAATGTTAAAATCCTCCAGAGAGTTAATAGTTTAAAATGTAGGGAGTTTTTGGAGATGGTTGAGATCAATAATAATCCTCACGCTATGAATTTCAGATCTGACACAAATAATTTAAGCGCAATATATGCCTTTTTACTGACTTTTTCTCATATCAAAAACTCAAGTCATCTAAATACACAGAATATTAACTCTATTGATGTCATTTAACACATTTGTCCTTCCACAATTTTTTCATATGATTATAATTTTAATTTTGCAATTTCTTTTTAATTAAGTTTAACCTGTTTGTAGCCTGCACATTATTGAAATTAAGCACGCAACTTTCGAACATCTGTATATATATCGTTAACCTTGACATTGCTTGTTTTTACCTACTGTACTTTTATCATAGGTTTTGCATATACGAGTATGACATTGGTTTCGAAAATTTAATACACTACCTTGTCGACACTTGAATTGTTAAAATGTAATTTAAATCAAGACAAGTAGTTCTTTACTACGTGTGTGTTTCTTTTTAGATGTGTTTGTTGAAAAAATAATAATTTTTTAAATGGTTTTAATATGTAAAAACAATAAGCTTTTAAAGTAACAATTTTTAATTAATATAAAGTTTTATTTGTATTACGTGGACTGCTTGTTTCTCTATAGGTTTTGTTTTTTTAAAAATGTTATATCTCTCACAAAAAATAGTTTCGCTTTTGTAAGTATTAATCTTATAATTAGTAGACTAAATTAGCTAATGTTGTATTTTCTTTTGATTAAAGTGACCTCTGATGAAGCTCTAAATCTACAGAGCGAACTATAAGGTAAAAAATAAAGGACTCTAATTGACTAACTAAAGGTTTTTATTGCCGGATTCCCCAACAATTTTTATTTTACATACCTGTTTTAACGGCAAAGACTCTTTGTCTACTTATATATATATATATATATATATAGACATTGAACGGCAAAAAAGCCAGCCACTTTAAAAACTTCACGAAAATCCCTACACGTTTGTTAATTCCTTTAGAAATCCCAATTTTGTTGAAGCACCGCACATTCAAATGAGAAACGTGCGGAATGGAGAGAAAAGAGACAATGTACAAACAAAAATTAACTTGATAGAGAAATATAACAGAAACAACGAAAAATTAAATTTTACTTAAATTATAAAAAATGAACATGACAGCTTTTAATCAACTTTAAACTGAATGTTAAAAATTTGTATGTCTTTCTCGAGCCTGGATTATACTGTTCAGTAGTCTTGATATTGAACTCTTCAAATTTATTAAGGAAATTTGGGGAATTGCTTCAAATTCTTCTAAAAGGACTAATCTAGCTCTTGCAAAATTGCTGGCATTGCTGGGCGACAACAAATACAACTTTAAAGTTCATCCCAAAGGTGTTCTATCCGATTAAATCCTGATTCCATGCTAGCTAATCAAGTCTACGAATTTAAACTTCATTAAGGTACTTAGTAACGACTCTTGCCATGTGTGGTCTGGCGTGGTAATGCATCAAAACAAAGCCATATCCAATAAAACGAGAAAACGAAGTTAGACCACTTTCCTCAAGTCTTCGCCTAATTTTTCTTTCACTTACTTCAATCTGTCGCACTATGTACAAGCGATGTTGAAGTTGAACTGCTGTTATTCTGCGATCTCTCAATGTATTTAACACGATAAAGCAAGATCACTGCACTCACTCTTCATCTTCCAGATCTTGTTCCTCTTTCGAATGTGCTAGTCTCTAGAAATCGATTCCAAGCATCCTGAACGTTAATGTGGAGTATTCCTAATCTACCGGGTATATACCGCTCACTACGACCATCTTCGATTAATGCAATAATTTGTCCAAAGTTTACACTAGCTAACGGCATTACCAACTGGTGAAAATTGTTGTTTACTGTAAAATTGGCGTCCAGAAAAGACGCAGTATTAAGCCTGCTTGGATTTTTTGTAAACGAAAACAAAGAAACACCGACTAGTGGATAACGTGGATTTCAAAAAATATGTGGGTGACTTTTATAAAAAAATAGTCAATACGTTAAAATTAAAATGTGCGGCATATTTTATTAGACTAATCAAAACGCAGATTGAAAAATGTAACAGTGAAAATCCTTGTTTAAACAAAAGAAAAGAAATTTGTGGCCCTTTAGTGAATATCTCAGTATGGCCAGTTTTTTGCCGGTCAGTATATATATATATATATATATATATATATATATATATATATATATATATATATATAACAATTGATAAATTATTGGTGTTTTTCGGATTTTATATCAAATACTTACAAATATCAAATTAGTATGAATGTAATTGCAAAGTAAGTGGGGATGTAAACATGGCTGTCTACAAATTACAAAGCAAATCATACGAAATTTTTAATTGAAAAATATTGTCTACGTTGGAACTTGAACCCAAGTCTACGTTTGCCGGACTGTCGCTTTTACCACTTAAGCCACGATAGACCTTGGTTCAAGCTATTTAAAAATGCATTATAAAGTAACAGTGTTAATGAATCAGATGTCAGTTGTTGAATGTAGATGTCAAGTTGAAAGCAAAAGTCAGTTTTGAAAGCTGATGTCAGTTTTGATAGCAGATGTCAGTTATTGAAAGCAAATGTCAGTTATTGAAAGCAGATGTCTGTTTTGAAAGCAGATGTCTGTTATGAAAGCAAACGTCAGATTTGAAAGCAGATGCCTGTTTTGAAAGCAGATGTCAGTTATTGAAAGCAGATGTCAGTATTTTGACAGCAGATGTCAGTTTTGAATGTTTGAAATTGCTAATTATTACTCCATAGCTATATGAGTGTTTACTGTTTATTGGTGTTTGTGTGTTTATATATAAATAAACGCTAATAATGCGTCGATCCTATGCAATTGCTTCCTTCTCCGGAACGTCTTCTGACCATTTTATCTAGGTGCAGCCTTTCGTTACAACACTCTGGCCGTGCAATATCGCTGTAATCTTAACCCCATTGAACTTATATGCCCTCAAGTCAAGCATCATGTTGCGGCCAATAATAAGACATAAATTAAGATTAAATTGGACGAAGTAAGAAATTTATTATTAGAAGGATTGGACATGGTTGATGCTGACGCATGGAAAAATAGCATTCATCACTCTATAGCAGAAGAAAATAAGATGTATGATTTAGATAATATTGATGAAAATGTATTAGAAAATTTGACTGTAAATACTGGGTCATCCTCAGAATTTTCATTAGATTCAGGTTCCGATCTTAAAGATGAGTAGTTTTCAATATATATATTTGTGAACAATATGTAACATAATGAACTGTGGTGTATTAAGTTTAGTTATGTGTGTAATGTTCTTGATTTAGATTCGTGTGTGTGTGTGATGTGTTAGATATAATTTTATTATAGTTATAAATTATATAGTTTGGTAAATATAGTGAATATTGTGAATAAAATGTAAATCAAATATAATTATATAATAATGTTACCATATAAATTCATGAGATTATTAGTACTTTCAGGTCCTCAGAAATTGTTCGACGTCCTGGGTCTCAAGTAACTACCAGATATTGTGATAATCACAGAATATTAATGAAATTTCTAAGTTGAAAATGAATATATAATATTTTTAATGTAATTACGTAAGTGTAGATAAAAGAGTTAATGTACATTATGCTAATAGAAGAGGGTGTTACACTCATTGAGTTCACACATATACGAAAAAAATTGTTTTTACTGAACACACGGAGTTTCTCATCGAAACAATTTCTCTTTTTATTTATTTTTATTTTTTTTTCAATTACATTGAAATCTGAAACCTTAATCAGGCCATATTTCTGCTAAAAGCAAAAAAAAATCATTGTACGATAGTAGTAATTTACCCCATACATAAGCAAGAAAGTAAGTATTAATCAGCCATAACATGGAATAAAGGAACGAACACATGTTTAACCAAATACTGAAACTGGAAAAATGCTTACGTTTTACCTATCTTTTTGCAGTAAACTGCTGTTTTACCCTTTTTAATATGTACTTATTTTTGTAAAATGAAAATATTTCTAAATACCTTTTTTAGATGTATAAACATTTTTATCCAAATTATGTGAAATGATGTGCAGGTAAATTAATTTCTTTATTGCTCTCTCATTATAGATACTATTAAAATAACTGTATTTTTAAAAGGCTATATTTTTTAAGCTAAACGATACACAAATATTATTATAATTATACATTGTCACCATCAACCCTTTAAATTTCTTAGTTTCGCATTTACACAAAAGTTTTGTTCTCTAATAAAATCAAAGAAAGATGTAAATATTTCTCCTGTAGTAATTTTAACACATTCTCACTGTATTTACGAACAAATTTATTGTAGATGTAATACCTTCAAACAATAAATAACAGATTATAGGATAATTATTAAAATATTTTATATAAGTCTAATACCTTGCCTTGGTATATATTTGGCACTTCTTACTTGAATAAAATTATTAAAGTCTAAGCTTTCTTAATAATAAATATGTTAATAAACAAACGTCAAAGAATAAGCTTTTATATAGGTTAGTAGGTATATAACCTCACATACAAATTATCTACTTTTTTTGAAATTCCTGCGTAAATTATCCTCAGATTGCCGCGCCATCTGGTTCTTTCTTAATTGGAATGCAGAGTAGGTTTAGAAAGCACGAAAAATTCGATATTAAGATGCCTCCCTGAATCCCCTTAATTTAGTGAATTTCGGAACTTACAGTGAACAGAGTATACACATGATTATGTCAATTTAAATTACTTCAAATGTCAATTTTAAATCGATGATGTTACAGTGTTTGTCAAAAATTGCACTAAAGTGATGCAATTCTGTCGGTACACAATTATTTTATTGCATATATGTATTACTCATGCTACATTTGAATTTTTGATTTTACATAACAATGATATGCGCTGCACATTGTACGAAACATCAGAATCTGACAAAGTATTCGGTGGATTCGCTAGGGTAGCCCACGTTGTAGAAGAAGCTAGAAAAGCGGCAAGAGAAAAAAAAGGTCCTCCAGTTTTGTTCCTGAACGCTGGAGATTTTTACAATGAGCCTATTTGGCGGAATCCCTTTACTAAAAAGATTGCCACTGAATTTTTAAATATTATCAAACCGGACGCCGCAAGTTTTGGATGCCACGATTTAAATTTCGGAATTGAGTACATACGAGCTTTCGTTAAGCGCATAAAGTTTCCGTTAATTGCATCTAACCTTCACTTCACCAATAGTTCTTATTTAGTCAGTATTTTTCAACCATCTACAATTCTAACAGTAAATAATAGGAAAATTGGGGTCGTCGGCTATGTTACGCCAAAAAATCACTTGCTATTACAACAAAGTGCGTTCTATTTTGAAGACGAAGTTGAAGCTGTAAGACGAGAATGTGAAAAGTTAAAGGAAAGCGATGCCAGCATTATAATTGCTTTAGGACATTCTGGTTTTAGTGTAGATAAACGGATTGCGCAGGAAGTGGAACTTGTCGATATTGTGATTGGGGGATTAACTAATACATTTCTATGGAATGGAAAATACCCACACGTCGAGAAACCTCAAGGTCCTTATCCTTTAGAAATTGTCCAGGTTTCTGGTAGGAAAGTTCTTTTATTAACGACATATGGGTTCACAAAATACATGGGAAGAATTAAGCTTACTTATGATGACTCCGGTATTTTGTTAGGGTATGAAGGAAACCCAATCTTTTTGGACAATAAAATCCCAGAAGATCCAACAATGTTAAATCTAATAAATACCTATGGTTCTTCGATAAGAGCTATAAACGATGAGACTGATGTTTTGGGAAAATGTATTGTTACACTTAGTGCCGAAAAAGTGCGAGACGAGGAAAGTAGCCTTGGAAATTTTATTTTAGATTCTTTTATTGAATATATGGCCTTAAGGCATGCAGGTCCATACTGGACTGATGTTCCAATTGCATTAATGAATGCTGGCGCTATTAGAAAAAGTATACTGACGACAAAGAAGAAACCAAACATTACAAGAAAGATTATTGCGGAAGTATTACCTTTCCGCCAAAGGCTCGTGGTGATAACACTTTTAGGGTCGGGAATTCTTGAGACGTTAGAGACTGGAGTAAGATCAAATGGAGAGACTCGGGGTGGTGAATTTCTTCAAATGTCCGGCGTTAGAGTGGGTTATGATTTTGGGAAAGCGTCTGGAAAGAGGGTTACTTTTGCTAAAGCATATTGTAATCGATGTGATTATCCAACATTCGAGCACATAGATCCCAATAAACATTATAATATTATAGTGAATACTTTTATGGCAAATGCTGGTGATGGACATACAGCATTTAAAACTAGGGCTTTAAGTTTGCAACCAATACAGGCATTTGAGCTAGATGTTTTAGGTGAGGTATTGAGGCGTCATGTCACAGTGAGGCCAGAAGTGGAAGAGCGCATAATTTATGCTAACGCGCGACGCAGGAAAAGAAATATATCCACCGCTATATATTCATCTAATTTTAAAAATTTATTGTTTTTGCTTTATTTAGTAAATAATGATATAATATATTAAGAGCATTTAGCTTTTGTTTATGCAGACTAAGACAAAAATAAAGATATATTGTAAGATTTCACAGTTTAACAAATAACATCAGTTTGTTAAAAGCTAATATTAATTTTTCGAAGCAGTGCAAACCAAGTAAAAAGCTTTTATAAATTTATGAAAGTTAATGTTTCATTTAATTGTGAAATCATTACCGAGTCACTTTATAGGCGAGAATGAAATGGCTTACTTCAGAAATTAAGTATCTTTATAGTGAGCGTAGTACTTTAGAATTAGAATTACATATATTATATATTTCATTCATCTGTAACCTTAGATAATTTTCACAAGTATTGATCGTAAGCTCCCATTATAAATTGTGAAACTATAAAGAGAGTAATCTACCGATTAAGGAGAACGTTTCCCGGGAAAATTTGAATTCAGAATTTATTAATTTTTTTTTAATATTCTGCATAACTTATTTTTTTTACAACATAATATCAGAATAATTGAAACATAGATGAGTGGCTAAAACACCACTAGTTTTATATAATACAAAGGTATTTTTAATAATATAAAATATAATTAAAAATCTGGTGCGAAGAACACAAATATTTCGGCTGTCTGACAACAGGCACCGCCGAATTTACTTCTACGCTCGGATAATTTCTGTGATATGGCGATGTGGTTCTTTTTTGTGAATGTGTCTGAAGATATCCTTTCTCCAGCAGCGGCTTACCGATGAGCCTATAGGAAGGCGAAATAAGTATCTGCGTCTCTGAGGAGGAATATATTCGGACACGTTCACAAAAAAAACTCGCTCTTTAGAAAACTCGCCGCAAGCGGCTCGTTTTCTAAACTGATCTCGTGCGGCAAATAAAAAAATATTAATAGTATACCTGTATTTGTGTACTTCACATCAGATTTTTAATAATATTTTATATTATTAAAAATACCTTTGTATTATAACGAGCCATCGAAAAAATTCATAATTGGAGTAGACTGTGAAATTGGGTTGGTACTTTAGCCACTTCCACGTAATGACATATTACTTGATGCTTGACAGTTTCATTTGGTTTCATTGTAAAAAAAGGTTATGGCATTGAAATGATACTACAACAAAAAAAGAAAACAAATAATTTATTTAATATCGAAATCATAATCAAAATTTACATATAGCTACAGAAGTATGAATTGGCGTTCAATAAATCGAATTTTTGATGTATGTCTGAGATATTAAAGTGTTTCTCTGGTCGTATGTGCTGTTGCACCATTTTGTTGGAAATACCCATTTTGTAATTCCTAATAATTCAGTTGATTTATGAATGAGCCGAGTATCTCATTGCGATATCGTGCAGCAGTAAGTGTACCTTCAAAAAAAATGGGACCCACCAATCTTCTTCGACATATTCCAACCCAAACACCAACTTTTTGGGAATACAATGTTTTTTCAACAAAAAAATGAGGATTTTCGGAAGACCAACACCTCATATTCTGTGAATTAACATATCCAGAAAGATAAAACCAGGCATCATCCGTGAAAAAAACTGTATTAAGGATATCCTGATTGTGTAGATTATTTTGAAACCATTGACAAAATTCCAGTCGTCTTAAATAATCCACTCGATAAAGTTCATGAAAACATTTCAGCTTGTATGGATGACAATGTAAGACTTTTTTATAAATGAATTGGCACGTACCATAAGATAAATTTGTTTGTTGGGTCACTACTGAAATGGGTGTTTTTGGATTTTCATCAATAATATGCTGAAGGGCTTCAATATTATCAGCTGTACGTTTAGATGGTCGTCCACTTCCAGTTTTTCGACCGACGCTACCAGTCTCTCTGAATAACTTTAAACAATTTGTCAAAACATTGTAAAAATCATTGTAGTCAAACACTAATTCAGGATGTTCTTCACATTCCGTAATTGAATACTGCCATTCGCCATTTACTTTCACACCTGTACGGAAGTAACATTCGATAATTTTTGCTTTTTGTTCTATGTTTTTTAAATAAATTTAATTTTCTTAATATGAGTTTTGAAAAATTTGACACAAACTTATAGTTTCAATGTCAAATAATAAATGTCATTATGTGGAAGTGGCTAAAGTACCATCCCATTTTCACAGTCTACTCCAATTATGATTTTTTTCGATGGCTCGTTACAACATAGTTATAAAATTAGTATCACTATATTTTTATAATAAAATTATTACAGTGACACTAGATCTATAACAAAGTAGTTAAAAAAATTACTCAGTATATATATATATATATATATATATATATATATATATATATGTACCGGCTGATTCATTTTCGGCCCTCACCATGGGGATCTCGCTTATTATTGGAGATAGAGAATAGGTTTAAATTTGGCAAAGTTGTTAAATTTTGTGTTTGTTATAAATACGTAAAGAAAATATACCTGTGACAAATGACCTTCGTTATTTAAAAAAAAAACGCGAAAACCCCATTTTTTTCTTTTGCCTGTAGCACCGACATTTGGCCTTGTAGAGAAAAAATAAAAACACATCCTTGTGGCCATTTCTAAACCTCTATCCAGTAGTGTACTCTAAATTTTTATACGACGTTTTGTTTCTTTCTGGCCATCATCAACTATCTAATTTCTTATAGGCGCCATATTGGATTTAGACATCTTCAAAAAGAGTTCTTTTTTCTGATTTCAACCATGTACCACATGCTGACCATAGTTTTTGACATTAGGTTTTATTTGAAAGAATAAATTATAAGATTAAATAAGGTAGCCATGGAATTTCAATCTGTCAAACATTGCATTTATTGTTCATTAATAATACAAAAATGTCATACACTAACGAAGAGAAACGAGATATGATAAGTATTTTTTATTCTTCGAACCGAAATCCAACAGTAGCGAGTGCAAGATATCTACAATTATATCCAGAACGACAACAGCTTCATCGTACCATTTTTCTAGATCTCGACAGAAATTTGGTCGAGAATGGATCGTTTACTAAGCCGCGTAATGGTCAAGACAACAGGAATTAAAATAAAAATCGACAAGATATTTTACAAATGGTAAATTAAAAGCGTGTTTTCAAATTTCATGTTAATCTTGTATTTTTATAGATAAATAATAATCCATCAATTTCTACAAGCGAAGTAGCGTCAGAATTAAATTTGTGCCAGTCCAGAGTTTGGAGAACTTTACATAAAAGTAGGTTTAAACCATACAGGATCCAGGTTAGTCACTCTTTACTGCCTGGAAATAATTTGAGAAGGCTAGAATATTGTAATTGGTTAATGGGAAGGATAGAAAGTGACGAGAATTTTTTAAGCAAAATCATCTGGTCAGATGAAACAAAATTTACAAATTCTGGATTGTTCAACAGAAATACGGAGCACTATTGGGCAGCACAACATCGTTTTGGAATAAACGTTTGAATGGGTATTTTGGCAAATCGTCTCTTAGGACCAGTTATGTATGAAGAACATTTAAATGGAGAAAGATATTTAAACATTTTACGTACATACGTATCTGACTATCTTGACGACAATATCCCATTAAATCAATTACAATATTTATGATGGCAACAAGATGGCGCACCAGCACACAATGCAGCTGTTGTTAGAAATTTCTTAAATCGAGAGTTTGCAAACCGTTGGATTGGAAATAGGGGTGTTGTTGAATGGCCTGCGAGATCACCTGATTTAAGTCCGCTAGATTTTTTTTATGGGGATATGTTAAAAATAATATTTATAAAGTAGATGCGCCACAAAACATTGAAGAATTACGAGACAGACTTCAGAATGCCTTCGATGCAGTTCCTAGAAGAACTATGCAAAGGGCAGTACAAAATGCCAGAAGGCGTGCCCAATTGTGCATTACCGAAGATGGCCAGATAATTGAACATTTACTGTAATTGTTTATTGTTTACTTTTCTATGTATTTTTATTAATGTTTTTGTTATCTTGTACTCGCTACTGTTGAATTTCGTTTCGAAGAATAAAAAATACTTATCATTACTGGTTTCTCTTCGTTAGTGTATGACATTTTTGTATTATTAATGAACAATAAATGAAATGTTTGACAGATTGAAATTCCAAAGGCTACCTTATTTAATCTTATAATTTATTCTTTCAAATAAAACCTAATGTCAAAAACTTTAGTCAGCATGTGGTACATGGTTGAAAGCAGAAAAAAAACTCTTTCTGAAGGTGTCTAAATCCAATATGGCGCCTATAAGAAATTAGATAGTTGATGATGGCCAGAAAGAAACGAAACGTCGTATAAAAATTTAGAGTACACCACTGGATAGAGGTTTAGAAATGGCCACAAGGATGTGTTTTTATTTTTTCTCTACAAGGCCAAATGTCGGTGCTACAGGTAAAAGAAGAAAATGGGGTTTTCGCGTTTTTTTTTAAAATAACGAAGGTCATTTGTCACAGGTCTATTTTCTTTACGTATTTATAACAAACACAAAATTTAACAACTTTGCCAAATTTAAACCTATACTCTATCTCCAATAATAAGAGAGGTCCCCATGGTGAGGGCCGAAAATGAATCAGCCTGTATATATATATATATATATATATATATATATATATATATATATGTATTGTTGTGGAGCAAATCACTCAACAACAATGTAATTAATTGATATGAAATTTACAAATAAAATTTTTTAAACATTTACATTTAATATCTAAAATATTCATAATTTAAAAAGTTTAAGACATAACATAATATAATATAATATAAACAAAATATTTGAATAGTTTTTATCATCAAGTATAAGTATATATTAGTTTAAAGTTAATTTTGTTCTGTAGGAATTGGTAATTTTAAAGAAATGTATACTAAACTTATATTTATTAACGTTTCACTTCCATTGTGGTATATTGACTAATGGGTTGAAATAATTTTCAAGTTTCGACGTTTGTTGGATATAGCATCTCCAACAGCCGTCTTCCATATTCCGTAAGTTACGGACGCTATATTTCAAAATTTCGAAGCGTCTTCTGCGCTCAAAAAGTTCTTAAAATCAAGATAAAATAATAAACACGATAAAAAGTGTTCAAAAATATTTATAAAAGTTTGCTTTAAATGTTAGCTATCTATTCCAATCAATTTAATCGACTTCCACGTCATATTTTCTTAATTATTTGCATTATTTTCATTGTTCATTGTGAGAATTCAATATGGCGACCATTGATATTTGAATTAAAAATAGAATTCATTTCAAGATTACCACAAATTTGGTGCCTGAAGGAGCATTTTAATTAATCCCGAACACTCAGCCATTAATTTAGACCAGTTTTAAAGAATACTGAGAAGCTTTTCCTTATTTCAAACCAGTTCCGGAGGACTCCTTCCCAGAACCTCATTTTATACCATCAATCCAGTTTACTAAAGTAGAAGGTACCAACAATTAACATCTTTACTTGCTATTTAACCATCTATGTAATTTAACAAAATCTACGTCAATAATTTAATTGTAAATTGCACGATTCTAGTAAATACTATTCAAATACTCACAGTATCAGCATATCTTAGTTAATTCAAAATTATTATGCACAAATAATTCATCTGTTTAATACTAAGACATACATATTTGAATAGTTTCATTTGGTACACCCCGTAAAGGTATATTACTTTTCGATTTATTTTTAGATTTGAGTTCGATTAGTTCACATAAGTTTTATACATAATTAGACCAGTTGAGGGTAATATAAGCAACTATATTACCCTCAACAAAACGGGATTACCACTTCTGAAAGACAGTAGATAGTACTCCAACTGTAAATATTGTTGTTTTGGACATAAGATTTTATAACACTTACTTTAGTGAATCAAACTTTGGAATTTACATGGAATTTACTTTGGAAATTACATTTACCCACAAATAAATGTTATTATGTATTAATAAAGGAATTGTTGATGTTCTTTTTTACTTAATGTCGTTCTGTCAATCGTATCTATTGTTAAGGATATAAAAATAAACATAATAAATAACTATATTGCTTGCTTACTGTTAAAGTTCATGCTATTCTGATATAGATGTCAGACTAAATAATTAGACTAATAATCAGACTAATAATTAGTTTGAGTAAATCGATTTTCCCAATAAACCAATAATAATAATTAAATTAAATAAAATTCTAGGATCTGTATTTAATTTTCTCTAGCTTACCACAGACTAACGACGCGCCCTAGAGATATATTTAAATAAGTATAGAGTCTCATAACAGTGTTTTGTTGCAGTAAATAATAAAATTTATAAATACATATTTGGAATTTCTTCAGCACATTTAATATTGTCAGTATTTCAATAACTGACATCTGCTTTCAAAACTGACATCAGCTTTCAAAACTGACTTCTGCTTTCATAAACTTGACATCTACATTCAATAACTGACATCTGAATCATTAACACTGTTACTTTATATATGCATTTTTAATATCTTGAACTAAGGTCTATCGTGGCTTAAGTGGTAAAGCAACGGTCCGGCAAACCGTAGATTTGGGTTCAAGTCCCAACGTAGACAACATTTTTCAATTAAAAAAATTTCATATGATTTGCTTTGTAATTTGTAGACAGCAATGGTTACATCCTCACCTATTTTGCAATTAGATACTAATTTGATATTTGTAAATATTTCATATAAAAGCCGAAAAAACCCAAGAATTTATCAATTGATATATTTAATGAACGGCTAAGAAATTATCTAAACACTTATATATATATATATATATATATATATATATATATATATATATAAGTGTTTAGATAATTTCTTCAAAATATATGTATTTAAAAAACTCTACATGTTTCGGCTGTATACGCCTTTTTCAAGAGAATACAAAATATGAATGATTCATATTTTGTATTCTCTTGAAAAAGGCGTATACAGCCGAAACATGTAGAGTTTTTTAAATACATATATTTTGAAGTAATATACAGACCTTTAATCGCCTACTGATTAGGTTTACCATATCATACCAAGGTCACGAAGTTATTATATATATATATATATATATATATATATATATATATATATATATATATATATATGTATATTTAGTGTTTAAAGAATTTTGTTTTTCTTTTTTATTTTATTGGCCGTGTTTTAATATTAAAAATAATAGATTTTTATTGGTTTTAGCGACCTTTTATTGAATTTAGATGTTTGTTTGCGACGTTTCGACTTTTATCAATTCAGTCTTTTTCAAGCATCTGGAACAAGAATCATTACAATGAACATGAGAACTGTGTTTGTTTTGTGTGATATAACAATTGAATTAACCATTTTAAATTTAACATTATATTAAGAAATGAATTACGGATTAGGTTAGTGTTTTACGTTGAAAATTAAATAACATTAAATTAAAATAGCTTAGAATGGTAGGGGGACATTTATGTGATTAATATCTGTATGAATTAATTGGAGACTTAACAAATATTAACAATTTTTAAGTTTAAAATTAGATTAAAGATGATTACAAATTGAGTTAACATTTAACGTTGAAACTTACATAAAATGAAAATAAGAATGGCTAAAATGAACAGGAATTACAATACAATACGTAAAGAGAAACAAAGAACAGTCAAATAAACTCACATTGTTGTTTTTTCTACACGGGTACGCATTCATGTGCCACATGTGTTTGGACACCCAGGACCAATTTTCTAAGAACGAACATGCTTGTGCGGATTTTGTAAGTGAACTAATGCTTTAGTTAGCGGGGGTTTAATTTCTGTTTTTTGGAATGAGCATGGTAGTCAGGACCGTATTTAGGGGTATAAGTTAACATTGTTATTTCTAATGGGAGATATTTTTTTTTCCGTTTTTGTCTTGTGCGTGCAGGGTTTTTTTTTTTTTTTTTTTTTTTTCTATTGTTTTATGAGAGGGTAATAAAGTTTTGAAAGCCCATCGATTTCGTTCCTGTCGTTGATTGTTTTGCTATTTTTGAAAATGTGTATCATTTCTAAGACCTCTCTAAATCTAAATTCAATAAAAGGTCGCTAAAACCAATAAAAATCTATTATTTTTAATATATATGTATATATATATATATATATATATATATATAATATATAATAATATAATAACTTCGTGACCTTGGTATAATATGGTAAACCTAATCAGTAGGCGATTAAAGGTCTGTATATTACTTCAAAATATATGTATTTAAAAAACTCTACATGTTTCGGCTGTATACGCCTTTATCAAGAGAATACAAAATATGAATGACAGGATATAAATTCTTATATATATATACATATATATAAGATTTTTTAATCTTAAAAGTTTGTATTGTTTAGTTATTTCAACAAACTTAATCTAAAACAAATGTAATAGTAAGAATTTAATAAAAAACAAATATGTATTTTATCTAACTCTATTTGTATTCATTAATTGCGTTTTCGCGAAGTAATGTAATTGTAAATACTTTTTCTACACTTTACAACGCCATTTGATTCGAATTTTTCATAGAAAAAATTCACCCTCAAAGGAATCAAACCCACGACCTCTGGCTTGCCGGGACATTGCTCGACCACTGAGCTGTTGAGGCGTGAATTAGAAACTTTTATGGGGATGCTTTGAATTACATCAAAGGAAACAGATGAATATATCTTGCCCGTAGTACGGCAATTGTACAAATTAATTGCGTTTTCGCGAAAATATGTATAATTGTAAATATTCTTTCTACACTTTACGACGCTATTCTATTCGAAATTTTCATAGAAAAAATTCGCCCTCTTTGAAAAATTCGAATAAAATGAGACTAAGTAAACATAGCATTCGAAAGCTAATTCAAGTCAACGGTTAATTATTACTTTGAAGTACATTCTGTATAATTAAATTTTATTCCTCTGCCACTAAGAGATAGATTACCAAGAAGTAATATCACAGCGGAATATTTTATGGTTGCGGATTCTGCTTTCCCATTAGTATTCATTTATTTCGACCATCCAATAGAAGAAATTTGAATCTGGTGAAAACTGTTTTTAATTACAGACTGGCGAGTACATAATTGAAAATGAATAGCTTCAAGTAGACGAATTTTATAAAATATGTAAGAAAAGACCTGAAAGAGACTACTTAATTACTTGATATTGACATTAATTGGACAGATACAAAAGCATGAAGCATATCAAATCAACCTACCTAGTTCTTCCCAATTTCTCGTGAATTTAACGTAACGAAAACATAAAGTTGAGCATTCTTCAATTTTACGTTTATTTTACGTATGTAATTTGTTAAATTAGGGCATATTTGTAATTAAAATCTTGTTAACTAATGTTGAGAATTTGATATTCCAAAGTTGATTATTATGTCTCTCTTTTAATTATAAAATGTTGCAGCATTAAATTTGTTTTCCGTTAATTTTGTTGAGGTAACGGACTTCACAGGCTCCAGAACATGACAGGCTCATCAAACGACTCTCCAATCACATTCTCCTGTTCGCCAGTAAAAACCCTTTTACCCAGCTAGTAATATTATATAAGGAGTGAGCAAAAAAAAAGCTTTCAGAGTATGCCATGGGATTAATTAAATCAGTTGTGTCTTAGATCTAACCTACATTTCGTCATATTTGTAATAGGTTATTGTAACTTGTCAATTTGACTTATGATTACAAACTAATAACACTTCGTCAATTCTCTAAGCTCAGAAGTGACTTATATGTCTATCTCAGTCGTTCAGAGCCTACCCAGGTTATAAATTTTGTGGTTCACTTGATACTATATTACTAACGTATGATCAAAAAGTCTTTGGATCGTGATAGCTATGAAACGTAAAGCTATCTATAAAATTATTTACTTCTGTGATTCATTACCTTGAAGTACGCATAAGTCACAAATAAAATAGATTTTAGGTTATGGTATTTATTTACATTTTATGTATGTTATATTTAAAACATTTATAGAGATTACAGAATGCATTTATAAATAAACGAAGTTTTAATAACTAATAAAAAAAATATGGCGCAAGACAGTTAAGAAAAGAACTCCCACAATGAAACAATAACATTCAGGTAGGTACACTTTTACAATAAAAAATTATAAAAGATGTCGAAAATGTCTTCCCTGTTCTTGAATACACCGAGACAGTTTTCAACAATACGTTCTTGTAATTCATCTAAAGTGTGAACTGTAGTTTTAAAAATGTTATTCTTGAGCAATGGGAATAAGAAGTAGTCTAAAGGACTCAAATCACAATACCTAGGTGGGTATCGTCCGTCTGATATTAACCTTTCATCATAAAATTGACGTAAATATTCCATGGTTACTCGAGCAACATGCGGTCTCGCGTTATCTTGCTGAAAGTATCCATTATGAAGTTCATCATCGTGTAATTGATTGATAAAAGGATCAAGTATTTGATTTATATATCTTTCAGCGTTTATGGTATCTTGAAAAAATATTGGCCCTATTACCCGTCTACGGGACATTGCAACCCAAACACCAATCTTAGGAGTATGTAAAGGAGCCTCGCTATGAAAATTAGGATTATTCTCGCTCCACATACGCATAACTTGTTTATTAACGTATCCAGACAGGTAAAAATAAGATTAGTCTGTAAAAAATGTTAAATCAAGGATATTGTTATTCATATGGTCATTAAACCAGGTACAATACGATACTCTCTTCTGATAATCTGGTGGCAGTAACTTCTGACGCATCTGCAGTTTATAAGGAAACATGTTAAAGTCATGTTTAACAATGGTTTGAGACGTCCCATAACTTAATTGATTTCTTATTTCAATCTACGCAAGGATAGCGTAGGTTCTTCCTGCAGGCGTTGCCTAACCAAATCAATAACATCATCATTTCTAGCCCGTCTTCTTCCAGATCGAACACTATCGCTGATATTATCAGTTCCTTGAAATTTGTCCACAGTTCGTTGAAGTTGCCGAAAAAAAACTCGTACGATTATTGCGAAGTTGGGAAATCTCTCACGGAACTCATTCAAACATAAACGAGGTGAATAAACCCAATTACCATTTTCACCTATATTTCCATTACTGTAGTATGATTTGATAATAAAAATTTTATGTTCTAATTGAAACATTTTGAATTATAACCAGCTGACTTGAAAGTTGTCAAGTAAATGTCAAAACCAATTTAAATAAATAATTTCATAGATATCTCGTAAATTCCACGGCAATAGCGATCCGAAGACTTTTTAATCATACGATACTTTTATAGATAAATATTGGTGGAAATTTTTAGTGTGTTTGAAATACAATAGTTCACAAGAAACAGGTCAGATGGTAACACAGATACAATTTTAAGCGATTATCGCTCAATCTGCTGCAAATACTAGTACTCTAAAATCAATTGTGAGTGATGAGTGGAAATTTGGATTCGTTGTTAAGCGTAATGAACAAATTTAAACAAAAAGGAATTTCGAAGCCCTAGGGTCATCATGTTTCGCAAGTAATAAATATTTCACTAAATTCTACGGAAAATTTTCTTTGCCTAAACCTAGGAATATTAGAATTTAAGAATACCGTAACAAACTTATGATAACAGTTATCTAATTCACCTGTATACGAACAATATTTTTCAATAAATAGATTCATCGATTGCAAATTATTTAGTAACATGTAACGCAGAAATAATTTAATTCGAACCTGTTCGTTGTGAGACAATTAAACACTAAAATTAAGTATATAGCACTAGTCTAAAAGCGACTGTCCTTTACAACTATTAATGCCCGTAGCACGTTACTCGATTAGAAACATATATTTGGTACGTACATAGACTTGTTAGAACACGTTCATGTCAGTTCTTCGATTCACCGTACATCCAGGTCAAAGTTGTACCGGAGCTTAACCGTTCGTGTACTTACGCTCTCGTCAGCTTAAGCGTTCAGAATCACTGGCCGTTCAGTGATCAGATCGAAGTGGTGAACCGTGTCTGAGGGTCATGATGGGTCAAATCCATTGAAAGTTCGTTATACTTCCCTCGTATTTCCTAATAAAACCGTTAAAGAACGTATTTTTGTATACATTTGCAAGACAATGTATACAAAAATACGTTCTTTAACGGTTGTGGATGTGGAAGTTAAGTAATATTTTGCTGTTATTAACTTCATGACTTACAGTAAACAATGAGAATAATATACCTTTAGTATTTAGTTGATAAGTCTGCTTCCATGACAAATATAAAAAGATATATTCTATAAGTAAATATAAGATATTTCAAGTATTCAAATCGTCAACGGTTACGAGTTCCATTACCAACAAATGCTTGGTTATATGAATCTGATTAAAAAATATGGTAAACTAACCTATAGAATGACGCCTATCCTATAAATGAGAAATTGTTAGAGGCTATTTTCATCATTTGTAGGATTATGCAAACAACTACTCAATTAACCTTCCATCGTCAACAACTTGTCGTCATGAGTTAGAAATTCGGTATGGGCTCGAATTAAATGGGTCTTTCTGACAATATGAAAGGGCAATTATCAAACTTGCCATGGAAGCAAATCACCTAACCATCCTCTACAAAGATAAATAATACAAGATAAATTAACAAAATCTCAAAGGCTTAATCGATAAACCTCCAGTAGCAAGCATTAGAGCACAAAGGATTTCAAAAAGAGCCAGTGAAGCACTAGTTGGAAAGGAGGATTATTCAAATTCCATAAGCAATGGAAATAGTCAAACAACTACTCGGTTAATCATCCATCGTCAATAACTTCTCGTCACGAGTTAGAAATTCGGTACGGCCCCGAATTAAATAGGTTTTTAAGACAACATGAAAAGATCACAATCAAACTTGCCAAAGAAGCAAATCATCTAACCTTCCTCTACAAACCAAGATAAAATAATGTCATCCCCAAAGACTTAATGGTTAAACTTACGGTAGCAAGCATTAGAGCATAAAGGATTACAAAAAGAGCCGGGGAACCTCCAGTCATGGAAAGGAGGATTATTCAAATCCTAAAAGCGATGAAAATAGTCCAAACAACTACTCAATTAATCATCCATTGTCAACAACTTCTCGTCACGAGTTAGAAATTCGGTATGACCCCGAATTAGATAGGTCTTTCAGTCAATATGAAAGGACCATAATGAAACTTACCAAGGACGCAAATCACCTAACATTTCTATACAAAGCAAGAGAAAGTAAAGTCATCCCCAAAGTCTTAAAGGTTAAATCTCCAGTAGCAAGCATTAGAGCACAGGGGATTGTAAAAAGAGCTAGAGAAGCCAGAGAAGAAGAACGATGGAAATAGCCCAAACAACTATGCAATTAAGCATCTATCGTCAATAACTTCTCGTCACGAGATAGAAATTCGGTATAGGCCCGAATTAAATCGATTTTTCAGACAATATGAATGGACCATGATCAAACTTGCCATGGAAGCAAACCACCTAACCTTCCTCTGAAAGGCTAGAGAAAGTAACATCATCTCCAAAGGCTTAGTGGTTGAACCTCCAGTAGCAAGCATTAGAGCACAAAAAGAGTCAGGGAAGCACTAGTTAGGGAATGGCGGATTATTCAAATCCTACAAATGATGGAAATAGCCAAAATAACTACTCAGTTAATCATCCATTGTCAATAACTTCCCGTCGCGAGTTTGAAATTCGGTATGGGCCAGAATTAAATAGGTCTTTCAGACAATACGAAAGGACCATAACCAAACTTGTCAAGAAAGCAAATCACCTAACCTTCTTTTACAAAGCTAGAGAAAGTAATGTCATCCTCAAAGGCTTAATGATTAAGCCTCCAGTAGCAAGCATTGGAGCACAAGGGATTGAAAAAAGAGCCAGTCAAGCTCTAGTTAGGGCAAGGAGGATAATTCAAATCCTACAAACGATGGAAATAACCCAAACAACTACTCAATTAATCATCCATCGTCACGAACTAACTTATAGTAAACAAAGGGTGAGCATAAACTCAATGTATAACTAAAATGGCCAAATCTAGTTAGAAAAAATAATTACGATTACTTGTACTTTGACGGACAAATCTTTGCTCCCTCTCATGTGCCATAAAATACTTTCTATTTCTTTTGCTTCATTTTTTGGGTATAGTCCCAAGGTATTGCAGAATTATGTTCGAATCTGAAAAATTATACACCTTCTGCTCCAATTGGATTGTAAACCTGTCTTATTGCTTTCTCGAATTTAGGCAAATTCTGAATCACATTTGGGCTTTCCCTTCTCAGTTCTGATGGGTTTTTAAATGATTCATGGTCGATTTAAATATACTTAACTTCTCTTCCAAATGATCGCAGATTTGTGTTTTTTATTTTTCAAATTTAACAAATTCTACACTCTTTCGGGCCCACCATACTCAGTTCAGAAGGATTTTTAAGGGAATTTGCTGGAATCTCTAAATCAGCAATGTTCAATTATGGAGGATTTTTCGAAGTAGCAGCATGCAACAATAAAAAATGAAATATAAATAGTATCTGCAGATAAATGACGGAAGGCTATTTAAGAACTTTTAATGAAATTACGAGCTTAATAATAAATTTAAAATAATTATGCTTCCGCCAGGTTTTTGCAGGATTGATATACATATTTGACTTTCTGGCTGCAGTAAGTCCATATTTGCTTTAAAATTACTTTATAAATTGTTTTTGTGTTTTTCTATAAGAGTTGGGATTACCGAATTAAAAACCAACACATTTTCTTAAACTTTATTCCGAATCGCTTTCTTTTATTTCTACAATTTAGTTTGATTGGTGGACAAGTTTATTTGTCCAACGTGAACGTTATATCTGTGAATTTCCTAGGAATTCAACCAGTATGTTGTTTTAAACATTCTTAAATTTTCAAAAAATTCTGCTGCAGATTTCTTGATGTGTACGTTAGGTCACTATGTGACTCCAAGTCACATATTGTCGTCAGTATATGAGGCTACTATGGTGGTTTCTGTTGTCGATAAAACAGCAATATACGTAGATACAGTAGTCGGCCGATAACACTGCCTTGTGGTACTATGTTGCATGTATTCATCCACCCTGTAGCACTACCACTTCAATATCTCATTGAGTGGTGTATTCTTAGTCAATATCCATAACATTATGTCGGCCAGACATGTAAGGTTTTACTATTTTGCTGAAATGGTGCCGGTAAATTTCTCTTTAATTTATAGAACATAATAATAATAATAATAATAATAATAATAATAATAATAATAATAATAATTTTAATTGAATCCAAAAATCTTCCTTTGGAGACTGTGGTTGTAAAAACTTTAACGAAAGGTATATAACCCCTTACCACAATTATTAATCGTATCCTAAATACGTATTTCGACAACTAAGTTGTCATCATCAGTAGGTAAAACCACTAATCAAGGTGTCGCACATGGGGCACAGTAAAGCTAGTAAACTTGCTTACGCAACAACTTTACACGGCGTCCACGTATACACTAACTTAAACATGCAAATATATCGAACGAAAGGATCGACAAAAAATTACCTCTCAAGGAAAACGGCACCCACATGTGTTTGTACTCCAATTTGAAACGTCCACGACCTTTTTATTTACGATTCCAAGAATGAAAAGAGGCAGGTGAAGGGGATCGGTCCTTTATCTCTGTTCATAGAATTTTGATTGTTTTTAGCGATATGAATACTTTCGTAGGCGTCAAGATCGCGGTCGCGATCGCGGTAATAACCCCCGCGATCTTGACGATCTTTAGGTACATAATTCACGTTATGTTCAGTTAACCAGTTCTGAGTGATTCTAGCATAATGAATAATGAAGCCAGATCAGGCCAAAATATTAGATCATCGTTTGGATGACGAGCATTAACGAAATTTATCAGTTTAGATAGACATTTGCAAATATATACGTTTGCATCAACAGCTTCACATCTAACTCTCCCAACGTAATGTATTAAAATTCCTGCTTGAGAAATAGCACACCAGACCAAAATCTTATCGGCAAATTTCGCTTTCGGTTTGAATTTTACGTTGTCAGGACAATTTGCAATATTGGACGGGTAAAAACCATCGTTACTCTTTATTTCCGAATTGGGTAATGTGAAATATTTTTCATCGTCTAAAACAATAACTATGCTGCCAATAAAATGTTGACGCCTTAATGTTTGTCAGTATCTGGGGATTCCCTCTGGTTTGCGGTATATTTGGGACACTTCTTTCTTTTTCGATATTCTAATCCATTTTTAGTCAAAATTCTGCCAACAGTCCTGTGCGTAATTCCAAATCTACGGCCTAAAGTGCTCGTAAACATCCCAACTCTGTCTTGAGCAGATTGGATGAGTCAATTTACTTCATGTGGGGCCAAAACTGGAGGTCGTCCACTTTTCGGTAAATTCATGCATGGCATACTTTCTTCACATTCCTTAATTGTGCAGTAAATGGTTGATAGTCCAATATTTTAATCGCAAAAAATGTTAACAATCTCGCGTTTAGGTACTCGTCCAACTATATTATATATAGACTTTCGTATTTCAATCATGTATGATATCTTTCAAAACTATTTCTGACAAATCTGACATGTCACCATAGTAACTAACAAATCAGCATCTTTTCTAGCCCAGTGGTAAATAGTTTGGACCATTCTTGGGAATAACATTCCTCGTGAAAACTTTTTCTCTTTCTTTATGTTCCATAAGTGATAAGAGGAAAATTTAATGGGTAGGTCCAATTGGTAAGGAACCTTTAAATAATATTTCTGGTTTGTTTTTTTGGGATACTTCTGGCGCTTGGGATACGCTTGGGGGCGCTTGATGAATTGTAAGTTGTTATTGAACGTCAGATGATGGTTGTATAGACATTTCATTTGAAAAGAGATATCAGAGGAAGGCTTCTGCTTTGAGGGTGCCTTGTGAATAAGAGATAATTTTAAATTTTATTTAAACAAAATAAAAATATATTAGTTCAAAAAGTTTTCCAAAACTTTTTGTAAAAACAAGAGCTTTAAACGTATACCACATAAGGAGAGACTGATCGATGGTGAAAGTGATTACGTCCATGAATAAATTTATTTTTGAAAAGCGTGTTTCGTTTAATTTTTAATATACAAAATCAAGCGAACTCCTATAGTCACCTAACATATAGGCCTGGGGCATTTCACACCTACTACACGTGTCAAGGCTTTTTGCAAATACTCAGTCTCGACTCCCGTGCATTTATCGGGGAACTAGCAAGCAGTGACCCGGCAACAATCAATCGACGTTTAACAGAATAAGCGGTGTTCGGTAAGTCTGAACCTTAAAAACTAACATGTAAGCAACGATAAAAATTGTTGGTCGGAGCTTATATGTTAATAGAATTTTAGATATTTTATCATTTTATTTTGTGCTATTTTATCATTGATTCGTTGCCTTTAATGTCCTTAACAGTACTAAAGAAAAACCTGAATCACACATTTAATCAGTTTTTAAAATGTAAAATTAATAAAATTTTATATTAACTATTAAGATAAAATAAAACAAATTTTATGAATTTCACTTTTTAATTATCACTGTAACGAGTCGTTTCGCACCAACCTGGGCTTCGTCAGACATATAACTAACTTATTTACAAAATATTTTTTTATATTAAACACAAGTAAACGGTAACAAGCAAAAACACATGTTTTATTTTTAAAAAAATAGTCAGAGGGATGGGTGCTTTTTATTACGGGATGTCTATACAAAACTTTCGCTACGGTTTATAAAAAAATGTACTGTTCTTAAGTAATAAAACTAGAGGTTTACATTATATTACAGGGATAAAGAATTCTATGGAAAAATACTATACAATATGTAACTGTCTGTAAATCAAATAAATAGATTAAGTAAGGGTGAATTATTTGTTTCTAATTGATCATTTAAGATCTTGTCAGTTTTCTTTATTTTATTGATTTCCAGTGACTCTAATAAATTAAGTTTTTTGCCCTTATTCATGGGTAATTAATCATGGGTAATCCCCTAAGTCCGTTATTAGCTGAGACTTTTATGGATCATCTTGAAAATTCTATTTCAAAAAATCCTCTTTTTCAAAATGTATTATTTTGGTATAGATACGTAAATGACATATTACTAGGTTTCATAGGAACAAATAGACAATTAAATTTATTATTTGATTATATTAATACATTGCATCAAAATATTAAGTTTACAATGGAACAGGAAACAAACAATAGTATTAACTTTCTCGATTTAACGATTACTAGAATTAACAATAAATGTAACTTTGCTATTTACCACAAACCGTCAACTACAGATATTACTATACATAACACTTCTTGCCATCCGATACAACACAAATTAGCGGCTTATCACAGTCTTATACATAGATTAATAAATACTCCGTTGAGCCAAACAAATTTCGAGAAAGAGTTAAATTTAATTAGACAAATAGCTATCAACAATGTATATAAAAGTAATATAATAGATAACATTTTAAATAAAAAACTCCGTACAAAAGCCATATCACAAGTTTACCCAATATTAAATAATAACACCCAAAAATTTAAAATGATCACCTTTATAGGCTCTTCAAGCACAAAAATTTGTAAATATTTAAGAAAGTTTGACATTAATACAGCGTTTAAAACTAATAACAATTTATCCAAATTTATAAAAAACAATAAGGATTTAACAAACAACAATAAAAAGTCAGGGGTCTATGAGTTAACCTGTGGTAGTTGCCCTATGACTTATATCGGACAGACAGGCAGATCGTTTGAAGTACGCGTCAAAGAACATTTTTATTCATTTAGAAATAATAAAAGTGACTCTTCATATGCGTCTCATATCAATTCAACGAACCACAATTTTAACAAAGAATTTAAAATATTACATATAGAAAATAAGGGCAAAAAACTTAATTTATTAGAGTCACTTGAAATCAATAAAATAAAGAAAACTGACAAGATCTTAAATGATCAATTAGAAACAAATAATTCACCCTTACTTAATCTATTTATTTGATTTACAGACAGTTACATATTGTATAGTATTTTTGTATTTTTCCATAGAATTCTTTATCCCTGTAATATAATGTAAACCTCTAGTTTTATTACTTAAGAACAGTACATTTTTTTATAAACCGTAGCGAAAGTTTTGTATAGACATCCCGTAATAAAAAGCACCCATCCCTCTGACTATTTTTTTTTTTTTTAAATAAAACATGTGTTTTTGCTTGTTACCGTTTACTTGTGTTTAATATAAAAAATATTTTGTAAATAAGTTAGTTATATGTCTGACGAAGCCCAGGTTGGTGCGAAACGACTCGTTACAGTGATAATTAAAAAGTGAAATTCATAAAATTTGTTTTATTTTATCTTAATAGTTATAATGGAATTTCATCAAGTAAAGGCCGAAACAATCATAAATTTCATATTTATTTACAGCTCATCAAATCCAAATACAAGAGGATATTTAAGTAAGGATAATATACATAATTAAACACTTGTAGTACACGTTTACTTATATACAGTAAAACTTATAATAATTCAATAAGTTACCACGTAGGGGAATAATACACCTGGTTACGCGCACAATAAAGCAAGCGTGTCTTTTGAAGAATATTCGTGCTAGCTTCAGAAAGAATTAAGCTGTTAACGAAGCAATACTTGACAAAAGGAAATTAATTTTAGATAAAAAGGGCTGGTTCTATTATTTCTCACAAAATTGACAGTATATAAGCCGCTGTTTCTTTACGCTGCTCATCTAAAGCTGTAAATCCATGCTTTTCAAAAGATCAAAGTACTCAATGTTTCTTTGAGGATAACCTCAATCTAGTATAAAACTCAAGTACATACTTCTGAAGCATTCGTTGACCTTCTTCAATTTGATTCTCATGGACATTGTAAATTGGATAGCATACGATAGAGTTGTATTCCAACTTATTAAAGATTTAAAAAAAGAACTGCAATTTAACAGCGGTTAAATTATCAAATAATTGAATTGATACGACTTGTACTTGATTAAAATCCATAATTTAAAATAGAACTAAAGCTAATGGTTAAAATCTTCACTTTTTAATACGTAATTGTAAAACGACAACTGTTTCGCCAACGCAGAGGCTTCATCAGGTACTTACAGCTAAGGAACATGTTACAAACCAGAGACAAGAACGGTAAAGATAGCCCACTCTTTCACATAAAAATGGTACAGTTAAATGCGCCATCTATTGTTATTGCACAGCAATTGATTAGAATTTTTTTATAAACTACTTCATATTGAAGGTTCTTTTTACCGTCCATGGTTTTTTCATCGGACATTACATCCCACTGGTTTTTTGTTTACTAAAAGATAAGCACGAACGTACTCACAAACGCTGTTTTGAACTTCTTGTACATCATACGATAAAGCACGAGTTAGAATTAAAACCAAATAGTGTAGTTGCAGATTTCAAGAAAGCGATACATATTGTAGTACGACATATTATGGCCTGAAACCAGAATTGTTAGATGTAGGTTTCATTTAGCGTAAGCCTGGTGGCGGAAAATTCAACAGCTAGACTTAACTGCAGATTGCAGAGACAGAAGCTCAGAAATTGGAAAGTGGTTGGATTATTGTTTCGGTCTATTGTTTCTAGAACCAGAAAATGTGAAAAATTCGAAATATGTGCATTTCAACCTCAAAATGAGAAACTTCAAAAACTTGCAGACTATTTAATCGATAACTACATATCAGAAGACGCGGAATTTCCTCCCAAGATATGGGCCGAAAACAGTGCAGCTGTAAATCGTACGACCAATACCTGCGAGTCGTTTCACTTCCATTTCAATAATTCTTTTTATGACGGTCATCCGTCACTATTTGTATTTGTTGATACGTTATTAAAAATTCAGATGCAGGTTTATATTAAATAAACAGTGTCCATGTTCCCTACAAGTATCAGAATGCTGTTTCGGACAAACGTGAAATGTATTTAAAGCAGTACATTTTGGATTACACATTTTGGCAGTATTAGCACTCTAGAATTTGTTAAACTATCTTCTCATTATTATTCTCACAAAATTTAATAAGGCGATAATGGATCTATGTCAATGTAAATACCTACTTGTGTATAAATAAAGATTTTTATTTGAATAATTTACTTTTATTAAAATTAAATAAAACACTTATTTGTGTGTAGTTTCATACACCATTTTCTAAGCAAAATTTTGGGATGTGCGGAGATTCGTATACGTTTAATCCTTTTATCTGATTCCGTGCGGAACTTCAAATCGCTCGTGCCCTTACTGTATACTATATGTTCTTAGTCTGTTATACAGGCTGGGGCATAGGAATCAAGTGTTTTTGAAATAATAATAAAATTATTAGTTTTGACTCTAAAAAAAATTTATTGGTTGTACAACATAGCTAATAATAAAGCATTTTGAAATATTCAAGTACGGAAAATTACATCTGGCATATGATGTCCGTTTTCATTGATACACTGTTGCAGCCGTTGACGAAAATTGGCCTCCACTCTTTCCAGCATGTCTCTGTCGATTAGGGAGATTTCATAACGAATCGATTCCTTTAATGCGTCTAACGTACGGGGTTTGGCCTCGTAAACACGTGACTTGAGGTATCCCTATAGATAAAAATCACAAATCGATAAGTCGGGGGACCGAGGAGGCCACAAAACGTCACCAAATCTCGAAATTAGACGATTTGGAAACAGGCGGCGGAGAACAGCCATAAATGCTCTGGCGGTGTGTGCCGTGGCCCCATCTTGCTGTAACCACAAATCTTGAATATCCACACCTCTTCTTAACAATTCAGGTATGAAAAAGTTATTCACCATATGAATGTAACGCGCAGATGTTACTGTAGCGGTGACCCCTTTTTCTTCGAAAAAATATGGGTCAATGATGCCAAATTTTCCCACCGCACACCAAACTGTTACCTTAGGACTATGCAATGGCATCTCATGTAACTGTCGTGGATTCTCGTCAGCCCAGTACCGGCAATTTTGTTTATTGACGGCCCCCGTAAGATGGAAATGAGCTTCATCACTCATGAGTAACAACATGTTTTCATTCTCCTGAACAATTTCAAGCATTTGTTGTGCGAAACTCAAGCTTTGGGCGTAATCTCTTACATTTAATTGTTGGGCAACTAGTATTTTGTATGGGTGAAAATGTAAGTCACCATGCAAAATCCGCCGTACAGTGCGATTGCTGATTTGAAGTGCAGCTGAATGTCGACGTGCAGAGCGGCGTGGCCTTCGCAGTAATGCTTGTCTCGCCCTTTCAATATTCTCAGGAGTACGCACAGTACGTTGACGACCGGGCGGCTTTCTTTTCATTATTGAACCTACTGTTCGAAGGTTATTGACCCAGCGTAAGATGGTGTCTCGGGCAGGAACAGAGTCATTACGATGGATATTAAATCTTCTGCGAAATTCACGCTGTACTGCAGTCACCGACTCGCCACTTCGAACAAAACAATCATACGCGAACACGCGTTGCTCTAGCGTCCACCTCTCCATGATGGCAAGTGGCAACTGAGAAAGTGAAATGCTTTGAGTCGAGGAATGGATTGTAATAAACCGCGCGCCCCTCCCTTTTGTAATGGCCGAGTACTACCCAAACCAAAAACACTTGGTTCCTATGCCCCACCCTGTATATACACATTAAAATTATTATACATTTATGTGGGTTGGTATGTACTGTCTCAAGTTTGTGCCTGATTCATTTTTGACTAAAACTTGATCTCCGTAACATGTGGTAGTTATTCAGAATTAGTTGCCTTGTTTCGTAGTTTTCAATTATATGTCATCAATTCTTGATGCTCTCCCAATTACATTTATTTTGAAATAATTCAACTCTCTCTTTCTGCACGGCATAATTATTTTTTAGTATTTAGTATAGTCTCTTAACCCATTTAGGACAATTATTAGACAAACCAAGGAAAATTCTTTAAGGAATATACTTTTATTTAGATATTTATAAACATCCTTTAAAGTAAAAAAGACAAACAATTAATTCTTATATTTTTTTTACGTTGCGTTATCGCAACAATGGGACTATATGCACAAAAAACTATTACAATTTTTAATTATGGTAGTCTTTGAAGCGGTGTGAATGGAATGGAACGCTACATTTATTAAACATAAATACGGTTGTACTTTTGCATATCTACTCTACAACGTCTCCTCCAATTAGATGACTCACATTATCTAAAGATTAACGCCTCCCATATATTTGTTATATTTGGCAATCATATTTGGTTGTGGTACAGAGATGTCTTTTTTTTCTCTACGATTTTACTGCTTCACAAACACATTAGGCAGTGCAGACTCACAATTGGTTGCTACTGTAACCACAGAATTGTCATTCCAACGGACCACGCTTGTTTCATTTACGTGATCGTAACGAGAATCCATTGTACCACGAGGTTTTTTTCCTATAGACTTACAAGTCTCTAAAGGGCATTTCAGCATTCTGTTCTCACGTACAGTTCCAGTAGCAAAGTATCCTTGACGTTTCAGAATGAACTAATAGCTTGTAGCTCGTAAAGAAATTATTAAATTATACCTTATGAGTCGACTTATTTTCTAATACGTTCAAAAGATTGATGACCACTGTTTCACCATAACCAAATTCTCTTTCGGCATTTTCACCAGTTTTTTCAGCATAAGGTGTAAATTGATATAAACACCCATCGCTAGATGCCAGACACCACATTTTGAACCCGAAACGTACCGGCTTCCCTTTCAAAAACATTTTCTGAACGGCGGCCGAAGTAAGGTACCATTTGCTCTTCAATTGATAAGTGATGTCTAAAAACACCATACTTCAAGAAATTGCTGTTCAAGAGATCAACCAGCGGTCTTACTTTCGCAAATTTGTCTGCCTTGTCTAATTGATTATTATCTGCGAAATGAATGTTCTGCTTTATGTCGAGAAATCTGTTTCGAGACATCGCATTTTTCACAAATTGAACACCTCTATCTTCATAAGATGACCAGTAAAGTTTTACCTGTTGAAGAGTGTGATACCAACTCAAAATCAATATTCCCAAAAAAATTTCGAGATCATTTTGATCTAAGGCGAATTGAGTACGGTTATTCTCTCTCGCATATTTAATGGAGTTTGAAATAATAAACTGGTAAACAGTTTTATCAAAGATTTGCATAAAGAAATCAAGCACAGACTTTCCATGTAGCGAATCAACAATATTCTGTAATCTCGTAATCAACGGGCGTTTTACACCAAATAATGTCTTCAATTCTTGCAGTTTTGCTTGGTGTAGATAAAGCTGCCTCATAATGTATACAATCCTCTATCTCAATTTCGTTATTCGGACACACTATCTCAAAAGTTCCCGCTATATCTACATGCAAATTTTCTACTCCACCTATAACATTATCATCAATGTGCTCCTCGTCCGTTATATCATCGACGTCGTGTGGTATATAACAAACATGAATTTCCTCATTCAGATCAAGATCTTCAACAATTGCCTCAAGTTCTTTCAAAGTCAACGGTCTGGTAGGATCATCGCGATATTTCACGTGACTCTAAAATAATTTTATTATCAACATCAACGACCAACACATACTTCAGAAATTGTTGTACTTACCATTGTATAATATTTCTGTAATCCTCAAGATAGCACTATTATGAACTCTAATTTCTTCAACTTCTCTATCGCACAGCGTAAATGAACTGAATAAACTCGCATCACACAACGGATACCCAATAAACTTCCCCCAGACTTAAAAAAGCATGTTCAGAAAGGAATATTGCTCATGACTACAATTACACCATTTGTCCCAATGTTGCGTTTTCGAAACTCGATGTTTCAAATCCGTTTGAGAAATATTTCCGGAAAAAAGGGGATTGATTTTTTTCCAAAATAATGTTACGTGAAGTATCTTTTATATGAAACCTCTTAATGATAAATGAAAAAGTAAGCTGCATGTTATTTAATTATCTTAGATACACAAGTTTTTTTCTTGAAAATTCAGTAGTTTTATTTTATTTTTATTCAAAATTGAAAATGCGATTACCCGTTCCCAAAATGTTTACTAGGTTGTTTAAATATTTATTAACGCAATGCTACTGACAGTGCATTCAAAATTATTACTTTTTAGTACGAAAAAAAAATTCTTTTTTGGTGTTGCGTTAAAACAACTATGAGAATAAATTGGTTAATAAACTACTAATTTACTCAATGTTGTGCTAACCTAGTTACATACTTAAACTAGAATACGGAGATGGAGTAATTAATGAGGACGTGTTGTGTTAAATAAGTGTTACATTGAATATGTAGAAATAGGTGTCCTACAATAGTATACATAATCAGTTCTGTTTGAACCAAGGCATTACTCAAGCCAAAGGAAGAGTGTTTATTAAGTAGTTTATTATGTTATTAATAGAGAACGGACACGCTTACCACATGACGCAAAGCCCAGTGCAGTACTGGCGAAAGGCTGTATTTCTAAAATATTTAATTTTATTTATATAATTGGAAAACGAACGGGTGGTGATCTATAAAATTACGAAATACATATTTATTTGTTGAAAAGTTGTATTAATAAAGTTTTTAATTTTATTTATATAATTGGAAAACATACGGGTGTTGATTTATCTATCTAAAATTACGAAATACATATTTATTAATAAATTTTATTTATATAAGTGGAAAACAAACGGGTGGTGATCTATAAAATTACGAAAAACATATGTATTTGTTGAAAAGTTGTATTTTCAAAGTTTTCAATTTTATTTCTATAATTGGAACATTTTTATTTGTTCATTTTGTCGTTCAAGTTGAGTAAAGGAGTATTAATATTGACTAGCTATAGTTTCTCAAGGTTTTCTTCTGTCAATTTTGTTCTCTTTGGATTAAGTACATCCTTATAAATAGAAAACATCCTTTCTGCATCGCAACTGGTTATAGGTGCATACTGGAAATATTCTTTTATTTCTTCATATTTAGCCGTTAGATTTTGTGGAATTGTCTCCATACATAATTGCTGCAATGTAATTAAATCTGGATTTCTATTAAGAATTGAAGTCACTTGGAATACTTTTCAAATTATTAACAGCCATATCTAATGTGGTTAATCCGTCATTTAATTTGAGATTTCGATTTTCAAAATAAGTGATTAGTTTTGGCAATTTTCCAAAGTGTTCGTGAAGAAAGTACAACCGATTTTTTAAATTTGAGATTTGTGTGAGCTCCTTGCACTCACCAATACTTCTAGCATCCTCCTTTAGCAGTATTACGAAATGTTTTAGACTATCGAAATTCTCAGCATAATAACTAGTAGCTTCCAGCCATGTTCCCCATCTAGTTATTACTGGAGTGGGAGGCAGGGACAGAGATGACAATTTTTCCCTGAAAAGAGCTACTTTCAATGGTGCTTTTCTGAAAAGTTTTTTAAAAGCTGATACAAGTCTATCAACTTCCGGAAAAGTGTCTCTGATATATTCACAGATTCTGTGGAGAGCATGTGCTACACAAGTAATATGCAGCATATTAGGATATGTTTTCTTCAATAGTCTGCCTGTTTTTAACATATACGCAGCACTATCACTGACAAATTAAAGTATTTTTTCTTTGTACGTGGCGTCCGAATGAAGCATTTTTTGTATATTCTCCTTAATGGTTTCAGCAACTGTTTCCGCATCAACTCTATTTATAACACTTGTTGCTATTACATATGAGTTATAGGGAATAGTTGGATGTAGTACACCAGCTACAACATTTACCACACAGCGTCCTAACATATCCACCGTTTCGTCGGCGCTTATCCATATGTATTGATTTAAAAGATGGCTTCTAAGGCGTTCTACTGTTCTCGTATAGCATCCAGAAATCTAATATTTGCGTAAAGTTGATTCATCAGGAACATTTCGACCTGTATATTTTTGAAAAAATATTTTTAAAGTGGGATCGCTAAGTTTATTTAATGGAATATTAGCCGCCATTAAAGTTTTACAGAGTTCAGATGTGTTTGCGATCCTAAGTGACGAATTTTTGACGATATTTGACGAATTTTGTAATAAATTTCGAAATCACTGACAATGGACATACAATCAGTATGACCGTCAATCCAACTCGCCATTGTTTTACAATGCCGTTCTCGACATTCTTCCATATCATGTCTGAAAAAGTAACTTAAACAATGCTCTAGATCTAAACAAATGAAAACTAAAAATGTGTGCGTAAGTTATTGAAACTGAACGAAATTCAATGCACACTCTTACGTCGAAATAATTGGTAGAAATAGATTCAATCAAACGATATTAAACAGGATCTATCACAAAAATTACGATGCAATTAACAGTTAAAACTATGAAAATAAGAAACTTACTCACAGCACTTTATTTATCTTACGAAACATAAACTAATAAATAAAATACATTATAAAAACCCCGCTTCTATCTACGCTCATGAAAACACTTTAAAAATCACTATATTCTCCGAATACAATAGCAGGTTGTCCATTGTTATCGCTGCGAGACCATGTGGCCGAGTAAGTCAAACAAATACTTCATTGAATTACGCCGGGATGTACCGTGCGACGTTATACACAATTCCAATTGCCGATTGCGTTTTATGGAAATTGCATCCGTTCTCTAGATATTAAACATAATAGGTATTGTCAACATCAAGTTCATTACTGTATCTATCTACATGCAATTTGCTGAGGCATAGAATACAAGATTGTACGCGTATGCATAAATTTATGTTGGAATGGTGTCTAGAAAATTTTTTGTAAAACTAAATAAATAGATAAACGAATACTAATTCTAATCTAAGTACTAGTACTGAAACTGCTTTCGCTACAATTTCATTAGCTACTATTAAAATTGCTAAACCTTCTAAAAATAATTAAAGAAAATTTTAACCCAATTATAGATCCGTTAATATCAAATAAAATACGTAACCTGTCATGGTAATATTTTATGTGTTTTTCAATTTGCCAACATAAATATGTAGAAAATAATATATGGGTCACCGTCTACCCTTTATCTTCCTATTATATCTACCACATAAAACTTATGAAATGAATTATGAGCTAAAATTTAAGTAATTTTTCTTAGTCGCGAGCACTGCAATACGTACTCCACTACTTAGTATTGGATATGCATATTCATTAGAATGCAAAGTATTAATTTCTGTTACTTGAAAACGAGTAACGGAGTACTTCTAACGACTTCCAGCTTTTTCCTCTTTCCTCTTCAGTTCGTTATATTTAGAAACCGTTTGCAAATAACACGTATGATTATGAGCTGCATCACTAATACTTAGGTACTTCAATTTGGCACAGAACATAATTTTTTTTTCTCAAGTCAAAAGTAAATCACTTATAAAATTGAGAATAAAACACTAGGCTATATTTCATTAATTTTTTTTAGAATAACGCTAACATATTTCAGTGTAATTTTACTCTAATAAGTCGGGCTTCAATTATATTAACTATAAATCGTTACACACGCTCTCTCGTTTGACTCTTTGAATAAGTATAGCTATCAGGGCACGCTTTCAGGACCTTTGTAACTAGGCCTAGCATCCAATGTAAAAGGTAAACAAATAGACGACAAGATGTCAGATTAAAGACAGTTACTGTCCATACTTTCAAAATATATTTATAAATCATGAACTCAATAAAGCATTATGAATCATTTACTTATCTACTAATCTAAATCAAATGACAATCATATAAAATTATGAGTATTGTCAAAAGTATGTCCAAATAATCTTAAAGTTCTTTTTCAGATCTTATAAATATTTCAATCAGCATCTTATCTTCTATCAGCACATAGCTTAGGGGCTGTAAAGCCCTCCAAATATTAAGCTATGACACAAGGTGTTTGTTTACATAATTTGTGTTAAACTGTGCTGCAATTTGTCGCGATGATAATGTCGGTTCTGATTCTATCAAAGCACATATTGCAGTGAATTGTGATGTTGATTGCTTATTTAACTTTAGTTCACAATACACAGTAGCTTGCCCTGCTATACTCTAGTCGGATACGCCTTCCTGGAGCTCTTCAATCTTCAGAGTTTACCCTCATAGGGTACGTAGCACAAGAATAAAAACAAAAGGTATAGGAAAACAAACAAAGATTCACCCCTCAAAATTTTTATCCCATAAAAAAAATAAAAAAGAAAAAATTAAACTTTATAAAGTATAAAGTTGTACTGAAACATCTATCATGTGAGGAAAACTTGTGTAAAATATGACTGATACACTAGGCTAAAAACCTCACTAATATTGACCGCGAGCAAATAATAAATTAAATATTTAGAAAAACTATCAGATGTTATCAATTACGTTATCCCAAATATCAAACGTAAAACATCGCAATAGCTCTTTGTACACGTAATTAAAATTCTAAATCATGCGCACTTTTAACATGATACAAATACCTTTTCCCACCAATTCTAATCTTCTAGAACATATTATTTGGAAAAAAAATCACTTCCAAAAATCTGATAACTTTTCTTAATATTCATCTGATTACAAATATTTTATAAACTTAAAATTACAGACTTTACTGAGCTCAATTATCTTAATAGTATTACAAAATTATTTCTAAATACATAAATGTAATAACAAAATTATACGTACATTAATTAATGTAAACGTCACTTCACAAAAAATGATTACAAGAGAGACTACAGATAGGTCATTTGAATCAAAATTACAAGTATACAAGACTCATAATACATCGAGAATTAACTTTAAACAAATCAATAAAGCACCACTAAAACACAAACCGAATTTATCTAAAAATATCTGAATAAAAAGAAGTTCTATTCAGCAGAAAAAAAAAATAGACCTATCTGTTCAATGACTGGTAAATCTCTGCATCTCCATCCACCCGGAAACGGAATCATACCCCTACCTAACATAAAGCAAAAGAGCTACAATATGAAAATACTACCACTCCATCCGAACTGCATACATCAAACTAAACTCGCAAGATATACAAGCGTGGACATGAATATACATTATAATAAAATATACATAAAATATAAAATATCCTCAAATATTTCTCTGGAATAAAATACACATAAATATATTGTCTTTTATAGTTTCTTTTAATTTCTTTCTTCGGGGAAAAGTTCATAGCATCATGTCTATTTCTAAATCATTAGCGATATTTCTTGGTTGATCATTTTTAAGTATTTCATAATGTAAAATCGTGTTCAAATTGCTGAATTGTGTAACGAATTTACACTTGGAACTGGTCTATCTACAAGTTGTACGGAAAATAAATCGCGAACGCCCGCTAAGGAATTCCCGCCATAATAATATTTTATTACTTGTAATTTTTCTTCAGGTTAATAACTCATTTTGGAAAAACGTATAGCGTGCGATATAGCATGAACAAATACTTACAAAGAATAAATACACGTCAGCGTATGTGGCATAGGGTAGTCTAGATATCACACCGAACATTCGTAAAGGCGCATGCGTGACTTTGGCGTGACAATTTCAAAGGCATAGAAGATTATTCCCGCCAAATTTAGTGCATATTACGCACATAATATACACCAGGAGTACCATACTCGTTCACCAGAAGTGCCTCTTGTTTTACACAAAGTGTGCCAAGGGGCCGACAAAGTTCTTCAATGAGTTGTCCTCTCTAACTAACCTAAAAAGCTGTTTTAAAAAGTTGTGCCAACTTTTTAAAACGGCAATATAATCAGCAAAAAAGACAAAGTAAGACCAAAAATATATATTTAATCATAAGATAGGGGCACAAAATCTATGTTAGTGTTTTTGAAGATCCAGAGACCTAGCTTCTCTTTCTTTCATAATTTAATCGATATTCGGCGTCAACTCTGTTATGATGCTTTTCAGTATCGACTGGAGATGCTCGTCTGTGAGACTGGAGCGATTGTGCGATTTATTAAATGGCATTAGTGAAAACATTTGCTTGCATATGTACGAGCCCCCAAACATATATAATGCACGTGCGACATGCTTTTTAATGTTGGGAAAGTTATCATAACTTACAAAACACTGTGAGTAAAAAGGTAAGTTAATTTCATTAAATTTGTATTTTAAGGCAAAATCGTACTGGAGATCTTTCAGCTTCATTTGCAAGCTAGTAGGTGCCTTTGTCACATCAAACGAGAAGGGGTTTTGAAAAATCGTATGCATTTAGCCCACGAAAATCCTGCACGTACCACTTGGAGGGAGATTAGGAAAGTGGTCAAGTTTTTCTTCACAAAGTTGAGTTTCCCATATTTTCAATTTTATTTCAAAAGCTTGAACATGGTTGCGCATGTGTGGGACAATTAAACGCTTACCTTGCAATTTCACATTCAACATGTTTAAGTGTTCTGTCATATCAACGAGAAAGGCACAATCATACCACCAGTCTCCATCACAATCAATAGGTTTAGCCTTTTCAACCATAAAACTTTGAATGTGGTCACGCAAGTCACTGTATAAAAGATTTATAGATCTTTGAATTTACTGATATTGTTGTACTAAAAGAGTGTGTCATTCAATATTCATTTAGTCCTACCGATTGAAATATTTATCTCCACACTATATAATTTTTAATCTCATTTTAGGGTTTATTATCAGAACTTGTAAATATTTCAATAATGTTGCACTGGAGTCCTTATACTCAGCTCTTGCTCTTCGTAAATTAGCATGCGCATATGATGTCTGGTTCCCTCATTATATATCGCAGCAACTTCTTATCGAGTGTGTACAAGTACGTTTTTCTGAAATTCTTGATTTTCAAAAATACACCAGTATACCCGGAAAGAAATGTTTCCTACGATGAACCCATGCTACGTTTTGGATTCCAAACACTCGCCAATCGGAGCAATAATAAAAATATTAAAATGCTTATTTATGCTTATTTTGCAATAGAATTGATTGCGCTAGGGTATTATTTGCTGTTCGTTTTAACGTACCTTAAGTTGTACTCGCTATACGAATACGTCCAACCTGAGTACCACGAGGACCAACTTACTAATGAGATCAACGGCATATTTATATGAGTAGTCATTTAATAAGTGTGCTTATATGTTCCCATAACTATTTCATGACTGCCACATATCATATCACATATATATATCATATATACAGAATGTCCACGGATTTGGTGCACGAGGGGAAATTCTTTTTTATTTTTCGTCTTGGAAAAAAAATTGTTCTGTATGAAAGTTTTTGCTTGTCTTAAAACCATTAAAAATCATATTTAAATGCACTGATTACCTTCTGTGTGCATATAAATGTTGAAAACGTATTTGCCTAATTACAAAAGTTCAAATTATTGCTGATAATCGCATTGCCTTGAAATGCTGCTGACATTTAATTATTTTTCAGATTCAGATTTAAGTGACATGCCATTTGCAATCACGTACAATCACAAATATCCTTACATTAAAACAACGAATTTATTCAATTAAGTGTTATGGAATTAATATCGCTATTAATTCTTTGAAAAAAATTGGATGAAACTGACTGTGTAGCTAGAAAGAAGAAAGCAGAAAAAAACAATACAATGAAGATGACATATTAACTGTTCTAGCAATGGTATCTGTACTAGGAGATCAAAAAATATCACTATGTAAGAGAGCGGCGGTGTTGGGTGTACACAAGAGCTTACTGCTAAAACTGTTTAAGGAAGACAAGATTCATTCATGCAAACCCAAATTTATTCATACTTTGGATCCCGAGGACGAGGCGTTTAGATTAGAATTTTTTACTTGGGTTGGAGAAATTTTTCCATCATAAAATTTTGTTTTCGGGTGAAGCTTCTTTTACCACTAATGATTATGTGTCATCCCAAAATTGCAGATATTGGGCAGAAGAGAATCCATATTTTCGAATTAATCGGAAAAATCAGCGTTAGAAGAAAGTAAATGCTTGGTGTGGAATTTTTTTCAAAAACAATTTAAATCAACACAATTATTTGGATATGTTACAAAATTTTGTTTTACTATCGTTGGAGGATATTTCCAGAGGTGATATTGTCTACTTCCAACGTGATGCGCATTCAACTAATTTATTTAAAAACTGTCTTGATAACCACTTTCCTAAAAGGTGGATGTGTCGCTTTTGTTCCATTCATTGGCCAGCTCGCTCGCCCGATTTAGCACCGATGGATTTTATTTTTGGCAAAACGTTAAACAAAGAGTTAACGAGAATAATCATTTTGTTGCGAATTTAGAAGCATTAAAAAATAAAATATGGACAGCAATAAGTGAGATTGATATAAGAACATTTAGGAACATTTACAGAAAATTTAGGCATAGAGTTGGAAAGTGTTTGGAAGTAGCTGGGGGTTACGTTGAATAAATTATTTGTTGTTATTAATTACATTCGAATTTATATACATTAGAAAATATTTCATAAAATCTTATATTTATAATAAAGAATTTCTTTTAATTAACCAGTTTACTATAAAATTATTTTATAACCAGATTTATGTATAATAAAAAATAAAATTGTTTAAAAAAATTTATCAACGTTCTATCTTATACAAGCTTCCACCAAATCCGTGGACCCACTGTATATATAGTATATATTGAAAAGATGCTGGAAACCACGTATATATATATATATATATATATATATATATATATATATATATATAAGTTAAACTTAATAAGTCGGCGATTAAAGGTCTGGTCTATTACTTCAAAGTATATATATTTAAAACAACCCTACGTGTTTCGGCAATGATGCCTTTGTCAAGGATATAAAAAATATATATCTAGACAAAGGCATCATTGCCGAAACATGTAGGGTTGTTTTAAATATATATACTTTGAAGTAATAAACCAGACCTTTAATCGCCGACTTATTAAGTTTACCATATATATATATATATATATATATATATATATATATATATACATATATATATTCATTATTTAATTTAGTTAGGATCAAGTTGTTTTTATATATAGCCACCGCACTCATTTTTTACTTTTTACTTCTAACTACTACTAACGGCAATCAAAAAACTGCAAATCACAGAGGGTAAGGGCATGGAACGCGACATATTTGGAACGCAGGTGTCGTCACATAGTCACATGACTTGAAACATTTAGATCATTGGACAGTCCAACTGGGGGTCCAGTATTCCCAATAGGATCATATTGATTAGCTTAATGGTGAGCTTCAAAACAAAAAACGATATCTACTTTTACTTTGAATCCTTAAAATATGTAGGTTTGCCTGAGAGCAAAAGTTTATCTTAGCAACGCGTATAATATAGGTTCCCGTGGTATCAATACGCCTCGTCAACTTATATTATACATGTGTTGAGTTGATAATAATTAAAAAGTGTAGGCTTATTAAAACGAAAAATGTACTTGATTCTATTTCCATTTGCAAAAAGTGTGCTCCACATCTGAAACGGTTTACTATATTTAACACGTATTGAATTAGATTTTCCTTCAAAATTTGCAGCATTTTACCTATGCATGTACGAGATATAACAATTTACTTCCCGGAATGAATGCGTAGTATCATTCGTGACGTAATTGTTTATAAATTACATTTACATTCGTATTTCAACATGATCGAACTAATGTGAGCGTAAACTTCAAGCTAATAGTGCCGCTAGTTAATTAGTTATTGGCTAAATAATAGGTATCGGCATGTGCACTTTGTCGTAGAAGTGGGCAATCGGAATTTAAAGCACCGTAATAATATTAAATTTTGCATGTATTAACAATTACCAAGTATTAACAATTGCGTTACCAATAATTTTACAAATTTTGCAAGTAATATTTGTTTAAAATGCTATAAAAAATTCGGATGTGTTTAAGTATATACCAGATTCAGTAGTGAGCGAGAAAATATAGGCGATTAATTTAGAAGCGGCCAGCCAAAAACATCATTGTCGATCGTTAACGAATAGAAACACCATGCGAGATACAATACGGTTCGACAGATGTATTAGTGTGAGATTGACAGAAGAATTATATAATAATCGCTATGTTACAGTGCGCTTATTGTGCGGGCTTTCTATAAATTTTGAATATTTTCGAAATTAAAAATGCACCGGATGGTTTATGACAAATCGGAAATAATTATTTCTTGACTTTTGTATAATATAGTAGATTTAGATATGCGGCGATTTAAGGTCTATTTTACCGAAACATGTAAAGGATTATTTTGAATATATACATATTACAGTAAGCCGAATATCTAAATCTACTATATATAAACTAGGGAGCAAAAGTATTTGCCCACCAATTAATAAGATAACGTTGAGAAACGCGCCATCATGAAATATCTTTACATGAAAGGCTTAAGTAATGATGAAGTATTGACAGAGATGAAAAGTGTTTTGGATGACTGTGATCCTGCATGTTCAATGTGCAATGACAGAAAACTGGGTGGCTCGGTTTATCTCCTTGACCAAGTATGTGAAGAAAGATCCCATTCCTGCGTTATTTTTGTAGTATTCTTTTTACTGAAAAAAATGCAGAATCATATGCATAGGTTGCCAGTGGGAGAAATTGAAAAAAAAATTGAATTTAATCGATTACAGCGCTATCTATCATGAATTGAAAAAATATTTCAGAGAAATCCTACGTACTTTTTCCAGTGGAATTCTAATCTGTAATAAAATATACAGGTTCCTATTTAAGATTTCAAAGTTACCCCCGCCCCACCTACAAGGAAGGAATGAGAGGAACTAATTCTAGCACTAATATATTTTCTCTATTGAATTATTTAATTTTAAATCTTGACATTATTTCGAAAGCTGCTTATTTTTCGAGATATTCACCCTGTATAGTAGTTTGGTGTGTTACACAGTCAAAGATTGTATATAAGTTTCGTAGCATAGCTGCTGATTTTAATTATTGAACAAATCCATTAATTACTTTATTAACTAGATCACATATAGCCTGTATCACTAATTTACTTTCTAGATATCCATATTGTATGAACAATTTTGTAGTAACGTACATCACAAGTATATGTCCCAGAACTTTTTGTAAAGCTTTGGCAAAAATTGATATAATATCAATTGGTTAGATCTTTCTTGTCTCCACATTTTAATAAAGGTACAATTTTTGCTATCTTCAATTCATTGGAAAAAAGAAGGCTTTCATAAAGACATATATTTAGTAATCTAGGCAATGGTTAAGATATAAATTGTGCGATTTACTTTAATATTTAAGGTGTATATAGCTGGTTACTATATTAACAAGCTCATACATACATACATGTATGCATGCAAAAGTTCCTAAAAACCTCCTGCAAGTTTTCCATTTTCCATTCGCGCCACACGAACTGAAATTATCGAAACGAAATAATAAAGACCCAAGTTTATTTTGTGTATGTACGTACACATTAGAAACACGTTTCCCGATAATTAAATTTCATGTATTAAAATGTATAATGAAAACATTGGTCGCCAGCTGTACTGGTACGCCTATGTAATAGATTTTTTATGTGTGTGGAAAATGTGTAATTTACGCTGTTAAATTGGATAAAATTTTCACATTGCGGACTACATAGAGCCTTGATTATTTTTCGCGTGCTACCGAGTAACTTGACGGAATTACAGAAATAATTCGTAATTAATATTGGAATATCGAAACAGGAAATCCTTTTACCTTCGTATTCTTTATTTTATTTTCAAATGTATTACTGTACGGTACGATTAAAATTAAATTATATTCGCAAAATATCATGCAAAAATTCTTTTTAGTGGGTAATAGAATCAAGTAACGTGCCTTGAAACACTTACCTCATTAGAGACGGTTATTTTTTATGGTTGATGCCGTATTCTGTCACAAACGTATAATTTTGATTGTTTGGTTGTGTCATATAAATGCTTGTAATAATTAGTAATTTAGTTTTTGAAAAAATATTTATTACAATATAATATTATTTTGAAGACAAAGATGAACGCCACGCTTCATGCTTTCAAAGCTATTTATTCGGATTTCTTGGGCTATGTCAGCGCAAGAATTCACAATAGCATCATGAAGCTCTTCGATTGTGTGGCGTCTGGTTTTGAAAATGGTGTTTCTTAAACATGAAAAATAAAATAGTCTAAAATTGTCAAATCTGGAGATCTTGGAGGAAAATTAATAATTCTTATACCGAAAAATTCTTAAAAATTCTTATACCAAAAAAGTTATTGCTTCTCGAGATTTGTGCGCTAGTACATTATCTTGCTGGAAATATCCTTTGGTAAGTGCATGATCATGAAGTCCATTAATAAATGGCTGTAACAATTCATTTAGATATATTTCAGCAGTTATGGTTTGATTAAAAAATATAGGCCCAACAATTCGTCTTCTTGAAACTGTTAGCCAGATGCCTATTTTTTGTGGATGTAGCGTAATTTCCACAAATTCACGAGGGTTTTCTGCAGACAAAATTCTCATATTTTGTTCGTTTAAATGATGAAACCAAGCCTCGTCCAAAAAGAAGCATTTGTCATTAGTTGTCAGAACGTCATTATTATTTATATTATCCTAAAACAATAGAAATTCTGGTAACAAAATCTATCTGTTTGAGTACTAAAACTGCTTGAACTTTATATGGAACCAACTTTAGCTCCCATTTTAAAATAGTATGACATATTCCTACTGACAAATGAACTTGTGATTGATTTGCGATTGATTTTATGGGTGAGTTGTCGATTCGACGTCGAATATCCTCTGTGCAATTTGCTGTTTGTTTTCTAGGTGCTCCACCTCCAGGTTTACGTATTACACCAAATTTAATAACACAAGCTTGAATATGTTTTTGCAATTGTGCGTAAGGAACTGGCAGATTAGGATATTGTTGCCGGAAACCCTGTAAGCACTGATTAGTGAAATAAACCCAATCTCTCTCTTCTAATTTTTGGCCAGTTCAATAGTAATTTTGAATAATAAATATTTTGTTATAACTCTAACATTACAATAATATAACTTGAAAAATATAAGCGTTTATAATTTGAATTTATGTATGCCAACTGTTAGAATTTAAAGTTTTGTAATAATTGAATTGATTCGGCTTTTACTTGATGAAGATCGATAATTTAAAATAGAAATAAAACTACGGTTATAATCTTCAGCTTTTAGTGTTTAATCGTAATACGACAATTGTTTCGCCAGAACGGTGGCTTCCTCAGGTACTTACAGCTAAAGAGTACGTTACAAACTAAACTAAAAAAATATAAAATAAACAAGGTTGGTATTATTTTACAACGTTTTTAAAGAAATCTATGAATATACACAAATATTGTAGATAGTGAGAAAATGTGGCTCATCTGGTCGGCCCTAACTATTACATTAGAGGGTACTAAACATGTTTATGAATAAAATTTGTTTTAATGAAACTAAATGTACATTTTTATTATCTTCTAAACAGATTTTAAATAAATAAATTTAAAAAAGGCGAGTTAATTTAATCTAATTGGTCATTAAGTAAAATTTATGACTGTTTTAATTTATTTATTTCTAAACTTTCCAGTAAATTTAATTTATTGCCTTTATTTTCTAAGTGCAGAATTTTAAAATCTTTATTGAAAGTGTGATTTTCTTCTAATAGATGATTCGCAAAAGCAGAATATTGTTTTTTGTTTCTAAACGAAGAACAATGGTCGGCAATGGTTTTTCAAACGATCTTCTTGTTTGACCAACATATATCTTACCGCATCCAAATATTAACTTATAGACTGCAGATTTTTTTATTTTTATCTGTTTTATCTTTATTGTTTTTAATATGTTTTGATAAATTATTATTTTTATTAAAAACAATAAAGATAAAATAGATAAAAATAAAAAATCTAGAGTCTATAAGTTAATATATGGATACGGTAAGATATATGTTGGTAAAACAGGAAGATCATTTGGAAAACGCATTGCCGAACATTGTTCTTCGTTTGAAAATAAAAAACAAGATTCCATTTTTGCGAATCATCTATTAGAAGAAAACTACACTTTCAATAAAGATTTTAAAATTCTGCACTTAGAAAAAAAAGGGAATAAATTAAATTTACTGGAAAGTTTAGAAATCAATAAATTAAAATAATCACAAATTTTACTAATTTACAAATTAGATTTAAATAACTCCTTTGTTAAATTTATTCATTTAAAATCTGTTTAGACGATAATAGAAATGTACATTTAGTTTATTAAAACAAATTTTATGCGTAAACATGCTTAGTACCCTCTAATATAATAGTTAGGGCCGACCAAAGGAGCCACATTTTCTCACTACCTTTACATTCATAAATTTCTTTAAAAACGTTGCAAAATAATACCAACCTTTTTCATTTTATATTTTTATAATTTAGTTTGTAACGTACTCTTTAGCTGTAAGTACCTGAGGAAGTCACTGTGCTGGCGAAACAATTGCCGTGTTACGATTAAATATTAAAGGTGAAGATTATAACCGTAGTTCTATTTCTATTTTGAAGTTTTCTAAAGCTTCGCGTGTTGACCAAGCTTTGATTACTTAATTATTTAACAAATAGCCTACTATAATAAGGAAAACTTTGAAGGCTCGTTATGTGTTGTATACCGTGTGTTCCAATTTCGATGCTCACCATTGGTATCTCGGTTATTAGAATATATAGAACAACGGTTAAATGAGGAATGTTTTGCAGAATTCAATACTCGGGGCAAATCCCATTTCAAATTAGACCTAACTTTTTAATTTTTTAAAATATTTTGAAAAATCAAAAATTTGCCGATTTCGTTATTCCTCAATAACTAGATAACGCTTAGTCTGACCTCTTTTAAAGTTTTACATTGTTGAGACACTTTTTTAAAACAAATTATTTTATACAAACAGAAACCCCCGTTTGTCATTTGTTTTTAAGTTATTACCACTATCTTTTGTTTTTCATATGGTGGCCATATTTGATTTTGGGTTTGTTAGGTAGTCCTCAAAATGTGCTTTTCAACGATGTATAACATGCCTGAAAAATTTTTATTTATTTATTTATTTTTTTTTTTATATTTCGTTTGTTTACAGTATTACTTAGAATATCTTTTCACTTTCATTTGACATTGGTGTTTAATTTTTCAGCCTACTAATTTCATATTAAAGATTAATTTACGTTTTTATTAATATTTTCCTTATAAATAAAAATTTTTCAGACATGTTATACATCGTTGAAAAGCACATTTTGAGGACTACCTAACAAACCCAAAATCAAATATGGCCGCCATATGAAAAACAAAATATAGTGGTAATAACTTAAAAACAAATGACAATCGGGGGTTTCTGTTTGTATCAAATAATTTGTTTTAAAAAAGTGTCTCAACAATGTAAAACTTTAAAAGAGGTCAGACTAAGCGTTATCGAGTTATTGAGGAATAACGAAATCGGCAAATTTTTGATTTTTCAAAATATTTTAAAAATTTAAAAAGTTATGTCAAATTTGAAATGAGATTTGCCGCGAGTATTGAATTCTGCAAAACATTCCCCATTTAACCGTTGTTCTATATCTCCTAATAACCGAGGTACCAATGGTGAGCATAGAAATTGGGACACACGGTATAAGAATTTGATTATTTGATTTTAATGTTCGAAATTCTGCATTAATCAGACACATCAAGCCAAGATGGCATCCTAAACTTCTTTCTTTGTAATTTTGCTTCAATACTATGTTAATTAATTGATTATCTTTAATTTGTCCTTAAAAAAAACTCTCCGATCTACAAAAAAGATGGTCATTCGAACATGCCCTATAAATGTTTTGTCTGTCCTAACATGTTTAAAATCTTTTTTTATACGAAACTTTACAACTGCGTCAGCCTTAGATGTCAATTAGATGGAATTGTTTTATGATAGTACATTCCACGCTGACCAGTCTGACTGAAGCTAACTTATGACCTAGACAAGCGTCAATAAGTCTACGGTTTACACTGATTTTACGAAGGTTTTTGACATTATCAATCCACCCCCTTTTGATAGCTAAAATGCCATACCTCGATTTTTTTCAGTTTTTCCTTGATTGCTTTATACTTGGACAAGAGAACTTTTTGTGTATCATCTAATGCCTTTACTTCGAATTTCTTGGCAGCTTCCCTTGCTGTGCCAGAAGATTACATTCTAAAACATCTTTAGTTTAACGTGTTTAACTGTTCGGGTTCGATTAATAAAACACAAAGCAATTAAAAATAACTATATTAATAAAATATAAGTAGGTAAATAATGACTGACAATAAATACAGTATTTATATTCATTTATGTACATTTATGTCTATGATAGTACGTTCACGATGATCGCGGCTTGAATGAGTCATTCGTCCTCTGAATAGTAGTCTCAGCTATCTGAACTGTTCTATGGCTTGCACAATCGCTAACGTCATCGCTTAGGTCACCGGCTGCCATAGCATCGTTTGATGCACATCGCAATATTTATATTAATGGCCTACTATCTATGATACATCGCGATATTTTAGCTTACGTGGATGACCTAAAAATATTTTCTTAAATTACGTCTGCCTCGGATTGCGTAGGACATAAAAACGATACTGATTTATATTTTTTATTAAATATGGTTTGTTTGAATATAGATAAGTGTACCATTATAACACATTCTAGGTACAGCAATTCTATTACTTGCCCTTATGGGATTGAGGTAATTAATATTACTGTTTGATGGTAAAGCTCGGTTTTCTAATTATATCTATAGCACATGCAATTCAGCTTCTCGTACACTCACACTTGCAATTAAATCTTGCAGGAATTCTTTCGAATCTATCACCACTCAAAGATCTATTTCTTTCTGGTTCGCTCGATACTTGAATACGCTTTTATTATCTGGAATTTAAACTTTAGTTCTAGAGATATTTTAGAATGCATGGCACTTATCTGATGAAGTATTGACTATAATTATTTGCTTTTAAGTCATGATGTCGTTCATTACCTTCTCGAAGAGATATAGTCAGTAGTAAATAGTCCAACTGTATAACAAAGAAAAAAGGTTAAAAAGTATGTCTCTGGAGACTGTGGTTAAGGAAAAACTTTAAAAAAGCATAAAAATCTTTACCACTGTTAATATTCGTATCCTAAATATATATTTCGACAACTAAGTTGTCATGCTCAGTAGGTGAAATTATTAATCACCGTGTTGAACATGGGCACAGTAAAACTAATAGAAAGAATCGTGAAATACTTTACAAGGCGTCCATGTATACACTAAGCTTTAAGGAACTAAAAATAAATGCACGAAAAAGAAATGATTCTCCATCGTTGCTTTCCTTAGTCTCTTTTACTGTACCCCCTCATTATGCATTATGCAACAACATCTAACGTGGTTGGAAGCTGTTATTTTTCATGCAAATCATTATGAAGGAATAAAGACAATTATAATGGATCTTGATAGAAATCCACGTTCTGTGATAGACGCCCAAAAGGTGTATTCGAGTAAAGAAATACCTCAACAGTTGGCGTTTATTAAAGCCAATTACAGTTTTATTTCCACTTATATATTGCAGTTGCAATAATAATTTATGTCGCAAATCGAGAGCGTTGAAATAATAAATAAATTTGAAAAGTCTTTTTTTTTAATTTTCTAAGTGTAATAGGAAAAAAATGAGGGTTTTAAAAAGTTAAAGGACATTGCTAAAATCGTGTGTTGTGATACAGTAGAAAATATTGAGTTGACAATAGATGATATTTCTAATTTCAAATATGCTCCTATAAGAAAAGCGTCGACGTAGAATGAACCTTTTCAATATATAAATACATGTTTTCAGTCAAGCGTCAGAATTTTTCGGTTGAAAACTATGAGAAATATGTAATTATAAATTGTTTTCATAGTTAATTATGTTGTAAAATGTTCTACAAAACTTGTAGTAAACATAATAGTATATTTTTTTCTACAGTATTCTATTTTCCAACATTCCTGGAATTTTTTAACTACATATTTTTCATAAGGAAGTGCTTATTTAGGCTAATACATCTGCATATTTATGCGCATATTTTCATTTTTTTTTTGCATATAACCCGGCCTTTACTTATTAATAATGTTTTATATTTGTGTGTACATATATTTATAGGTTTCTATCTTTTTAAATGTTTCGGGCACGTACATTTTTGTCTTTCTTTTCTTGAACTATTTCTTTTTGAAATAAACTTATTATTCTTATTATAAAAACAAAAATAGTATCTTATGTTCTGACAATGGACCAGTCCAAGGTTAGTTAAGGTTAATTATACCATTAGTTGAAATTCTCAGGATACATACAATTGAAATAAAAAAAAGGGAATTGAAATTTTTCCTATTTTAAATTCGGTTTTATTTGTTAATTGTCTAAAATTTGTAAACCGATGTAATTAAATTTATACCAACTTGTGCAATGCCTCATTGAAGCGAAGTTGATAAAGTCAGAATCATCATTCGCCTGGAAAATGGTAGGACAATTATGAATTTAGCGGCAGATTTTGGATTGGAAAAAAGTAGTATAAGGAGAATTAAAAAAAAAATAGGAAAAAGAGCGGATTGTAAAACGAAAGATGGGATTGGGTTGGCCTGAAACTACAAATGAACAAGAAGATGAGGAATTAGTTAACTATTTGAGAGGAAGGCTGTAGAAGCAATCAATCTAACCAATATTTGAGCATCACAAAACTCTGTACGTTGACGAATTCGTTCTTCTGAATTGGACAACTGTTATGCAGCCAAGAAACCATTTCTTTCCAATTTTCTAAAGAACAGAAGATAGGATTTGCTTTAGTATTCCTTGAAAGAGGAAATCTTTGGAATATAGTAGTATTTTCAGATGAAAATACTTCAAATCAAATAAAGCTGGTAGAGTAAAAGTCAATAGACCCAGAAACACAAGTTTTGGAAAGAATTATACTCAACAGTGTAACTCTAACCGTTTTTCAGTTATTAGGTAGGGTGGGTTTAGTGCGCTAGGTTCAGGGGTACCATCTATTATAGAAGAAAGGCTTAATGCAAACATTCATGTTAATATTCTTCAAGATGTTATCTTACTATCGGTTGTTCCAGTCTTTCCGGACAATAATTTTATATTCCAACAAGACAATTATCCTGTAATGTTGCCTGGTCCTATGGTCTACATTGTTATGTAGGTTCGTGGAAGCGTGTATGAATTAAATAATATGCGTACGAAGTTGGTTTAACATTTGTATAATTAGTTAATACTTATAACAAGATAACAATACTATTTACATAATCAATATAATACAGTAGCCGAAAGAGAGTTCTATAACGTACTCGCAAGTCGTACTGACTGTCTAACTAAGACTGATCTCTCTTCTTTAATCGAATGTCTTATATACATTCGAAGATCCTTCTTTCGGCATCGACTACTTAAAACATCAACAAGATTTGCAAGTGTGCAACTATGATTCATAACCTTGTGTATGCAATTAGATGGACCGAGGCCATGTTATTTTAATACAATATAATGAGACCGGAGCCGCACCTTGAGAAAGTAGTACATACACATGTTACTTCAACCAAGTTATCACAATCCAATACACACTTCAGGACTTGCACAAAACTAGTTAAGAACAAATAATAATATTAATTATAAATTAATAATACACAGTTCGGCAACTAAGCTGCCATCTTCAGTAAAACAATCTGAAAAAAGAAAAATAGTGTTATGGCCTTTTTTATAAAGTCATGGCCGACTATTGTTTATTAGAAAAAAAAAAAGTTTATGTCATAGCTCAAAAATTATAGCTTAAATGAAAAATTCGGTTATACAGTATATAGTATTAAGCAAATAGTTACTTATAACTTTCTCCTTCACACATTTTTCCTAAAGTCAACAATAAAAGAGATATAGGCGCCGGACAAAATAACAAAACAATTATTTTTGCGATATATCTAGTTAGCCACGCATTTTTACCAAGAAACAAAGAGGTCATTAAATTGAGCTCGTAAAATCGCAATTCTTTCCCCTTTTAATTGTCTCTCTATCTCCGCTAGTTTCCGAGATCCCCATGCTAAACATCGGAAAAAACTCACCCTGTATATCGGTTTATAGTATCATAGTCATTAGTCAGAAGCCAGACAAGAAGTCTGGAACAGTTCTTACACACAAAACTGTTGTAGAAATTCTCACTACTTTTCTATAGAATGTTTCCCCTAAGTCTGTAAATCGCCTCGAGGTGACCGAACGTTTTCTTGTACATAGTCGTGGTGTGGTATTTGCTGTGAATCTCTGGATATTAATTTTCCCGCTGCGCTATTAACTACACAACAAATTTCGCAAACATGCACAACACGCTTACAAATTCCTTCCTGTGCCTCCTGCTTCCGTTCACTTCCTTTTTTTCATTCTCGAGACCACGATCGTTTAGTAAAATCAAAAGGATGATTACCTCAGAAAACTGCCGAGTTCCTGTGGGGACGTGGAGATAGAAAAAGATAAAAGAATACTGCACAGCAGAGTAAACGATAGACTACTTCCGCCATATACATCCGATGCCACTTTTGTGTCTTCGACTTTCAACGCTGTCTCATATTTCACTACAATTACTTATTTTGGAACGGAAGGTCGTCCGAACATGCAATAGAGTCTCTGCTTTGTTTCAAAAGGGATAGTAGATGGGAACAATGTAAAGATGTAACCACACGTTCTATGAATTGAATTTCGATTCACATACATACATATGCACACAAAATGGCCGAAAAGCACGACAAATAAACAAAAGCTTTTGTTTGTTGCTAATTACCTAGTTATTGTTTGGCGAATGTAAGCGTAATATTAAATTTATTTGTTATTTTAAATATAATTCAAATACCTACACAATGTCCGTGCAGAAGGGTAAATCAATTTTCGGTGTTTCCGATTAACATCAAAGGCTATTCATGAAACAACAAAGTAAATATAGAGTGCAATTTGTACGAATTTAATTTAAAAACTGCTTCGCGTATTTGCGAGGCAACATTTTTATAATTTTAGTTACAAATGCGTTAATGGAATTACAAAGAACAAAATTAAAAAGTAACTGTAACAACCACTATAAATACATGAAGGCATTGTATTTATTTTTTTACATATTATTTGGGAGGAGCGACAATACAAATAACGAATGCAAATTGTTAACAAACTGTATAAATACTGAACACGATACTAATGATCAGAATTTTGGATATTTATTTATTGGAAATTGTAGTATGAGCACGTTACAGCTATCATGGGTAGTTGCCGAACATACCCTATGGGGGTGTTGACAGTTGATAATAATTCGCGGAACACCTGGATGGTACGTTATTATGGAAGAACCAAAGAGCATGAGATAAATATAGAAAAAATTCCATCGCTATTAATTTCAAAGCAATAAATATTCAAAGTTAACACTTTAGATGTCGTTTATCTTAAGCCTGGAGTGAACGCGTAGGGTCCCAGACCCACACAGAAAATAATTTTATAGTTATTTGTGATTGGTTGAGCATACATGCGCGAGCGCATGGGTACCTTGAAACTATATCATGTCACAGCTGTGGCAGAAGTTATATTGCAATGGGGTGAGAAACAACTACTTTATAATAGATTTCGGTCTCTCACACCCAACACGTTCCTTTATGTAAGTTTTTTTTTTCATTCAATAGGTTATAGATTATCTAATTATTGACCTGTTATTTGATAGAATTATGTACAGCTATGAAAAGGACGTCGAAAGGCTGACTCGTCTGTATGAGGAGGTCCGAACAGACGATGAAGCTTTTTCGGATTCAGATGATTCCTTGGCAGATCCTGAACTTGAAGGAAAGAATCAGCATGATTTCGAAAGCGAATTCGAGGTTGAAACTGGAAAAAAGCCAGTACCCCCTCAAACTGACACCGCTATGGATCGTTTGTACTACCAAGCGAACGATGTCACAAAATGGAAAAAAAAATTGTACCACAAAATATATTCGAACTAGGCAGAATGACATAACTGTACGGCTTCCTGGAGTAATTGGTGCCGCAAAAAATGCATTGTCTCCACGAGAATGCTGGGAGCTTTTTTTGATAATTCAGTTTTGAAAGATATAGTTGATAATACAAATATGTATAATGAAAGTATATCTGATCGATACATAAATAAATCTTATGCGAGGCCAACAAACACACAAGAAATAGCAGCACTTATTGGTTTACTTTATCTAATAGCGGTACATCGCGGAGGCAGAACATCTATTTTCGAATTTCGGTCAACCAACAGTATAGGGTTGGACATATTTCCAACTACTATAGCTCTCAGAAGATTTCGTTTCCTAATAAGATGCTTACGAATGCATAACATGCGAACAAGGGAAAAACGAAAAACTCAGGACAACTTAACTGCCGTAAGAAACATATTTGATAAGGTAATAGCAAACTGTCCGAAACATTATACAGTAGGCAAGTATACTACCATTGATGAAATGCTTTGGGCGTTTAGAGGTCGCTGTCGCTTCCGTATGTTTATTCCAAGTAAGCCTGCCCGTATGGAATAAAAGTTTTATCATTCGCTGATTCACGTTGATTCTACAATATGGAGGTGTGATTGTGGCAAGCAACAACCAGGTCCATTTTCCTAAGTAATACTTCGTTTGATGTAGTAAACAGGCTCTGCTTACAATTATCACAATCTAGGAGAAATTTAACGATGAACAATAGATTTACCTCTCTTGAAGTTGCCAATAATTTACTCAAAAACAATCAGTTAACGCTTGTCGGAACATTGCGAAAGAATAAGAGGAAAATAGTGGAAGAATTTTTTCTAAGAAAGCCAGCAAACTCTTGCATGTTTGGTTTTACTGAGGACATGACCTTAGTTTCGTACATACCTAAGCGAAACAAGCAGGTTATTTTGTTATAAACCCTTCACCATGATGATTCTATTGATACAGAATCTGGTGAGGACACTAAACCTGATATTTACAACTTAACAAAAGGTGGAGTTGATACGGTTTACCAACTTTCTGAGAAATATAACCTTGCTAGAAATACGCTAGAAACAAAGTGGCCTATGGTAATTTTATATGAACTTCTCAATGTTGTAGGGATAAATGGATTTGTCATACACAAAAACAATGTGAACACTAATATTCAGCGAAGGATATTTCTCAAGCAACTTGGTAAAGAACTCGTTATGGAGTACATGAAAATGCGCAATACTACTGAGAGATACTAGACAGCTTGCAGCGAAAATTAGTGGCATCGAATTGCCAAAGCGTGTAGAAGTGGTAGAAAATAATCGTGGAAATTTACGCTCTGCAAAGATCGTAACACAAAATTCACATGTCGATTTTGCAAAATTTGTATATATATGAAATGTTTTCGGAATCGACAAGAACAACACGGTATTGGTGTGGTTTTTTATTTTTATTTTTCGATGCAGTCTCCTCGAAGATTAATTTACTTTTTCAAACGGTGCTCCAGTCTCTTCAAGCCGTGGGAAAAGTAGGATATTTCGAGGTCTGCAAAATAGCCATCTGTAGCGGCGATTACTTCCTCATTTGTGGCAAATCTCTTTCCTCCCAGCGATTTTTTCAGGATTGGGAATAGAAAAAAGTCGCTGGGGGCTAAGTCCGGTGAATATGGAGGATGAGAGACTAATTCGTAGTGCAACTTATTAAATTTGGACACGACGATGCGTGATGAATAAGTAGGTGCATTGTCGTGGTGGAAAAGCACTTTTTACATCGAATCGGGTCAATCGCTGCAGTATTGCCCCGTGATTGTCCTTCCCTTCTGCAGATAGTCGATTAGGATCACACCTTGGGAATCCCAAGAAATGGTCGCCATGACCTTTCCGGTCGATGGAATGGTCTTTGTTTTCTTCGGAGCCGATACGCCCTGAAAAATCCACTGCTTCGACTGTTCCTTGGTCTTCGGTATGTAGTGGTGGATCCAAGTCTCATCCACGGTTACGAACCGCATTAAGAAATCCCTTGGATTGCAACAGATCCTGGCCAGACACTCCTCCGAAACGGTTACCCGATTTCGTTTTTGCTCCGGTGTGAGCAAACACGGTACCCATCGCGCCGAAAGCTTTTTCATACTCAAAATTTCGTGTAAGATATGGCCAACGCGTTCTTCTGAGATGCCTGTTGTCTCTGATATCTCTTTCAGCTTCAATTGGTGATCGGCTAACACGATATTATGAATCTTGTCGACCATTTCATCGTTGGTAGCGGTTTTTGGGCGTCCACTGCGCGGTTCGTCACTTGTGCTTGTGCAGCCACGTTTCTTCTGGGGGTTTGAGCTCGCTCACCCAGAAGCTGATGGTCGAAAATGATGGAGTAGATCCGCCATGAACCTTTAGCAAAATATTTAGAATTTCCGTAGCCGTTTTCCCAGCCATCCAGAATTGTTTTATCACTGTACGAAATTCGATTTTATCCATTTTTGCGAAACCGCCTTACTTGCTGCACCAGACGCACTCTTAGACAACAACTATTGACAGTAAACGTCTGAAATTTTTACAGTTGCCATAAGAAAAGTTGCCCTTGTCGACCAATTAATCCACTTCAACCTTCGTGCGCCATCTCTTGTCGATTCCGGAAACACTTCAGGTCGCCCTCGTACCTGGAACATAGTACATGATTTCCAAATATGCACAGCAAATTTTGTCGAATAGCTGATATACAGGCTTTTCAGAACAGTCGTGACAAGAATGTATGTTTTTCTTTTTATTTTTATTTTAACTAAAAAACAATAGAGGAAGTTTTATTATAAGTTTATTTTGTTAATTTTTGCTTGTGTTAACAATATATGCAACTTGTTCAGCCAAATATATGCTTATTTCGAATATTTGTTCTTTATTATTTTGGGTATGTCATACCCAACGCGTTCATTCGTGTAACTATTATTCACGCGTCCAGCGCAGGTTAATTACTAGCAAACATTTTAAAGAGTGGTTTTGATATGGTTGGTGGGATAAAAATTTTGAACAGCTATAACCAGGTTTGTAATTAATCTCTCTTCTAATTATACCATTTCACAAAAGTAATTTTATGCTAATTTTACCTGAAAAAACATATGGCAACGTTGTCATGAGTTTACTGTTAAACCACTGTAACGTAAAAAAATATCGGAATGAAAATTACTTATTAATGTCATTTTGACGTTTTCAAATTGTCAAGCTTATTTCAACCCTATTACTACATTATTAATTTTCGTTGCATTTTGGATGTTCAAGTTCTTAGCTGTATTTTACGTTGATTAGTTCTTCATTGTTTGTTATTTTTCGAGTTTTGCTGTTTTGTGCTGGTGTTTTTTTTTAATTTCTGTTAAAATGTTTTCAAGTGACAATTATACAGACATGCATTTGGTGCTGGGGGAATGCGGAAATAATGCTTCTGCTGCAGCTGCTAGAGTCTATCGCGAAAGGTATTCTCTGAGAAGACAACCTAGTAGTAATGTTTTTAGACGTTTAGACCGAAGAATAAAGGAAACAGGAAGCGTGTCACCAACAGGTGCCTTTTATCGGGATAGAGGTCGTCCAAAAACTACAAGGATACCTGAAGGTAGAGGATGACGTTTTAAATTTATTAGCATACAATCCTACAGTATCAACACTTGCAATCAGTAATATACTAGACATATCACACAGTTCAGTTTCATCCTTATCATTACAGAAAAGTTTAAGAAGATTTTCCACGTAGTAATGTATATTGTAACTGGTTTTTAGAACAAATTAAAATAGATCAATTTTGCAGAAATATCTTGTGGACGGATGAAGCTAATTTTTCATGAGATGGATTTTACAATCAGCGAAATTCACAATTTTATGCTTTGGAAAATCCTCACGTATTTAGACAAGCTAACCACCAGTATAGGTTTAGCGTAAATGTCTGGACAGGTACTATCAGTAATCATTATTCCTGACAGGCTGGCCCGGGACAACTTTTTAGAATTTTTTTTTTTTGTAGATGGTAAACTTCCATTAGCGGTAATAAATAATATGTGGCTACAAATGGATGCTGCTCCTGCTCATCATGCGGCACCAGTGAGAAATGGTTAAATGTGCAATTTGCCGAAAGGTGGATAGGAAGAGGTGGACAGTTCCTTTGACCAGCTAGAAGTCCCGATCTCAGCCCTTTGGACTTTTTCTTTTGGGGCCACATTAAACATTTGGTGTACAGAAAAATCCAGTTTTAAATGAAGCATATATAACTAACCGGATATTTGAAGGAGCTCGTTTAATACATAGAGAAAAGCTTGAAAGAGTGTAGGGGAATATAATTAGAAATGCGGAAATTTGCAGAGATCAGCACGTTCATAATTTTAAACATTTATTATAAATTTATTATTATAATTACATCTCACTGACACTATACACATTTATCGTATTTTTCATTGACATTGAAACCTTAATTTCATTTTCCCATGGATACGGGTAACTCTAATATTTTATCCATTATTGGATAAATCAAAAGTATTGCCAAATTTACCATTACAAAAACGCCAGTATCTACTATATCTTTTCAACATCAAATTGAGAATAATCAACTTCAAATTGAGAACAATCAACTTCAAATTGAGAATAACTAACTTCAAGACCGATACATCAAAATGACGTAAAATTACATGAAAAGAACGGCTATGATATTGAGTATAACCAACTTCAAATTGAGAATAACCAGCTTCAAATTTTGAATAATCAACTTCAAATTGAGAATTGATAAATTTTTCAGACTCATGTGGTGTTGGTAATTGACAATGCTGTTCCATGCCGGTATAGAAACTGTGTTTACTGAAAATTAATTCAGCAACCATAAATTGCTAAGACTTAGTCCTTACAGCTGAATGTTAAATCCAATTGAAATGACTTGATCCAGCTTAAAAGCTGCTGTTTGTTAAACGGGATTTAAATCTGCGTTTGCCACGTATTTTTGCTGGTGATGGCAGAGGAAATTTAAACCAGACGGACTTTCGTCTACAACAATTAGAAGAGATAATACATAACGTATGATCAAAAAGTCTTTGGATCGTGATAGCCATGAAACGTAAAGCTATCCATAAAATTATTTACTTCTTTGATTCATTACCTTGAAGTACGCATAAGTCACAAATAAAATAGATTTTAGGTTAAGGTATTTATTTACATTTTATGTATGTTATATTTAATAACATTTATAGAGATTACAGAATGCATTTATAAATAAACGAAGTTTTAATAACTAATAAAGAAAAATAAGGCTCATTACAGTTAAGAAAAGAACTCCCACAATGAAACAATAACATTCAGGTAGGTACACTTTTACAATAAAAAATTATAAAAGATGTTGAAAATGTCTTCCTTGTTCTTGAATACACCGGTTAACACGTCGGCCCATGTTATTAAAAACTTTAATTAAAAGATCAGGTGTTACTGTTAGACAGTTTTCAACGATACGTTCTTGTAATTCATCTAAAGTGTGAACTGGAGTTTTAAAAATGTTATTCTTAAGCAATGGGAATAAGAAGTAGTCTAAAGGACTCAAATCACAAGACCTAGGTGGGTAACGTCCGTCTGTTATTAACCTTTCATCATACAATTGACGTAAATATTCCATGGTTACTCGAGCAACATGCGGTCTCGGGTTATCTTGCTGAAAGTATCCATTATGAAGTTCATCATCGTGCAATTGATTGATAAAAGTATCAAGTATTTGATTTATATATCTTTCAGAGTTTATGGTATCTTGAAAAAATTTGGCCCCCCTATTACCCGTCTACGGGACAACCCAAACACCAATCTTAGGACTATGTAAAGGAGCCTCACTATGAAAATTAGGATTATTCTCGCTCCACATACTTGTTTATTGACGTATACAGATAGGTAAAAATAAGATTCGTTTGTAAAAAATGTTAAATCAAGGATATCGTTATTCATATGGTCATTAAACCAGGTACAGTATGATACTCTCTTCTGATAATCTGGTGGCAGTAACTTCTGACACATCTGCAGTTTATAAGGAACATGTTGAAGTTATGTTTAATAATGGTTTGACACGTCCCATAACTTAAATTGATTTCTTGTTTCAATCTACGCAAGGATAAGATAGGTTCTTCCTGCATGCGTTGCCTAATCAGATCAATAACATCATCATTTCTAGCCCGTCTTCTTCGTCCGTCCGTCCGTCTATCAGCGATAGTGTTCGATCTGGAAGAAGACGGGCTTTCTTCCAGATCGAACACTATCGCTGATATTACCAGTTCCTTCAAATTTGTCCACAGTTCGTTGAAGTTGCCGAAAAAAAACTCGTTCGATTATTGCGAAGTTGGGAAATCTCTCACGGAACTCATTCAAACATAAACGAGGTGAATAAACCCAATTACCATTTTCATCTATATTTCCATTACTGTAGTATGATTTGATAATAAAAATTTTATGTTCTAATTGAAACATTTTGAATTGTAACCAGCTGACTTGAAAGTTGTCAAGTAAATGTCAAAACTAATTGAAATAAATAATTTCATAGATATCTCGTAAATTCCACGGCAATAGCGATCCAAAGACTTTTTGATCACACGATACTAATGTTAATGCAATAAGTCCGGCAAACTTATCCAAGATATGTAGTACATATTCAACGACTTATATCGGAAGTATTAAATTTAAACGATCTAATTATGTAATTTACAAAATCCATTTATTAATTGTGTTACTTTACGTGTTTGTTCTCATTCTGAATGTGTTTATTCTCAATTTGAATTTGTTTATTCTCAATTTGAAATTGATTATTCTCAATTTGAAAATGTTTGTTCTCATTTTGAAAGTGTTTATTTTCAATTTGAACTTGATTAATCCCAAATTTAAATTGAAAAGTTATAGAATGAACAATGTGGGATTTTTTTAGTATTTTTGTTGTGCCTATATCGTTGCTTCAAATCGTAGTGTGGAACTGTTTCGCGAATTTTGGGATACGTAGTAGATATGTGTATTAATACTATTATTATTAAAGTTAGTTCTTATTTTTAATCAATGTTTCTTTAATAACATACCCACGTATTGAAACGGCAACAAAACAGGTTATACTTGACACACGGTATAATAGGATAAAACAAAAATAAGAGGGAGGGAAGCAAGAAAAGAAATTTTTTTTTGAATTGAACTAGCCTTTGGTCAATAGAAATTCATAATTAATGAAATAAAAATGAAAAAGCAATATTACGTGAATTCCACCGTATCTTGATAAAAGCCAATTACAATTGTTTCGACACTGTGTGGTCTTCGTCGGATGGAGTTGTATTGCAAACTAAATCTAAAGGATGTTGACAAATTTAAACTTAAATAAATTATTATAATGAATAAAATAATTATACTCAGGAGGATGGTTCAATAATCGGCACTTTATATGTAAACTTTTAAATGTAAACTTTATGACACAAAGGGACCAAAGTTTACTGAGTACAAACATAAAAACGTAAAAACCAAAACAAAAAAAAAATGGTTGTCGAGTAAAAGTCTGTATTTTTATATTTCAAAATTTCCATAATTCCAAGTAGGGGAAAGGGTGGTACATTCGGCCGTGGGGTACAATCGTCCAATGCATTTTATTCGCTCATTTTCAAATATACCGCTGAGATTGTGTTGCCCGAAGTCGGTACTAGTCGTTCTTGATCGTTGGTGAATGTTTGTGCATTTAAACTGCTGTCCGTTATTTTATTAACAAAAAAAATGAAATTTTCGCTGTTGAAGGTAAGTTTTTTTGAAACTTTCAAAATATAGAAATAGCTATCATTTAGTGTTTCTAAATCTTGTAAATATTCATGAACGTTATGTTTTCATTGGTAAATTTGTGTGTGTTGTCAAACTTAACCTAACTGTTTTAGTCATTTCACAATTAATTTAAAAGGACAGAAATACCTGTTGGGGTACTTTCGTCTAAGACCGGTTGGGTACATTCGGCCTGGACGATTTTACCTCCATTTTAAAATAGTATTTGATTTAATTTTACATAATCTTATTGTTTTATGTGTAGATGCGGCGAAATTATATTAAAAAGACAAACAGGGCGAATATTGATGAAAAAAATATGAACAATGCAATCAGAGAAGGTCTTTCCAGGAGACTTAGTGTTCACGAAGCTTCAAGAGTCTATGGCATAAAAAGAATAACATTGCAGTCCCGTATTAAAACTATGCTGAAAAAACAAAGTGTGGAAGACATTTTAAGAGATCTCGATAAAGATTCTGGAAATGAGACCGAGAGTGAGGTACAAAAATTCTTTAGCAAGTACACTGTGAAACAAGTTTTTACATTAAGCCAAAAAAAAGGAATTAGCTGAATACATTAAAGAATCGTCCAATTTGAACTATGGTTTGTCATACAAACAAGTTCAGCGTGAAGCATATGATTTTGCAAAGAATTTGCCGAACTGTAAAATGTCTCCAAACTGGAATCTGAAGGAAATGGCAGGTAAGTTACTTTACATGCAAATTTGCTTTGCATTATTTATTGAGAGAAATGTTACATTCTAGGAATAGAGTGGCTAAAAAGCTTTATGGCTAAAAATAAGCAATTGTCACTGAGGAAGCCTGAAAGTACCAGCCTTTATCGAACCATGGCCTTCAACAGGGCCAGAGTAGATGAATTTTTCGCCAACTATGTAAAGTTATTAGAAAGATACCAGTTTAAACCTGAACAGATATATAATTTGGACGAAACTGGTATTCAAACTGTAATGAAGCCAGTTAAAGTAGTGTGTGAACGAGGTAAAAGACAAGTAGGGCAAGTTGCATCGGCAGAGCGTGGTGAGCTGGTGACATTCGTAGGAATTATTAATGCAGTTGGTAGAACAATGCCTCCTGTTTTTATTTTTCCCCGTATAAGATATATAAGCGAATTTTTAGAAGATGCTCCTACATCTAGTATTGCATTGGAGAATAAATCAGGATGGATGACTTCGGATTTATTTATTAAAGTTCTTGGCCATATTGTACTTCAAACGAATTGCTCAGTTGAAAAAAAAAATTTATTAATTATTGACAATCATGAGTCACATACGTCGTTTGAGGCCATTACTTTTTGCAGAGCAAATGGGACAGTGTTGTTATCTTTCCCACCACACACTACGCATCGCCTTCAAACACTTAACGTGAGAATTTATGGACCGTTTAAAGGTCAATTAAACGTTGCTTTCAATGACCACATGATTGCATATCCTGGAAAAATGATTACTGTAAAACAGAGTCCACAACTGGCCAACAAATCGTTTATGAATGCTTTTACAATAAAAAACATGACAAGTGCCTTCAGAAAAACGGGAATTTGGCCCCTTAATAGACTAGTTTTTTCAGAGGAAGATTTTATACCAAGCACAGTAACAGAAAATACAAACAACGCCGGAACAGACGCAGTTATACTAACCATCTCTCACGAAAACAATGATGAGCCTGATATTCCATCCCAGGAAGATTGTAGAACTCAATTCAGTCCCATCAACATCCACACAAAAAAGGACTGAACAGCATTCCATCACTCTTGGCATTGCAGAACAGCCAAAATCAATAAACATCACTCCTTCAAGCTCCAGAGAAAACAAGCCAGGAAGTTCATTAGAAGAACTGCGTCCTTTTCCAAAGGAAGCCGCAAGAAAAAAAAGAATAACAAAAAGAACTACAAAGTCGTGTATATATACAGATTCGCCAGAAATGTTATTAAAAAGGAGTCAAGAAAAGGAAAAGCTACGAAAAAAAGAATTAAAAAAGAAGCGCCTGGAAGCAAAAAGGAAACTGTTTTGTTGTAAGCCAGAAAAGAAAATTAAAGCAAAAGAAGATCCAAGCTCAAGCGATTCTGATGTTTCCGGAAATTGGTCATACGTCTGATGATACAAATTTTTTGATAAACTCTGATGAAGAGCTTCAATCTCTCCCCAAATTGCACATTAATACAAAATTTAATGTTGGAGACATTGTTCGTGTTAAATTTCATTCAAAGCTTGCTTCTTGCTATTATATTGGTCGAATAATTAAATCTTTGGAAGAACTGGAATTTGAAGTTAAATTTTTACGACGTAAAGATAAATCCAACACATTTGTATTCCCCATAGTTGAAGATGTTAGTAATGTAAATAGAGGTTACATTGTAGCATTACTATCATGAGCTGATAAAAATTCTACTGCTAGAACTTCCTCTTTATTCAACTTCAATTACAATTTAGAAGAAGTAAATGTTCGGTAAAAATGAATATGCTATGTATCTATAACGTGTAGAATTGTTTTCTATGTTAATAATAAAGATTTATATGTTCCTACACATGTTTCAAATTTATTTTTCCACAAGACTAATGTACCCCACACCAATGACGAAAGTACCTCGCCGGTGAAGTAGATCCGTCCATTTTGAAACATAAAAAAAGTAAATTATCTGAGTTATTGTACAGTCTCAAAATACATAAAAATACAAGGCGTTGTATTAACGTGTGTGTAACAACATGCCTCAGTAGTAAGAGTCAAAATGCAATATTAATGAAATTACATAATTAAATGTCCTAAGTGGCCGAATCTACCACCCTTTCCCCTATAAATTTAATTTTAGCGATTTATTTTCTGTGTGTAAAGATTATAATTAAAATTATGGGCTTCTTCCCCTAGGTGTATTGTATAATATGAGTCATTCTTATTATTAATATAAACTACGTTCATGTTCTTTGATTCGTTCAGAAAAGGATCTACCTGTCTGGTCTATATAAAATTTAATCCATGAACTACGTTTAAGTTTGTAAACTCCAGATTTATTGTTTTTATCCATTTTTTTAAATTGTTTTTAATAATTGATCCTAAAGAGATGTTGGTTTTGAAAGCTATGTTATAATTATTTCTCGTGAAGAATTTAGAATTTTTTTGCGTAAGATTACCAGTATAAGTAAGAGTTTTATATTTATTATTCACATCACGACTGTCTGTAGGGTATATTAATTTAATAACTTTCCTGTAACTTCACTTATTCAGAATATTGTAAATAATATCTGGTTTATATCCATTGTTATAGGCAATTTGTTTAATGTTAATCTTAACTATATACTACAGTCCTCGTAAAATTCGTCTGGTTCACGAACTCTGCTAATAATGTTCGACATAAAGCAAAAGTTTTGTGAATAAATAATGAACATTTGTAATCATGATAATAATTTTGTAAATAATATAGTATTTTCAGATGAGGTAGAGTAAAATTACTTTCGGATGAGACTGAAGATGCGCGAGCGATGACACTACAAAAATACTGAACACCTTAAAAACATTGAGCAGTCGCAGCTGTCGGCAGCGGGAGCAATGTACGTACAAGACCACTACGAAACACACAGATCAAACGCCTGGTATCAACTGACAAATAATCGATATACGTTTGTGGCTCGTATAGTACACGGATTTATACTACTAGCTGTTTCTCTCATTTATGAGGTGGCTCTCTTTCTAATTACTAAAATGTGTTTCTGCGCCAGTCTCATCCGTAAGTAATTTTACTCTAACCTTTTATTTGAACGGTACTATTCATAGGCATAACTGTCAGTATTGTAAACTTAACGTTTGGGCTGGTATTTGCAGGAACAGAATAATAGGGCCTTTTTTTTATAGAAGAAACTCTAAATGGTCAAAGAACTTTTAGAACTTTTAAATAACCAGATAACTCCTGCATTGGAGGAAAATGACTTCCACAAAACATCTAATTTCAGCGGGATGGGCATCCCCTCACTATTCAGTTATCGTTCAAGATCGATTAGATCGAACTTTTGCCCACAGATGGATTGGATTGAGAAGCGAAATTGAATGGCCCCAATGCTCTCCCAATCTCAGTCCACTAGATTACTTCTTGTGGGGCTAAAACAGAAAATGTAGGGCAGACTGGGGTAAAAAGATCACTTGGCGTCAAGCGATCCGAACAATAGTTTGGCGCCACTGTACGCACGAGTGCAGCCATAGACTTCGCAGCATGTGCCTTTCAATGCGGCGGTTCAGTACAATGAGTGACAGTGACCAGTGTATAAGTGTTTCGTCAGTGTAAAGAAAATTGTGATATTTGCGGCTTTGATATAAGATAAGCATTTCATTTTATTCATGTTTATCACTAAAAACCAGTTAGGTATTTAAATATTCGATAATAGCTAGGAGAAAGTATAGTGTAGCGAACAAACTGGTTGATTGTTTTACAAACTTTAGTCCATTAAAGAAATAGTTAGGTGAACTTTATTATGCCACTAATAAATGGGGCAAAATGATTAGAGGGACTATCTTACCCTGCTAATATGCAATAGTCATGGAGGTAATTTTTTTATTATTTTTCCGCATTAGGGAAAGAATTATAAATAAAAATAATTTACTATAACTTCGCAACTATGGTCATGAATTATGTATGGAGAAACCAATAGGCAGTCATGGGGTATAGAAATAATGCAAGCTGCAATCCAAGCTGTTCGTGGGGCTATTTAAACCAACAAAACCTATTCCTGAAGATCCAGTCCTTATGTTCTTAGACGGACACAATTCTCATAAAGAAAAATTTAGAAGTAATTTCAAAGGCAAGAGATAATCACGTTACAATAGTATCTATGCGTCCCTCCTCATACAATCCACCGTTATCAGTCCTAAGGTGTGGCAGTTATGTTTCCCCTAAGTTGTTACCTTGACCAGACATTATAAAAATGGCATAATAATCATCCAGGTCGAACAGTTTCTGTTTACCAGATGAGTTCCATTTTTTGTGAAGGTTATTTAAAACCTTGCACTCCAGAAAATTCCTTAAAAGGTTTTCAAAAAAACGGAAATATTTCCTTAGAATTATAACTTTTCACAGATCTTGATCTCCACCAGCTGAAATGACTAATATTGCTCCACAGGATATGACTCCTGTTCCAGAAAGGAGCTAGTTCAAGAGTTGGCAACCCAAGATAATAATTTAGAACCTATTCTAAGTACAAGTAGCGCTTGCCATTCTAGAGCCGAACCCCACCAAGATTCACCAGAAATCCGCAATTGCACTCAAAATCCTAATGAAATCGTTCCGCAATCTTGTCAAGATTCAAGCGAAGTTTCAAAAAGGGCTTTTCCAGCAGCATGCCCTTCCTACAAACGACCTATTCCAAAAATGTCTGATCCTGGGAAAATGATAACAAGAGAAACAGGAAAAACTGCTATTATAACAATTAGTACTTAAAAAAAATTAGTTAGAAACAGATATTAAGAAAAAAGAACAAGCTGACCTAATGAAAAAAAGAAGAGACGAAAATAAAGAGCAGAAGCAAATTGCAGTCAACAGGCAAGTCACAAAGAAATCAAAGCGCTTACGCTTCTCGAAGAATACAGCTGAAGATAATAATGTTTCTACGTTCAGCTGATCAGAGGAAGATGACGACACGCAGTGTGTAGATTGTAGTTTAACTTTTTGCCTCGAGCAGCGGGGGGTAAAATTATTACTTTTAGGCTTTTTATATTTTTATATTTTTAGCATTTCATTTAGTTTTATCAATAAATCTCTGCAATATCTGTAAATTTAGAATTAGAAAAGGAAACAAGAAAATTTCATATAATTTACATAGGAAACCATTTTGCCCCGAGTAGCGGGGCAACGATTACGATTACGATAGCGGAGTAACGATTACTTTGCACTTGTCTACATACTGGCTAAAATATCAAAATCAAATTAACAAGAGAATATAAAAATATAAACAACGTATAAACAACATATGAAACTAGGTGCTCGCAAAAATACAAACTCCTAACTCTCAGTGGATGTGATATCTAAGGCGAAAACTATTATGGCGACCTTCTTGCTCCGATATCCTCTATCTTACCCGACCAAGAAATTTGAAATTAATTGAAATAATTAGAGAAGAGATTCGTAGCATTTCACATAACATTATAGCGAGAGTTATAAGACAGACAGATTAGCTTACTATCATGAAGTAAGTAGCGCCCATTTTGAAAATCTCATAAACTAAGTGTACTTAGCGAATTGTTGTTATAAAATAAGTGAAAGGCGATTTCTACGTTATCCGCGGCTAAAAGGATAAAGTAGATAATCAACTTTGAGGAATAAAATTCATGTAAAATTTGATAAATACATTCTATTTCATTATTTTAGATTTAATAATTAATCTACTTTTATTATTTGTTTCAGGTTTGCGTATTCGAAAAAGTTTGAGGTGAGTAATTTTACAAGAAATTTACAAGAAATCAAACTACTATATTTAAAGTAAACGGTGTCCAATTACATAAATTATATTCAATAAAAACGTATGTACATCTCGGTTTCCGGGTTGGAACTGCGACGAGTTAGGCGTAATTGCCAACGTTTCGTCCACTGTTGCAAGGGACATTTTCAGGGCTGTACGTAGATGTTCATCGATTCGCAGTAGCTAGAAGAATGCTACAACAGTAATCGTCACCACTTATATAAGGGAGACCAGCTGGAGACAATGAGCCAGTAAAAGGCCACTATCTGACAGTGGCCTTTTACTGGCTCATTGTCTCCAGCCAATAGCAGGCCACTATCCTCGGAACTCGAGATCTACATTTAGAAAACGTCCGTGGAAACCTACAAAGAAAAACATATATTTTTTGAAAATAATAGTAGTTATTTATACACCAAGGGCGGGCGTTATGGGTATTATATTGCCCGAGGTCGACGTTAATTCAGCCAGAGGGCCTCTGGCCCGAGGGATGAATGTCGACCAAGGGCAATATAATTCCCATAACGCTAGTGGTTCATACAAGATTTTATTTTTAACTTTTTTTTAAATTCCTTTAACGGAAAATCAAATTACTTTGGAAAAATTCCGAGATTTCTGTCAACTGTCATGTCGTTAGGCATCATTACGAATCTAACATGGCTCTTTGAATCAACTATTTAACCTTAATTTTATTTTAAATGACAGTTGTTGACACTTTGAAGTTTTCAAGTTGTCAATGTTTAGATACTCTTACTTTTCTTCTCGGGCCTTATTTATACTCGCACAACATTAAAAACTGTAAATAAATTAGCGGACATTATGAGCCATATCACCCTGTTATAACGCCGAAGGGCGATATGACCGTGTTTATCGTAACCGTATCCAAGGTGAAATGAACAAATAATACTTAAGTGAAAAATAATAGTATATTTTTTTCCGATTGAAACAATATTGAATAATACTGCCTTGGTTACGATATATCATAGCACACTTATATTTCCCAAGGGATATATGAAACGCTCATATTGTCCCAAGGGAAATATGAAACGTCACATTTCACCATAAAAATGTTATAATTCTCCACTCTTGAAAGTCTTCATACACTTTAGTGTAAGCAGCTTTGGATTTCGCCGGAACCAAACATTCACGGGCTTTCGCCGCTTGTGTTAGCACATTGTTTGACATTTCATCAATTTTATTTATAGCAGAACGCGAAAATCAAACCAGTCAACCATGATATTTACTAACACGGCCCTTAGCAACGTCACCAATCCGATAAATTAAAAAATATACAATCCAATATTTTTCCATTTTCACAACAATCAGAAAAAAACTATTGATTACAACATGGGCAATATGAATACATTTCCCTTGGTTGTCTATACATCTCTCGGGTTTCACCCTCGGGATGTAACTAGCCAACCACGGGAAATATACTATTCATATTCCCCTAGTTGTAGTAATAGCTATAATAAACAAGTTTCATAAGGCACCATTTTGCGCACGAGATCAGTTTAGAAAACGAGCCGCGATGGTGGCGAGTTTTCTAAAGAGCGAGTGCGGCAAAAGGCCTTATGAAACGAGTTTTTTATACTATTTTTTCTATTTTGCGTTTTTTACATTAATAAATTGCTTAAATTGAAATTATTATTTGAAAGTTCATAGTTTAATTTTTATATAAAGCATGCAGTTGGTCACATTGATACTTGACATTTTCAAATTTAAATCTTGCTATTCGCGAAGTATATTATATTACATATTATTTATTAATTTTCGTTAACATTACTTGATACTTCATTTAAAAATATAAACACTAGTGACATAGAAACATATATATGTTGTTGTCAATTGTATACAACATACGTTGTTTGTGTAAAATATGGACATATATCATATCTGTCAAATGTACATAAATTCTTAAAATCAAATGACAGCAATGATATTTATTTCTCTGTTCGAACAATGCCAACATTGAAAAATGAAAAAAAGCGTATCGAAATGAAGCTCATTTCGATACTGTTTTGTGTTTCATAATGAGTTCATTTCGAACGCAAAATAGAAAATAGTATATTATGCAACAAGCAGAAAATGATGCATATTTTGCACGAGTTTCAAAGTAAGGCGAGTGTTGCAATTGAAACGAGTGCAAAATTGCTATTTTGTGCGCGTTGCATACTATACTTTTTACTTTATACTTATAACGACAATTATAAAAATAGATACAAATAAATATGAAAATATTTTATTTATTGCTTTGGATCCATGAAAATACGAAATTACCTATTCATTAGCAGAGCCTGGACAGTGCCCAACCATTTAAGAAGAAGAACTATGAAATAACTTCCTACTTACGTATTTTATTTATTGTTAAAGTTAAATGTGCAATTATTGAAAATCATTTTTGGAGAACTTGTGGAATGCTGGATACTAAAATTTTCTTGATATTGACAATTTTCCATTGTCGAAGTAGATGGCATTTCACGATTTCCTATTCCTGAAGTCGATGGTATATTTGAAATGCTCTGTATTGCATTTACAATTTTATTAGCTGTGTCAAATTTATTTTTCTCCGATTTATCGATATATCCCTCGGCGACTGTCGTGGACTTCCAGCCACCGTGACGCTTCAAACTAGTTATGTCACCACCAGCATCAACAAGAATTGTTGCTGAAGATCGACGAAAGCAGTGTCCGGTGTATAATTCGTAGTTTGGCAAATTTAAATATTTAGCAATCTCTTTTCCCATGCCTCCAAGCTTATTCACGCCTATTCTTTGGACGGTACATTTTCCGTTTTGATAATTAATGAAGAACCATGTACCATTTACATTTGAAGGGCGGAGGTTTGCATATTTTTTGTAAATTTCATAATAAGGACTAGTTACAGAAAAACTTCGTATAGTTTTGTTTTTAGTGTCTGGTATAGTTATTAAAACAGCTGAACCCAAATCATTGAAATTAGTAATTTTCATTTGATGTAATTCATGTCTTCTACATGCACCCATTATGCCCATAATTAATGCGACCTAAAATATAGATTAAATATATATTTCATTATATGGCTATATAAAATTTACTTAGATCTCATCTGGGGCTTCTTTAATAAATTTATTGATGTCATTTGATGTAAAGATCTTCGACTTTTTGGCTTTGTAGCCGTCGGACTGTCGCTTAAGAAATGCTTTCAGTTTTAAGTATTTTGCAATATCTATATTATTATGAATACTAAGAGTCGTTCGAAGCATTGAGTATTGTGTCCATAATGTGGAACTTTTGAATTTTTTTTACCAAGTCGCCAAAATACGCCATTAGGACGTTCTCGGAAAACGATTTGGCGTTCCGATCTCCTTTCCACTCCAAAAATAGGTTATAAGTCCGTTTGTACATTTTCTTCGATGTTTCCGGCAATAAATTTAGTGTTGTTAAATTTGCTGCTTCTGTTATACTTGGAGGTGTTAATTCCAAGTCACTATCACTATCACTTTCCATATTAATTATCTGGTTTCTTTGAAATAACTACGAAATTATTTGTATTGCACAAACTGTAACAAACTGATGACATTTGCCGTTCGGCGTTATATTCTCTAAGCCACCTTACTTTTTATTATCAAAAACAGCAGACCGAACACGAAATATTTCAAATTGCATTTGTTGTCTAGCAACTTGCCTACCAACCGATGCGAAATGAAATTCAGTACAAAATGTAGCTTCTTATGATTCAATTTACACTCTTGATATGAACATTTTTCGATGTTGTCGTAGAAAAAATATACTTTGGTCTTGTAATACAAACGAACGTAGAATAATATCTAAATTACCGTAGAAGATTCGTATAATTACAGGCGGGCGTTTCTCACGGTACTAATTTAAAAGTTTGGAAATTTTAGAAACTTTGAATATAATAAGCAACTTTTGGAGTTTATTATAAACAGTAATTCGTTCATAATAGAACTTAATTTTCCGTATAAAGTAAACAATAAGACTTTTATAAATGTAAATGATGCTTATATATACATCGAGTAGCTCGCTTATTATGTCCTTGAATAAATAAAATAAAACTTTCGGAAGAAAGCGGGGAAGATCTAAAATTCACCGGCCGAGAAGAAATTATACAGATGAAATCGGAAATAGCAGTCTCAAATTTCTTAATAAAATTGTCTGCGTGCAAATATATAGAAGTTAGAAACAACTCCACTTACAGTGGGTTGAAGGAAGGAGGGCGAAACTTTGTTGAAAACTTCCCGCGCTTCCAGCGTATAACCATTACAAGAAAGTCTGAGAAGTGACATTTGAATAGGGGAGGGTAAATGTCAATGTCGTTATATGGATGACATTGTAATATCTAACTTTCTTAGGCCCCCGATATGTAATATCCAAGTTTCGCGGTGAACTCCTAGGATTCGACATATCCCTTCTCAAAAATGGACCGTTGCGAAGTGAAATTAGAACAAAAGAAAATACCCGAGGCTCATACATATATAACACGGCATTAGGGCTTATTGAGTATATTTGTAAACATACTCAAACTAATATATACAGAAAACATAATTTTAAAATTTACTTCAAAAAAGAATATTAAACTTAAAATTCCTAAGTTAATAAGTTAATAATTATTATCATTCATTAAAATAAATAAAATATGTTCTACTGGAAACTTTGAATTTCAAAATTTCAACGATTTCATCGAAAAATCTATCAAATTACTTGATAGAGAGCCAAAGAGATGGAAATTTAAAGGAACCAGATTAGAAAAATAGAGCGGTTGTAGAATGACCCCTAGTCCAGGGATGGCGAACCTTTTTTGATGTCCGTGCAACAAAGTCAAAAAAATTATTTTTTAAATAGCCACAATAAAATTTTATTCGAAATGTTAGCGTGGTGAAACTATACGTAAGTATAATTAAATAAACAAATAAAAGCAATTCTTCTTTAAACAATTCTTTATTAGGTTAATTAAGAATTGCTGAAAAAAACAAGTCAATCAACGGGAAACGTACAGACGCGTTTCGTGCTGGTTGGAACTTTTCAATGTACGGCATTCCTCGAAGACGGACATTGCTTTTCATTTCTATACTTTCTGTATATATAGTTAACATTTGGAACTTACTGCAAGTGAGAATTAATGAATATTAAATCTTATTCTTTTTTTTCAGCAATTCTTAATTAACCTAATTACCAGGAAGTTCGTTGTCGCGAAAGGGTGTGTTCTGCATACTGGTACAAACTTAGTTTGTCGGATTGTACTTATGAACGCATCACATAAGTCGACATTTACATGTAAGAATAAGATTTAATATTCATTAATTCTCACTTGCAGTAAGTTCCAAATGCTAACTATATATACAGAAAGTATAGAAATGAAAAGCAATGTCCGTCTTCGAGGAATGCCGTGCATTGAAAAGTTCCAACCAGAACGAAACGCGTCTGTACGTTTCCCGTTGATTGACTTGTTTTTTCAGCAATTCTTAATTAACCTAATTACCAGGAAGTTCGTTGTCGCGAAAGGGTGTGTTCTGCATACTGGTACAAACTTAGTTTGTCGGATTGTAGTTATGAACGCATCACATAAGTCGACATTTACATGTAAGAATGAGATTTAATATTCATTAATTCTCACTTGCAGTAAGTTCCAAATGTTAACTATATATACAGAAAGTATAGAAATGAAAAGCAATGTCCGTCTTCGAGGAATGCCGTGCATTGAAAAGTTCCAACCAGAACGAAACGCGTCTGTACGTTTCCCGTTGATTGACTTGTTTTTTCAGCAATTCTTAATTAACCTAATTACCAGGAAGTTCGTTGTCGCGAAAGGGTGTGTTCTGCATACTGGTACAAACTTAGTTTGTCGGATTGTAGTTATGAACGCATCACATAAGTCGACATTTACATGTAAGAATGAGATTTAATATTCATTAATTCTCACTTGCAGTAAGTTTCAAATTCTTTATTAATCAATGTTTTACAAAAAGCAATATGCTAGAAACAAAATTCACGTTAAAAACAATTGTTTTTAATGTGATTTTTGTTGCTGTACACAAGATGATAAAGATTTAATATCTGGTTCATATTTAATTAATTTCAACAGTACGCATGCAGAGCTCGACTCATCCGTCATTCTATTCCCATATTTATTTTTTATAAAATTTAATTCTGAAAATAGAGATTCACATGCCCAGGTCGATGAAAATATTGATAAAATTGCCTTTGCTAATATTTTTAAACAATTAAACGTGTCAGGAATTGAATTCCATGTAGTTAGAATTTCATCTTCTGCAATTTTATTTATTTTATCCAATAATCGATTACTTTCAATAATTTCTAAATCATTTATTAAATCAACAAATTTTTGATTCCATATGGTACTTTACTGAAATTCAGCTAATTCCATTTCTAATTCATTAAAATTTAACCACTCAAGGACTTTTAAATTTAATTTTTCAAATGGTATTGTATCAGGATATAAAATAAATTTGAAAGTTTCTTCAAATTCTTTAAACTGCGTAAATCTTGCAGAAAATTCCTGAATCAGGGATTGAATTACCGTTGAAAATTCTTTCGTTAATGACTCTTTATTGGTCTTTTCGTGACATTCACTTTCAGAAATTTTTTTTTTTGTGTTCGGAAAATATTTATATGAATTTGAAAGAATATCACGATTAAAAATCTGTAATTTGACTTCGAACGCTTTGATTAAGTCAAACATTATAATGACTGTTTTATTAACACCTTGCAGTTTTATATTAAATTCATTTAAGTGAGAACATAAATCAGTGAAAAAATATAACTTTGCTAGCCATTCTACATCCAATAATTGAGTGTATTGGTCAATAATGTTTTCATTAGAAATAATTTTATTGCCTCCAAACAATCTACAAATCTTTGCAAAACATTTCCGCGGCTTAACCAGCGGACATTATTGTATAAAAGTAAGCTATTATACGACGAGTTTACTTCGTTTAACAATTCTTGAAATTTTCTTTTATTTAGTGCTCGTGCTGATATAAAATTGACTAATTTTGTTACAAAACTCAAAATATCATCAAACATTTTTAAACCTGTTTTGGCACATAACGCGTGTTGGTGAATAATGCAATGAAAATCAAGAATTGTGTGTCCAATACGTTTTGTAAATAAATTTATAAATCCATTTTCCCGTCCAGTTAAGCTGCGGGCATCGTCAGTTGTAACTGATTCACCAGTATCTGGAATACGTTGATCCAATCTTGAAAATTATCTGTGGCAGGGAAGGTGACGCTAACATTACCATAAGTTGCTCCGTAGTCAAGAAGTATGTCTGCTAATTGAATATTTGTAAAATAATGCCTCTTTAATCAAATCCTAATTTATTTAATAAAGATTAATTTGTGACTTGTAAAATGACAATTAAAGACACTTCTCCAAGAAACAATAATTTGGGATAGAAGTAAAATGACAACTACTAAAATTGTCATTCTTGTCCTTCTTGGAATTTCAATAGATTTTAGCAGACACTGTTACAATACATCGATAAATTTTTTATTTTTATTTTTATTGTTATATTTTTATTTGCATGTTTTTGACCATTTGTTGGCCATTTATAATTGTAATTTTTACACCCCTAACAAAAAAAAAATAGATATTTTTTACTAGACATGTACTAAAAAATAATACTTTTAAATTAGTAACTACTGACGATGTGTGCAGTGCACATGAAATGTACATATAGTAAATATACTATTGTTTGTGAAATATAAGGTGTTTTATTTAAGTTTAATAGTGTAATAATTTCACAAGTGCTCAACATATATACTACTACTAAAATGGTTGTTGTTTTTCAAAGGTTGCTACGATTCAATTTTTCCTTTTTATACCGCCGGGACCTTGTTTGCAGAGGTAGAGTTTGTTATTGAAAGAAAAGTAATTTTGTTCTAGGCAGACTTTTATTTACCACAAAGTGGCTCATACAGATACTACGATACATAATAAATCTAACCACCCGGTCCAACACAAGGTAGCGGTTTTTCACAGCATGACACATAGACTTATTAACATCCCGATGTCCAATGAAGACTACAATAAAGAATATAATATTATAAAACAAATCGCTCACAACAACGGATATAACCCAAATCTAATAGATTTGTAATTTTTAAAAAATCTGTCAATAAATTATTAAGGAAAGTGTACCCGATCATTAAAGTGGAGCCAGACAAGCAGTTTAAATCATTTACTTACACAGGTCAACAGCAACTTAAATTATCAAAATTCCTTAAAAAAGAAAACATTAATATTGCTTATAAAACTAATAATAATCTAGCCAAATATATTAAAAATAATAAAGAAGAAACTACCAAAAACAATAAATCAGGAGTCTATAAGTTATCTTGCGGATCATGTACCAAAACATATATTGGATAGACAGGTAGAACGTTTAAAAAACGAATCCAAGACCACTATCATTCTTATATCAATAAGAAAACTGACTCAACCTACTCTAATCATTTAATAGAGAATGAACACGAATTTAATTCACAATTCGATATCGTACATGTAGAAAATAAAGGTAGAAAACTAAATTGTTTAGAATCTTTAGAAATTAATAAACTCAAAAACTCAGAAATGTTTCTAAACGATAAATTAGACTTGAATTCATCCCCACTGTTAAATCTGTTCAGCCATTGAAATATTGTTTCTTAGTTGCTTGTGTTATATTATTAAACTTAAACCTCACACAAGTAGGACATGGTATAGTTTTCAAAAAGCAAAATATAAATGTAATAGTTCCTAGAATTTTAACTTGGGTCAACTACCTGATTTAACGCTGTATATTGTATGTATCTTTAGTCTTAAATTGAATTTGAAGAAGCTACTGTGATAGCGAAACAGCTGTCATTATTTTATTAATAAAGTGTAAATCTAAAACATCTCATGTGTGTTTTATTTATTTGTAATATTAATTTACATCAAGCAATGGTCGAAACAATGAAAGAATTTTATCTTATTTATTTTCCTTTAGTAATATCATCATTTCACATGTTTCTATCGCACTCGTTTTATTATGACTCGCTTCATATTCATAGATCTAAAATAAAAATGATTTGACGATAATCTACTCTGCCATAATGGTGGTTACAGAAAGCTCGCGCTATTCACATATTGTTTCGCGCGTAAACACCATTGGTGAAACAAAAGGGACGGCAAAGAACCCAGGCGGGCGAACCCTTATGCATGCATTATTTAAATTTATTGCAAACCTAAGTGAATAAATGTAAATTAAAGTAGCAGACGGGCATATTTATAATGGAAACAAAACATAATATATAATGAGCGCCTCCATTAATATATTTATGCGCATATTTCAAGTCGCGAGCGAGAAAACTGGAAAATCTTACGGACAGGTACGGAGTAATCTTCATGCAAATTTCCATCAATTTACACGACATTTAAAATTAAAATTCTGAAATTTCAGTTGCGCATTATAAATGCTGAAATAATACGTTTTCGTACGTACGATCCTCGTGCTTCGTTTATACATTGTCGACTTGTATAGCATGTTGATTTTATATTCTCTTTAAAATTCCTAATGCTATATAGTTTCGCATCGTAAAAATAAATAGTATATTTCCTTTAGATAATTTGCATAGATAAAACGTTGTTTGCTATACTTTTGGAATTTCTATTATAATTTTACATATTCAATGATATTTAAATTTATTAATTATATATTCTTATCTATATCATAAAAGTGTGTCAATTGCAGTTGTGAAAGTTACATAGTACAGCAGTATGAATGTTGTTTTTAATGTATACATGGTGTTAGAAAATTCGAGGACACGAACTATATGATGACGTTAGCCACCGAAAACTGAAGCGAATGTTCCTTTACCATTTTTTAATCTGACTAATATTTTCTGAATTTTAGCAAATTTAAATATTAAAAATTTAGCATCTCAACTATTTTTTTTATTACACAATTAAAAACGTATAGGTAACTCGAAACACTTTATAATATTTGTTCGAATTGTCTTCCAGCAAAGAATAAACCTGAGCAAATAAGACTTAGCAAGTAATACATAAAATAAATGAGGTGATTAAATGCCTAGTTGAAATTTCTACCATTGTCATTAAAAAGGTACGTTGTTTGTATTTTGAATTTTAGCGTACCAAATTGTGGCTCAAAACTACTCAAAGCGTGAGTATTACAATATGTTGATGACTCTTAGCGCGTCAAATAATAACACAAGCCAAGCAGAGCGATTTTATGCCATGCAATTTCAGGGGGTTGTTTACCAATTGCTAATGTCTTTAGAAGATTAGAAGATATAATTCTTTTCATCGGATGCATTACAATACAACCACGCAGAAATTCTATCTCTCGTCGTTTACGTGATGATGCAATCGTTGATTTGATAAGAAACTATAACAAACAAGAAGAATATGCCATTCACGATACGAAGACGTGCACGTCCTTCATAACGTTTGCACAGTACATCTTTGTTATGTAATGAATAATGATTCTCTAATATAGGTTATATGTATCGAATAATTGATACGACATAGAAGATAGTTAGGTTATGTTGAAGTCGTAATTCATAATAAAATATATACAAATAGAGATCAAAATAAATAAAAAAGTCAGTTATAAAATAGGCCTAATAAAGGGGAGTTGCTGAACTCTACCTGACCGTTAAGTAAAAGATTTGTGTTTTTATGTTTCAAAATTTCCATTATTTTCAGTAAATTTAACTTTTGCGATTTATTTTCAATATGTAAGATTCTAAAGTTATGATTAAAATTATGGACTTCTTTTCTCAGATGTATTGCATAATGTGAGACATTCTTGTTATTAATATATCTGATGTTCATGTTCTTTAATTCTTTTAGAAAAAGATCTACCTGTCTGGTCTATATAAAATTTAGGGCATGAACTTCATTCAAGTTTGTAAACTCTCGATTTATTGCTTGTATCTATTTCTTGTGTATTGTTTTGAATAATTGAACCTAAAGATTTGTTGGTTTTGAAAGCTATGTTATAATTATTTCTCGTTAAGAATTTAGAAATTTTTTACGTAAGATTACTAGTATAAGTAAGAGTATTATATTTATTAATCATATCACGACTGTCTGCATACTAATTTAATAGCTTTCCTGAAACTTTCTTGATTCAAAATATTGTAAACAATATCTGAGTTATATCCATTGTTATAGGCTATAGGCATCTCTTATCGATGGAAAATTATAATGAACTCAACTACATTAAACATATAATTTACCTTTCCGAAAATCAAAGATAAATCACAGTACCGTAAAATGGGGTTACTTTGATCAATTTTTATTTTAAAAACTCTGTATCTTTTGTATAAATTGGCAGAAAAATACGTAAAAAAAAACTAAATATCGGTTTTTTGTCTTCTACCAGAAACTTAACTTTAAAAAATAATCTATTTATTTAGTTTTTGAGAAAAAAAAATTAAACCACTCGATCAAATTTATACAGTGATCGGGGTTACTTTGATCACCATGCTTATTTCCATGTAATTTGAAAGTAAACCCAAAATGAACATAAAATTTAAAAACAAATTGAAATCTGTCCGCAGGTTTTTTTTAATAAAGCTGTTTAAAACACTTGGGGTGACTTTGATATAGACAAAAATAATGTTTTAGTTATAATTTTATTTGAAATTAACATTTTAAAACATAGAAAATCAAATTCCGAAGCTCTAAACCTCATTAACATTGATCTCGTGTGGAAACACGGCCAATTCAGTCCCTTCTTGAAAGGTAGGCATAGGCAGGTATGCAACAATAGCAGACTGTTCAATTTCAGAAATGTCGTCTTTAATTAATCTCAATGTTTTTTTTGTTTTGGTATGATTTTAAGCCGGTAACTACCAGCGGAGTGGTTTCGTTAATGTAACATACGTAACGATATGTTTTTTTTCCTCGCTGAGAAGTAAATGTTGCCAATACATAACGACCCTCGGTCAATATATTATCTTCTTCCTCTTCATGCTCTCTCTCGTTTTCCTCTTCTTCGAATGTTTCCTCTACAGTCTCATTGTCATCAGATATGTTTTTTTCAAGTGGTGTGTCAATCGTCTGATTACTTTTCTTTGTCTTCCGCTTTTTTTCTACACTTGGCGAGGGGTCATCTATTAAATCCGCTGTCGAAATACTCTTTCCAGCAGCAACATTTAGTCTTTTCTTTCTTTTTACAGTATGGGATGATTTTCCAAATCTTTGAGTTCTTAATAGTTCAGTCAGAACGCTTTCAGTTTCAGCCTCAACGTTACTATCATCAGCTGGTAAGCGCTTGTACACCTGATCAGGGTTAAACAGCAATATACCTGTTGCATTAAATGCACTTATAAGATTTCGATTGATGGCACCGTTTTCATAATCCAACGGGGGTACTACAATTTTTTTCGGTTTAATTTCGTCCATTCTTAGAAGTGTCTTGTTGAGGAGATTCGGAAATGCGTCTTTTGGAACAGTGGTCAGCCTTAAGTTCTCAAGTCTCCATTTCGTTAATGTACTTCGCCATGCCTCTTTCATCGGACGAAAAAAAGCTACGTCCAAAGGCTGAAGCAGATGGGTGGAGTGTGGTACCAAACAAACAAAATTGATATCGTTTTCTTCACATAATCGTAACACACCTTCATCGATATGAGACGACAAATTGTCTCCAAATAACACTTTACGACCGTTTAGTCTTTTCGCGTGTGGCAAAAAACATGTCATAAACCAATCCCGGAATGTTACGCTGTCAATCCAGCCACTTGCAGTTCGGTTATATCTAGTTCCACGTGAGCAACATGGTTCATTGCAACACGGTGAGCCACACGGTCCTCTCTCCTTCCAAGTGTCATATAGATGTGTGCTCTTGTATATCACATAAAGTGGTAAAAGAACACCATTTGCATACCCACAAACCATGATAGACGTGCAGCTCTTGGAAAAGTTTATTATTTTTTCTGGATACTTGACTCCTCGTCGATATATATAGCGTTTCTTGTCCGGGTCGTCGCTTAAATTTGACTCGTCGTAGTTAAAAATATTACTACTAGGCACGTTTTTAACAACAGTTTCGAAATGTTTAAAATATTCTTCTATAGTTTTTTTTGAAACTACAGCTCGAGCCCTTTTTATATTTGCTGCAACACGCTGACTGTAAGAATCCTGATAACGTCGTAAAACCGAGTAGGCCCAGTCAATATCGGGCACATTATTGGAAAATTTGGCAACAATTCGCTCAGTTCGGTCTAAACAAGCTTTAGCGAACATACGCAAGTCAAAGAGACTAAGAGGAAACCCCCATTCCGCACACTTTGCTGCTGATTTAAGTATAGCATTTTCTTGAGCGTCAGTGAACAAAGTTTGAGCTCCAGGTTTATTTATGTGTTGTCCTTTATACCTATTGTAAAGACATCCATAGGGGATTTTAAATTCTTTTGCAGCGCCACGAATCGTCAAACGTCCGTCTAATATAGATTGCAGCGCATTTTCAATCACTGCATCTGAATAATTTTTGTACTGCCGACTTCCAAGCGGCTTTCTATAAGTCCTTGGCATTATTCTGTACTAAGAACAACCCAGTTAATACTATGCAGAAAAACTATTTTACGAAAATATATCGTAAACCGTAGTTACTTCAACATGTGGGGTTACTTTGATCATGTGATTAAAGTAACCCCGTACACCTTATCAAAGATACCCCAATACACATTCAAGTTTAAGACATGGCGACTCTATTAGTTTTTTAAAACATGTCAACATAAACAGTATTCAGAGGAAACCGTGATTACCAATAACCAAGACGGTAAAAATAAAATTATTGTAATTTTGTAAGTAGGTACATTAAGAGTTCTACACACCTCAAATTCCTATATTATGCACACTTTCTACAAAAACACAAAACTTATAACGATACACTGTGCCGTTGGTAACCAAATCCACCATACTGTTAAAGCGGTATCAGTGTTGCCAATACCTTAAAAAGAAAACATTTGGCAGTTTCAGCAATCTCAATATTCGCGCTTTTCAAGAATAAGTAAACTATTATCAAAGTAACCCCTTAATATCAAAGTAACCCTATTTTACGGTATATTAATCAATAATTAATATACTGTCATTTATATTTTAAATTTTTTGAGAAAGGCATCACTTGCCGAAACATGTAAGGTTATTTTAAATATATGCATTTTTAAGTAAAACCAGACCTTAAATCGCCAACTAATTAAATCTACCATAACATACAAAGGTCACGAAATATTTATCTATATATATATGTCTGAACATATATATCTGAATTATTTGGTTATGAGTTATGGTTGGTGATTATTAACTATGTTATGGAGTTGTCCCCTAAATAGTATAATCGCTTATTTTTCGCTATTCGTTTGAATTTCCTCATTTTATATTTATTGTAAAAAGTACACTATACATCGAAAATACTTAAGGTTAAAGTGATTTCCACAGTTTTCATATTCGTAAAATGTGATATTTCTAATTAATAATTCAGTGAACTGTTAGTTTTGGCAGCATTTCAAAGAAAGCCGTTTTCCGTAAAGATGGAACTTCTTTGCGTGAGAATTTTCGAGGTACATGTATATTGCAGCAATATTAAACTTGTATTTTTTTATATTCAGTTAATTAATATCTGCGTTAATAAAACTAATTGAACTCTATACAGAATATTTATCTTATTCATTATGGTTTTGAATTATTTTCAAAATCACTGCAAATATTTGGGATTTAGTCGTCCTAAGCTCAACGGATTTCAAAAATGCGTTAGTACACGATGAATTGAAAATAAATTTTATGCATTTGTTTATTGTGGTGAATTTATTACAAATGATTGCATGACTGAAAATATTTTACAAATTGTTATGTAATATATGTTAATGTATATTTAATTTATATAATCCATAAATACAGTGAATTAATATTATTTCGAATTGGTTTACGTGATACATTTATTACCTTGCTTTCTATTGGAAGTATTTAATTGGTGGATACGCAAAGTTGAATATAATTAGTAAATTAAAGTTTTATTTTATTAGGTTGGATATATTTAGAATATTTTTTTAAACTCGATTTGTTTTCTTAAATAAGCAAATACCTACCTTGGCCGTTTTCTTTATACAGTAAAACAACTTGAACTACGAAAGCCTATTGATAGGGGAAGGTAGTGGGAGGTAAAATTAAATGTATCCATTTTAGTATTGTCAACTTTTTATATGACAGGAATGTCAGTGGTTATGTGAAATACTTTAGCGAACCATCAAACTTTATCCTAATGGAATACACAATTAATGAAAAAGTGCAAATTATAAAGTGGTTTTATGGAGGCCACACACTTTCATCAATTGTAAATATTTGGAGAACTACCTTCATTAATCGTCTTGTTCCATGTTTAAACACAATTCATCGAATTAAGGAAAATTTTGAAAAAATACGGATGTGTCTCTCCCTCTTTACATAAAAAGCCCGCACATGATAATGCGGATCGGGATATCATGATATGCGCTACTGTTGAAGAAAATGAATACCAAACGTTAGGCCAAATTAGTGAAAGTGTCGATGTCTCCCGTGAAACTGTTAGAAAAGTATTAAAGAAGAATAAATACCGTTCGTATCATGTACAAAAAGTAAATGAAATATTTCCTGGAGATCATTATAACCGAGTTCAGTTCTGTTTGGATATAATTGAGAAATGTGGTGTGGATGAAAATTTTATTTCTAATATTTTCTTTACTGACGAATCTTCATTTATTTTACACGGTCGATATAATCCTATGTTAATAAGATATTGGTCAAAAGACAATAAACATAAATCGTATACAGCTCATACACAATACCCACAGAAATTGAATGTTTGGATTGGAATGTTAGGGGACAATATAATTGGTCCATATTTTATAAACGGTGTGTTAAATTCACAAAAATATTTACAATTGCTGCAATATGACATTATTCCTTTTATCCAGAACATACCCAATATTGAAATAGGAAGTATTTGGTATCAGCAAGACGGATGTCCTGCACATAACAGTGCAATTGTGCGTCAATTCTTAAGAAATACCTTTGGAAATAGAATTATTTCTCTAGGCGGTACAATTGAATGGCCGGCCAGATCACCAGATTTGTCCCCTAATGATTTTTTCTTGTGGGGTATCTAAAGTCAAAAATTTACTGTTTCGAACATCAACGGTCAAATAATTTAGATGAACTACGTCAAAAAATAAGAAATTTCTTATCATCGATTACGCCCGATATGCTGGCAAATGTTAGACGTGGTTTTTATGATCGGGTAGCGTATTGTTTAGAAATTCAAGGTGCACGATTCGAACACGTAATTAATTAAAAGTATTGTTTATTAAAGTTGTATTATGATAATAAATTTTATTTTGTTGGACTTATTTTTTATTTGACTGTTCTTTAGTTGCAATTAGTATGCAATACAATTTCAGTTTTCCCATAATATAAACTTAATTTAACAAACTCTACACGTTTATATTAAAAAACATATTATAAGTAGCTAAATAAGCTAAATGAATACATTTAATTTTACCTCCCACCACCCTCTCCTATCAATAGGCTTTCGTAGTTCAAGTTGTTATACTGTATACTTAATTATCTCAGAGGTTAACTAGCAACGTTCATTTGTTAATTGTTATTAAGATAAATGACACGACAAGTTTATTATTATCTAATCGAAATCTTATATTCAAACCTTTTAATTTGTGTTAAATGCAGATCATTTCATATGTAAAAAATAAATTAAAATTTAGAGTATCACTTCAACATTGACAGTTATAACTCTAATTTTAATTATCCTGAACATATTAAGAATTTACTAAATGTTGACACTTAAGGCGATTTAACTTAATTTGAAAACTAACAAATTTAACTATGTAGAACTATAAGTACGTGTTTACCATTTATTATTAGGGATGTTTTATAGTCTTGCATATAGCCATATAATCAAACAGTTGATCGACTCAAAGTGTTCTATTATTTTCCAAAATATTTTTCAGAAAAATTGATATACTTCTGCATTCATTCAAACCCATTGTTAAAGCAGTTATTTCAGTCTTCAGTTGCGGCAGTCAACATTACCGTTTTGAAGGTATTTACTGCTTCTTCCGGCGACTGAAATCGGCGTCCACGCATTTCATTTTTGATATTTGGGAACGAAAAAAAATCGTTTGGACTTAGGTCAGGACTATACGGAGGATAATTTAATAATTCGCCATATTGCTCCTCCAGAAAACTCAATTGTCTCTCGAGTTGTATGTGAACTCGCATTGCCATGATGCAAGATGATTCGCCATTGTGGGCTGGTTTCTCGGACAATAGCGATTATTTCTTGCAAACAAACGGTTGTGTACCAATCCGCATTAACCGTTCTTCAATCTTGTAAAGGAATTGTTAGTTACATGACCTGATTTTGAGACAAACTTTGCGACAACCTTTTTCGACACACTTCGCGAATGGATAACTTTTGTCGGATTCTCTTCATCTTGAAACTCCCAATCAGCGGACCGACGTTTATTTTCGGGTTTATAGGGATAAGTCCATGATTTATCGCCACTCGCGATGCTGTAGACGTTTTTCGAGTTTCCGTTAAATTGACATTTCGGCACCAATTAACGCGACCCGACTTTTGGTATTCGAAATTCAACGCGAAGGTAACTTTCTGACATTCAGTTCATCATGCAGGATCGTTTGGATTGAGGCCTTTAAAATACCCTTGAATGTCTCAATTTCACGATATGTCAACATGTCTATCTTCCTTAATCAGCATACCATCGATGCTTTTCTGGGCGACTGCCGTTTTTGGCCGACCTATCCTTGGATCGTCATTGATACTGGTGCGTCCATGGTGGAATTCACAGCACCAACGTGAAATTGCCGATTGATTTGGTGCTTCATCCTCAAGAACAGAAACTAACTCAGTAAGACATTATTGTAAAGTTAATCCTCCCGGAAAGTTGTGAAAAATTATAGCGCGAAGATTTTCTCTCAGTTCCATTTCTTGGCCAACTTATAAACTTAAGAAAAATCGCTTTGACTAAATCACTTGCCGTATTCTGAGGAATCTTTAGATTTAGATTAATTTGACACCTAACGTTTTATTAATGGCGCCCTCTATAAGGCTATATGTAAAACTAAAAAGTCATTCGTCGTATCTACCAAACTTATAATGGGTGTTCAGAAACATTCGAAGTCAAAGTAATCCTTGAAAATATGAAGTCATGTCTGATATAGATTGATATATTTATTTAATACAATTTTATAGGTTATCATACACGCAAATGTCAGTTTATGTCGAAATATATTACTTTAATATGCCATATTAATTAATATAAACTAGTCAAATAATGATTTTAGAAGGTAACAGTAATTAATTTGCAAATTTCAAATTAAGTATTTTGATATTTTAGAGAATTCTTGCTGAACAATAGCACCTCTTCATTCGATAACTGGAAAAAATTACATTATCCAATTAATATGCTATTCATTCTTGTGTAATAAAGCTCATCTAATCTGTAGTAACATGTAAAAAGACAATGCAGAATTAAGAGGAAATAACTTTACAAGTAAAGGTTTTATTCATCTTATAGTGACAATAGTATCTAGTTATCGTACTAGTTTAATATATTAACATTCAACAAATTATTGTAAGAAATGGCTTAAAATAAATTTGAAACAAATAAATTGTTTGTAGAGTCCTTAGATTACAACCTCATAATAAATATCATAAACTGTAGTTGTATAAATTACCAACAATAATGACCATAATTATAAAAGATGTTGAAAATGTCCACCACCTTCTTCCAAGCATTTTACGCACCTCCTCCGAATGCTACTAAATACATTTTGCAGTATGGGACTATTTTTAATTTCACTAATTTTATTTATAATTCTGTCTTGGAGATCTATATAATCTTGCACTGGTACTTGATAAATTGAATTTTTTAAAAAAGGCCATAAATAGTAATCACAAGGTGTAAGATCACAAGATCTTGGAGGAAATTCATGATCGCTGTTCAAACTAATTAAACGATTTACAAACACTTCTTGTAACATATTCATTGTTTCCCCCGCTGTGTGAGCTCTAGCACCATCTTGTTGAAAGTATCCCAAAGCTAGTTCATCATCGCGAAGTTGATTAAAGAAAGGCAATAGTATTTCCTGTCGATATCTTTCTGCAGTCAAGGTACCATTAAAAAAAATTGGACCAATAATCCTTCTTCTACTTATAGCGCACCAAACACAAACTTTCTAAGGATGTAAAGGAGCTTCAACATAAAAATTATAGGGCTCTGTATCACTCCACATTCATTCATGTTTTGCGAGTTAACATATCCACTAACATGAAACCATGCTTGGTCTGAAAAGAAAGTTTTGTCTAGGATATCATCATTAAAATTATTTGTAAACCATTCGCAAAATACTACTCGTCGCGGATAATCAATATCGAGGATTTCTTGCAAACAAGTTATACGATATGGGAATAACTGTAAATCTTCTTTTCAAACTTTATGGCAAGAACCAACTGACAACCCGGTTTGTTGAGCAAGAGTTCTTACTGAAGTTTTAGGGGCATCAATCATTATTTCTCTAACATTCCCAATCACTTCTTCTGTCCGGACTTTTGGTCGCCCACCACCCTCTTGGCGTCCCACACTACCAGTTTGTCGAAAAACTGGAACAATTCTGATTAGTGTACACTGAAAAGTATTATAATAAAAAGCAAGTTTGGGAAATTCATCTCGAAATTCTTCCAAACAAGCTTGAATTGAATACTTCCACTGGCCATCGATCTTTTGACCATTTCGAAAATATGCTTCAACCATGAATGCTTTATGTACGTTAGTAAATACCATCTTCAAAATTAAAAAATATAAATTAGTATCTTCGATATTAGATTCTGACAATTTTTGACAGACAACAGTTGACATTTAATAATTATATTACAAATCAGATACTTAAGTAAAGATATACGATTTTTTGTTCAGAGCCCACTTGACTTCGAATATTTCTCTGAACACTCGTTCTATTTGATATGAATAGTAATAATAATAGTACTTTATTTTACCCAGCACAATATTGAATTAACATTACAAAACTATATATATATTACACAAAAGATAATGATTAAAATTATTAATAAAAATAATAGACGAAAAGTAAATACGTAATTTTGAAAATTATGCATAGTATGTATATAAAAAGACAAATGGTGTAAATATATTAATGCTATCTACTTGCTTCTATTTACCAGTCTTACTTTAATTTTTCTTTTACATTCAATTTTTATAGAATTCTGATGAATATCGCTAATATAAGATATACCATTCAGCTTGTTGCATATCATGTATAAAGGCAACTTTAACACAATATTAGCTTGAACAAGTGAACGGGAAAATGTGGTACGACAAAAGACCGACGAATATGAAAATTTAATTGTTGTTAATTGTCGACAAACTAGTTGTAATTCGTCTGTATTCTAGCGAGGTAACATCAAATCGTAAATACAGTTCTAATTGATCAATAAATATCTTTTATAGGAGTATAGCCGTCAATTTGGAAGCTTGGAAATTTTAAAAGTTGACTTATAGTTTTACGAATTAATTAATAAAATTAAAAATAATTTAATACCTCATAATGCAAAATTGGTATCTTTTGACGTTAAAAACTTATTTCCGAATGTCCCTCCAGCCGAAAGTGTTAATTAAATTGAAAATTTTCTTGTAGTTAGGAACACTAACCCGGTAATTAAATCTGAAATCTTAGATTTGTTAAATATAGTTCTGAAACAAAATTACTTCCAGTTTAATAATTCAGTATACTCTTGGAGTGAAGGACTAATAATGGGTAACCCCTTAAGTCTATTTCTATTAGAAATTTTCATGAACCAGTTAGAATCCATCATTTTTAATAATACGATAAGATAGCATATTTGCTTTTGGCATAGATATGTAGACGATATTGCACTTTGTTTCGCCGGAAAGACAATCAAACTTACTACTGAAATTCGTCAATTGTATTCATAAAAATATCGAATTTTCAATGGAGCAAGAAGTAAGCAATAGCATTATTTTTTGTATCTAATTATTAAAAAAATCGACAATAAATTAGCGCTTGACATTTATCATAAAGACCCTCATACAGACATAACTATACATAATTCGTCAACACATCTCATGTAACACAAATTAGCAGATTTCCATAGTTTTTACATAGATTAGTTAATTATCCACTATCCAAAGAAAATTATGAAATTGAACTAAATTTAGTTAAACAAATAGCAATCAGTAACGGCTACAGATATGCTCTAATTGACAATATGATGCCAAAAACACTTTTCAAAAAGCTATCTCTATGGTATATCCTGTAATAAAGGATAAGCAAAATTCAAAATGTGGATTACAAACGCACACTGGAAAACCACATAAACATATTAAAAAATTTATTAAAAAAAAATTAATATAAACACGGTTTTAAAATATACAAAAAGGTTTTAAGTATATCTATACGTTTATGCACGTATCACGCTTTTGTTATAATTGAAACAGACATGTAATATACATATCTGTAACTGTACACATGGACTGGACTATTGTCCATGTGTACAGTTACAGATATGTATATTACATGTCTGTTTCAATTGTAACGGTTTTTAAAACTAATAATAGTTTATCAAAACATATTAAAAACAATAAAGATAAAACAGATAAAAATAAGAAATCTGGAGTCTGTAAGTTAATATGTGGATACGGTAAGATATATGTTCGTCAAACAGGCAGATCGTTTGAAACACGCATTGCTGAACATTGTTCTTCGTTTAGAAATAAGAGCCAAGATTCTACTTTTACAAATCCTCTATCTATTAGAAGAAAACCACATTTCCAATAAGGATTTTCCGATTCTACATTTATAAAATAGAGGAAATAAATTAAATTTACTGGAAAGTTTAGAAATCAATAAATTAAAACAATGACAAATGTTACTTAATGATCAATTAGATTTAAATAACTCACCTTTGTTAAATTTGTTCATTTAGAAACTGTTTAGACGATAACAGAAATATACATTTAATTTATTAAAACAAATTTTATGCGTAAACATGTTTAGTACCCTATAATATAACAGTTAAGGTCAACAAGATGGGCCACATTTTCTCACAATATTTGTGTTAATTCTTAGATTTTTAAAAACGTAAAATAATACTTAACCTTGTTGATTTTATATTTTTAATTTTGTTTGTAACGTGCTCTTTAGCTGTAAGTACCTGCTGAAGCCACTCTGCTGTCGAAACAATTGTCGTTTTGCGATTATGTATCAAAAAAGTGAAGATTTTAACCATTACTTTTATTTCTATTTTAACTTATAGGTTTCTAGATGTTCTTATATATGTACAGGGTGTCCAGAAACTCTCCTGACAAACGAAGACCGGAATTTCCTCAGATAATTTTAAGACAATTAAACCCAAATTCACCTAGTCCGAAAATGCTTCCTAAGGGAGCTAGAGTTCTTTGAAGATGGCGCCTTGTATTTATTTTTTTTTAAATTCCTCCAGAACGCTTCTATTTAGAAAATCAAAAACTGGTATGCTTACTTATCCTCCAGAGATGAATCGATTCCATCAATTGCGAATTTCTAGTACCGGTCATAGGCGTCCGTTTTGGGTAGGTCAACGGTTATTTTAAGGCATAACTTTTTTGTCTTTAACTTTTAAGCATTTGTGACACTAGATTATTAAATTTTCAGGTATTCCAGTACTAAAAGGTACTCTTACTTTAAGTCGGTAGGATACACCGTTTTCTAGAAAAATCGATTTGTAAATTTTTAGTTTTTTCTTCATTAAAGTTCAATTTTTTATTTTTTGCAATAGTTAGCTCTGAACTGCCAACAAAAGTAAAACCTACGTTTTTCATTGTCAAATTGTTGTCAGTTCGCGAAGTTTATCTTTTCATTTTTTACTTTGTGTTATTCAAACACAGCGATTTCAATTTAAAAAAAAATGGTTTTTACTAATGAGGAATACGCCGATATCCATTTAGTTTATGGCGAAATGAGGTCTAACGCTCGAGCGGCGGAACGTAGATACGCTGAAAAATTTCCCAATCGTCAGCATCCCACTCACTCAACATTTACAGCTCTTCATAAACGATTAAGAGAAACAGGTTCAGTAGTCCCAAAAAATAATGAAACAGGGAGACATAATGATGTAGCAGCAGAACATGAAGATGTTATTTTAATGGAAGTTGAGGAAAATCCAGAAATTAGCGTTCGAAGACTATCTGCCATGTACCCCACAATTTCAAAATCTTCCGTAGGAAATATCTTACACAAAGAAAATTTATATCATTTTCATTTTACAAAGGTGCAAGCACTGCTAGAAGGAGATTTTCCTGCTCGCGTAGAATTCGCTAGATGGTTACAAAATCAGAAAAATCAAGATGAAGATTTCTTCAGGAACATTTTGTTTGGTGACGAAGCTACATTCTCAAAAAATTGAATTTTTAATGTACATAATGCACATTATTATTCGTACGTTGGTGACAATCCCCACGTTGTTCAAGAATTTAAGCATCAGCATAGGTTTAGCATAAACGTCTGGATAGGAGTAGTTGACGATTATCTACTTGGACCTGTGAAATTACCTGCTCGTTTAAATGGTGCTGATAACTTACATTTCCGGCAAAATATTTTACCTGATTTGTTAGATGAGGTGCGTTTAAATATTCGGCAAAACGTATGGTTTCTACAGGACGGCTATCCGGCCCACTTTAGCAGGAATGTACGAGACTTTCTAGATAATAACTACGAAGACCATTGGATTGGAAGAGGCGGTCCAGTTGCTTGGCCAGCAAGGTCGCCGGATTTGAATCCTTGCGATTATTGTGTTTGGGGATACATAAAAGCATTTGTTTATTCCGTTCCGATACAAAATCGCGCACAACTCTGGCTAAGGATACAAGATGCTTGCAACGAATTTAGAAATAACTATGGAATTTTTGCAAGAATTCGGCGTTCTCTAAGTAAAAGGGTAAACTTATGCATAGAGACTAATGGTTATCACATCGAGCAACTTTTGTAACAATCTACCTTTGATACTTTGATACTTTTTTTGTTAGTTTCGTTCCATTGTAATAAATAATTTGTTTTTAATTTATTAAATTAATTTTCATCTATGCCTTGATAGTCCAAGCCAACTTCGTCGCTAAAAATAAGTAGGTACATAATAGATTGAACTTTAATGAAGAAAAAACGAAAAATTTACAAATCGATTTTTCAAGAAAACGGTGTATCCTACCGACTTAAAGTAAGAGTACCTTTTAGTACTGGAATACCTGAAAATTTAATAATCTAGAGTCACAAATGCTTAAAAGTTAAAGACAAAAAAGTTATGCCTTAAAATAACCGTTGACCTACCCAAAACGGACGCCTATGACCGGAACTAGAAATTCGCAATTGATGGAATCGATTCATCTCTGGAGGATAAATAAGCATACCAGTTTTTGTTTTTCTAAATAGAAGCGTTCTGGAGGAATTTAAAAAAAATAAATACAAGGCGCCATCTTCAAAGAAATCTAGCTCCCTTAGGAAGCATTTTCGGACTAGGTGAATTTGGGTTTAATTGTCTTAAAATTATCAGAGGAATCTCCGGTCTTCGTTTGTCAGGAGAGTTTCTGGACACCCTGTATATATATAAAGCGTTAACAGGTCATTAAGCCCACAGCTTAGAAATTCCTCTCCATCCCTCTCGATTTCTGGCCTTCGGCCTCCGGTCCTGTATATTCTTTTCCGGTAAGTACTTTTCGACAGCTTGCAGCCAACTAGTCCTCAGTCGCCCTTCTCGTCTATTGAGCATAGGTCTTATTTCTTTCGTTTAACCAGGCGCTCTTCTTCTCTCCTCTCGATGTGTCCCAGCCATCTTATCCGTTGGGCTTTTACAAAATCCGTTATTTTTGGTTCTTGGTGCAGCTGCAGTAGCTCGTTGTTATTTCGTGTTTCCCACACATCTTCCGGCTTTTTTCCACCAAAAATCCTCCTCAACAACTTCCTTTCCTACGCCTCCTGTGTTTCACTTTCTGAGCTGTTCATAACCCACGTTTCGCATGAATAGACTACTGTGCTAGACATATTTTTTTGGTTTTAATAACTTGATTAATGATTCCGCACATCTACCTCCCTTCACTATTCTCGCTGCGATTTCGTCGGCGCCATTGCCATTGTCAGTCAGCCCCGACCCCAGATAGATAAATCCTTCCACTCTTTCGATGTTAATTCTCTTTTCTCCTTCCAGATCTATAAGATCTTTATTCTATATCTATATATTAGATCTATTACCAACTCTCTTTGTGCCACCTGGCCGCTCCCCGTTCCTCACATACACATATACTTCGTCTTTTCTTCATTCATTTATAAACCAACTTCTCCTGCTGCTGCTTCCAATGCTTTAAATGCTTTTTGCAGCTCTTTATGTGTTTGCGCCAATATGGCGCAAAAGAATATGGCGCGGACGATGATGTCGTCCGCATATGCTAGACATTGATGACTCTTATTTATTATTATCCCAGAATAACTCTCCTTTTCTCCTCCTTTTCTAACTCCGTATGCTGTTTTGGAAGGTTGCGAGTGGCAAAAGTACCAACCCAATTTCACAGTCTACTCCAATTATGAATTTTTTCGATGGCTCGTTACTTTTATTTAAATTAAAGAAACTGTTTACATTTATAAGATATTTAAAAAAAAACACGACGATTCTATTTTATAGTAATTATTAAAACACGAATATCTTTGTATATTTACATTTAACTTGAAAGCAAGCACTTTTCTAAACTCCGACAAACATGATCGATTTCTTAATATATTTGTTTTTGAAATCGTTTCGGGAATTTTTATGAGATGTATTTCAGACTTTATCAAGGTTGATCGATCGTTTTACCTTAACTGCATGTTTGTCTTTGAATACAAGTAATATATTATGTTATCTAAACCAGGGATGCAGCAAATTTTGTTACGTGATATAAATGCATACAACGCCAGTGCTACTCCAATAAGTAATACGTATTTCTAGTGAACACTGTAGGTATTACAACCGCTCTATCGTTACTTGATATTGAATGGTCGCATTGCTATTGTTACTGATATTTCTTAACAGTCCATTTGGTTTACAGCTTGTACATTATCTGTACGCTTGGAGTACTTTTCCAGGTTCATTTGTCTTAAGATACATAAACTATTTCTTTATTTTCTTGTCACTATAAATTCTAATATATTTTTTAATAAAAAATTGATCGTGGAATCCGTTACTTTCTGATAGTTAATCACATTAATACACAAACTTTTACTTTGTTTTTTATCAATTTATTATAACAGATACTGTTATTGTAGTTTCGATTTTAATAGCATATTCTTCAACGAGCGTATAATGACGGCTATTATTCACGAGGGTGAAAATTACAACGCGAGTCGTAGGCGAGCTTTGTAATCACCTGAGTTAATAATAGCCTATTATACACTAGTTAAAGACTATACTTTCTCTAAGGCTACAGGATTAAATAAAAATGAGAATACGTAGGTATAGCAAACGCCAATTAAGTTGGCGCGAGAAGGGGTAAGTTCGCGCAGGATTAGAAGTAGTGGGGAGATTTGTATTTGGTTTTACATCAAATGTCAGATAATTCTAACCTCTGAGCGTGTATGATCCCCTAGCAAAGACATTACAAAATATGTTCTGGTAAACGTCAATGACAAATGTATTCTGACAATTACTTGAGTAGTGGGGGTGGACGTTTTTAAAAACGGCTTCTGCGCACCCCCTCCTCGCGCCAGCTTAATTGGCGTTTGCTATACGTAACAGTTTAATTTATTTGTTTGCAAAAGTTATCTTAAAATTAGGAAGAACAATTACTAATATTTATTACTGATGGTGTTGAATTTTTATCAAAATTCACTTCATTCAAAGTATGAGTGTTTGAAAATGTTTGTTGTGTATTATGAAGAGTTCCTGTATTCTGTTCTATCGAGTGAAGTATTTTGTCTGCCGTGTTTATTTTATTTTTCATGGAATCATCCACGTAGCCTTCAGCTACTGATGTACTCTTCCAGCCCCCATGTCGTTTAAGATCAGTAATATCTCCACCTGCATCAATTAGCAATGTAGCCGAAGATCTACGAAAGCTATGTCCAGTGTATAAATTTGCTTTTGGCAATTTTAAGTAGCTAGCTATTTATTAGCCCATTAAACTAAATTACTTTCCGTAGCTACACATTCTTTAGTTTCCGCTGAATTTTCTTTCACATCTGTATTTGTTTCATTCGTTACCTCTGAGCTGGCACTTTTGTCTACTGAATTTTCCTTAACTTCTGTATTTGCTTCTTTCGTTACTTCTGAACTGGCATTTTTGTCTACTGAATTTTTATTAATACGAATTTTTTGTACGGTACACTTTCCATGCTGGTAGTTTAAGAAAAATGAAGATGTTGTCGTATTAACTGGACGAAGGTTAGCATATTTCTTAGATATGTCATAAAATTTTCCAGTGAAAATAAATTTCCTTACAATTTTTGTTTTAGTGTTTGGGACAGTTATTGAAAAAGCTGATTGTTTTCTATGTGTTGCATACAATGCATTTCATTATTGCGACAAGCACCCATTATTCCCATTATCAACACAACCTTAAAAAATTAAATTTTCATTTAGCAACATTTTAATGAAGTTTATAAAGTACGCAAATCTTTTACCTTAGTTGCAAGATATAGATCATCCGGAGCTTCTGTAATGAATTTATTTATTTCTTCGGGAGTGAATGTTTTTGACTTTTTCGCTTGATACCCTTCCGATTTCCGTTTGAGGAATGCACGTAGTTTCGAATAATTTGATAAATTTATTTCATTATTTACTATTAATGTGCTCCGTAATAGTGAGTATATTTTCCTTGAAGAGGAAGATTTGTACTTTTCAGAGAGTTTTGTAAAATAGGCCAAAATAACGTTTTCAGAAAACGAATTTATCTTATTTATACTTTTCCATTCCATAAAAGCCATGTACGCTTGAACATAGAATTTCTTAGATTTCTTGGGTAATAAGTTTATAGATGTTGCTTTTGCAATGTCTACTATATCTGGAGGTGTACACATTTCATCATTATCGCTTTCATTAACGACAAAGCTCGTTTTTTAGGAAGAAAATAAGCGAACAACGTAAGATACTCAGAAAATGTATTTGACGTTTTAAATTTTGACTTGTTTAGCGGTTGCTAGGTAACGCACACTTTATACTGCATCAACGTTGAATAATGAAAATACGAGTGATGTGATTGGTCAACAGGCCGTGCATAATGATTCATTACACACAGGGTGAAGAATTAATGCCTTTATACAATTGAATAAATATGCAGAATGAATATATTATTCAATAGCCGTAGAGAAAAATATGTTATTCTGAAACGAAACTTAACAAAATGTTTCAGAAGCATCGGGACTAAGGATGCCCATTTGGGATGTTGCAGTGGTTGGTTGCAAGCGCATCTATTATATGAATATACATTATAAGTCTTTCACGATAACAGACGAGACACGTGATAAACAGTTCCTTCGAAACAAGTAACATTCAAATTACAATCATACCTAATAATCCTAGTATTTCTCTCTATTAAGTGAATATATTATGTTACCGGAACTGTGCATGGTTGCCAGCTTGAATTCCGTCAAATGTCATTGGAATAAGTTGTTTACAATGAGTTTATATTTAGTAGTTCCTGCCTATTTCATTTGATTTATAAATCGATATTATATGTATATAAGATCAGTTATTTTCGCAACTAAATCATTCCTAGACCGTTAGGAAAACAAGCTAGAGAAATCATTCGATCATTAATATTTCGAAATAGAACGCGATAATAATAGGCCAGTACTCCCGCTTTCTGCTTGTGTCAAAAATGGGGGTTAAACGATCTAGTCCAAAGCGAAAACGGACTAAAATAAGCCTGTCATAGATGTTGATGTTTTTAATCAACATGCAATTAGAAACACAGTTTATGACATGTATAAAAACAGTAAGTTTAAAGTAATTTAGTACTTATATTCATAAAATAAATATTTCAATTAATTAAAGAACAACATATTACGATTTCATCTTTGAATACCCTAAACGAAAAGGAATTTTTTTCTGGTGGTAATACATCTTTATGGAAAATATTACCTGGAATAGGTTTTCATTACAAGAAGGATGATCTAAAACGAACATTAATGGAATTACCACATATCGTATTAAAACTTGTTACGTTTTTGTCGTGACAATTGACGTGTTACGATTAAATATTAAAAAGTGAAGATTTGAATCGTAGTTTTATTTCTATTTTGTATTTATCTTGTTATAGGTACATTGTATTACATGCATGTAATTCTAATGGATTTATTCCTGAAGCTGTATTAATATTTACAACAGACAGCATCTGGACTACCACGGTGACGTGAACAGGAACAATTTCTTATACTGGTTTGAAAATCAACTTCTTGTGAATTTAGAAAAACCCTCCACAATTGCTTTAGATAATGCCAGTTATCATAGTAGTATTAAAAATAAAAGTGATATTCTATAAAAATGGGGTCATCATCATCGGGTTTTGAAAGGCAAGATATATTACCATTTATAATCAATGAAAGAAATTCTGATTCTGAAGACAGCATAAATATTTAATAAAATTAGTATTTCATATTAATATTCTCTTCCCTTTATTTATATCATATGTTTATCACAATGTTACAAGCCCTTTAATCTCTATGTATTTTATTTTCTGTATATTATTTTTGTATATGTTATTACAAACGGCGGCTTTGCTGGTTATGGGATGTGGATGTGCCGTGCTAATAATAATGCAATTATTCTAAGATAAATAAAATAATTAATGGTGCTGGTGAAGTATCATCAAAAGGCCAGAACGTGTGTGATAATGGTTAATTAAATAAATATACTACAACTTGCTTACTAAATAAAACACAGCAGCGTTGTCCTTAAAGTTTGTATTTATATTTATATAAGAGGAAATTGAAATTGATATATTTAAAAGTAATTAAACAAAAGTAATATATACACGAGGAGTGGTAAATACGTAATTAAAAATCAACACAAAATACACTGAAAACGAACGTTAACTTGAGCAGTAATTAAATGTTAATTAATTAGGATTAATATAAAATAATCTCTGTATCGAACAATACAGAGTTACCTTTGATTTGCGGCGATGGGCGGCCACGTGGTGCTTATATACTTGGACATATATGTAGAGCGATGTTTGGCCGGAGGAATAAGAAATTAATTAGTTTAAATTAATGTGAATTAATGTGGATTCGCTTAAAAGAATAATATATATTGAACAATACAAAATTACCTTAGAAGCGAAAGAGGCCGGACGGCGTGGTGAGTTGCATTGTGTACTTGAACAGCACGATGAGTTGTTTAACTCACGAAGGTTCTAAAGAGAAGATGTCTGATAGTTTTTGTGTCGATAGAACACTGGTATTTGAAAACGGTCTGTTTTATGACCTAAGTCGAAGAGAGGGTCGATATCTTGAATAATAATTAATAAGTAGCGCGACCTGAAGAGATGTTCTATCGATGGCATAAATATTATTAAGATAACCCTTGTGAAATAAGCTTTCTAATGATATGAAACACCATATATAAAAGAAGATGTATGTAATTAAATTAAAACAATATAAAATGAAATGTATATAGAAATTCCACAGTGACCGTTGTTTCCGGGTCAGGTAGCCCACGGGTGTCCCGGTTAAGGATATAACAAAAGAAATGCTTCCTCTTTGTAAACGAATATACAGAAAATGTCATAAGTTTAAATATTTTAAATCGAGATATTTAAGGACGAAATATATTATTTAAAAATAAATTAAAATATTCTTATATGCGGAGCGTAACAATGTAGTCTAAAATAAATAAATTCACATATACATTTTGATGTTGTTTGTATTTCTTTTTGTATATATAATAACAACATAAAGCATTTCATGAGTTGTAAATATTTTAAAATGACATAAACCTAACCTCATAGATTATTTACTAACAACAGCTGACTCAAAGTAATGTAGATTTGTCAACCCTGTTTTGTAACTATTTATAACGTGTCTCGTCTGTTATCGTGAAAGACCTATATCAAAATATGTACATATAATACATGTGTGTGCAACCGACCACTGTGACACTGTGCTTGCTCCCAAATGGGCATCCTTAATCGGAATAATTGTACAGATATATACAGCGTGTCTTTGAAATAAAAAGATAATGAATGGAGAATGGAAAGATGTAATTACATAGAATATAATTTCAAAATATTGAGTCAATTACGTCTCGAACACTAAAAGTAAAAGCCCCGGAAAATTGTATCATGTTCCACCTATGAATTCAAAATAAATACATACCTTTTTTATTTATTTACGTAAGTAACAGCTGTCGATGTTTGCTAAGGTCAGTAACCTAGTACAAAATCAAGCTGTTTATATATTCAAGTGAATTAAATGAAATTAAGTGAAATTAAATTAATAACGAAGTGTTTTAGAAATCTAATCAAATGCTTTTAAAATCTATTTTTAACGTAACTTCAAAAAATGTAGGTGGAATAATACATCTCTGGCTAATAGCTGCCAAAACTCCATTTTTTTGCGAATGTAATGGAGTTTCTATAAAAAAACTGTGGATTATCTGCACTCCACATTCTCATATTTTGAGAGTTGAAGTACCCAGAAAGGTGGAACCACGATTCGTCTGTAAACATAACCTTTGACAATGTTTCTCTTGTTGTTATTGAGTTATCATCGGGAAGTACCTGATGTGTTACTTGTACATGTAAGTCGATAGGCACCTTAAAATAGATTTAGTTCTTGCTGTAAATGTCATACAGAAGTTTGTGGACATTCTGCGACCACTTGCCTTTCAATTCTAACTATTTCCCATTTTACGATTCCTTTTTCGTTGAATAAATTCATAAAACGACGAATGAAAACACAGAAATGGTTATATGGAACAATGTCATATTACAAATTTGTTTAGGCTTCGTACGCAACTCTCAAAGAATAAGTCCATTCGCCATCGATTTCTCTGCAATTTATCAGACAAATCTCAACAATATATATATTTGCTGCTCATTAGATACATAAGCCATTGATTAATGATGAATTTGTAAGAATAATCGAAGATATTCGCAGATTGTCAATTTAATTAATGAGTGACAGACATTTCACAAAGTAGGTATGAATTAACATGACTGGCTATATTTATCTTTCTCGTTCATAGTCTACTTGAAAAACTTTTTTTGCTCACATATTATTGTTAGTTAAAGGAAAATATTAAAAGGAATAAATTACTTTTACCAAAAAAAAATTAAGACTTTTAGTTAGTAACTTGCAATTATTGGAATATACTGTTAAATGCTTGTTTCCGAGTTCTTATATAAAACTAACGGTAATTTAAACACACACTATATTAACAATAAAAACGTAATACACTAAATATCAATTAAACACCAATAACTAACAATAAGAACAAAGGTATTTTTAATAATATTAAATATTATTAAAAATCTGGTGTGAAGAACACAAATACAGGTTCACTATTAATATTTTTGTGAACGTGTCTGAACATATCCCTCCCCAGAGACGTAGATACGTATTTCGCCTTTATGCAGGCTCATCGGTACGCCACTGCTGGAGAAAGAATATTTCCTAACACATTCACAAAAAAGAACCACATGGCCACATCACAGAAATTATCCAGACCGGGCGTAGAAGTAAATTCAGTGCTGCCTGTTGTCAGACAGCCGAAGTACGTCGCCCCGTCCACATAACCAATGTGAACGACGCCTTTCCAAAGGTGGCACAGTCATCCCTCTAGAAACTGCATTTTGTTTGTGTCTTCACTCATACTACGGACTAACCGCATGTGTAATGTATCAGAATAATTGAAACATACATGAGTAGGTAAACCCCACCAGTTTTGTATAATATAAACGTATTTTTAATAATATAAAATATTAAGAATTAAGAAATACTGAAAAAACAAGTCTATCAACGGGAGGAAACGCACAGACGACGTTTCGTTCTAGTTGGAACTTTTCAATGTACGGTATTTCCTCGATGACGGACATTGCTTTTTCATTTCTATACTTTCTGTATATATAGTTAACATTTGGAATTTACTGCAAGTGAGAATTAATGAATATTAAATCACATTCTTACATGTAAATGTCGACTTATTTAATGCGTTCGAAACTACAATCCGACAAACTAAGTTTGTACTAGTATGCAGAACACACCCTTTCGCGACAACGAACTTCCTGGTGATTAGGTTAATTAAGAATTAAGAAATACTGAAAAAACAAGTCTATCAACGGGAGGAAACGCACAGACGACGTTTCGTTCTAGTTGGTCGACATTTACATGTAAGAATGTGATTTAATATTCATTAATTCTCACTTGCAGTAAATTCCAAATGTTAACTATATATACAGAAAGTATAGAAATGAAAAAGCAATGTCCGTCATCGAGGGAATACCGTACATTGAAAAGTTCCAACTAGAACGAAATGTCGTCTGTGCGTTTCCTCCCGTTGATAGACTTGTTTTTTCAGTATTTCTTAATTCTTAATTAACCTAATCACCAGGAAGTTCGTTGTCGCGAAAGGGTGTGTTCTGTATACTAGTACAAACTTAGTTTGTCGGATTGTAGTTTCGAACGCATTAAATAAGTCGACATTTACATGTAAGAATGTGATTTAATATTCATTAATTCTCACTTGCAGTAAATTCCAAATGTTAAATATAAAATATTATTAAAAATCTGGTCTGAAGAACACAAATACAGGTTCACTATTAATATTTTTGTGAACGTGTCTGAACATATCCCTCCCCAGAGACGTAGATACGTATTTCGCCTTTCTACAGGCTCATGGGTACGCCCCTGCTGGAGAAAGAATATTTCCAAACACATTCACAAAAAAGAACCACATCGCCACATCACAGAAATTATCCAGATCCGGCGTAGAAGTAAATTCATTTGTGAATTTTTTGTGAATGTGTCTGGAAATATTCTTTCTCCAGCAGGGGCTTACCGATGAGCCTGTAGAAAGGCGAAATACGTATCTACGTCTCTGGGGAGGGATATGTTCGAACACGTTCACAAAAATATTAATAGTGAACCTGTATTTGTGTTCTTCACACCAGATTTTTAATAATATTTTATATTATTAAAAATACCTTTGTATTATACAAAACTGGTGGAGTTTACCTACTCATGTATGTTTCAATTATTCTGAAACAATAAGAACATTTATGTATCTATATTTATATAAGATCACTTCACGATGATTTGGTGTGGAATGCCTTAAATCTCTATTGAGTGTTATTTATATTCATGGGAAAATTCTCGTATGTTTGATCTCTAGATTCATCCGCATCGACATCTTTCTAGACGGTGGCTGACGTATCGTCGGATGACTCTTCACAATACAATGTCTTTCCATAGTTATCGTGCCTTCTGTTTTTGTTGATTTCTCCGTCATGCTTAACAATTTTATTGTTGAATAGTAAGTTATATTATTTCTACTTACTACCATTTTTGTCTTATCTATTTTGAAGAAAAGTGGTTGGATCTATATTTATAATTAAAAAATATGTGGAATTTGCAACTAAGAACGTAAAATGTAATAGGATAGACAATAAAGTGTTTTGGAAAATGATATCGCTTAATACGTATGGCATTTCTATTTCAAATACTTTTCTACCCAACGCCTACATTTAATAAATATAGAGCGGGTGGGTGATAACCAAATTTCATTAAATTGTTACTTTTGAACAAACACACCTAGAATATTATTTTGTAAGAGTATTAAAAGCTATTTATCATTATGTTTCATCGCACTGTCGCAAAATATACACATACAAGTTAATACAAGCAGCTTAGCCTCGCAGGACCAATTAATTAAATTGCTTTTCGTTTAAGAGATGCATATGGAAGTATATTATTATATGAATATCAAATACCTATTTGTTAGATTAAAATGTTAATACCTTTGCTATGATAAACACGTATTTAATTAAATTAATGTTGCTTTTAATTTTCTAATTACATAGTTATAATTTGTTCCGTACGTATAGAAACATTCTGAATTAGATATACTACTTTAACGATAATGGTATAATTTGTTATTCAACAGCTTCAATACTACATATGGCCGAATGCCATTATTACAAATGAAAGTTTATATTAGTGGAGGAGATTATAAATGAAAACAAGAAAAGAAATAAAGTGTAAAATATTTAAGTGTAGATTATTGCTGAGGAACATGCTACTTTGGTCTGTTGAAAGGAGGGTAGGAGATTTGATGGGAGAGTTAGTTTTCAAAAGGTAGCAACACTTCACCATAACGAGTATGTTGCTGCTTTCGACTATATTTTAGAAGCTCGCTGTCAAAATTTCGCCCAAATCAGTCAGATAAGTAAACATTTGCCACCGTTTAAAGGAGTGGCTCCCAAACTTTTTTTTCTCATAGACCACTTTGAAGGTTTTGCTGGTTCCGGTGGACCCCCTGCAGCTACATTTCTACCATATTCCCAAAACTCGACAAAAATGTAAAGATTAGGTCTAAATTAGGAAAAATAAAAAGAAAAATAGTATATTTCCTTGTGTTGTATTTATTCAAATATGTAATTATTACACTATTAATTATTATTGTTATCATATTACATTGTAATATGATAACAGTCCTAATGTAATTAAAATTAAATATTAATAACGTAACGTAACTTCTACAATGACAATCACAAAATAGTCATAATTTTTGTGGGAGGGATGTACTTGATGGATTGACAGCAAACTATCAATATTTAGCTTCAGTTTTGTTAGGAATAACCGCAAATCTCCCCGTTAGATATGACGAGGGAAACGCTATCAAAAGCTTTCTCGCAATTCCCCACAGTCCAGGATATTTTTCGGGTATTTCTGCCTGCAGCCAAAATGTTTGATACCCTCTTTTAAATTTCACATTCAGTTCCTTATTAGTGCTAAGCTCGAGTAGCTCCTCTTGTAATATCACATTCTCCACTTCCGTTTCATCAAGTGGATTTATGATCCATGGTGGTATTTCCATCGTCAGAATATCTTCAAATCTGATTTTAAAGTCATCATGCAGGGCAATTAAATGTTGAACGTATGTGTGAATATCCTCATCAAGGCGTTCTACCTGTGACAAGTTTAAAAACTGGGAAAATTCGCGCCGACTAATATTTTGCTTTATAAATTTCAATTTTCCAAGAAAAGCTGAAATTGCACCCTTTGTTTTAATTAAATTGAGGCTGTCCCCTTGTAATTGTAAGTTAATGTCATTAAATTTTTTGAACAAATATGTCAAATACGCGACGTCTGGTTTCAAATTGATCAGGTCTTCTTTTAAATCTGGATCTTTACTTTCCAGAAACTCTAAAACTGATTCAAAAAGTAAGAAAAATCTTGTTAAACATGCATCTTTCGACAACCAGCGTACTTCAGTATGTAAGAGCAATCGTTGGAAGTCTTCATCATTTTCATCGCACAATTGTTCAAATAAACGCGTATTCAATGCATTGCTTCTTATTTTGTTAACTGCATTTATCACAAATTGAAGCGATTGGTGCAATTTAGCACTCAATTCTTTTAAGATGGCTTATAAACCCACGACATCGCGTGGCCATGGCAGGAGCTCCATCTGTTGCCACCGAAATAACGTTTGTGAATGGAATCGATTTTTCCTTAAAAAAATCACTCAGGACATTAAATATTGATTCACTTTAAGTGTCCGTCTCCAAAGTTTTCGCGAATAGTAGCTCTTCATGAATTTCTTCGTCCATAACAAATCGAACATATGCCAATAATAATGCTTCATTACCTGGTAAAGTTGACTCGTCGAGTTGAATAGAAAAATGAGTTGTTTGCAGATAATTACACAAGAAACTTTCAATATCAGAGCTCATTTCGTCAATACGTCTTTGTACAGTGTTGTTACTCAAAGGAATTCTTTTGAGTATGTCAAATGGAGATTTGTGCAGAACAGTTTTTAAAACCTCTTCAACAGCGGGTAAAATTAACTGTTCTCCAATGGTGTGCGATTTTCCAGATTTCGCTATAAGTAATGAGATATTGTAAGATGCCCGCAAGCCATCATCGTTACTTTTCGACGTTGAAGTGAACATACTGTGCACGGTGGATCTATTTTCATATTTTTCCTTCAATGCTTGAAAATATTTCAAATCTCTACCTATTTTATCAGGATGACACCTTCTTAGATAATCTTCGAGCTTCGATGGTTTCATAGAGTCATTGCTCAAAACTTTGTTACATAAAAGGCATATGGACAATCGCTTGTCTGCTTTTGATGGAAGAAAACCAAGTTTTAAATAATCAACACTGTACTGTCGACATTTCTTCTTAGAATCAGCCATGTTTCGTATCAGTTACCTACCTGTAAATAAAAAAAAAACTTTGTTGTAGTAATCTTAAGGCGGTCTTACTTAACAGGATATGGCTGGATAGCTAGGATTTAACAGGATTAATTGATTATTGCAATGAAATAAACAAAGTACCGGCGGCAAACTGATCCTAATTATTAAAAGCAATAAATCGCTAAGATCAATAATTGAGTTTTATGAAAACGGCTGAACCGATTTTAATGTAATGTAATTTTCATTAATTATATTTTGATATATTTCTGTAAATTCGATAGAAAATACTTGTAAATAATATTTTGATATCAAAACTTCGCGATTTTAATTATTTATTTATTACTTTGATGCATGTTACGAGTATGTAGTATATAAAGAAACGTACAATTTATGAAAATATATTTAATTATTAGCGAACCACCACACAGCCGGGTAATAAAGAAATTACTAATAAAGTAGGGACAAGAAGTTCAACCTTCCTCGGCTTTCTGTTCTTTTATGGAAGTATCTAATAATGGCTCTGTTCAGTATTTAATTTTTAATACGTACCTACTACACGCAAACATTACAAATATACTTATTACAACATAAACATATATCCTATCGCAGGAAAGTTGGAAGAGATTTCTTTTAGAAATAAGCCTCACCTTTTGTACCTACGTATTTTTTTGTAATTTGCCCAATTTTTGTTTACTTACGTGTACAATAAATTGTAAAATAAATAGATAAATAATAAATAAAATAAAAGTATGTATAACAAGTAAGTAAGTACTTACTTTTCCGACAGTGGCAAACACTAACATCGATTCACTTTACTTTACTTTTCTTTTCGAAATTCGGGAAACAAATGAGTAACGTTTATCCGTGGCATTCGTATTTATATTGGTGAAGAATCAAACAAGTTCATGCAAGATTGCAAGCACACACAACACAAGTCGTATTTCGTCCCTTTGCACGTCTGAACAAGCATTGCGGACGGCGGCAGCGACAGCGCTTTGCAAGTCTCGACACGTTGTACTGAATATGGAATATGCAAGTTTTTACAAGTAACAGTCGCTGAGCTTCTTAAAATATTATCTGCCTACATTGATAGGTGAACTCAAGCCAACATTTTAGTTCTTCACTATCGAAACCAGATAAATTTTCGTGGACCCCCGCTTACGAATTGTGAACCCCCATTTTTTTGTCACGCCAACGTACCCCCCGTCGAGTCTCCCGTGGACCCCTGGGGGTCCACCTGGACCACTTTGGGAATCAATGGTTTAAAGGAATTTTTGTTTGTTTTTGTGTTAATACGTTCATGTAGTAAGTACGTCATTGGCACTGTCTGGATGTAAACAAGCCGGTTATGTATATACCAAACGTGAAAATATTTTTTTTGTAAAAAATATTGTCGGGTGTATTTAGGATGTGAAAATGTTATTATCTGTCTTCTGTAATACAACCGAATTAAAAAAAAACATTTTGTTGAAGTAATTACTTATTTTCTCCGTTTATAGTGTGACCCACGTGGTAAATATTTAATCCTGGTACTGCACATTTATTTTGTAAGAACACAATGTGGTGTATCAAAAACCACTCAAAAATGTCAGTTTTTCTAAATTGGATATATATATTTTTTTAAGTTTTTACGCATGGAATAGTTACAGTGGCTGTTTTAAAGAGTGTATGTCATACAGAAAGTCTTGTAAATAAACGTTTTTATTCTAGAAGGCAAAAATAAAGTACCAACAAAATTCATGGTTTTCGAAAAAATATAAAAACGTGAAAGAAAATTAAAATTTTCAAATAGTAAATACACATAGCATCTCAACTAAATATTAGCCATCTTTGATGTGTGACTGAAAAAATTAAACTATAACTAGATTTTCGTAATCAGCGGCATATAGACCGGTCTCACAATTTCTACATATCATTGCACGGTGTTCACTTCAAAATGATTTTTGGCACATACTGAAAAATATATCGGCTTTTCTTTACTTTTTCCTATTGCCAAAATTACAACGAAATTTTCTTCGTAAATTTTCTTCTTGTATTGGAGGATCTGGTAGAGGTTCATTCAAGATTGCCAGGATCTTTTGATCAAGTGATCTTTTGAGCGCTTAAATCGGTAACCGTTCCTTGAGAAAAGCTACGACCAATGCCATTTCCAATTCTTTTAGGAAATTCCTTCGTGTTCGATTATATTTTTCGGCTCACTCACGACTCACTAACGACGTTCTTCTTGCTCATTTCTTTGTTAATTTCCATCATCATTGCCCCGCTGTTCTTCTTCTTCTTCTTTTGTTTCGGGTTGGACGCGAACAGGCACTTGAGCACACTGCTCTTTGTACTATCCCCAATATATCTCTTAGTTCCCTTCTGTTAGTCTTGTGTCCTCGATAAAAGCCACTATCCTCCTCAGAGAAAGTTTTTGTACACTCATAGGATCCAATAGATCATTCCCGAAATATGTCTGTCTGAGTTCCTTCAATGCCTCACACGTGCATATTACATGAAGGCTAGTTTCCTCCTGTTTTTAACGTCTCCTACCCCAGTGCTCGCTAACCAAGCGCATGCTGTACAGATGCTTTCTTAAAGGACAATGTCCGGTTATTAAGCCAGTAATAATTTTAATTTTTTTTTTGTTACTACGAATTAGGTTGGCTAAAAACCGTCCGTTTAGCTCGCTTAGTAGTGTTTTGGTATGGAGTTGACCTTCCGTTAACCTACATTTCTTTTTACGTTCTCTTTCTAGCCATTTGCTACTGCCATTGCCCAGCTCATTTTCATCCTCACTGTCCTGCTCATTTTTGTTACAGCCTTCTTGGTCATTACCACTTTCTTGTTCGTTCTCGTCACTATCTTGTTCACTTTTGCTAGTACATTGTTCGTCATCTTTCTTGTTTTCCTCCAGCTCATAGTTTTCGTCTTCGATATCACTTGGACTGTTCCCAAGATTATTTATAATCTTTTGTAGCCTGCGTCAGTGGCTGAGATGCGCTCCACTTTGTCCGGCCTCGAAATTTGACCAAAAAACAAAGTTCATTAAAAATTTGTAATAGTAAAAATGCAACTTAATCCTGCACACTGGGATCTCAATAACCTAAGAGCCTAAAATTAAATTTTACGACTTACTTACGAACATCAAAATGTTTTTACATCCTGCCTCACAGATATGCAACACTAAACTGAATTTAGTGTTGTGAACAAGAGTTGTTCTTCCATCAGGGTACTACACCATCTCATTCACTCATTATGGTGACCGCTGAATTTGCCGAATTAGGATACAAATTGTTGCTTTGCCCTCCATATTTACTAGATCTGGCTTTGAGTAATTTTTTCTTGCATGAAATTTTGAAAAAATGGCTTGGTGGAAATTTATTTGGAACAAATGAGGAAGTGATAGTAACAACGAATATCTAGTTTGAAGAGCTACTGAAAGATCATCTTTTAAACCGCTTAAAAAATTGGAAAGTCTCTGGTCTAAGTATATACGCGGTGCTACCTAAAAATTCCTGGAATTTTTTATGCTAGGCGCCAACTTATGAGTGGTATCATTTTGAAAATGGACGTGATGATGAGGGTTCCGATCGTCCATCGACGGAAAGCAAACCACAAAATGTGGCAAACGTGCGCGATGCTATCCTGGAAGACCGAACTAGAACAATCCATGATATTTGTAACTTGTTGACTTGTCGTACGGTGTTTGTCAATGTACTCTGCCTGACGAACTCAACATGCGGCGCATTGGTGCAAAATTTGTACCAAGGTTACTCAGCATTGAGCAAAAACGGCACCGTATTCATGTGCACAGAACTAAAAGAAACTGCCGAAAGGAATGCGAACTTAAGTTCCACAATCATTACTGACTACGAATCATGGGTTTATGAGTATGATTCCGAAACAAAGCAGCAGTCGCCGTAGTGACGTCACTACGACCGAAGACAGTACGACAATTTCGAAGCAACATCAAGTCGACGTGGATTTGCTTCTTAGGTGCTGATGGCATTGTGCATAAAGAATTTCTCCAACAAGGTGAAACAGTTAATGGACGATTTAATTTCGGTATTCTTCGACGACTGAGAGAAAACATTCGACGCTGGCAACCTGCCAAGTGGGGCAACAATTTGGATCCTACATCATCGCAATGCACCAACCCACACCTCATTTATTGTGCGTTAGTTTCGAGCCTCAACGAAGACGAAAGTACCACCCCACCCTTCCTACTCTCCAGATCTGGCCCCTTGTGATTTCTTCATGTTTCTGAAGTTGAAACTGAAGCTGAAGCGGCGCCGCTTTGACATGATTGAGGAGATCCAGATCAAATCGCAGCCAGCGTTGAACACGTTAACACGCGAAAACTTCCAGTACTGCTTCCAGTCATGAGCAAGTCGCTGGATCAGTGTAATCATACACAAGGAAAATACTTTGAAGGGGATGTTAGTTAATAAGTTGTAAGAACAATTTATTGTGTTTGTTTTCACATTCTGTAAATTTCTGGGTAGCACCTCGTGGAAATGGAAATGAAAAATTAAAATTATTTTTTACTTCAAACCCGTAACTACCGTAGTGCGGTCATAGAGACCGGCAACGTATTGTGATTTCACTCTATCTTTTTATCTGTATCCCCCGCTTCTCTGACCTGCGCAGTACCTTCAAATAAAGTAAAAATCAGTCTAATCCTAGAAGCTAGCAATAATAGGTTGCATGTGCGTTGCTCTAGTACACTTCAAAGTTTTAATACGGTCAGCCTGACCGCTCTACGGTTAGTACGAAACAAAATATCTGATTTACCAGGACCATCAAAATGTGTTAAATTTGGAGATCCTGACTTTGAAAAGCAGTTAACTGAGTGGTATACCGAGTTGTGTAATGACGATGAAGAAAATAGTGATAATGAAGAAGTAGACGAAGACTACTATGAACTTACAGATCATAATTCCAATTCAGAACAGGAACAGTCTGAAGATGAAAGTGCGACGGACACATTAGATATTGATAAGGAAAATAGAGAAGAAAATATCGATGACACAAATACTATAGCTAACGAATTAATAAAAAGTTATTATGGAAAAAATAGATATAAGGGGTCTTCAAAATCATTTTCATCTAACACCAGAACCCAAAAGTATAATATTGTACTGAAATTACCTGGACTAAAACCCTCAGCTCACATTGATAGAGCGGATTATATAGCAACCTGGCAGTTGTTATTTTCACAAGATATTTTAGACATAATTTTACAGTGGACAAACATAAAAATACGATCTATGAGGGAAAAATATAAAAACCAAAATAGAGCCGAGTTAAAAGACGTAGATGATATTGAGTTAAAAGCATTCATGGGATTACTTTTTTACACAGCAATTTTTAAATCCAACCGTGAAGATATAAATATGATTTATGCTACTGATGGAACAGGTCGGCAAATTTTTCCTTGTGTGATAAGTAAAAACAGATTTGCTGTTTTACTTACTGCCTTGCGATTCGACAATCCTAACGATAGGCACGTTCGGAAGGAAAGTGACCCTGTAGCTCTAATTTCAGAAATATTCGAAATATTTGTTAAAAATTGTCAACAAGTATACAGTCCCGGAGTGAATATGTGTATTGATGAAATGTTAGTATCCTTTAGAGGTAAATGTAAATTCAAAATGTACATGCCCCAGAAACCATGCAAATATGGCATACAAGTTCTTTGTTTAACCGATGCGCGCACAAATTATTTTTATAATGGTTATATATATTCTGGAAAAGATTCAGATGGCAGGGGACTTTCAGACGAACAAAAGAAAATGGCCAAACCAACCAATCGGTAATAAGATTATCCCAACCAATTCAAAATACAAACCGTAACATTATAGCAGACAATTGGTTTACGTCTATTGAGTTGACAGGAAATCTTAGAAATAGTGGACTAACCTATGTTGGAACTATTAAAAAAAATAAAAGGGAAATACCCATTCAATTTTTACCTAATAGAAATCGCTTAGTAGGATCCTCGCTTTTTGGTTTCACAAAAGAACTAACACTTTTATCGTATGTCCCCAAAAAGAGCAAAGCCGCTCTTTTGATATTATCTATGCATCATACTAATGCAATAGATCAAGAAACAAGTAAACCTGAGATAATTACTTCTTATAATTCAAGTAGAGGAGGAGTGGACGCTCTGGATGAAAAATGCACTGTGCACTCTACCAGTCGTCGCACACGGAGGTGGCCTATGGCAATATTCTTCACGCTACTTGATATAAGTGGTGTTAACGCACATATATTATATCAAGTAAATAAAAATAATAATATTTGACAAAAAACAGATTTCTTGAAAAAACTGGCCGATCAACTTGTTAGACCGCAATTGGAAAGACGAGCCAATAATATAAGGTTGAAGCGCGATCTAAGAAACTCTATCTGCAAGATATTACGAATACCAGAAAGAGAACGTCCCGATGGTTACGAAGAAAAATTAACAGTACGAAAAACTTGTTACTTGTGTCCATCAAGACTGAAGCGAAAAACATTTCATCTTTGTTTATGCTGCCGTAAGCCGATTTGTTTAGAGTGTTCGTCAAAAATCTGCCTTGAATGTAAAAAAGATACTTAGAAAATTACTAAAGTTTAAGTTCTGCAGTTTTTATGTTAATCGTGTTTAAATTGGTACATTTTATTTACATATATTTTACGTAGGTTATATTTTAAGACTACGTAATAAATTCAAGTAATCTCTAGTATACAAAAAATATTTTCGTTATGAAATTATGATATGTTAGTTTAACGTTAGTAAGAGTGTGTGTTGCACAAATTTATTCTTTTTTAACAAAATAAAATAAATTTTCGAAATATACTGATAATTTTATTAATAATATTAATGAATAGCTATAACTTGAAAGTTTCTAGTTCAAGAATTTAAAAAAGTAGATTTTTTGAAACATGTTTGGACGGCGGTCTCTGTGACCTCACGACAGTAATAGTGCGAAAGATTGGCACTACGGCAGTTACGGGTTAAAATAAGTATTACAATGAAAATTCACTCCTTCGCCAAATCACCTTCAAACATTATTATAAGTATGTCATAGCATAACTTGAATGGCATATGAAATGAGTCTCTAACTAACATTCACTAGTGTGTGAAGAAATCATGTTTATTTTGATATTTATTGGCATATAGCGAATACTTGTTTTAAATTTTAATATTTAGTTGTTCTGAAGATAAATTTAGTATTATTGTTAATGTCTTGTTTTGCATGTAAAATCAACAGTAATTAATAAAAAGCAAAACTTTTCGGTTACTATCCATATATTGAGAGCAGAATCCATAGATTTATTAGATGCATTATATGCATAACAGTCTATTCGAAAATTACAAATTATTTGAGTAGCATTGTCTATTTGTGTTACGTTGGGAGAACATAGATCCATTTACTTGATTGTGGTATATGCCATAGCAAATATACGTCGACGTCCTCTCTGGTTTCTCAAGTTTCCTAACTTTTCGTATGTTATTTACTGTCCAGATTCCGATGTTCTGTTTGTTAACGTCTCTAACGGTAGCAAAATTTGTTCATAATATGTTTTTAAAAAAATTCGGATTTTTTATTATTTTTACAACCTTGCTATTACAAATGGTTTAACTTATTTTTTTAATAACTTCTTTATTTATTCTGAATGGAAACTGTATATATCTTACAGTATTATTAAACGCGAGTTCAGAATTGTAGATAAAGCAATATCATCGATAGTTTTCAAATGACTGTTGCTTGGAATAATCGTTTAAATATTAAATCGTATTAAATAGGCAATGAACAACTCTTGGACAGGTAATGAATAGCTTCGGAACAGGTAGTTACCAGTTCATACGACATATTGCGGAGCTGATCATTACCTGTTTAACAGTCTTGAAGGAAGAAATCGAATCAATTACAACCCGTATACACCTCTTACACGATATATTGTATGGTATCATGTTTAGTCTCTCCTAATGGCCACACACATCTAATGTGAAGTTAGTTGACAAACTTCACTGATCTGTGATCTGTGTAAAATAAGCGAATGATCTTGAATTGCAAAATGAAGCTTCATAAGAAAATGCAATATCTACTTTCAATCTCAGAGTATGAACAATTTTCTATTATTATACGTTTTACTACCTTTATCACAGTTGATTCTGATATCATTGGCGATAGAAGTAGAAAAACAAGAATTGCTTTTCAAGCACGAGCTGCGCCTTTATTTTTGAATGTATGATGTAAGATCTTATATTTTCAGGTAGATTAAGTAAACCTACATAAAGTGACGAGACAAAATTTGTAGTAAATATAAAGTTTAGATACTGAAGAGGTGTTCCATAAATTATGGTAAAAAAAATATATTTTTAATTTGAACAAAGCAATTTTTCTTAGAAAATCCTTGTAAAATACTAGCACCAATAATTCTATTTAACTGAAGTCTTTTCGAGATACTTGTGTAGAAACGTTTTTAAATAAAAATCCCCAATAAATTCAATCAGGGCGAATCACTCTGAAGTAAGTGTCCCGAGAGGAAATACCCTTTCAAAACTCCATATACCAAATGTGTTTTGCGTAAGGGGAGGAAATAATTTTATTTGAATTTTTTCTTCTTTTTTTTTCCTTATGGCAATCCGTCGACAATAGTTATTGATATTTCTTCATGTGACACAAATTGCTTACTCCAGATTTTTTACGAAACATTCGATATAGTATATTGATTCTACTTGAAACCGTTTCTTTCACTTTTTCTTGTTATTGTTCCGAAGAAATAAGAATGATATTGACTGGAGATTTTGCTTACTCTTATTTATGTGTTTATATTCTACCTATCGATTCCTATATACTGTGTGTTAGTGAATATTTAGCTTGGGGAAGGCATATTTTGATATTGGAACTACCATAAGAAGTGAGACCATATGTAATTCCGAGGTGAAGAAAATCAGTTCACCAATTCTACATTAGTAATTTGTAGTATATTATCCAAGCTTAACATAATTTAATTTAAATGAAAAACTCATTAAAAGGCGGAAAAGTAATTAATGATTGTTCTAATATGTTAAAGTAACCTAATAATAAATAAAAAGTATAAAAGGGAACATTTATATTTAATGAACTGAAGTGAAAAATATTACTATTTATTATATTTCTAAATATCTTTGAATATTTAAATTATTTCCTATTAAAATTACTCAAGATAAGACACCATGATAAAGTGTATCTGAAATATTTAAAAATTGTATATAATTAAATGTCAAGCGTCGCAAGGATAATTAAAAATTCGAGAAAAGCCACATCTATCCCTGGAACGTGTGGATGCATTCCGTTCTTATTGGAGCTCATCAACACACGGTATCCTGGAGACAGACATCACTTTTCACTTCTATTATTCGTGTGTACAAAATTAACTTACTGCAAATACCCGGCTTTTCACGAATTTTTAACTATCCTAACAACCAGGAAGGTTGACGCCGCGACGTGTTACGTTCTGCATACGGGTACAAACTTAGTTTGTCAAATTGTAGCAATTAGCGCAACATATTACCGACATTTGCATGTAGAAATGAGATTTAATAACTATTAATTATTTTGCAGTAACTTCAAAATATTAGCTATATACAGGGTGATTCTAAATATATGCGATAACTTGCATGGTCTGATTCCTATGGTTATTATGATCATATAAGATCATATGAATGTGTGTCCTAAACGGCTTCGTTTTAAAGTTACGGAATATTTAATAGCAAATTAAAAGTTTCTACGATAAGACCTATTAATAATAACAAAAAATTGTTGGAAATGATCGCCTTCAACTGCAATACAAGCTTCTATCCTCCGTTGTATTGATTGGTAAGTGAGTTCAAGAATACCGGCGGTGTTTCGAATTGCCTCAAATGCTGCAACAAACAACACGATTTCTCAGGTCATCAACATTTTCAATGGGAGTCGTATAAACTAGTGATTTAAGGTAAGCCCAGAGAAAAACATCTAGAGAATTTAAGTCGGGAGATCGCAGAGGCCCCGTTTGTGGAGACCTCGTCGCCCTATCCACCGATTTGGATACGCACTGTCCAAAAACTTACAAGCAACTAAACCGAAATATGCTTGAGCACCATTGTCCATAACACACACTTGCCACTTAATTGCCACGGGACTTCTTCCAACAGCAGTAATAGCTCCTCTTCAAGAAAGCGACAGTATACTTCTCCATTTAATCTCATCGGCAAAAAATATGGACCTATTAAATGATCTCCTACAATTCCGGTTCATACATTAACAGAGACTTGATGTTTACAATGTTACATGGGGGTTTTCTTCGGCCCATGTGTGATTATTAAGAAAATTAATAATAGCATTTCTGGAGAAATTAGCCTCATCGATGTTGAATACTTGAGCCAAAAACTGAGGATTTAATGCGATTTTCTGTTATATCCATTGACAAAAATCCTATCTTTATTGGAAATCTGCCGGAACAGTGCCTTCAAAACGAATGTCTTTACAGAGACAGGTGTGGTATTAAATCTTGTTAGTTATACTATAACAAATGAATCGTATTGTTGCAGCATTTTAGACAATTACAAACACCCCCGGTATTCTTGAACGCACTTACCAATCAATACAACGGAAGATAGGAGCTTCCTTGATACTGTTTCCTTCTTGGCTGAAGTTTCATCCACTATTGCAAAGGACAGTAGCACCCTTGAAGATATCCCTTGCAACAGTAGAGGAAAGTTTAGCCAAGAAGAAAGCAGTGCTAAGGACTCGATGCCAGCACAGAACCCTACAAGCAATCTAAAGCAGGTATATTCTAAGAAAACAGGAAGTTGGAAACAATAGAAAACGAATCGCAGTGGAAATCGCAAATAGTACAGAAATAATGAGTTTGAAAGAATTAAGAGAAGATGTTTACCCACGAGTGATCGTTGAAGATAATGCATATAAGCAAATAAAAGTGTTAGATCCATGGACAATTTCTTTATATAACAGCAGTACAAGTCTAGTGGCGCTTAAATTTGAGATCAGCCGCTCTTCTTTACAATTTTATTTGTTCTTTTCCTATGTCTTTCGAATCTATTGCATCTGCCGTTTTCGGCTACTTCTTAACTTCCTCCAGGCATCTTTTCTTGAGCCATTTTATTCTTCTTTTTCTTCCTTCGCCTACCATCAAAATTCCGTTAAGTGTTTGATCGTGAGACACCTAGCTATTTGTACTAATCATGTGTCTCTTTGCATTCTCACCACTTGGACAAAGTTTAGTTTGTTGTACAGCTCTTCTATTTGTTTGTTTGTTCTTCGTCTAAATTACACGATCTTAAGCTATATTCTCTTGCTTTCTCTTATTCATCTTATTGCCTTTTTGGATCTGACCGTAATGACCATATCAGCAGGGTAAGCCATGCACTGATATATATTAAACCATTAGTTCCTAAACTGTTATTAGTTCTTATAACATTTGTTTATGTTAAGATATCTCCGGCAACGGAGAAGTAAGGATATATAAAAACGATTTTGACACATGCACCATTGCATGTAAGGAAAACTTAAGTGACGAACAAAAACTCTCAGAAAGATGTACAAAGACGAGAGAGGAGAGGTGAAAACTAAGACGAATATTACAAAAAAAGAGTAAGTATGTAGAAGAAGAAGAAATACTAACTTATATGAAAAATATAATATACTAGAACTACTAAGAACTAGATTATAATGGCTTGTGCATATGTCAAACTGGAAAAAAAAATAACTATTATCAGGATAGAATAAAACGAATTTTAATGAATTTCACTATTTAATTGACACTGCAACGATCGTTTCGCTCCAACCTGAGCTTCATCAGACATATAACTTATATGTATAACTTATATGTATATATATATATATATATATATATATATATATATATATATATAAAAGTTATATGTCTGATGAAGCTCAGGTTGGAGCGAAACGATCGTTGCAGTGTCAATTAAATAGTGAAATTCATTAAAATTTGTTTTATTTTATCCTGATAATAGTTATAATGGAATTTCATCAAGTAAAGACTGAAACAATTATAAATTATATAAAAAAAATTAATGGAAGCTAGTACGTAGGGTATGGGCAGAAACCATGGGAATTTGGAAAGGTAGCCAATGAATCAAAAGTATGGCGGAATAGTTGAAAATTCTGTGAAGGATGCATATGTACATATACAAACATATAGTCTGTGGGCCTACTAGGTTCGTAGAGCTCAATGATTTCTATACAGGTGTCCTTGAAATAAAAAGACGACGTATGAAAAATGGAAGGATGTAATTATATAGAATATGATATATTATGTACTCGTAGAATTGTGAATCAATTACGACGGGAACGCCGAAATTAAAAACCCCTATGCCTATGAATTTAAAATATTCAGACTTTAAATATATAGCTTCACCACACCATATTGTAACAGTCCTCTTTAACCCTTAACACTGGGCGTTATATTAATAATGTCCCGGGCTTCGAGGGATTCAAGGTTGCTGTACAAACGATAACTTTGGTGCTGAAAATACTTAAATGCCGCAGTTATCCTAAATATTGAGATATAGATTAAAGTTGAATATTGAGTAATTGACTTATTCAATTACCGCTTTGTCGCGCGCCAATAGGTTTACCCCCTCTAAGGTATAATTGTACTTTTATAATTGCCGGTTAGCTAAAAATAGCGGAGAGATATAGAAAAAGACTCTAAATAAAGCGGGTAAGTCGAAATGCGACTTACGACTTTCTCCCTCAAAGCGTGTATGAAACCTAAGGTGAAAATTAATGAATCCCTCTTTTTTACTTAATAAATGTTTTGATCAATTCCTTTTGTTTAAATATGCTTTTTCAGTAAAATTTAGATTACATGAATTGAAATAAAAGAACAAATGATTACTAAATATACTTATATTGATAATTACAGCTTGTTAATTTACATATGATTAATTACAAATTTACTTAGGGTTATTCTGAAAAGTTTACTAAATACTAACATACATATGGGGTGAGATACGGTAAATTTAACACAGATTTAAACTGTTTGGTCTGATCAGATTAATAAACAGTATTTATAAAGACTAACCTTTACATCGCAGCACTAATGGCCATTTTACTTTATCGTTGACTCGGTGCTTCCGGAGTGATGCACTTGTTCACTGTATTAACATTATTTCTTCACGCCTCAGGGTGCCGGGTATTCCAGACAAGAGCCCTGATGTATTAAGCGTGGGATTCACTTTTAATTAAATGACTGCACTTGTAGGCAAGTGATACTTTTGCTAGACTGTGTACTTATTTTACTTAAGTACACAAAATGCGGTTAACCCTTTGCTACGCTTGCTTATAGGGTCGCACGTTTTACTTGTTTGACTGACTTTAGTCCAATACTTTTATTGCAGTATTCCCTCACTTCATTATCACGTTAAGGGTAGCACGTTTGACTCGTTTGCCTGACTTGAGTCGAGTGAATCCTTTCGCTTTCCTTGATGCGTCCGAGCTTCGGTTTTCTCTTGGTGATTCCCCGGCTTTCTTATAGAGTTCTTGATCATACTGGTTTCATAGATGATGCAATACAGTGATTCGTATGCGTGACACTAGGTTATTCTAATAGAGTTTATGTATGGCTAACTATACACACTTAACTATACAAAATGATGATTTGGCATAGAAGGAACTGATCGAAATACGTGTGTAATATTATTGCGAAATGTTCTGCAATAATATTTAATGGCGGGAAAATCATTAAAATTTATACAATGTGACTTTTTTAGTTTAAATAAATTAATTTTAATATTCTTTAAAATTTTACAAATGGATATAACTGCTTTGAAATAACATGGGCGTAATGTGTCCCATTACAATATGTTTATATACGTAACAGCTTTAAAATTTATAAAAGCTCAAAATCCTGTATGCTGAGGTCAATATCTTGTACAAAATCAACTTTTTATACATTTAGGTAAATAATTAAAAACTAACTATTATCAGGATAAAATAAAACAAATTCTAATGAATTTCACTTTTTAATTAACACTGTAACGGTCGTTTCGCTCCAACCTGAGCTTCATGTTAGTTATACGTCTGATGAAGCTCAGGTTGGAGCGAAACGACCGTTACAGTGTTAATTAAAAAGTGAAATTCATTAAAATTTGTTTTATTTTATTCTGATAATAGTTATAATGGAATTTCATCAAGTAAAGGTTGAAACAATTATATATTAAAAATTAAGATGTGTGTGAGATTCATTTACAAACCCATTTTAAAAATTATACTAAAATTTCATGTGTAGTCTGCGTATGTTTTTTTTTGTTAGAAGTAGGTAAGAAATATAAAATATGAATATCGGTTTCAGAATGCCCCATTATATTCAAAGGTGACAATGATTATATATATATACATATATATTATTTATAAAGCCAATAAATTTTGTTATGGCAAGAGTTCGATAACATAAGTCAGCTTATTAAAAGAACATGCAAGATGTGTACTTTACGGGCATTTAAGTTACAATCTATTATTTTTAATCGAACATACGTAACGATCGACAGCAGAGCAATACTTAAAGCGAGCTAATCAATAACAAAACTATTGCGGGCCAGCTTTAAAATATCGGCTCTGAAAGTATTTATGATATATTCGGTCGCACAATTTGTCGCTATAATTTGCTGAAACAGATTATAGCGACATTCGCATGTAAAATGTGATTTAATAATTATTAATTCTCATACACATAAAGTTTATTACAGTTCGTATATATACACGTAGTATGGCAGTGAAAGTCATGTCTGTCTCCGAATAATGTGTACTGATGATCTGTAAAAACAGTGAAATATTGACATTTGCACATTCCGGGCGGATATGTCTTTCACAAATTTTCCATTTTTGATTTGTACTGACAATTTGTACAGTTGAGAGTGGCTTGTTGCGTCTACAATTTAGGGTAAAAGTGATTTGCCGAATTGTAGAATTTAATGTAACAAATTATAGCGACAATCGCATGTAAAATGAGATTTAATAATTACCAATTCTAATACACATAAAGTCCATATATATATATATATATATATATATATATATATATAAGGTAAACTTAATAAGTCGGCGATTAAAGGTCTGGTTAATTACTTCAAAGTATATATATTTAAAACAACCCTACATGTTTCGGCAATGATGCCTTTGTCAAGGGAAGAAAGGGAGAAGAAGGGAAGAAAATTAAATTTATTTAAAAAATGGTTTGAATACCATTTTTTAAATAAATTTAATTTTCTTAATAAGAGTTTTGAAAAATTTGACACAAACGTATGTTTCAATGTCAAATAATAATATAAGTACCAACCCAATTTCACAGTCTTTCGATGGCTCGTTACAAAAAGCGTTTTTCCTTTTTTTTTGATAATCTGGATTATTTTTTTAAGATAATAAGACAACTTGTAAAATGAACTGCTTCTGATCTTCATCAGAACTTATATTCTCATTGTAGTCCTCCATCAGCCGCATGCCTCTCTCAGCTGTATCGTTTTTCACCTTAATCTTTTCCGCTATTTTCTTTGCAATCTGATATTGTTTATCAGTTTCTTATTCGGATGTGCTTTTACTTAGAAAAGAAAAATTTATATCAAATCGTCTAAAAAATATTTTTGTCTCTGGATAAATAAATTAGATCAGTTCATTTTTCATGATTTTTTCAACTTTTGAACATCTAAAAGGAATTCTTTAAGGTAGAATGGCCATTTTTTAATTTAATTTATTGATATTGTTCATATATTTTGGCGTTAATAGAAGTTTTTAAAATGGGATAATTTTAAGATTTTTGGGATGTGTATAGAGCTTTCCAACAAGAAAGGAAATCCCATGTTCTGAAATTGTATCTACAATTCTTAGAAGTTTAACTATTAGTTAATTTAATATTTAATATTTAATTTTAAACTTACAGCCGAAAAAACATCTAGCTCTAAATAAAATAATGCGAAATATTATAGTCATTGTAATAGGATCTGCAATAAATAACATACATAGATATAGAACTTTGGAGTTGGAAAATTAAATTGACTTATACACAGAATACAATTTCAACAAGATGAAAATTTTAAAAAGTAAAGCCAAATAAATGCCGATGTTTGCTAAGAATGGTACAGACAAACAAATAGAACAGCGTAGTTCCAACAGAACAGAAATAGCACACTCATGGAAGATATACCACACTGTTATTAAGTCTAGTATTCATACAGAGGATTGTTATTTTTGGCAAACAGGAATTTTTGTGTTTAGCAATTTTATAAAATTAAGCATATTTAGTGTAATAACTTTTTAAAATTTTATTAATTTAATAATAAATATTTGAGATTTATATTAAAATTATAAGCATTAGTTCTTGTAATATACAGGGGTCTTCACGTAACCCGTTCGTTTGAAGTTTTCTATGGTAAAGTTTTAGCACACTTTTGAAAATTTCTCTCATCTAACCTTGATACTCGGTGTGTTAAAATAAAATATTTACACTCATGAACTACTTTCGGTTATACCAAAAGCCATAGCCATCTTTGATATTTTAAATGGAATGTTATGTTTTCATTGCTTCTTTAGATTCTTTGTAAACTGCTATAACACTTTACATTAAACTTTCTTTTGCACAAAATTAAACTTTTTTTTTTATTTTTGTGAATTTTTTTTTTTAAGCACTTCTTAAAACCACATATCTAAGGCATATTTGAACTGAACCTCTAAACATTTGATAAATCTCTTAGAGCGTATTTGAAATTTATTGATTATTTAAGTAATGTTTAATTACTTTTTTACGTTTTGTTAAATGGAACAGCTTGTATATCAGCACGTCATAGTAAGTAGATAAACATTTTGCATGGTACAAGTTAGATTTCCCTATGCGTATCTCTCATAATTTGGAAGTTATTAATGATTATTTTCTAAATTGAGCATTATTGGTAGTAAGCTTTGGAAAAAAATTCTAATAAATTGTTTTGAAATTATACCAATTGTATTTAGATTCACCAAACGTTTTGCGAAAAGGTTAGAAAAGAAAATAAATTGCAAAACTGAAAACAGATTTTATATCACATGAGATAGCAAAAATAACCATACATTAACAAGCAAAATAGTAAATAAAATCAACATATTAAAGACAAATAATGTGACAAGAATAATATTCACAAATGTTCAAAGTGGTCTCCGTTCCGATCTAAATAAACCATAATTGTTCTTCTTAACTTTGTTGTAGTTTGTTTTCTTATTTGCTCAGCGTTCAAGTTTAAAAAACCGTTTCTTAGTCTAGTTATAAGATGTTCTCTGTCTTGCATGGGTGACACATAAACCTCATTTTTTATTTGGCCCCATAAAAAAAAAATCAAATGGAGTCAGATCGTCAGATCGAGGGAGCTAGGTGGCAGAACCAAAGTCCATTGCGGCCAATCCACCTATCCTCAAAGATATTGATTAATTCGGAATATACATCATCCGAAGAGTGAGCGGGTGCAACCAACATTGCTGTTTTAAATTGTATGACACTATTACTTCCTTTAGCGATTGTAGATCCTGACGCTTACTAAATTCTCATTATAAATTTCGTATTCAACGCGGTTTTGTATAATCATGAAGTTAAAGTGTCTTGAAAATTTGCTTTGTATAATCATTGCAAAAACATTGAAGTTAAAGTGTCTGGAAAATTTGCTTCTCTAATGGCATGTGAATTTTATTGTGCCGAATGATGACAATTTCTTCTATTAAAAATCCCTTCACGGTTAAATTTCGATTGATCTGTCCAGATAATTTTGGATAAAAAATTGGGATCTTCTTGTAGAACTGATAACAAACCCCCCAGTTGCTTGCAAAATAACTTTATTTTTCACATTTGGTGATAAATCTATAACCTATGCACACGTGTTTGTTAGCGCCCATTTACTAACCACTTGACTCAGAATTCATTGGCTATATCTCTCGCATGCATTCTATGCCAATGGGATGTAAATTAAACCGATAGTCTCAATAGGAAACTATTTAAGTAGGTTGGTTAAATTTTGCTTTAGCGTACAAAAATAATGTGCAAATTGGTGGTTTAAATTTTGCGCCACCGGACCTGAAAGAGTTAAAAAAAAGGTATAAAACCCCTTACCACAATTGTGTTCTAAATACGTATTTCGACAACTAAGTTGTCATCATCAGTAGCGAGAAACAACTAATCAATGTGTTGCACATGGGGCACAATAGCTAACACACAGAATCGCGCATAACTTTACACGGCGTCCACGTATACACTGAAATGTGTAGACATTGAAAAAACAGAAAATTTCACAAAAATTAAAATAATTCAAACACGGTTTATTTTTTACAAATGAAACCGTACTATAAAGTGTTGTAGCACTTTACAAGGAATCTAAAAAGGCAATAAAAAATATAACATTCCATTTAAAATACCAATGTTGGCTATGACTTCCGGTATAACCGAAAGTGGTTCATGAATATAAATACTTTATTTTAATACACCAAGTATCAAGATTACGTGCCACAAATTTTCAAAAGTGTCCTAAGGAGTTAACATAAAAAAATCCTACCGAACGGGTTACGTGAGAAATCCTGTGTTGAATGTGCAGAGTCCGGATTATATTTAATTTGATATTAAAACATGTTTCAAGTATGTTTGAAGACATAATAAGGTTATAATACATAGTATTAATGTTTCGGTTAATTAATTAAGTTACTGTGAAATAGAAAGTATTTGAAGCCTCAAATATATCATTAAAAAAGCTATATGTACAACATGTAATAAATGAGGAAATAATCCCGTCACCGTTTTACTATAATAATGATGTCGTTACGCATGTTTTTCTAGATCTTCTATTTTCGTATCTGTAGGGATCCCACTGTCAGTTAACAAGCTTTAGCCTAAATTGATTTTGACAAATGGACATAGAATATGAAAACGCTTTTATTGTATATCCTTTCGTGCGTGGGAGACAGAGCTGTCCTATTACTACATCTGTGAACGCAGAAAATTTATTTCGGGTTTAAATCAAATATCTTGTCTCTTGAATAAATATATTTTGTCTTAATAAGTCATATCTGTTACACATGCTGTGTTTAATATGGCTGAAAATATGATAAAATATCTTACATATATAGGGTGTTTACGGTCTTGTGATTTTATTTTCAAGGGGTGATTAAACATCTTAAAAGGTCATTAACGTAAAAATATCTTAACAAAAATTAGATAAGAGAGGTATTACAGTAATTTTTTTTTATTTTTTGAGAGTGATTAAACACCTTAAACAAGGTTATTGACGCTAAAACAATTGATAAACAACTTGAAAAGTCAAAGTAAATTCGAACAGTAGGTTAACAGTAGACTCGGCAAAGAGGGACAATTTCCAGTGCAGTGCAATATCTTACATATATAGGTTGTTTACGGTCTTGTGATTTTATTTTCAAGGGGTGATTAAACATCTTAAAAGGTCATTAACGTAAAAATATCTTAACAAAAATTACATAAGAGAGGTATTACAGTGATTTTTTTTAATTTTTTGAGAGAGATTAAACACCTTAAACAAGGTTATTGACGCTAAAACAATTGATCAACAACTTGAAAAGTCAAAGTAAATTCGAACGGTAGGTTATCAGTAGACTCGGCAAAGAGGGACAATTTCCAGTCAGTGCCGAGAGCAACGTAGCGGGGAGAAGTGCGTTCCACGGAAACACAAGCGTCTGTATCAAAGCACACTCAGTTCAGTATTATTCCACTGGTCGTTGTGAGTGCATGTCAGCATACTTAGAAAATGTCGCATTTGGGTACGTTTCGGAAACTGCGTATTTCGAAGAAACTAGTAAACGTAATAGCGAGTATGCCGGATTTAGAATACGAAGGCGATAGAACTAAATGTGTAAGGTGCGACGGCTATTGGACGTGTACCAGCAGGTGGAAGTGTGAAAGCCACCTAGATAGTATAGAGCACTGTTCCGCAATCCGTGGCAAACGATACAGCGAACAATTGACATTTGATATTGATGTTTGTTTTATTATATGTAATCTACCGTTCACTTCGCTAGACCAAAAAGCATTTGTCTCCTTCTGGACCAAGTATTCGGATTATAGTCGGACCAAGTCGGACTCGATAAGAATCGCTATGCCATCTGCTCGTGAGTATGTTGAAAGAAGAATTAAAGCAGAATCCAAAGATAAAAAATTGTGGTTATGTGTCGACGACACAACCGATCGGCAAAAGAATTCTGTTGTGAATGTAATAGTACGTACAATGGAAAAATTTGAACCATCGTCCTCTATCTTACTTGCTTCCAAAAGAGTTGCAAAATGAACTAGCGATGAAATTTTAAAAGTGGTGTTGAGCGCACTGAACACATTTCAAGTTTCAACAAACCAACTTTTAATGTTTGTGAGTGACGGTGCCGCTAACATGCTTTCCTTAGGCCGACATTTTAAAGAAGAGAGTGATAATCTGTTACATGTAACATATAAAATCCATGCTTTAAACCTTGTAGCGCAATTGTTATCCACGAGTAAATGCTTCGAAGGCAGTGCTTCCAAAGTCTCCAAAAAGTACAAAAAAATTCACGAACTGTGTCCCAAAGTACCTGAACCACAACAGCTGTTTACTACGCGTTGGGGAACATGGTTAGATGCTGCGTTTTACTACTGAGAACATTTTAATGCTGTAAAGAAGGTAGTTTTACAATTCGATCCGAGACACGCCGAAGCTATCAAGAAAAGCCAGAAAATGTTTCAAGATAGTCAGGTAAATGGTGATTTAGAAACTATTCGCAAGAACTACTATGGACTAACGAAGGGAATTAAAAAATTACAAAATGATTCGATGTTGTTTGTGGATTCTGTTCAAATTGTGAATGATGTTCACTCACACCTATGTGTGGCGAAAGGCGAAAAAAATGAGTTCGTAATACCAAAATTTGAAAGTGTTATTGACAAGGATTCAGATTTTCTCATACTAAGACAAATTTGTGAAGGTGCGTCATTTAAAGGTACACCCGCGAAACGTCCTTTTAAAAGGACAGTGGGCATATCTGGGTTCATATGCCTAATCACCACTTAAAAAGAAAGAAAACAAAAACTACTATTTTTTTTAACTTTAATATGTCTCTTAGAATGCAACTTTTGTTTAGATATTTTTACGTTAATGACCCTACTTTATGATGTTAAAACAACCCTTGAAAATAGAATCATAAGACCGTAAACACCCTGTATATAGGTGTTTTTTCCTTAGAGTGCTGTAGTTTCCAATTGAAATAAAACACATCATTTTTTTCAAATGACATGAATTTTTGCTTTATTCGGTGGATAATTTTATGTGGTTTAGTATTTGAATAAGCAAGTTCAGCGGCGATTTTTGAAATACATGTGGCTCAAGGTGGACGGCGTCTATCCGGACAGGGGCTTTGATCACACTCAACTCCTTTCTCGTTTCAACGTGCCTTCTCTCTCCTTTAGACGTTTTGTAGCCAGTCTCAACTTTCTTCATAGACTTCTTCACAATGAAGTTGACTGCACAACACTATTATCCTACTTTAATTTTCTTATCCCCCTATTCTTCACACGTCCTTCCCGTACTTTCTATCTTCCTTTTCCTCGAACCAATGTGTTGGTCAGGTCTCCTGTCTACGTTATGAGCAGTAATTACAATCAGGTTTCTTCTGAAATGGATATACATTTTCATGGTTTGTTGAGCTTCAGACAGCGTCTCTATAACATCTGCGATGTGTATTCGTTGTAGTGTGTAATTAATTAATTACTGGATGTTCCCGTTTCTTTCTTTGTTTTTATTGGTTTTGATCACTTGTCCAGACTATTGTTTATATTCATATATATTATTTGATTGATTGTTGTATATTATTTTAGGCTTCTTTATATTTTTTATATTTAGGAAATTATGTCTTTATAATACTTTTTTTTTCTTCTATTAGTACTTATTGTTATGTGTATGATTTACAATTTTGTTTTATTTTATCCTGTAAATGGAATTATAATTCTGTTGGGTAATAAATATATAAATAAAAATAAATAAATAAATAAAAATATTATTGCGAGCATACGAGTGACGCGACTTGCCTCAATAGGACTCAAGTTCAATTTTCGACAACTTTTTCGAGTATCTAGGAACATATCTGGGTAATAATACGGCATACGCTGACATTCAAATCGTGTAACACCTCTGACTTATCTGCATAAGCTAAGGACTTGATATACCCTAAAAACATAATTCAGAGAACGTTTCTCCTAGTAGGTTGTGGCATGCACTGTATGACACGTTGCATCCTCCTGTTGTAACCGCATTTTCTCAACATTCATGCAACGCAATCGGGAAATTAAGAAGTGTGTTATCATGACTGTGTAGCAACCGCCATTGAATGTAACGATCTGACCGACTTCCTTTCTAAAGAAGTGCGATTCCATGACTCCTTCAGCCCACAGAGTGTACCAAAAGTTAATTTTTTCTGGTTGTAATGGTGCTTGGCGTCTCTTTTTGATTCTCTTCACTCCAAAAACGTCAATTTGTATTGTTGACGTTGACTATTCAACCAAAAATGGCTTCGCCTCTAAACAAAATTTTGAGGTCAACGGCTGGTTTTCGGTCGATTCAGCAAACGTACAACGTAAACAATTGTCATTCGCCTTTATTTCTTGCAGGGTTGGTGTCTTGGGACCATTAAGACCATTAAGCAAAACTTCCACTTAGTGGATGGACGCAAGCACAAATGCAGCATACGGTGTCGAATCTACTCATTTGGGTCTTCCTCGGCACTACGCCCAACAACGACGACATTTTCTTCCGTGAGCATTGATCGTTGCTTGTGTGGATTAGTGTCATACACTAGTGTGTAGGACTGAAATCTATCCATAGTTCGCTCAATAATGGTTATTGATTATAAAATGCGCTAAGCGATCTTTAAATTTGGTCTGTAAAACCACGATTTCTTAAATAAAATTACACAGTTTCAAAACGTTGTTGTGGTGACAACTTTCCATTGTAGTAAAATGTAATACCTTGCTAAGTATAAATGATATATGCAAAACTGGGATGGCAACTATGTTGAAAAATAATTTAAGAAATGTTTTTCACGTAGAAATAAATTTTGTTTTGAATAAAATGTTTTTAGTAGTTTTTTCCCAAAACGGTAGTTACTTTCCGGACAAGCCACGTATACAGCTATATTTCTGAAATTTTTCTCTGCGCTTTCAACGTATATGTTGTATAATATTTTTATCAAACTATGCATTTGTTGTTTGTTGCTACGCAATATAGAAAATTGATTGAATAAATCACCTACAGTATTTTAGAATATATTGTAGACTGTATGTCCACATAATATTCATTTTATAATATTGACCAAGTAAGCAATGCTTAAAAATCTATAATACTTCAATGGAAAGTTTGCTTTTCAGAAGACAAATTTTTTGTTTGTAACTTTATTCCACCCATATAATATGACGATATGCAATCGAAGACAGTACTTAAATAGGGGTGGTGTAAGCCCTTTTTAACTAGAAAACAATTTTCACGTTGAATACAGAAACAAAGTATTCTAAATTTTAATCGCAACTTTAAAAGCAAGTATTTTGAATCGTCTAGTTGGATTTCGAGGTAGAACAATTATCGTGTCCCTCATTAGGAAAGTTGTAGATCCATTCGTGATCCTACTTCAAATTAAACAATTAAGCCTGGCCTTCACTCTTTCACCTACCACTTTAATAATAATAGAATTAACTTTATTTATCATAAGTTACAGTCTATTCCAAACTTAAATAATGGAATTATAAATTTACTTTAACCCATTAACTTCCAAATTTTTATTATCGACATTTTTTGTAAATTTAAATTAAAAATAGTATTATATTAAAGGTAATAGGTCAATTTATTCGTTGGCAAATAAATGTACGCCATTTTTCCAAAAAAAAATTTAAGTCCCATTTGGGACCCATGGCACTTGCAGTTACAAAAATTTTAAAAAACTGAACCAACATTTCAAACTAAAGAAAAATATTTATAATTTATGCCAATTAGGAAAACATTCCATATGCAGTCAAATATTGCATTTTTTACACTGCTTGCGAACGTTTGTGTCACAAATGGCACATTTTCTTTGTTTTCCATTAATCGTTCGCTCCAAAACATGTCCAATGGGATCAAATCTAACATCGGCAGGCACGCGGCTTTTCCTCACCTTACTAGAACTTGGTCTTCCGGCAAATTTAGGATCGGATAATGATTCTTTCTTCAGATAAGTTCTGGCAATAATGCGTCTAAAATCTAATAATGGGATGCTTCCATTTACTGCAGTATAAAGAGCGTGGGCGTTAACAACCGCAACGTCAATCGTATTTGTGAAATGAGGGAAATACCATTTCTTACCTCTAAATTTTATTTGATACTTTTGCACATTCCAATCTAACTTGTCAACCCCTCCCATATGTTTATTGTATTGTCCGACAATGTTTGGTCTATCGACATGGCATTCTTTTTTTTCTTTCTTACAATATCTTTTCACTTTTTCTATAGGTTGCAATCCTAAGTAATTCGATAGCATTTTAACACAGCTATTGTCATTCCAAATCAACGCAAATATTTTATTTTTTTCATCATAACGATAATAATCATATGCCCCGCGTTCCTCTTTTTTTATGATATTATCAGATTTCAAAAGACACTTGTTCATTCTATTATAGCGTACTGTTCCAGCCGCCTTTATATTTAGTTCTCTCAACTTCAACAATAAATCAAAGCTGGTGAAAAAGTTATCGAAAAATATTTCATATTCTGACGGATATTGCAAAAAAGAGGTCATCTTCATTATCACAGAAGCTCCAACACCACTTACAAGTTGTTCTTATTGGTTTTCCCCTAATAAACTGTTTCAGGTAATGGTGACCATAGTAACGCACCATTTGCTCATCTATTGAAAGTTTTTGTGCAAATATACCGAACTTTTTGAAATTTGTGTTCAATTTGTTTATCAAAGGACGGATTTTAAATAGTTTGTCTTGTTTATCGCTGGTGGATATGAGACTATTGTCGTTAAAATGCAGGTTTTTTTTTATTTCCAAAAACCTGTGCTTAGGCATGCAGTTTCTAACGCGTGTAAGATTTATATCTTCATCCTCCGACCAATATAATTGCTCTTGGGGCAACGAATGGTACCCTGATAGCAAAAAAAATTCCAATAAACTTTTTAAGATAATTTGTGGAAAGTTCAAAGTTATGTCTGTTGTTTTGTCTAGCGTAATTTACACTTTGGATAGCTATATGGTTTAGTAAATCTTCGTCGAAAAGTTCTTCAAATATCTGAACCGGTGATTTACCTTTCAAGTTTTGAATAATCTGTGATTTCAATTCAGATACATTGTTGCTTTCAAATTTATGTCCTGCTTTTTCCACTCACTTTTTGGCAAGAATTTACCTTTTGATTTTACTATAGATGCTTGATTTTGATCAACATTCAGAGCGCTGGAATGGATTTCTTGTTGTCCAGGAACGTCTTGTGGAACAGTTTTTGGCAAGAATTTACCATTTGATTTTACTGTAGATGCTTGATCTTGATCATCATTCAGAGCGCTGGAATGGATTTCTAGTCGTCCAGAAGCGTCTTGTGGAACAGTGTCTTCTAAAATATTATCGTCAAATTCTTCGCAATCTGATATAACATCGATATTATCGGGCGGCAGTTCGACTATATCAATGACTTCTTGTTCCAGATCAGCAAAAAATTCATCATCTTCCAATAAGTTCTGCGATAGTAAGCAATTTTCTAGAACCCATACTGAATTGGAAACAAAAAAAAAACCGCAACTGTGAATAAAACTAACATAACGCTCTCCATATGATTTTTTTACATAGTAAATTCCATGATCCCCAAATGGGGATCAAGGTGTTTTGTACTATATTTTTTATAATAAATATTATATTTGCTCACCTGTTATTCTAATATCAACTAGGAATGTATTATTACTTGAATTCACAAATCTGGCACAAAATTAATCAAATACGCACAAAAAATATTATTAGAAATAATGTAAATATTCGACCATCAACTTTTGTGTATAGGTTATAAAATAACGCGCATAACATGCTTACAGGGTTACCAACACTAAAATATAAAATCTTTCTAGAAAGTACAGAGTACTCATGTACAGTTAGTATACATTACACTAAAGATAATAACATTCTAAAATATGTTAAAAAATAAAATTCGCGAATCCCCATTTGGGGATCAGGGAAGCTAATGGGTTAAAGTTGTAATAATTTCCGAATAGAGATCCTAGACTAAGCTACCACTTTAAAAGGCAAACATTGTCCACGAGAATGAAAGATAGAGGTGAATTATCTAGAAGAAGTTTATGTTGTATACTTTGTGTCAAAAAACATTAGTCAGAAGATTATGAAGAAGAAACTTCTTAAAAAGGACTCTCGCAACTAAATTTTGGTTTCGCATGGTATAAAACATAAACATTATTATTTTATATTATGTATATGTCAATGCGTACTGTAATTCTATAAATTAAATATATTAATAGGTTACTTAGGTAAATTAAAAATACTTGTTCAGTTTTACTTGTTTATTAGATGATACTCTAAGATTTGTTTCGGTCTATTCGACCATTATCAAATAGTTTACCTACATTGTTAGAGTATCGTTTAATAAGTAAGTGAAACTTAGCAGTTGGTTCAAGAACCAACTGCTGCATCTATTGACAAGATAAAATAATTCGTGGTTATTCCTTTTTAAACTTCGAAATCAATGATCTTCCTCTAATTTTGATCACTTTTGTTACCGAGAGAATAAAGTTTTATATGAAGACCCAGAAGACGCAACGACTGTATAGTTTTAACAAATTCTATTATTATTATCTGTCAGCAAGTTACTTTGTTCCGGGTGGGCCAAAAGCAGAAAGCAGAGAGTAGGAATTAACATTTAAATAACTTTGTTAGTTGTAAACCAATATTATTGATACTCCACCCAGTAAATGTTTAACATATGGAGATTATGCATGGAAAACAACATCCTTCAAATGACTTCCATTTATGGCTTCGCAAAGTCGTGCTCTCTTGATTGCATTGTTCGTAACATTGGTTAAGCTGTGAAGAGTTAATGCACGAATTTCTGCACGGATATTGTCCTTGAGCTGCTCAAGTGTACGCGGTTTATTCACGTACACACGTTCCTTAAGGTATCCCCACAGGAAGTAATCGGGAGCCGTAAAGTCGGGAGAACGTGGCGGCCAATTAACATGGGAATTTTTTGAAATTATCCGCTCACCGAACAGTTGCCTCAGGAGGTTCATTGTGACATTGGCTGTATGGGGGGGGTTGTCCTATCCTGCTGAAACCACATTTCGGGACGATTTTCTACTGCAGGACGTAAGAAAATATCAATCATATCCCGATATCTATCACCAGTAATTGTCACACTGTTACCGTTATCAGTTTCAAGGAAGAAAGGCCCGATAACTTCCTGCGAGGTCACCCCATACCAAACCGTGCATTTCAGAGGGTGGAGTTGGCGCTGGTGAATTCTCCTTGGATTTGCCGTACCCCAGAACCGACAGTTCTGTTTATTGACTGAACCATTCAACTGAAAATGAGCTTCGACAGACATGATAAGTTGATTAATAAATTCATTGTCTTCTCTGGCTAATTCTTGGATGCGAATCGCATAATTTCGGTGCAGTTCGTGGTCCACAGGTTTCAGTTCCTGCACTAACTGTATTTTGTATGGAAACATCTTTAATTCATTTTTTTAAATTCTTCTTAAGGATGTTCGGGACATTCCCAATTCCCTAGAACGTCTTCTCGTTGATGTTTCTGGTTCTTCTTCGACACTGGCTCTAACTCTTTCAATGTTCTCTTCAGAGCGAACCAAACGTAGTCTGCCAGTAAGGGGAAGGTTCATCAGAGAACCCCTTTTTTCTAAGCGTGCCATTAATTTCCGAATCATCGTCGCTGAGGGTTCTGGTCTGACGTGGAAATGGTTGCGATAAGTAAGCTCTTTGCGTTAGAATAATAGACCTGTTATTTTGAAAATATAATTCGACTATTTTATTATTACTATTAGTCGTTCTTCCTTGGTGTAATTCATCAGTCCCGATCTCCAAGGAATCTCTTATGATATGCACCTGTAAGTAAAGAAACAAAACCGTTAGCAAACAAGATATTTACATGTCAAATCCTGCTCTACCTTCTGGCCCAGCCTGTATATGAAGAAGCTTGTTTTTCGTAGCTCTTTTTATACTGGTATCTACGGTTTGAAAAATGTTTTTCTTGTTCATATTGTTAATCAATTTTTGGTAGTAAATAACTGTTTGAGTTTTGTATAAGTTATAGCGACCATAGGCTTAATAATAATAATTACAATAATAGTCTTCAATTCCCAACCGGTGATCTCAATTACAGAACATAAATGTAATAATAACAACATTAAATATGAAAAACAAATAACCTTATAAGTAATATAAGAAATAAATAAACGGTTGAATAAATTAAGCAGAATAATATAAGAGAAAAAATCATATATACATATATATTATTATGAAACACGCCTCACGTTGGACTGTCAAAAAATTACAAAATCTCACTCATATTGGGCGGCAAAAATACTATGAACTACATCTTACGTTGGTTAGCCTAAAATATTCTTAATGTGCAAACAAATTATTTCAAAAACTCACGGTCTGGGATTCTTTTAATTCGAAATTGTCGGTTTATATACTATGAAATAACAACAAAAGAAATCTATATTTAAATGTGTAACAAAGTTATTAACCTTTTATCTTTCGATTTTTATCATTGACCAACTAATGAATATGAAATATTAGTACTAATTTACAATTCTAACACAAAACTTCCTTGTAACTATAAAAAAAAACCTGTCGACTTCGTAAACGTCCTATCTGCCAATTTGACTTTTGTCAAAATAATAATATATTGTGTAACGAGTGACGAAAGCAACATTTTTTTAAGCGGGAGAACAGTTTGTTCGCGAGCTTAAAAAAATATTTCGACGAGTTAAACACTATATTTTTTCTACGACCTCGCCTATGGCATCATAACAAATTTAAAAAAATTATGTACACAAACACTTTATTTTCAATTAAAAACTACTAAACTATAGATCATCTTTAAATTAGTTATGATTTAAACATTGATACATAGAGTATGTAGACCATAAGATCGATTGGTTCAAATTTTCTCAAAATTTTGCAAAATACAAGCAGTACAATTTCCGAATATGAATTTACGCTATTATTAATTCAATAAATTTTACATAGACTTCTTCATACCTCTTTCTCGATTTTTCTCGTAATAAGCCTTCAGCTTGATTTACTATTTTTGGTGGTGTATTGTGAATATCTAAATCACTTTCTGAATCAGAAATCATGATAAAGCTAGTAACAGCACAAACTGACGTGATTTAAAAATTATATCGCAACAGCAGGTAACTAGATGCAGATGAAAATCAGTAGGTAATTTTCGTCACTAGGAACGAAAGTTAACGCTATGAAATTTTTTCTCACTAATAACGGAAATCAAATTTTCGCTGCAGTATTCAGTAACGAAAAATGTTTTTTTTTTTATAAAGGATCGTAAAAAAACATTTTGTTATCTTTCTTTTTTAATTATTGGAACTTCCTGTTATATTATACAATCCTCATCACAATATTTCTTTATCTTGCAACTTCTGTAATTATCCCTCAATAACCTTCGTTTGCTTCTTCCTCATTTAACACAATTTCCCTGCTTGTTTCTTATGTATCATTTATTAACCTTTATAAACTTGATTTGTTTCTTCTTGTCTCAACTTAAATAATCGTCGTTTATCTTTTCTTTGTTTAACTTTTATATATCTTTACACACATTAATGTTTAACATATTTATATATCTATTATTTATTTCATTATATGCAATAAATCTTGCAAGATAATATCCTTTTATCAGCTTTTCAAGAATTTTTTTAAAATCTATTCTTCTTAAAATTTTTCGTTGCTATCATTAATCAATAACACTCTTTTTATACGACCCTTTATAAAAAGACATTTTTCGTCACCAAATACTGCAGCGAAAATTTTATTTCCGTCACTAGTGAGAAAAAATCCCATAACATCACTAGGGACGACAGCGTGACGAAAATTACCTACTGATTTTCACCTACGTCTAGTTGCCTGCTGTTGCTATATCGCGCCATTTTTATATCACGTCAATTTGTGCTGTTTATAGTTTTATCATGATTTCTGATTCAGAAAGTGATTTAAATATTCCCAATACACCATCAGAAATCAAGCTGAGAAACCCTATGCGGGCTTACTACGAGAAAAATCGAGAAAGAAGTATGAAGAAGTCTATGTAAAATTAATTGAATAGAGAGCTGATAATAGCGTAAATTCATTTTCGGAAATTGTGCTGCTTCCAAATTTTGCAAAATTTTGGAAAAATTTGAAGCCATCGAGCTTATGGTCTACACATCCTATGTATTAATGTTTAAATCATAATTTAAATATGATCTATAGTTTAGTTGTGCAATTTCTAATTGAAAATAAAGTATTTGTTTAAATAATTTTTTTAAGTTTGTTATAATGCCGAGGCGAGGGCGTAGAAAAAGTATAGTGTTTAACTCGTCGAAAACATTTTTTTAACCTCGCGAACATTATCAAACTCGGCTACGTCTCGCTTGGTAAACTGTTCTCTCGCATAAAAAAAAATGTTACTTTCGTTACTAGTTACACAATATACTATTTTTTTATTTTACCAAAAATTCCGACTACATATAATTATCAAACCAATTTTCTTAATACTTTAACTAATACATTTGCCAATGTTATACCTTTCAACAATTTTTTCTGACATTTAGAATATTCCGACGTACGCTAATATGTAATAGATACGTAGAACAGCAATTCAAATTCACACTATCGAAACTTTAATTTTTGCGGAAATTTAGGAACACAGAGTCTTCAAATATGGTGTTGTATTCAGATTGAATCTAAGAAAATTTACATGTTGTCCAACAAACAAATAGATATTTATTTGTTCAAGTTCACTAAAAAATCCCCTTCTCATTTCAGTAATTGTCTGGTAAGTTTATGAATATGTATTCATTTTTTCCTAGATGCATCAACTGTTCTCTTGTTATTTATAAGTAAGTAAATAGCTTGACCTTTGTAATGTCCCGAAAAATTGAAAATTGAGTTTCTTAAACAATTTTAAACGGTATAACGTTTTGTAGTGATATGGAATTTGTAATTTAGTTGTCTTAGTATTAAATTCACGCCGAGAAATAGTAACTTACATTTGTAATGTTTAATTGAATGTTCATTTTCTTTCTGTGTTCTATTTGCCTTTCTTTTAATAACAATTTCTGTGTAAAGAGAAGGCGGGCAGATTTGTGTGAAACAGGTGAAATGCTTAAGGATGTTCAATGTGACCGTCATTGGCGTAAATACAAGCTTCTAATCGATTGGTAAACTTTCGAACTACATTATTTAACACGGCTCAGTCTTCACGGATATAGGTCGCAGCTTGAAAAATACGTTGCCGGAGATCGTCTTTCACGGCGACGGCCTTCATAACTTGAATGCAATATATCGCAACCTCTCAATCTGTACACGGTTTATAAAATTAAATCATTTGATGGACATCTTCGGTTCGGAAACCGCACTTCATAAATATGTCTAGTAGCTCTAACATTTCCATCTGTTTCACCGTATAGTAGGACGATATCTGTTAATTCATGCTTTTAATAAGCCATACTTCACGGAAGTTGATAACAGATTGACTTGTGAATTACAGTATGCCACATCGCAACTACAACTCCCACTATTACGTTTCAGTAAGGGTAGCGCTGCAGTTATAAAGGAATACTAAATTTACCAGAATCGGGTCCAGCCACGCGCATTTATTAAATTTTTGTTTTCTTTGATATCGTTCGAGAGTGAGTTTTCGTACATTTCCATTTTATGTTTAATAATATTACAGCTCTATTACATAATAAAGTATGTCGGAACATTTCGTTTACATCCTGTATATATATATATATATATATAATAAAAATTGTTGGGAAATCCGGCAATAAAAACCTTTAATTAGTCAATTAGAGTCCTTTATTTTATACCTTATATTTCGCTCTGTAGATTTAGAGCTTCATCGGAGGTCACTTTAATCAAAAGAAAATACAACCTTAGCTAATTTAGTCTACTAATTATAAGAAAGATCAATACTTACAAAAGCGAACTATTTGTAGTGAGAGATATATACATTTTTTAAAAAACAAAACCGGTAGAGAACAAGAACTCCACGTAATACAAACAAAACGTCATATTAATTAAAAATTGTTTCTTTAAAACTTATTGTTATTACATATTAAAACCATTTAAAAAAATTCTTTTTTCAGCAAACACATCAAAAAAAGAAAACACGTAGTAAAGCACTACTTGTCTTGATGTAAATTACATTTTAACAACTCAAAGTGTTGACCAGGTAGTGTATTAAAGTTTCAAAACCAAGATCATATTCTTATATGCAAAACCGATGATAAAAGTACAGTAGGTGAAAAACGAGCAATGTCAAGGTTAACGATATATATACAGATGTTCAAAAGTTGCGCGCTTAATTTCAATAATTTGCTGCCTTACAAACAGGTTAAACTTAATTAAAAAGAAATTGTAAAATTAAAATTATAATTGTATGAAAAAATTGTGGAAGGACAAATGTGTTAAATGACATCAATAGAGCTAATATTCTGTATTTTGGTGACTTGAGTTTTTTATATGAGAAAAGGTCAGCAAAAAAGCATAAATTGCGCTTAAATTATTTGTGTCAGATCTGAAATTCATAGCGTTAGAATTATTATTAATCTCAACCATCTCCAAAAACTCCCTACATTTTAAACTATTAACTCTCTGACGGATTTTAACATTCTCAAAATTTGGGTTGTGGTTGTATTTGATCATGTGTGAGGACAAGGCACATCTGCTCTTCCCAGTTCGAACGTCGCTTTTGTGCGTGGTCAGTCTGGTTTTTAACCAAGTTGAGATATGACCTATATAAACTTTGCTGTATTCATTGCAAGGAATGCTATATACAACGTTCGACTGGAAAGGCAAAGGTGTCAAGTCCTTAGTTTTACTAAAATAAGTACGTAACGGATTGTAGTTATAAAAACCCAATTTAATATCGTCTGTAATATTTCACAATTTTTGGCTGGTCTTTGTTGGTAAGGTCTGTGCTCTGACCGTAAGTAGCTGGTGTGGAAAAAATAAGTTTACTAATCAAACCCCGAGGGTAACAATTGTTTGCAAACATTCCATCCAACAATCGAAGGTTTCGCTGTCTGAAGGAGGGGTGGCTTATCCTAGTTACTCTCCGTTTCATGCCCAGAATGAGGCTTATTTTTTGGCTTTTTGAATGATTGGAGTGGTAGTTTAATAATCTATTAGAATTACTAGGTTTTCTATACCAGTCTATTAATATTCTGTTGCTATCCCTAATGACTTTGGTGTCTAGGAAAGGCACACCACCCCCACACTCGCGTTCAAGGGTAAATTGTATGTCAGGATGGAAAGAGTTGAATATTCCCAAAACGTTGTCTATTTCTGATTTCGGCAAAGCGCAAATCAAATCATCAACATATTTATGTATAAAGGCGAATGTGAATGGTAAAACTTTGAGTATATTATCTAAACAGAAATCCATCACTAGGCCGGCAAGGATCGAGCTGAGCGGTGAGCCCATAGGTAAACCTGAAGTCTGCGTATAAGATTTATTATTAAAACTGAAATAGCTATTGGTAAAAATAAATCTCAGTAATGGAAAGAAAGAATTATAAGATAGATTTGTCACATCTGATATCTTATGCCAATTGGTGTTTAGTACATGTAAGACTAAACTAGTTGGTATACTGGTAAATAAGGATACAACGTCCAAAGATATTATCTGGAAGTCATTAGGTAATATATACTCTTGGTATTTGTCAACAAAGGTAAAAGTATCCTCAATGTCATAAGGACTATTATTTTTAAAGCAATTTGAGAGGATATCCTGTATATATATATATATATATATATATACAGGCTGATTCATTTTCGACCTCACCATAGGGATCTCGCTAATTATTGGAGACAGAGGGTAGATTTAAATTCGACAAAGTCACTAAATTTTGTGCTTGTTATGTACCCAAAATGGACCTGTGCCAAATGACGTTAGAGAGCTTTTAAGAAACGAAGGAAGCTCATTTTCTTCTTTTCCTAGCACGTTTATTAGGGGCTGCAGAAAAAAACTGAAAGCATATTCACGGGGCGACTTTTGATGTACTACCTAATGGTAAACTAGAAATTTCCATAGGACGTTTCTGTTCTATCTGCCCATCATCAACTTTCTTATTTCTTGTAGGCAGTATATCAGATTTTGACACCGCTAGAAAGAATTTTGATGAAAGAAATTTGATATTTGTCATTTTTCTGGATCTTGATAGAAACTTGGTCGAAATTGGATCGTTTACCAAACCGCGTGATGTTTATGTTAACAGGAATATGAATGAAAATCGACTCGATATTTTACAAATGATAAATTAGTACAGAGTGTTAAAAAATGTAACGTACTAAAATTATACATTTTGAAATTGAACGCCCGTATTTTTCTACATTTTGGGATTCTCACAATTTGCAAAGAATTTGTTGTACGAATTTCTTTTCTTGCATTTATTGGATAAAACAAGTTTTGGTTTACATCCAAGTCAAGTTAAATTAATAAAAACAAATTATCATATATATGCGAGAGCTCGCATCAAGCGTTGTTATAAATAATATAAATCTGCATAAAACAAATCTGTATCTGTAAACATGGACATAACAGCACGTATTTACTACTAGCGTTAAGTTCAACCACAGACGCATGCGTTTCTGTCTGTGCCGAATTTGTCAATGCAGGTTTACGAAGGAAGTAACAACAGAAGTTCGCTCTCTGGTCAAGTAATGAATTTTGTCCTATCAAATGACATCAGATAACCTCGTGATACCAGATAACCTGGCGACGAGTTAATGAACTTAAAATAATATGCCTATTTTTTCTTCTTTTGTAATAGCTTAGCTATTCGAGAAGAAATCGCTTTCATCGGTGTAGTCTGTTTTGTCCGCCAGATGTCATGAGGTTATCTGGTGTCATTTGATAGTTCAAAATTCATTACTAGACCAGAAAGCGAACCTCAGTCGTTACTTTCTTTGTAAACCCGCATTGACAAAGTCGTTAGACAGAAACGCATGCGTCTGTGGTTGAAGTTAACGCTAGTAGTAAATAGGTGCTCTTCTGTCCATGTTTACAGATAGAGATTTGTTTTATGCAGATTTGTATTGTTTATTAAATTAATAACATTATTATTTACATGCGCTTTTTAAATGGTTATCACTGTATGAGATATAGAAAACTGTTGTTATAAAAACGAAAATAAAGATGAAGAAACTACATCGTAAATGCAAAACTATCCCGATTTTCAGGAGAATTATTGCAAAATTAAAGTGGAAAATTTTTTGAGCCACTCTTTAGCTGCAGGGTATGGCAGCCAAAAAACAACTCGGAAAACAACCTACTGTGATACAATTAATATAAAGGCAGCGTTCATCAATTATAATTATCATCTCAGTTCGCCTCATGCTGGTCGGTCCACTGGCCAAACGTTAATCTTAATTTGTGCTGTACAGCGGAATAGGGACATGCAACACGAAAACAAAGCAATTAATAAAAGGAAAAGTTTTCTCATCTCGATAATTGACGCCCAATAGGATAAACAAAAAAAAAATGGACGGTCAATTTATCGAGAAGAAATAAGCGGTAATTTGGATCTTTAACGCCAGATGTTTTCCCGTTTAAGTACAGTGCCGACATATACAATAATTAAAGATATACGAATAGCTGTAATAAGGAGATTGTATAAAGTAATAAACTGAAAATTAATTCGTGTAAATAATGAGTCAAGATAAAGTTGAAGGTAACTTAATATCCAACTCCCAGTAAACAATACTGGCTTTAGAATAGTTTAATAATAGTAGAGCTATTGTTTAATTGTAGGGGAGAGATCTGAATCTATTTTATGTACCGGGTAAGATATCATTTCTAAAACGACATCACTAATATCAAGCCCAAATGCGGTCACTGGGCAACAGAGCGTCTGCTTGATAAAGCGGTATGTTGTACATTGAAAATTAAGTGACTAAGTATTAGTTGTGATACGAACAACTGAAAGCCAAGATTATTTTTACGATATAAAATAACGATTTTTTGAGCAAGAATATTGATATCGAGATTTTAAGCTATTAAATAAAATACGGGCAAAGTGCTCATAATCCTGTTTAATATTATTCTAATAATATAGGCAAATGCATAAGCGTATGTAATACTAGGAATGATAATAAATATTAATAATATTAATTAATTGTTTATTAATTGGGAATAGAAAGAAACACAAATGCTAACTAAAAGGTTGATATCGATTTTATTTCAAAAGCTTATTAATTCTTAATAGAACTACCAGTCAGGCAGTGGTGATTTAAACGCGGTAGTGACATTTCCATGTGATATTCTGCGAGTAACAAATGTCATAAATCGAATCAAATACTGTACCGTCTGGAAATCATAGATATTGGACATTAATGGCAAATAATATACCTCAATAACCAATCTCTTCGACCTACTACTTTCTATAAATTTAAGAGTTGAAGAATCTTAAACAGCTATTACTGACAAAAACATTGTGATTGTATGTAACATGATAGAGGAAGGTCGTCGTGCTACTGTTCATTCAATTCAAACAATCATGGGTGTTGCTGAGTGTTACGATAGAATGGACTGCATTAAAATTCACTGTAGGTATCTGGTTTTAGTTATATTACTAACTCATTTATATACCAAACTGTATAAAACTATAGAATGCATGTGCTGCAATCGTAGGTGCACGCCCGATTCAGGACTGGACATCTACGCTAATACCACATTGCCCTTTCTAGATACGGTGTCTTAAGTGAGACGCAAGGGCTGGCACGCCCTGTTCTTAGTAGTGACAAACGGCAATTTTTGGAAATTCTAGCATACTGTCTAACATACTTACCCCGCATTGAACGAAGGTTACAGTTCAACAAAGTTCAAGATAACATTAATCCTAGAACTACCGAGCGGGTCCAGTGGACCCGAATCGATTTTTAACCATTGTTTTATCGTAATTATGGTTGGGCTAATTTACTGGTATTAATAGACTTTTTAAGAAAGAGTTATAGCTTTAAAATTTTGACAAAAAAATTACTTTAGAAAGAATGGTTTTGGCAGTATAAAAATACTTTCGCGATTTACCAACAGGGTCCGTTGGACCCATATGTCGTTTACTGTATAAATGTAGGTAAAGCGAGTGTGTTTTACAATGATAGTGGTTCGCTTATAAATTCCGGATGTCCCCGCTGCTGATAAATCTTTCTTGGCATTCCCCGATGTATACAGAAAGGGGAAATCCCTTTATCATGCTGATTTTGGGGACATTACCTGTTTAAGCATATTTATAGCTGCACGTTGTGAACAATGCATTAGTGCTTGACGAATCTATGTAGTGTTACTTCGTTACTGTGAATAAGACAAAATTTATATTTTGTTCAGTTGTGATGTGCGATTTGATATTTAAGCATCATTTTTGATCAATTGTAAGGTAGTTATTTCTGAATCTTTTATTGCGGCTATTTTCTACTTTGCGTTTTATTCATTACGGAAGATGGATCGTAAAAATAAGGAATACCTTACACAACAACAGCTAGAGGCGATAGTAGCCAAAATGAGTGACATTGAATACAATAGCGAATATGAAGTTTCAGACGTCGATGGAGAGGTAGATGCAGTCGAAGGCCTCTCGATGGAGGTGATACAAACACAGCAGAAGAATCATATAGCGATGAATCTCCTAAGAGCAGCGATGATGACCACAACAGAAATCCGGCCGGAGCTAATTCTTTTATATCAAAGAACAAACAAGTTGTTTAGTACCATGATCCTATTTTACCTCATCACGGAAGACAACCACGACACAATATTTTACAACAACGTTCAGTCCCAACACGTTTAGGAAATCGCGAGATCGATACACCTGCCCTTTAATTTTTTTATTAATTTTCGTAAACCTCTTCTTGAAATTATCCTAAAGTGGACGAATGAAGAAGAAGAGAGTGTTTTCGGCAAAAATTGAATTAAAAAGAATGTCCAAGAATTGAAGAAATTTATTGGAGTTTTAATACTAATAGGTGTATACAAATCTTATAACGAGTACGTAACACAACTTTGGAGCAAAAACAATTGTCGAAAAAGCTTTGGTACTATTATCGCGCGAAATAGATTTAAAATATACTTCGTGTACTTAGATTCGACGATGCAGCGGTATGACGAAGAAAAAGGAGTGGCGACAAAGTAGCACCAATACAGGAATGCTTTGAGTTATAGAATACTTATTTGCGAGATGCGTATGTACCAAATTGGTGTATGACGGTTGATGAACAGCTTGTGACTTTCAGAGGCAGATGCCCCTTTAGACAATATATTCCATCAAAACCTTGACGATATGGAATAAAATTTGGGGTCATTTGTGATAGTGTAACAACCTATGCATGAAACTGGAAATTTACTCTGGAAAGCAGGGAGAGGAAAAAGACAAGAATTAAGGCGAAAAGGTTGGAAAACATTTAGTAGAAGAAATTAAAAACTCTGGAAGGAATGTCACCTGCGATAATTTCTTTACTTCCTACAATCTCTCTTCTCTACAAAGTATTTGTTATCAAAAAAACTAACATTAGATGGTACGATCTGTAAAAAAAAACTTGAATTGACATCTTCATTTGTTGATCCAAAAAATGGTCAAGTATTTTCTATACAGTTTGGTTTTACAGACGATGCTATGATTATTTCGTATTGCCCAAGGAACCGCAAGCTTGTAATGTTGCTGAGTACTCTGCGCAGTGAGAAAAATGTTGGTAATGGCCAAAAAAAGTAATATCAGGTAAACCTGGACTACTATAAAACAAAAGGTGGCGTAGACAACTGGACAAAATGACACGATCATACACCGTGAAAAGTATGATGAAGAGATGGCATCTTGCAGTTTCTTATAACATGATAGACATCAGCGCCATGAACGCATACATAATATGAAAACTGTTCAAACCAAATTCAGCTTTTGATTTGAAAAAGAGATGAAACTTTCTAATTGAGCTAGGAAAGGGGCTAGCAGAATACAAGGACCGCGAAAAAGCAGAAGCAGAAGAAGAAGCTGAAACATTTACAAGTTCTGAGATTCCAAGAAAGAAGAAGAGATGTGATGTTTGTCCATATGTTGTTATATGTAAGAAATGTGTTTAACACACCTTTACTTTTATGTAAGTCATTTATATATTTTATTTTACAATATTTATTTTTGATTATTATTACTGCTTTGGTTTATTCTAATGGTCTTTTCTTATGTTGAATAAAATAAAAATCGAATGTAATAATGCTTACGCTATATTGAACTCAAAATAATCGCCTAATATTAGCTCAAACCCAGCATATAACGTGTGTTCATTTGAAAAGTCAATCTAGGTTACTTTGAAATTTTGATAGAATAAGACGCAAATATATTAGTATGTGTTTGTTGTTCCGTAAACGTAAATCCAAATGACATTTGATAATGTCAATCACAAATATCAGTTAGTGCATAAAATAATCGTGCGTCGATTCTGGTTTAAACAAATTGCTTATCAGTTTTAAAATGGCTTTCACTTTACAACATAAAATTTTTTTAGTCCAAGCTTATTTTCGAAGTGGTAATAAAATTGATGGTTTGTGGGTTTATTCAGTTCAAGATTGCATGGTAGAATTTCAAGTTGAGTTTCCACATTTTGTAATAGATTATATAAAATTTAAGAATACTTTGGATAGAAATTTAAAACTTTTTTCTGAAACTGATAGTCTCAAGAAAATCAGGCAGCGGAGCAGTTAAGAAACGTACAGCTCAAGTTGTCAATCGTGTTGAAGAAATAATGGAAAATGAACCACAAACATCTGTTCGACATTTTAGTTAACAAATAAACCTTTCTGTTGGTACAACTAACAAGTTATTAAAAAAAGATATGCAACTTTATCGATACCGTGTCACAGCAGTGCAAGAATTGTTAGAAATTGATTGCCAACGTAGACTACAGTTTTGTAATTGGTTTGTAAATATGTACAATAATGGAGAACTTTCGCAAAGAGTCATCTTTACTGATGAAGCATGGTTTTATAAAACAGGATACCTAAATTCACAAAATACAAGAATTTGGAGTAGTGAAAATCCACATGTAATTTGTGAAGAATCGCTACATCCAGAGAAAATTGGTGTTTGGGCAGCGATAAGCCAAAGGCGAATCATTTTACCAATATTTCTTCAGGAAACGTTAAGTGCACAAAGGTACCGTACGGAAATTTTACAACCATTTGTCAATCAGTTGCATGATGATGAACTTCAAAATGCATATTTCCAACAAGACAGAGCACCTTGTCACTGTATTGCAGAATCTTTGGATTATTTAAGAGAACTTTTTGATGAGCGTATAATTAGTCAAAATTCTGAAATTGCCTGGCCTGCACGTTCATGCTATTTAACACCTTGCGACTTCTTTTTGTGGCCTTATCTAAAAAATAACATGTTTCGAACACCTATATTGAATTTGAATGATATGCTACAGAGAATGGAACAGAAATGCATGGAAATTAATAACAATCCAGTAATGTTGCAGAATATCATCAGAAATTTTGAACGGAGGATTTTAAAGTGCATTGATCTTGAAGGGCAACATTTTCAACATTTGTTATAGTTTTCAATAAATACCTATTATTTGCTATTTATTTGTATGTATGAAACTGGCAAAATATACGACTTCGTAGGTTAAGTAGTAAATTTTAATTTACGACATACTTCAAAATGTTCTCAGTAAATCACATGCTACTAGATTGACTTTTCAAATGAACACTTGTTAGTAATATGGGTCCAATTGACCTACGCGGTAAGTAGCGATAGACTGTTTTCCTGATAGTCCTAGGGTTAAGTATGTGTATATGAGTATGAAATATTAAGATATTAGAAGGACAACCACAACTTCGCAGTTCAACACTTTAACACACCATGTGGAGTCGCCAAACACACACAATCTAATCGTTTCGAGATGCAGCTCTACGATTCTTCCATATCCAGCCATTTGCACGGAGGTAGATTGTCCTCCTCCTCCAATACTAAGGCGTCTAGTTTCATACCAATTTCTTCAAAAACATTCCATTTATTTCGCTTCTAAGAGCTAGAAAAATTGCTTCTCGACCATTCCTTCTAAAAATCTGCTACCATTGTCAATGGTTTGCCAATAGGGATGTGTGATAGTGTCAGTTGTAAGAGCTCATTGGAGTCAGAAGGTAAGGCATACAGGCATACAGGCATACGTAGGTCGTGAATTTAGGATAGCTTCTATTTGTACTAAAACTGTATAGAATTCCTCATATGTAAGATGAGTCAATGCTCGTCCACATGTCACGCGTGTTGTGATGGACTGTTTAACAAACGAGGGAATTAATGTATTGCAATGGCCAGCACAATCTCCGAACCTGAATCCCATCGAGCATGCATGGGACATGCTTCAGAGAAAAATTACTCCACACATGGGCAATACTCCCAATGCTGTTAGGTTCAAGGAGCTTCTGACAGCAGAATAGGCATGTATACCATAACAAGATATAGACCATGCAATTTTGTCGATGTATGGCTGTGCTTAAACATGGAGGTCAAACTCTATATTAACATGGGTTTTTTAAATTTCTTTCTCGAAAATTGCTTAAAAACAAATCCAAAAATTTTGCATTGTTTTAATTGTTTACATTTTTTAAGTATCTTTTTGTTTTATTAAATACTTTTACATAATATGTTACATATTTAAACAATAAATAACCTTAAATAGCAATACCCTTAGAAATCAGTTTTTGCCAATAGAATACTTATATTTTTAAAAATATCCTTAGACTTTTCTTGTGTGTGTGTATATATATATATATATATATACATTCGATGTTAATAAGAATTTAAGGTTTCTTATTTATTTATTATATTATTTATTAACTAATGGAACAATTGGTGAGTTTAGTTGTATAAAAAATATAAAATATTATTAAAAACAGAATTTCTTGTTCCTTTACAGTTTATATATACAAACTTGACAAAGATTAAAAATTAATAAAAGTCGAAGCGTCGTATTTATAAGTAGATTTGTTTTATTCATTAAAGGTTGCTAAAACTAAAAAATACTTGTATTTGGTAGTATATATATATTGTAATGAGGCATACCCATGAACATAAGGGGCCTAGAACAAAAATACAGAACAAAGATTTAAAAATATTAATTTTAGAATAAGTTAATGTCGGAACTGTATTTTTCACGTGCCATATGAATAAAGTTAATTCCGCGTTTTTAATTGCTCAAATTTGAATCACATATTTATTTATTTACTTGTAGTCATTCACTTAAGTCATTTTCATATACATTTTTATTTCACCGAAGATATTTAACTTAATTGATTGGAATTATTTGTCACATATTATGGTCATAACTGTACCGAATTTGAATTATATAAGGCGGGAATTATCCCAAGAGTAAATAGGTATGTAGCGGAAAACTGAACATCAAAAATATACTTTTGCCAATTGTATAATTAAAACAATAATTTATGTGAAATATCTAAACGATTGGTAGTTGTAATTAATTTCAATTTTATTAATTTATTAACGAGATTAAATAGATATAAACAAGTATAATCAAATAAGACGCCTGGATATGAAAGAAAAAACAAGAGAGAGTTAGCTTGGGTAATGAAGAATTTTTGCAACGCGTCAAGTTTTTATAAAAGTGTGTTCCTGAAATTAAGGGATAAAATAGAAAATAAACTAGTTAAATCTTACCAAAACATATCCCACAAGTTTCCTATCCACCAGACATCGTTATACGAAGTTTAACCAACCCTGGACCTGCCTGATCGTTGTAAACGAACATCCATCTCCGAAGGGACGCTAACCCCGCTTAGAACGATACCAGCTTTTCTCTTCAACCAGAACCGTTATCCTGTGTACAAAGATCCTACCATCCATCGAGCATCCAGAACTCACAACAAGTATCAAATTGAGTACCTATTTATTTATCTCCTAAAATATAAAAATTTTTATTTACATTTTTAAAAAAAAAACGTTGATATTTTATATGAATACTTAAAATGTTAGCACTTAATCTATATACCTTTTAAAGCAGAAAAATACAGTTCTTTCTAGTTTGAATTATCGTTACATAGATCTATATTTAAGCATTCATAATATTATAAACAATTAACCTAACCTTAAGATCATATCGAATCACGTGACTGCTCATGTGTATATATTTCTATATCTTGTATCAAACTTACCTTATTTTGTTGAATTGATTAACTCATTAAACTAGTGATTTTTACATTTCATCTTCTTGTTTTATTCAAAATATTTAACATCGCAAAATCTTTTCCTTTGAATAACTTGTTTTGAAAACTCATGCTAATATTCTATCAACGCACCGAACCCGCAAAAACTGTAATATAATCACCATTACCACTCAGCTAGCCGAAACTAATACTTAGATATACCTATAGTATTTAGCAATAAGTTTAGCACTTGAAGGAGGCCTATATAAGTTAAATATAAATTGTTTATATTATCGTATTTATGTTCTGAAATATTACACCTGTGGCAACTGTATAAATTAAACTTAACGCCATCTATAGGTCATATTTATAATTACACTAGTGCATTTTCAAATTAAATTTGAATTATTATTCTGGACGAATTAATTAATTACTTTTATATTTATTGTTCGTATCTACCTCAAGACCTTCTCGTCTTTTATCATTTGTCGGCCCAACGTAGGGGCTGTTACACACTGTCTCTATATCAATTTGACGAACCAAAGTGAGACCATTTAACATACCAGCTTCACTGTATTTTATCAATATATATATATATATATATATATATATATATATATATATATATACAGGGTGGCCCAAAATGACCGAAGGGGTTTTAATTCCTTCTAACTTTTTTATTATAATTTTTTATTTTTATTTTCAGTATTATGTAAAGAAGACTTGGGGAATTTAAAATGGAGCAGTACACAATTAAACAACATGCCAAAGTCGTTGACCTTTATTTCTCAAATCAACGATCCATTGTTTTGACTCAGCGTGCATATCGTCGTTATTTTAATGTGCGGGTTGGACCCTCAGAGTCAACAATAAACCGTCTGGTTGCAAATTTTCGAGAACAAGGGGCAGTAAGGAACCTTCCTGGTGCCGGCAGACGATGAACGGTGCACACGGATGACAATATTGAACGGGTACAGGAGAGTATTCGGGAAGATGGAGAAACATCAACCAGTAGACGTTCGACACAACTTGGCCTCTCAAGAGGGTCGCTGCGAGAATTTTGCATACAATAAGAATGTTTACATACAAAATTCAGCTTGTCCAACAATTGAAACTGACAGATTACCAGCAACGACTTGATTATGCAATTTATTTTCGTCAAAAAGCAGAAGAAAATCATGATTTTATTCATAATTTAATTATGAGCGACGAATCCCATTTCCAATTAAATGGGTTCGTTAATAGGCAAAAAATGCAGGATATGGGCTACGGAAAATCTAAGAGTAGTTCAACAGCGAGAATTACACCCACTTAAGTGTACCGTTTGGTGCGGTGTTTCGTCGGAAAGGATAATTGGCCCATATTTTTTTGAAAATGAACACGGTGTCGCCGCTTCCATCACTGGTGTTAGATATCGGACAATGTTGGAAAATTTTTTAAGGCCAGCCGTGGAAACCATCCGCAAGTATGGTTCCAACAGGGTGGAGCCACAGCGCACACTGCGAGAGACACAATGGCTCTTTTACGCGACATCTTTGGTGAACGAATTATTTCCCGTAAAAGCGATTTTAATTGGCCTCCGCGTTCACCGGATTTAACCGTTACAGATTGTTTCCTTTGGGGTTATTTGAAAGGAATAGTCTATATTAATAAACTTCGAACCATACAGCAATTAAAAAATAATATACGCGACGAAAGCAACAACATAACACCTGAAGTTTTGCGAAAGGCTATGGAAAATGTTTTGGAAAGAGCACGAATATGCGAAGCAGAAAATGGCCACCACTTGCGAGATATAATTTTTCATAATTAAATTAAAAATATTCTCCATTAATATACTGTATTTAAAACAAAAAAAAATTAATAATTATGTCTTAATTAAGAAGTTATAATGAACTCAAACCCCTTCGGTCATTTTGGGCCACCCTGTATAAGTGTTTAGATAATTTATCAATTGTTATATATATATATATATATATATATATATATATATATATATATATATATATATATATCGAATAACAGCGACCAGCATCTTGAAACGTAGAAACGTGAAGACAAAAGCTGAATTTCTCTTGAGCTAAATTCTCTCTTTTCTCTAAAGGAATGTAGGTAAAAGAATAACTCGCACACATCCGATATTTTCCCATATATATTGGAAAAGTTGCCCACATTCCTATGTTATTTATATTTTATGTCACGACACTCTAATACTGTGTCCTCTATCAGCGTTTTCCAGTTTTCCGTCCTCCTCCTACTTTCTCACATACATGCCGATCGCGCTTCGCCTTCTCTCGCAATTGACAAGCTTGCAGTAGAAGTTAACAAAGTTATCTTCTCTGGCAGGCAGGCGGCGGGCAGGGCGAAAAAAGGAAAACTGCCATCGGATGTTGGGAACTTTGACGGGTCAATATTTTATGAGGGCCGGGTAGAGGCATTGAATCAGTAACCGTGGGCAAGTCGAGCCTGGGAGCGTACTTAATTTCGGTGACCCGCTGGAGACAACTAGCTGCAATAGAAGTACCAACGGTATCGTTAGCGCTAGGACGAAATTCAGTTTGACGGTATTCGTAGTAAATCTGGCCAGTTAATCTACTATAAACAAACCCCGTGGTCAACGCCAACCAGGATGAACATCTACATTATCCTACATTAAGCAATTGTATGATAAATCAACTGCACAGCGTAGATCAAGTGATACAATTTACCACCGCATGTACGTTCCTAAATCCGATCTACAAACATGATACTGTTATGTTATACACGTATTTAGATACATATATACTCCTTGTATATAGTACGTATATGTCGAGCAAATGGAAATGTAAATGGCAGTCCATCCAAGTAAGCGGAGATTGTTGTGAAAGTTTTCTCTGTCACGTAATAATACTTACTTAATCTTTATCAACATGCTGTTCTCTTATTTTTTTGATAAATATTTGATATAAAATGTAATTAACTAAATTTTTAATACACCACTTGCAATGGAAATTTCAGCAGCTGTGCAAACTAGCCACATTTATTTATTAAACTATACACAATTTCTTTAACAAATTATCACAATCTCATTTAGATTTAAATAAAATTGTGTCTATTCAAGACACTCAATAACGAATATAACTCCTACAAACAAAAACAACTTCAATTTATTGTTGTAGTGGGGTCAAAGCCTAGATGTTAATCCATATAATTCGTGTATACCTCTTTCATCTTTAGTCAGCGAATCAGCGCCGAATCGGCAATGCAACATACATTTTAGATTATCAATTAATTTGGTGAAGGATCCACCCACCACAGCAGGGGCATGCCTTTGCAAGGCAGTTGGGTATATTTTGGGCAACATTATCTAGTCATATTACTCCTTGTGGCTTCTACGAGAAGGGTGTCACTTCGGCCTCAGCTATATTCATTATGATAGGAGTACCTTGATTCCGTATTATATTACTTTTCGATTCACAATTAGCGAAACCTCATACAATTGTGCCCATGTCCTTGCGACATATGGTCCATAACTTATTTATTTCATATGGCACATCGAATACACTTTATTTACTTAACTTAAGATAATACATTGTACATGGTACATGGCATTATCCTAAATTCCGGTGACCCGCCTAGTGGTACTACACCGGATCCTAAACTCTATGCTTTATTGATCTAACTAAATAACTTAATCTAACTAATGTTACAACTAAGTTAATACGGACCTAGTCTGCTTCCTGCTTAACTATTTACAATTGTACTCCTAACCTGCAGACGTAGTCTGCTCCTAAAATATTTCATTTGCTATATACATTTTTAATCCGTTCTGGTCCGGGGGCTTCCCTGTCCTGCCCGGGATCCCGATACATTCATCTTCGCGTCGGCCCCGCACTAATGGCGGTAGCTGTAACAAGGAGAAAAAAAAACACACACAGTCACCAATATCAAAATTACTGAAATGGTTTGCAGGGTTGATCTGCTTCGTCTTTACCGCATGCTTTTGGCTTTTGTCTGTTTGTGTGTGCATGTGTGTGCGCGCTGTGTTCATTGTTTCATGCTAATTTGAAAAAATACTTTACTTGTAATTTTCCCGCTAGTGGCGGCTTACGTCTCTTTATGGGTGTGAAGTTGTGTGTCGTCTGCTGCCGGCAGCTTGTGTCTCTTTCTGGGTGTGGACTTGTGAGTTGTTCGCTGCTGCCAGTTTGCGTCTCTTTCTGGGTGTGAGGTTTTTTATTTGTGGGAGCGTAGGGGTGTTATATATTAGCACGCTCGTGCATGTGTTTTGTGTCGCGTAGCGTTAGTTTTGAGAGATCGGAGAACCAGCCGTTGTGCAGGGTCGCCGACTCTTTTCCGGCAACTTCTTTAATTTTCCGTGAAGTACTTTGACGACCCGACCCCCGCCCCATCGAGGCAAGGCCCAGAACCGCGAAGCGCAGCCTGCACGAGGTTACTCGTCGCCAACCGAGGCAAAACTCTTAGCGGCTGCTTCGGTCGACGACGGTCACACTTTGTGCCGTCTTAATGTTTTCCGCTATTGCGGGGGCACTGCACGCGTATCGAGCGTGTGTGCGCTGTTCACGGCAGCCTGGCCAGGTTGCCGCTCAGTACCGGTCCTAATGGCGTGCGCATTGCGCGGCACCGAGTTTTGCGCCGCGTAGCTTGGTTCCTTTCTCCCCTGCTGGAAAGACCGAATGGCCCCTGTCCGCCCATCAGGCAGACCCCCTAGAGTTTGGTAGCGCATATGCTAGGCTACCACCCAGTAGAGGACCACATCAGCGCCCCACTCATTTCGTCGCTTCGCCTCCCGGCAACGTTGCCCGCGTTCGCGCCCCACATTGAATACAGCATTGAATAACATATATATATATATATATATATATATATATATATATAATAACTTCGTGACCTTGGTATGATATGGTAAACCTAATCAGTAGGCGATTAAAGGTCTGTATATTACTTCAAAATATATGTATTTAAAAAACTCTACATGTTTCGGCTGTATACGCCTCTTGAAAAAGGCGTATACAGCCGAAACATGTAGAGTTTTTTAAATACATATATTTTGAAGTAATATACAGACCTTTAATCGCCTACTGATTAGGTTTACTATATATATATATATTTATGTGTATATATATAGATATATGTTTAGATAATTTCTCAGCCGATCATTAAATATATCAATTGATAAATTGTTGGAGTTTCTCGGCTTTTACATGAAATATTTACAAATACCAAATTAGAATGTAATTGCGAAGTAAATGTGGATGTAAACATTCCTGTCTATATATTACAAAGCAAATCATACAAACTTTTTTAATTGAAAATTTTTTTCTACGTTAGGACTTGAACCCAAGTCTACGATTTGCCGGACCGTTGCTTTACCACTTAAGCCACGATAGACCTTGGTTCAAGCTATTTAGAAATGTATATAAAGTAACAGTGTTAATGATTCAGATGTCAGTAATTGAAAGTAGATGTCAGGTTTGAAAGCAGAAGTCAGTTTTGAAAGCAGATGTCAGTTTAGAAGGTTTGAAATTGCTAATTATTACTCCATAATATTTGTAAATATTTCATATAAAAGCCGAAAAACTCCAAGAATTTATTAATTAATATATATATATATATATATATATATATATATATATATATATATATAGGTTCGGTCTACAATCATCTTGCATGCGGCTTCCCATATATAAGTCGTGAGAAGTTGCCAAACCGTACCTATCTAACAAATATACATACGAGAGCCGGCAAGTAGACCTTTAGAGAAATAAAAATGTTCTGCTAGATTAGTGGTTTGCCGAAGCAGATGCGATAGACAACGTACTTTAATTTTACCAGTACTTTTGTTGGAGAATTGACCAATGAATATGAATGTATTCCGTAATAGTGATATACTATACAGCTATGCACATGTACAATATTGTTAACAACGAGCGCAAAAAACATAATTTGAGAATCTTTTAGGTAAATAGTCATTAAATACAAGCTGTAAAAAATAGTAAATATATAACACTACCAAAGTAGACGTATTGAAGTAAGAGAAAAAAAATGCTCTTCTAAAGGCAATAAATTTTAAAATAAAATAGATAAAAAAAATAAAGAAAATTCTTGGAAAACAAAATGAAAAAATTCAATAAATATAATTTCTGGGGAAACAGGAAGAGTACGATAAACTAAAAGAATAATTCTAAATAATGGAAATTAAAATATACTTCTAAAATAAACGGAATTCTTGAAAAACCAAATTAAAACTTCTCAATTAATCAAATGTTCGAATAATCCACCTCTTTGCTCCTGACAGTACACGCAAGTCTATGATAAAAATTATTTCGTACATTCGAAAACATTTCCGGGGTTAACGTATTTGCACAATCAACAATTTTTTGTTGTAGTTTCCCAAGATTACGTGCTCGATTGTGCTGATGACTATACAGGGCTTGTTTTACATACCCCCAAAAAAAGAAATCCAGGGGCGTTAGGTCGGGGGATCGTGGCGGCCAAACAATTGTACCAACGGAACTTATTAGACGTTCATGAAATGTTTCCCTTAAAAATGCTTGAACCAATTTTTGGGGATACTGGGTACGCAGAGGTAGATATATATGACAATTTGCTTTATACCAATATCTTGTAGCCATTGGATTTTGACGCCCATGTAAATAAAGGGATGATTCGTCCGTAAACAAAATATTTGCAATAAAATCGTTATTGGCAATGACCTTCTCCATAACCTGTTCGCAAAATGCAACGCGTTTTGATTCATCGTGAGGAAATATTTCTTGACGTTTTTGAATTTTAAGGCTACGGTATCTTTGCCTATTCAAGATTTTTCTTACAGTTCTCGCTGGTATATTGACTTGTTCGGCAATTTGGTGCGATGAGCATAGTTCATTATGTTCAACCGCGCTACATACTAAAACTTCCTGTTCTTCTCTTCCTTCATTCAATACGCGCATTCTAGGTACCTTATTTATACATTTTCGACAATTTTGCACACACCCAGTAGCTTCAAACTTATGAACAATACTCATTATTGTTGGTATTGTAGGCACAGGTCTATTTTGGAAAGAAAATATAAATCGCCCTACTACCTCTTGAGCAGTACTACCAGAGTAGTACCACTTAATAATTTGTATCCTTTCCTCGTTTGTATAAACCAACATACTGAATAAAAACTATAAAAACAGGCCAAAATCAAATAATACAAAATATAACTGCCAATTAGAAACAAATTAAATTCAACAATAAAATTAATAAATGTGAAGTAGGTAATTCTTATAATATTAACTTCAGATACTTATTAAGAATATCACGAACGTGAATAATAATATAAAAATTAAGAAAAAAACCACCAACATGCACAATATTGGTCTCTTATGATCGAAATGATCGTATCGACCTGTCTTTAAGGGTTCCCACTACTTTTCTCGAACAGTACTTGCGCACTTGTATATTTAACTTGGCAACTACGTTCGTTTATATACATGGACTTGTAGCTCGCATTTAAGGTAAAAACGGGCCAAACATAAATATATATATAGGTAGCTACTGCAACAGAGTATACAGATAGTTTGCATCTGGTGTCAAGTTGCGTTTCGTTGACTCAATTGATCTCTAGCAGGGCGAGTCCACCGAATCATCATTCAAAAGCCACAGCAAATATTCATATTTGCTATCCTAGAGCAGTTTGAATCCATAGTTTTACGTTCCATAGTTGGTGTCTTATTTCGTAAGCAAATAAGGATATCCACCGACACCTTGATATCCCTACAGTGAGTGAGACAATTGTTGAAGTATTGAAAAATTCACCAAAGACTCTTGCCTTATATCTGTTAGACAGTAGTAAACAAACGAGAAGTCGCAAACTCAGGACGACGACAAGTCAACTGGACTTATCATCTAACAATTTTTATCAGTTTCTTCATTGTAATACAAAAGCTCAGAATTATTTTCACTGTAACACTCCTTTATCATGTCATGTATTTTAATAAACTTATTGTTTACTCTTGGTATAAATTGCATAATACATAGATACAAAAACGAAATAATTTCACAAATAACTTTGGGAGTATTTATGACTAAACTATGTATATGTTATTATAAACCTGGATTTCCATTTAAATTTCGAATTTGTTGTGCTTAGCTATGTGGGTAACAATTTCGACACCTTTATTTGACAATGATTTAATAATTGAATCGAAGTTTATTGGGATATATGGCCAATTAAAGTAGAAGCAATGATATATCTTCTTAATGGACTTGAACTATGTAAAAGTGTTTGTTGAAGACAAAACAATTTCCGAAAAATATCTAGGATTTTATAGTAGCACATTTCTGTTAACGGTTGTCAATTAAATCACTGAATAAATTTAGAGACGTATCACCGGGAGTAATAGTAAAGATTACAGAAGAATTCTAGGTTTAAATTTAAATTTATCAATTTTCTTGTGTCGCACGGAATTTGTACAATCCGACAGTAATCTAACGATAGAAATTTATGTTTTCCGTCAACATCAATACACAGACAGGTCATTTTTCTTGGTCACGTATCACGCGGAGCTTCAGACAAATAAAAATACTTTTTCGTGAGTAAAGGCAACTCTCGGCCGTCGCATACGTCGTTCTCCTCCTGTTCTCGGACTTAACAAAACTAGGCGCTGGAATCGAGCACGCAGAGAATGACAGATCGCAAAGCATGATCTAGGGGTTTGGAAGCCGCAAGCCGAAAGCCGAAAGTTATACCGTCAGCTCGGTGAGTTGACAGATTTATCGTTGTCGCGTACCGTACACACAGTCTAGCGATGTTCCTGAAGGAATGACCTCCTCGAGGTGGAGTATCCATCCGCATGAACATCTCTTCATTCATTCGACTTATGGAAACTCGAGAATTTAATAATTTTCGGTGTGAAGGAATTCTCGTAACTTCTGATCTTGTAGATGCATTGGTTACAGGTCGCTTTTTATTAAATAGAGAGAGAATAGAATTTTATTTATTCGAAAGAATTTCTTGTTAAGATTTGGAAAAAGAAAAGATTTACGTTACTTGGTGCAGCGAGAATTTAACAACAAACGCCTTCTAAATGTTTAGAAGGCATTATCAGGAGTATACAGGGTATTAAAAAAAGTTGTCCGGAAATTTTACCCACTTATAGTTCTCATTAAGAAAAAGTCTTAGTAATTGTATGTCCTAAAACCAGTCGTTTCTAAGATATAATTAATTTTACACTTTTTTCATCAAAAGCATGACTAGACTTGTGCTTGTTACCCATGTACAATAAATGTGTATCCTTATTTTTCGTAATTTGCTGTCATGTCATATCGATATCGCTTTTGTTTTAGGTCAAAATAGATACACGAATGAAGAAATGGTAGACATTCATTTGATGGATGGTGCTGTTAATGGTAGTGCTTATGAGGTGCGTTCTTTTTATGTGAAAGCTTCCCTAACCTTATTTTGCCTAGTGACAAAAGTGCATCAACGTTTATCAGAGGTGGGTTGATTTAAACCAAATTATCGCGATGATGGTAGAGCGCGATCCGTTTGTACTCCTGCAGTAGAAGGCGATGTTTTAAGAAAGGTTGAAGAATAGCCAACTATTAGTCTTAGAAGGGTCTCTGCTGCAGTATATATTAGCCCTCCTCTAGTTTGGAGGACTCTACAACAGCAAAAATTGTCTCCTTATCAACTTCAACGAGTACAAGCACTAACCGTGCCTGACAACGTTTCGTGAAGTGTGTTTTGCGAAATGATTTTGCAGAAAATTGCAGAAAATCCTTTCTTTCTTGCTATAGTTTAGTTCAGTGATGAAGCTGCATTTACTAAAGACGACATTTTTAATTTTCATAATAGTCACGTTTGGGAGGACGAAAATCCTCATGCCGTTGTGGAATCAAGTAGTCCACATGGGTTTTCTGTTAATGTTTGGTTTGGTATTTTAAACGATCGACTGATATGACAAGCTTCTTTACCTAATCGCTTAATTGCTGAAATTTATCCGGAACTCTTATTAAAAGATGTAGCCCTTCAGGATAGGTTACAGATGTGGTTTATGCATTATGGCGTGCCTGCACATTTCGCGCACATTATTCGTAATTATTTAAATTATCAACTTAGTGGTAGAGGATAGGACGGGGGAATCAAAATATTTGGCGACCTAGATCACCTGATTTTAATGCGTTAAACTTTTTTTGCTTGGGGTTACTTAACCCATTATCTCCCACTGTACTCATATGGGGACAGCAAACAAAAGTGCATTGTAACGCCCCTTCTTAAGAAATAGCCCAGGTTAACCACTGAAATGTGTTGATTATTGTAATTTTCTTCTTAATTTCCGATGTAGAAATTTGTGTGTTCGCGCATGGCAACGAGAGACGCCATTTTGTAACAAAGATCACACACTTGTCTACGAGCGCGTTACATGATCTCACTAATCGTCTCATAAAATTTAAATTCTATTAGTTACCAGTGTTTATTATACTGAAACCTGTTGCTCCGAGTGTAACGTTGTGTATTTTATATAAATTTTCGAAAAATTTTGCAAAATTGAGAGTTAGGTAAGTAATATATATAGATGTCCTCACTTTGGGACACCTATAAAACACCTATATTATAATTTTGTGGTAATCTAACCTTTTCGCTTTAGTTTGTTATGGAGGCAGAAAATTTGGCAGAAATACCTTCACGAAAGTTTTATGGAAGGCAGTATCGTCATTTAAGTACTGCTGTAGAAGACGTTGCCACAGCGAGTGGTCAACATGAAATAGATATTGTTGTTATACCGCCTGATGTGGACCCACACACTGATGAAGAAGTAGAAGAGAGGTTATTTTGAACACTTTTATGACAGTGATTCCGCTCTTCTTTTTATACGGTGGCAAGGCAACAATACTGTTTCTATGGTTACAAACTACGATACACTAGATCCTATTGGTAAAGTCAAACGCTGGTCGTCGGCGGCTAAAGAAAAAGTAGATGTGCGATAGCCAAATATTTTCAAAACTTACAACAAATCTATGGGGGGAGTTGATTTGCACGACCAGGCAGTAACCAACTATAGAGTTTCTATTCGCGGCAAAAAGTGGTGGTGGGTACTTTTTATCAATATGCTAAACATGGCTCTGGTCAATGCCTGAAGGCTTTATCAATTAGTAAGTGATAATTCAATATCATTGCTCGAGTTTGACAGGATGATAGTTCGCCATTATTTAGCTTGTAATCAGAACTTGACAAAATCGAAACGGCGACCTATAGGTTACGTACCACCAAGTGTAAGACGTGATGAAGATGGTCATTTTCCAAGAAAACTGGACCAGCAGCTACGGTGTACCCATTGTCACAAGAAGGCTAGGTGGAGCTGCTCAAAATGTAGAGTGACTCTTTGCATAGAACGGGAGTGTTTCAGAATTTATCATTGCTAAATCAGTTACTTATTGCAGAGATTTCTTTTATACTGCTTTAGTTTCTTTTTCTTTAATTTTAATGGTATTTTGTATTCTTTTTAAATAAATCAATATCACTTTGCGAGTTTTTCTTTTTCTTACACTTTAACCCATCGTCCCCATTCAGGGACATATATATATATGTACTATACCTTTAGCTTTAGAGTATGACTTAGATTTACTTTTTTCCTTCTAATAGTGCCCCTAATAGAAAGCAATTAAAAAAAGTGCTTTTTTTTCAAAAAAATTTCTTGGGTTTTAATGGGTTAAAGTCATAAATTTATTCCACGCCTGTAAATGACATAGACATCTCCAGCGACGAATACAAAACGCATATGAGACAATTTTCTATTCTCCAGGAATCTTCGGAGGAGTGCGAGATTATTTTGCGCGTAGATGTCAAGCATGTTTGCATATGGAAGAAGGTCATGTCGAACCTTTAATTCAAGCATCTCTTGTTGAGTTCTTGATTTTCGTATGTACGTTTTCCTATTAAAAGAACATTTAATGACTAAACCGCGTTATTCAATAACAATATTGGAATTGTTTATATCTCCGAAACGACTGATTTTAGGACGTAGGTTTACTAAGACTTTATCTTTATCTTAATGAGAGCCATTGCTATGTAAACTTTACGAACATTGTGTATATGTAAATTATATCTATAAAATACTAAAATATGGTGCTTCTGAATTGATTTTTTTAATCTTCAACGCGAAGGAATGCTTTTTGAAAACCGTAGGGAATATTTTAAGCAAATCTATTGGGTATTTGCCGACAGGTCCTGTTTCCTAACTACCCTAAGATGGTGGTACAATAAATTTCAATTTGGTTGACTTTACTTAATTGATACGCATCCAGTTCCAACCCAAAAACGGTTGCTTCTAAAAATATATTGCTCCTGCTCAGAACATCATCGAAGAGAACCGCCATGGAATATTCAAACAACTTTAAAAACGAATATGAAGGTAAATTCTCCCATTTCACGCAAACATTTGAAGGTACGTAAGCTTTGGTCGCATTAGATTTCCCATAATTTAACCCCAGTTCAAAACGTAATCCGTGCGATATGGTGCAGATCTACTTATCAATGGATTATCACATCTACCATATTTTATTATACGATGATGTAACTTCTGTATATTGTTATGAAAACGGAGAACCAACAATCGGCGGTTTAAATTTTTGAAAATGAATCAATAAAAACGTCAAAACAAAAGACGGCCACTGTAGCAATAGAGCACCTTCATATTGCCACTGTAGAACGGTAGTAATTTGTTTGTTTCAAGTTCTTCAAAGTGTTCACGAATAAAACTAATTTTGCACCACAAAAACCCTCGGTGTTTGAACGAAAGCGTATTTGAATGCCCGAAACTGTGAAACAATGATTCGTCGTGCAGTTCAGACCTAGCACCAACAGATTCTTTTTTGTTTCCACGTGTAAAGACAAGGAAATTATGTTGTTTGCGATTTACATTGGCTGAAGGAGCGGCTGACCCAATTATGAATGAAATTACCTAATGTAAAAAAATTGGAGAAAATAAACTCATGTTCAAATTAACGCAGTGCTCAAATAATTCGATATACTCGTAATTCATACAAAATTGTTTTATCGGTGTATTATTGTTTTATTGGTGAATTAATTTTTAATATCATCAAAAAACAAATGAATTGAATATAATTATAATTTTTTTTTAGTATAAACTTATGGAAAAGTTATAGATTACATTCAATTATAAATTCAGAAACAAAACGATATTTTTGGAAATCTGTAAAAGTGCTAAAAACAAAAAGAAATGGAACGAAAGAATAAAAGGTGTAAAAGGCATATTATTGGTCCTGAATAATATTCTCGAGGTTGTATTCAGCATTCATTGACCTTTGGCGAATAGGGATTAACTCTATGCATGTGTTAAAGCAAATAGCCCCTCAGAACTATCTTGATCCGCCACCAAAGCGCTCCCTTTAGTTATGACATCCTTTTTAAGTTCTTCGCCACACTTTTTCGTGACACTCTGGTGATTTTAAACTTCCTCTAGTCTCGTCCGAAACCAAAAGTCACTTCCAATGTTCAACTGTCGAATTTGCATAATTTCTGGCAAATCTAAAACATTGTTCTCTGTGTGCTGCGGTAAGTAATTGTGCAACTGCAGGTCTCCTGCTATTCAATCGTGCATCTCTCAACCTTCTCCGTACAGGTAAAGCAAACACTCTGACGTTTCTGACCGCTTCAAGCTGGTTACTGAGTTCTGTGCTGGTTATTCGCTTATTTATGAAAGCTTGCCGTTACAAAAAACGATCACCTCTAGCACTTGTGAGTCGTTTTCTACCTTGACCATGTCTTCTCGAGTACGATCCGGTTTCCTTAGATTTTCTATCCATTCGACTGACTGTCGAATTATTAAAGTTCAGCAAGTTAGCTCCATAACACTCAATGTACGTCATTCTTCTAACAAATTTAAAGCTCTTACACATTCATCATTGATTAAATAATGTGATCGGTTCATGATTTCAAATTTAAACTTTATTAACTTAAATTCTATACACGCAAGAAAATTAACAAACTCGTAATTAAAACTTAAATGATGCTCGATCTGTATCTTCAACGACTCAAGAAAATCTGTTTTCCGCAAATCGTTAGGAAATTTTGACATTCCTGACAAAATTTCTTAAAGAAAAAGTCAACATTTCCTAACTGCTAGGAAATATTAATTTCCTTACTGTAAGGAAATGATATTTCGTTACAGTTGTTAGTGTTCTACATAAATGATTGAAAACACGTTGTTTATAATGAACTAATTTATATTTCGAAAACCTCAATGCATTGCAGAATACATTTTGAAATTATTTTGTTTTATTTACAGTTATTTGACAATTAGCACAATTATTGAAAATTGGAGCAACATTATTAGAACTATGAGAAACATTTTGGACAACATGCGAAGTAGTAGGGTTATTTTGTTGAATATTTTGTACTGTGAAAATTTTATTTGCCACCTCAACCTTATTGTTAAAAGATTCTTCGATATATCCTTCAGCAACATTGGATGACTTCCATCCGTCATGCCTCTTTAAACTAGTTATGTCAGCACCAGAGTCAACTAATATTGTTGCAGAAGACCGACGAACGCAGTGATCAGTATATTCTGTCGCATTTTCCAAATTCAAATAAGTAGCAACTATTTTAGGCATTTTTCTAAATTGATGTATTCCTACCACTTGTCTACAACCCTTTCCGCTTTGATATTTAAAGAAAAATCGCTCACAGTTCATATTTTCTGGTCTTAACGAAACATACTTCCGATAAACATTCAAGTACATCTGATTAACTACAAATGATCTTGGTTTGTTGGTCTTCGAATCAGGTATGCTAATTAAAAGCTTAGATTCAAGGTCTTCTACATCATGTAGAGTCATTCGTACTAACTCATCCATTCTACAGGCCCCAGAAATACAAATTATTAAAGCCACCTAAAAAATAAATAAATGTGTAATCTAAATAAATATTAAAACCTTGTAAATTACCTTAATCATTAAATATTCTTTATCTGGAGCTTCCTGGATAAATTTTTCGATTTCTTCCTTCGTTAAAATCTTAGATTTCTTTGCCCTATAACCTTGAGCTTGCAGTTTCAATAAAGAACGAAGTTTTGAATATGTAGATATATCTACATTGTGTTTAATTGCAAGGGTTGACTTCAACATTGAATAATTCGCCCATAATGTTGAAGATTTCATCTTTAAACAAAGGTCTAGAAAGTATGCCATTACAACATTTTCCGAGAAAGAACTCGTGTTTTTACTCTTGCGATAGTCCATAAAACATTTATATACATATTCGTACTTTTCTCTTGATTTCTTTGGCAATAATTCTAATGAAGCAGTATTCACTAACTCAAACAGCTCTGGAGGAGTCCCAGATATGGAAAATTCATCATTACTTATCATTTTACACTGTTTTGCTATCGAAAACACCAGCAGTTAAATTTATATGCGTCAAGTTTTCAAGTTTTCAAGACAATTCAACATTAATACGTTTCCATAATAACGCAACCAATTATAGTACGAATTTCCAAAAACACCATTTATTTGTGAATAAAATTATTCGCGATTTTATCAAAATTAATTAATATCTGTCGAATTTTAAACGATTTGCGGAAAAATAGTATGTTTACCTTGTAGGAAAAGCCACATTCCTGGACTCTGTGTTGCTAAGTCTCAGCTTGCGCCTCGACTTAGCAATCTTCCCAGTCGTCCAGGAATGTTAGGCTTTTCCCACTCAGTAAACAATATACTATTAATGAAACTTTGAAAATTACTTTGCCGTGAGCCAAAGCTACTAGATTGTCTTTAGAAAAAATTAAAAATTTTGAAAAAATACAAAAATTATAGAACATATATCAGAAACATTGAGTGGTGCTTTAATTTTGTGCATGAGTTCACTTAAAAAATTGGTTTTAACGGATGCAAAAATACATTCACTACGGACGGGAATACTTTCAAAAATTTTAATGAACTTTGGTATGATAAAATCATTATTCCAATAAGCGAGTTTGACTATATTTCAACAGACAATCTGGAAGCAAATTATATAAACATTTACTTGATAAAGTCTTGGAGCTTTTCAGCTTTTATATGAAATATTTACAAATATAACAAATTAGTATGTAATTGCGAAGTAAATGAGGATGTAAACATTGCTGTCTACAAATTACAAAACAAATCATGCGAAACTTACAACTTAGAATTCGTAAGTCGTAAGTCGTAAAGCAACGATCCGGCAAACCGTAGACTTAGGTTCAAATCCGAACGTAGACAAAATTTTTCAATTAAAAAATTTCGTATAATTTGCTTTGTGTTTTGTAGACAGCAATGTTTACATCCTCATTTACTTCGCAATTACATACTAATTTGATATTTGTAAATATTTCATATAAAAGCCGAAAAACTTCAAGAATTTACCAATTGATATATTTAATGAACGGCTAAGAAATTATCTAAAAACACATATAGCTATGGAGTAATAATTAGCAATTTCAAACCTTCAAAGCTGACATCTGCTTTCAAAACTGACATCTGCTTTCAAGACAGACATCTGCTTTCAAAACTGACTTCTGCTTTCAAACCTGACATCTACTTTGAATAACTGACGTCTGAATCATTAACACAGTTACTTTATAATTCCTAAATAGCTTGAACCAAGGTCTATCGTTGCTTAAGTGGTAAAGCAACGGTCCGGCAAATCGTAGACTTGGGTTCAAGTCCTAACGTAGACAAAATTTTTCAATTAAAAAAAAAATGTATGATTTGCTTTGTAATTTGTCGACAGCAATGTTTACATCCTCATTTAGTAATTACGTACTAATTTGATAATATTTGAAAATATTTCATATAAAAGCCGAAAAACTCCAAGAATTTATCAATTTATATATATATATATATATATATATATATATATATATATATATATATATATATAAGTGATTAGATAATTTCTTAGCCGTTCATTAAATATAACATTTGATAAATTATTGGAGGTTTTCGGCTTTTATATGAAATATTTACAAATATCAAGTTAGTATGTATGTAATTGCAAAGTAAGGGGGGATGTAAACATTGCGTCTACAAATTACAAAGCAAATCATACGAAATTTTTAATTGAAAAAATGTCTATGTTGGGACTCGAACCCAATCAGATGTCAGTTATTGAATGTAGATGTCAAGTTGAAGGCAGAAGTCAGTTTTGAAAGCTCATATCAGTCTTGATAGCAGATGTCAGTTAGTGAAAGCAAATGTCAGTTACTGAGAGCAGATGTCTGTTTTGAAAGCAGGTGTCAGTTATGAAAGCAAACGTCAGATTAGAAAGCAAATGCCTATTTTGAAATTAGATGTGAGTTATTGAAAGTAGATGTCAGTGTGTTGAGAGCAGATGTCAGATTTGAATGTTTGAAAATGCTAATTATTACTCCAAAGCTATATGAGTGATTAGATAATTTCTTAGCCGTTCATTAAATATAACATTTGATAAATTATAGGATCTACATTCAATAACTGACATCTGATTCATCAACACTGTTACTTTATAATGCATTTCTGAATAACTTGAACCTAGGTCTATTGTGGTCTATTGGTAATGACGACAGCCCGGCAAGCTGTAGACTTGGGTTCGAGTCCCAACATAGACATTTTTTCAATTAAAAATTTCGTATGATTTGCTTTGTAATTTGTAGACAGCAATGTTTACATTCCCCCTTACTTTGCAATTACATACATACTAACTTGATATTTGTAAATATTTCATATAAAAGCCGAAAACCTCCAATAATTTATCAAATGTTATATATATATTGTTGTGATACAAGACATACCCTTAGAGCAGCAACTGGAATGGGAAATATAAATTACTCAACATTATAAATATAAATGTAAACAAGGTTATAAAACGGAGTTAGCAAGTTTTAGTAGTGTCGAAATGTATACGAATTTATATAACGATAATATTACAATCTTAAATTAGTATATTTCTTTTTCTTTCATTAATTTCATTTTTATTATTTTAAATTCATAATTCAAATTTAAGCGCGAATGCACCAATATTCATATACATCCATACATTATATCGACGCTAGTAAGACACGCCCACTAATAGACATCTTCCCGAAATGTAAATATTTATCGTGCGCAATTTACAAAAAGTAATATTAAGATTGATATTAAAATTAGGTTATAATTTGTTAAATAATTTTTAAATCTAGATAATATATTATATATAGTTAAAAACTGTCTTAGAAATTAGTTTTTAAAGGCAAAACTTCGAGATTTTTTGGATATTAAATAACTAGGCTTTGATTATAAAACAGACGCTATCGGCATCATCTTTTGCAAAATTCATAAACGTAGAAGACGCATTTTTCGATTTTCAATTAGAAATTTCAAAATTTAATCAATTTAAAATATATAAACAGTGTAAAAGTGATAATAGATAACCTGAAAAAAGACTGGTAATAGATTACAAGCGAAATTCTGACAAATAACCGAACTTCTGCGAATAAACGCAAAATAAAGCGTTAAACTATCAATTTCTTTATCAAGTACACGAAAATACCCAAAATATATAACTAAGAAGAACTACAGGTCATTTTCTACTTGGAGGAGTGTTAAATCAAGCAAATACCTCAAATCCAACAGTAATACACGGCCGTAGAGAGATACTAGCAGATTTGTTCCGAGTCCGAAGAAAACTTCGAGAGCGTCATCAAAATTTCCCGCACAAGCCGCCGAAGTCGGAGAGCGTTCGGAGAAACTTACATCAGCAAGATTCAACAACATAGCCGCTTAGAACCTGCAATCAGAACAACAGGTTAACTATATAAACTGAACTAATAAATATCGTCTTTAATATATTTCCTTAAATATTGAAACACACAAATAAATAAAGTTTCTAGAATTTTTTCACCTTTTACCACATATCATTCAAAACTATAATTTTCCTAAATAATATATCAATTTTACTCAGAACATATAATAAAGAAGGTACTCACCAATGTATAAGAGATTGATTACATAATTTTAGGCCACATTTATTATTAAACAACATACATAACCTTGTCAATTGAACACCTTGTTGTAATACACATATATAGTTCACATTCCACTTAAACGTTTATATTTGTACATGTTATTACAGTTTTCTACTTTAAATGCAATAAATATATTTAGTTTATATTTATATAAATCTTTTATTGATGTAGATCCAGTTGTAGAAGTTATTTCTTTTGATAATTGTTTTTTTATATTACTTACAAGGAAGCAACTACTATTAGTGACGACGAGCCTGAGATATATCATTTATTTAAACTTATTTACACAGTTTTCATGCACCCTGAGACTAGTTGGCAAGCAGAAACAGAGATTGCGTACATTGAGAAGTGTATCACATTTAATAAGGCGCCCAATTATTATTTTCAAAATAAAATTAAACTAATCACTTCTCGCTCAACGTAAATGCTAGTATTTTTATATAACAGCTTCTCTGTCTTTTAACATTATATATATATATAGAATATGGAAATGAAACAAGTAAAATTAAATTACATAAATGGGCTAATGCGTTGCCGTGTTTAGTGGAAAAACATTTCAGATAAAACTGGAAATGGGACAGAGATACATAACGAAAGGTATCAAAATATTTCCGTTGTAATGTGTGTTCTATGTTATCCACTGTTCTGTCACCAGTAATAGTGCATTTCATCATTTACTGCCGCATTTAACTGTCTGTGTGTATAAAATCGGTAACAGTTTGACAATTTTTATTACAACTACGGCATGTAAATAGGAGTCATGTGTATATAAGCATAGAGGTGTCGTAATTTACAACTGCGCGTTACTACCTATAATGTCTCTAAACAAAAATATGCAATCATATTTCATTAAAACAATTGTTATTAATTGGTTGGAAAATAAAAAGGGTTGTCTTAAATTCCTCATATACGTGAGTAATTTGCCACCAAATTTTAAAAATATTTAACAGTTTGCTTCGATGCAATTATTGTATAAATATTTGTTAGTATGTATTGTATGTATTATTTGTCAGAAGATAACAAAATAATAGGAAATTATGATAAATACGTGGGATACGCTACAAATTCCAGACCTAGCATGCTTAAACACGAATCAACGCGTCGAGACGTAAATGTGTGGTACGATAACTAGCTGGTATCCTCTCAGGGATTCACAGCTAGTATATGAATACGGACAATAGTGCTTCTGAAGAACCCTAGCGGAAACTACAACAGAAGATAACTTACCGTCGAAGGGCGTGACGTTTCGGAAGCACCAGACGATACCCTCTTGCATTTACCCTTATCCATTCTCATTCGAATAGATAGGGCTATCATTTTTGTAATTAATGTTCCTTTTTCTGTGTTTAAATCATGAACAATTTTTTTTATTAGTTTAGGTTGTTAATTACATTCACATACAATATTATAGGAGCAAGTACGTGTATTGATGTTTCTGTTTGATATTAGTTTTTATAAAGCATACAGGCACATATAATATATGTTTTACTGTTGACATACCTTTAGTGCTTTCAAATAGGAAAATTGATGAAATCACATGTCCACTAACCACGCAATATGGTTTTCCTTTAAACACAAATTATTGAAACAGGTTACATGTTATGCTTGTCATGCTTTATTTACAATCAATATATATAAATATATATATATAAATATGCCGCACTTTCGAACGTGAGCAATAAATGTACTGCACAAATTCGGTAAAATTGAGATGATTTTTTGCAATTATCCTGACACATATCATTTCTGAACTACCATTTGACTTCGAAGTTAATTTCAGTTGTTTTTGAAGAAAGCAAGTGAATATTATACAAAAATTGTAATCCTTGTGCGCATAAATAAAAATAATATAAAACAAAATCATTTTTATAATATCGAAATATTATTCAAAATCGAGTTAGTTGATATTTTCTTTAAAATTGCTTTCCAGACCTGCAACTTCGTGTTTCGTTTTGCTATAGATTTGTCAGGACGTAATAGCTGGGAAAGACAAATTCACTGCAAAAACGCATTTGCTACTTACAAAAAAATATTACTCATTAACTGACTTCAATATTATGAACGTCAAATCAACTATAGCCGTCCACATGAAAAGTGTAAGACAAACCAAGTGGCTCCCATCGAATAGTTACAGCTGTAACTGACGAAAACTGTATTAACCTGCCTCCACTATCAGTCGAACTGCACCAACAGCGCCCTTTTCAGGATATATCTCACACGAGTAGAACAACCCGATAAACAACAATTTTATCATTCAATCACGAGAACATCAAGAGTAACATATATATATATATATATATATATATATATATATATATATATATATATATATATATATATGTACATATATATTGATATAAGATCTTGAGAGTTCAAAATACATGTTAATTGCAGGTTCTTATACAAATACTGTAAGTTTGTTAATTATGAATGTAACAAAATCCTGACCAAAACAATAGAAAATTATATAAATAATCAAATAAACAAATAACGAGCGTTTCTAAAAATAAATGAATTTAATCACAAATAAGCTAAATAAATAAGCTAAACAGATCGGAAAACTTTTACAAAAAGTTCATTTATCTAAAACAGGATTATACTAATAAATGTTCAACTGAGTTGTCACTTTGAAGTTTTTTTTTAAAATGATGTTTATAATTATTGTGATAATATAAATGTAGGCAAGCATACATTTATCGCAAAAACAAATTAGCATATCGATGGCACAACTCACATCAAGCTTTGATACAAAATAATACAAATCTATATAAAAACAAATTTGTATCTGTATATACACGGACACACAGTACGTATTTACCAGCGTTTGCTTCAAACACCAGACGCATGCGTCTGGTGGTATGCTAATTTGTTTTTTGCTATATTACGCCACCTGGCGACGAGTTAATGGACTCACAGTAATATGCGTATTTTTTCTTTTCCTGTAATAGCATAGCTATTCGAGAAGAAACACTTTGCTTCGGCGTAGTCGGTTTTGTCCGTCAGATGTCATGAGGTTATCTGGTGTCATCTGATAGAACAAAATTTGCTACATGACCGCGAAGTGTACTGCAGTAAACCCATCATTGACAAAGTTGTGAGACAGAAACGAATGCATCTGGAGGTTGAAGCAAACGCTGGTAAATACTTACTTTGTGTCCATGTATATACAGATACAAATTTGTTTTTATACAGATTTGTATTATTTTGTATACATTTATTGCTTCATCTACTAATTTAACTTAATAGATCACAATGCTTCGAAAAGAAGACACTTACAGTTACGTTGTGGTGTTATGCTAGACAAAATAACTTGTTTCTTTTTCGAAGATATTTCAAACTTGAGTAATAGGGCTCCAGAAATGGATCTTTAGAAGCTTCGGCAATCCATTCTCAATTGAAATGAAGGCCAGATGACACGAACTAGGCACTATGACTAACAAAACAGCCTGGACAACGGTCTCTTCTTTTATTCTAATTCACCCAATCTGTCGCATACAATGGCTTCATCAGGTGGATGAAATAGTATTTCATCCACCTGATGAAGCCATTGTATGGCGAAACAATATTGTAGTGGTATTTACAATAAAAGAATTTTTGAAACTAGAAGTTTACTTACTTATTTCTTAGCGTTATAATAATTTAAGTCACTTACTTTCACATATAAGCACATAATTAATTGGTAAACAATAATACATCAAATAATTTGATCTTGAAGAACATATCGTTGCTTGAAGGAGAAAAGACACTACTTAAAAAAGGTCGTTATAACTCCTTTTGCTGTTTATTATATGTTTATTATATTCTGCTGCGATCAAATTATAATTACACATTCTTATTTTGAGTAAAAACATTTATCTGTTCCAAATCTAATGATATCTGATCATCCTGAGTCAACCTAGGACTAAATTGGACAAATACAAGAGGCAATATTATCTAAAATCAAGATAACGGGGACAATTTGTCTTGTTGTTCTGGAGGACTCAACAGTTGAAGGTTTTGCTATGTTCGTGACCAATTTTTCCTGTTTTAGATAATATTCAGGCTGTACGTCAGGAGGACCAAGATTGATTGCAGAGATTAGGTGTCTTTAGAAGAAAATCGTGAAGTTTTGAAAGGAAATATTGAGCTAAGTCTGTATTATATGATTTACTATCAAAATTTAACTTAATAAATAAGTAAATAAGGAAGTTTTATACCAATTTTAAGCGTGGTTCAATTTACCAGTGCGTATTTAGTATAAATATCCATAATATATATTCCGTATCAGCGGATTTATTAATATTTTCACCTATAAAGGAAATCTTGCATATAATCTTCTCAATGAACAGAGGTTTTCTAAGAAGGATGTGGGAGTGACAGAAAACGTAATTGAGTAAAAAAGGATTAAGGATAAGAGATTATAATGAAGTATTATACCGGGTTAGTCAAAAGTATGGAATGGACGGTTTATTGCCGTAATTATGAACTTTATAACAAAATGTCTTTGATAAAAGTTTTTTTACTAATTATTCTCCATTTCTTAGTATACTCGTTGTTTTCTGTGTATCAACGCATTTCCTTGGAATCGTTATTTTATTTTTTCAAATAGCAACCATGTGTTTTTTGCTGATTTCTATTCCTCTTTTTTTTGAAATGACTTTATATTTTCTCATATGCTTTCATAATAAAATTTTAGAAAAAATACTCATAATACTTTATTCACTCAAATAATATTTAACTCAAATTAAATGTTCAAACTTAACACCCCTTGCAGCTTGACAATAACCTAATCTATAACAAAAATTACGCAACGAATTTTTTAGCCAGATAGGTGGTATTTCTTCAATTTCATATCTCATTCTGGCTGCCAAGTCTTGCAAATTTTGCAGGTTTTCTTCGTAAATTTTATTTCTTAAATGTCCCCAGAGGAAAAAAATCTAGGGGACTCAAATCAGGCGACCTGGCAGGCCATTCAATAGGTTCTCGACGTCCTGTCCAACGACCTGGAAGGACGTTATTCAGAAGCAGGCGAACATCAACTCCATAATGAGCTGGAGCGCATCTTGCTGAAACCAAACATTGCGGTTTGGCATTCCTTATCGATCTTCTTCCGAAAATAAATTTGCAATATCAGGCACAATGCGATCACGCAATAGGTTTAGATATCTATCTGCTGTCAAATTTCCATCTATAAAGTATGGACCTATTATATGGTGCCCAATAAGACCAACCCTGACATTAAATTTATGTGGATGCTGTGTATGGTGTTCCATCATCCAACGAGGATTTTCACTGGACCAGTAATGAGAGTTTCGTCTGTTTACAAACCCATTTAGACAAAAAGTGGCTTCATCCGAAAATAAAATGTGGTTTAAAAAGTTTGGATTATTATTGATCATATCTCCATTATTGTTGGACAAAACTGCATTCTTCTGTCAGGGTCATCTTCGTTTAGCTCATGAAGAAGATGTATCTTGTAGTTCTTGTGTTTGTTCTTTTTTAATATTTGAACAACCGACGATTGACTAATATCATTATCTAAGGAAATTTGAGTGGTTGACGTAATTGGATTATCCGTAACATTAAGTAATACATCTAGAGCTTGATCTTGATTTGTGGCTGATTTTAGACGTCCAGGCCTTGGCATATCTTTTACATTTCCAGTTTCTCTAAATTTTCTAACTAATTTAGACACTGTAGATTGTACAATACGATTTCTTTATGGATGAACGTTATTAAATAAATGACAAACATCTTGGTATGAACGTTGTCGATCTCCATAACCGACCATCATTAAGATTTCAATTCTTTCAGTTTCACTGAGCTTCACCATGTTTACAAATTAAAATGAAACTATTTTGATTATATCAACTTATTGAAAGGTACTTCACACTGACATGAAAAATGACATTAAAGAAAACAAAGGCCATCATCATTTTTTTGAGAGAATCTGATTTTATATCACATTTTGCCGTTTATTGTAAATTCTGATTTTACACAGAAATTTTGTTATGAAAGCTTTCATATGAAAAAAATATTAAGTGATTTCAAGAAAAAAAAGGAGAATAGAAATCAGCCAAAAAAACACAGGGTTACCATTTGAAAAAAAAGAAACGTTTCCATGGAAATGCGTTGACATACAGAAAACAACAAGTAGACTAAGAAATGGAGAATAATTAGTAAAAAAACTTTTATCAAAGATATTCTGTTATAAAGTTCATAATTACGGAAATAAACCGTCCATTTCATACTTTTGACTAACCCCGTATAAGCAACTCAATAAAGGTTTTATATCATTGTTTAAATTTAAAGAATTAGAGATTAGTATTAAAAAAAAATCTCGTGATCAGTTATAAATCTTCAATAAAATTTATTTCATTCTAAAGTCAAGGACAAAGAAAAGATCCACGGCCCTTTGGTAAACATGTATAACATTATAATTTAAGTTTCCGAATGTGTAACAAATATAATAAAAATAAATGTAAACCTCCCCACCATAATAATACTTTTATGTAAATAACCAAATATGTATGTATATTATATACGAAGAAGTGTATTAAACAATAACAGTTTCGAAATTTTTTTCGTGTTGGATTTTGAAATTAAACGAATTTTGAAATTGTCGCATCCATTTTTTTTCACAGAGGAAGTCCATGTGACGTTAAAGTTCAGGCATTTGCGATGAGCTAGCGCCAACCTCGCCACAGCAATGTCTGTGTTAATGTGTCAGTGTGGCATGAGGAGAGAGAGTTAGTGTCAGCCGGTTACCCCGGTAAAATCAATACGACGAAAAGGGGAATTGTTCTATACTCAGGCAGTTGTGCGGTCTCTGGCCCGCAGATCTCTCTTGCCCGCTTCTTGCATAACATCGATTTTATTACGGTGGCTGCTTTTCACCCTTCCTTATTCCAATGAAAGTTTACAGTATTACGCACGGAGATCCGGATAAATGTTAGATGTTATGCAAGACGATGGTATAGCTGCTACGGAGGAATAACGGGGAGCTGTCGGGTTAATAGAAGCGGGAACATTTCCTGGTACATTTCTCGGATGGGAAAGCGCGACCTCGTACCCAATCGACACGCGCAAATTTTATTGGAACACCGCGAAATCTCTGTACGTCGGATTCGGATTGAATTAAAACGGATAAGTTGGTCATTATGGGTGTTATTTGCGTGTCGTTACCAGCTTTCAGATTGTTTTCGGCGTGTAGTTATGAGAGAAATATGACGCGGTTTACGAGACTTGACGAAATTAAGTCGGAAATTATAGTCATTTGCTTGAAATGGAACTTTACAACATACAATTAGTAAATTGGAAGCGTGTATACTTTATCGTAAACTTGCAATAAACTATGTAGTACGTACAAGGCTTCTAATTATGGTAAAAGATTGTCAAAACCAAATCTAATTTTTGTAGTCTTTTTCGACTTATTGAAGCAAAAATAATAACATTGCTTAAAGATTAAGAAACAATTTATTTATTTTTTTCCTAACAAGTCATACATTAATATACAGTGAATACCAAAAGTACTGTATATGCAAATTGTTACGCGTCGTTTATTAAGAATCTTTAATTTAATTTTAAATTATATTCTTCACAAATATATTTCGAATTTAAATATTAATTCAAACTTAGCCAATTTCTGTGTATATCCGTTTGCAAAGAAATGCCTTTCTTTTGTTTTTGTTCTGGTCAAAACGATCCTTCCAAGAATTATCTATTGAACGTTAACCAGGTATTTTCCAACGCTCTACTCGAACATTCCTTAGAATTTATAGATACAATTCGTTTTTAAATTAAGTTATTAATTAATTACGTACGTCTTTTCTTAATAATTATATCCATGTTTGATATCGTTTTAATCGTTTTTTCACAACTAATATTTTAATAATATTTATTTCATCGATATCGCAACCCCTCAGTTCGCGTCGTTAATTAGACCTTGATTCAAAGACATCGTCCTCTTCGATTTACCCTCTCCAAACTGTGTCATAAAACAAAAATCTTTTTCAACAACGATTATTCTCTTCTACACAAACTCATTCTCTTTCGTTTCCAGCTTCGTAAGAAAAGCATCTCCAACTCAAGACATGCCTGTTCAGGCATCCAAGGGCCGACCGGCCTTACCTTCCACATGTCTAATCGCGACATGCTCTCAACACAAAGGTAATCTGTATTGTTCAATACGTGTATTATTCTTTTCCTTACTAACTAATTAATTTCTTCGTCCATCTACCATGGAGTAAACATTGTTTCGTTCTACTTGTCCAAGCACCTGCCATAAACCACGTGGCCGAACCGACACACGATTCGTAGGTAAACTATGTATTGTTCGATTCAGGGATTTATTTCAACCACATTTAATTTACGACATAATTTAAATTTCTTTTAGGAGTATGTTGTATGTTATTATTTTTAATTACTTATTCGACATTCCCTGTATATATTACTTTCATTTAATTACTTTAAAATATATAAAGTCTCAAGTCCTTCCTTCTTAACATTTTTTTAAATTAATAAGTTGCAATATATTTATTTCAACACTATTACACGCGTCCTGGACTTTTGATGCATCATCACTAGGATTTATTATTTAAACATTTTGAGTATTGTCAGAACGCTCCAGCTAGCCTGGGAAAGATAAAAGCATCCATCTGGCAAGAATTTGGCCTCCCACCTGGTCAGATACAATATAACTTTAACTCCATTTAGCGTCTGTGATAACATAACAGTAGGTATTATTTAGAATTAAAATATTTTAATTCTAAATAATACCTAATAATTTTTTTTGTAGAATAAATATGGCTTTTTCGCCGAATTTGCGTAAGCTACAGCTGTATAAAAATATTATGTCTCATATAAAAGAACACATTGTTTACAAATTCGAAAGTCTGCTCCAATAGAATGGGCACGTGGCTTTGCAGCTGTAGCCCTAACATTCGAATTTAAATACAATTGATCTAAACTCAAATTAAAAACAACATAACAAAGGAAAATCTTTTATTTCAATTAGACGCTATGAAGACTCTGACAAATGAAAAATTTTAATCAGTTTCTTGTTGAAGACTGGATAAAGTGCTATTAAAATCGGAAAAATTGGAAGACAAAAAGGAACTTCAAAACCGAGATTCGGGTTGATGTGCTAACAAAAGATTTGATTATGACAGCTTCTAATAGCGAAACTTGTACTGATACTGAGGATGGCTTCGAAAATTTATCAGATTAGGTGCTGTAGTAGATTGCTCAAATAAATATTTGTTTTATCCTTCTCTTTTTTTTTTTGAATAAGCATATATCGGGTGTCCTAGAAACAAAAAGACAAAGTATGAAAAATGGAAAGATGTAATTGTATATAATACAAATTCGACGACTATTTTATTAAAGACAATAGCTTAAAGTTGACCGACAATAATAAAAAGAATAATTTTGTTACTGTCTATCCCATTCAACTGCTACGTATGTAAACATACGCTGTAGCGTATGTGTGTGTGAGGTATTTATTATTTATACACATTCTGAATATTTTGAATTCATAGGCGTCACGTAATACAATTTTCAGGGGCTCGCGTCTTAATTGACTTAATTAACAATATTTTGGATTTATGTTCTTTATAATTGCATCTTTCCATTTATCATACGTTGTCTCTTTATTTCAAGGCCAGCCTATATACTATTCCATTGTATAATAATACCTATTATTATTATTATTATTATTGTAATGGCCTTATTGTAAAGGAAACGCCAGTGCAGTACTGGCGAAAGGCTGTATTTCTAAAATATTTAATTTTATTTATATAATTGGAACATTTTTATTTGTTCATTTTGTCGTTCAAGTTGAGTAAAGGAGTATTAATATTGACTAGCAATAGTTTCTCAAGGTTTTCTTCTGTCAATTTTGTTCTCTTTGAATTAAGTACATCCTTATAAATAGAAAACGTCCTTTCTACATCGCAACTGTTTATAGGTGCATACTGGAAATATTCTTTTATTTCTTCATATTTAGCCATTAGATTTTGTGGAATTGTCTCCATACATAATTGCTGCAATGTAATTAAATCTGGATTTCTATTAAGAATTGCTTCAAGCTTTTGCCGAAGGCCACATCCGAAGTCACTTCGAATACTTTTCAAATTATTAACAGCCACATCTATTGTGGTTAATCCGTCATTTAATTTGAGATTTAGATTTTCAAAATAAGTGATTAGTTTTGGCAATTTTCCAAAGTGTTCGTGAAGAAAGTACAACTGATTTTTTAAATTTGGGATCTGTGTGATCTCCTTGCACTCGCCATTACTTCTAGCATCCTCCTTTAGCAGTGTTACGAAATGTTTTAGACTATCGAAATTCTCAGCATAATAACTAGTAGCTTCCAGCCAAGTTCCCCATCTAGTTATTACTGGAGTGGGAAGCAGTGACAGAGATGGAAATTTTTCCCTGAAAAGAGCTACTCTCAATGGTGCTTTTCTGAAAACTTTTTTAAAAGCTGATACAAGTCTATCAACTTCCGGAAAAGTGTCTCTGATATATTCACAGATTCTGTGGAGAGCATGTGCTACACAAGTAATATGCAGCATATTAGGATATGTTTTCTTCAATAGTCTGCCTGTTTTTAAAATATACGCAGCACTATCACTGACAAATAAAAGTATTTTTTCTTTGTACGTGGCATCCGAATGAAGCATTTTTTGCATATTCTCCTTAATGGTTTCAGCAACTGTTTCCGCATCAACTCTATTTATAACACTTGTTGCTATTACATATGAGTTATAGGGAATAGTTGGATGTACTACACCAGCTACAACATTTACAACACAGTGTCCTAACATATCCACCGTTTCGTCGGCGCTCATCCATATGTATTGATTTAAAAGATGGCTTCTAATGCGTTCTATTGTTCTCGTATAGCACCTAGAAACATAATATTTGCGTAAAGTTGATTCATCAGGAACATTTCGACCAGTATATTTTTTCAGAAATGTCTTCAAAATTGGATTGTTCAATTTAAATAATGGAATATTAGCTGCCATAAAAGTATCACAGAGTTCTTCGTTAAAATTGTCAGATTCCAACGGGTTCAATTTTTTTTCGTGCTTTAACGATCCTACGTGACGTTTTACGGTTGATTTATTGCAATTTTTCAATAACGTTTAACACACTTCACAATAAATAATTAAAAAGTAAGAATATTCTAGATCCAAATAAATGAAATTAAATAACGAAATTTTATGCACACTTACGTGAAAATAATTGGAAGATGTTGCTTAAATGAAAAGAAAAGGAATGTACGTGCTATTTCTCTTACGAAATACGATAAACTTATTTATTTTATCTACGTACACGACACCACTGAAAACACTATATTCTCCGAATACAATAGCTGGGTTGTCCATTGTAATCGCTGCGAGCCTAGGTGGCCGAGTAAGTCAAACAAATACTTCATTGAATTACGCCGGGATGTACTGAGCGACGTTATACACAATTCCAATTGCCGATTGCGTTTGATGGAAATTGCATCCGTTCTCTAATTATCATTACATCGGAAATTCTCCATTGTCACTTAAGTATCTTTTAATTATGTATAGTCTGTCAATAGATATAAGGACTTAACTTCAAATAATAAGAAGATAATTCTCTAATGTGTAAATACATTGTAAATATTGCTTTCTACATTTCTATATTATTCGAATTTTTTAATCGAAAAGATTCGCCTTTAAGTAGGATTCGAACCCACGTCCATGGTTTGCCGGACCATTGCTCTGCCACTAAGCTATTAAGCAATGGGCGTGGGTTCGATTCCTGCTTCAGGGCGAATTTTTTCAAATAAAAAATTCGAATAATTCAGTTAATTTGTATAAATACATTAATTACCCACCCTGCGGTGAGGGTTTAAAAACGTGCAAATAGTGATTATAATATCGGCGTAGAAACCAGACAAGTATTAAGTATTAAATTAATAATCGACGAAGGAGATACTTGTTGAAACTTCATTATATAGATATAATAAAACACAGTTGTATAGTTTCAAAATAATATATATAATGTTAACACACTACATATGTTTCATCACACTGTGGCTTCATCAGGTGGATGAAAATACTAATTCAAATTATCAATTAGATCTTATATATATCAATACAAAGTACAGAACTAATCTCATTCTAAGAGGGGGTGGACATGTATGAGTTTTAAGTTTACTCCCCCCTACTAAACTTAAAACTCATACATATCCACCCCCTCTTAGAATGAGATTAGTTCTGTACTTTGTATTGATATATATATATATAAGATCTAATTGATAATTTGAATTAGTATTTTCATCCACCTGATGAAGCCACAGTGTGGTGAAACATATGTAGTGTGTTAACATTATATATATTATTTTGAAACTATACAACTGTGTTATATTATATCTATATTAAGTATTAATTTTGATTCTATTAGGACTAACAATAAGGTTTTCGATAATATAGAAAAATAATCTATGTAGATATATGTACTAATATGTATTAATATTTACCGGAATTTTTAATGGTCAAACGACCGCTTCCGCTTAAATAAATTGTAAATTCCTGATTTGTACATGTGCCTTGATATTATATATATTCTAGTCGAATACAATTTCTCTAAACTTCTTGTGTAAATTTTAAATTGTTAATTATATTAAACAAAACATCTCTATTTAATAAAATATCATTTCCGCGGACATGCGTGACGAGGTAGCGGATAGTCCCCGATAATCCTTCTAAATCATCAAGGATCAGATCTTTATATTGTTGGACAGACTATATATGTTAAAACTTTTGTTTTGTTTGTAGCTTATATATACCTGTATAATTGTTCCTCCTATGTATTGTTAATATCGTTTGAGAATGGCATGCTTTTAATGCCGAAACTGCAGTAACATTATTTGTTATAATAAAGTCATAAACTAAGTAATAGTTTTTGTTGTGAATAAAAACTCGAAATTATATTTAAGATTTGTAGCGCTTGACGTAGACTGATAAAGTTCCTATTTTGTCAATTTTATAAACCGATTATCTAAAGCAACAAGCTCTAGTAGTTGTGGTATTGCACCGTAATTCATTATCTGTATTATCCAATCACATTATTTGAGCTTCCTTTGAGAGAGTATTTCGGTGTTTCTGAGAAGTAGCTTAAGATTAAATTAACAACAAACGTAGTATCAAAGCAATCAGCATGGGTCTTATTATTAAAGGGTTAAGCTATTATAATGCAATAGTCCTAATTTTATTGTAAAGGACGTTCTCTTAGTTTGTCCTAAAGTAAAGAGCGTTTCAAATATCTCATTAGAATAAAGTTTTTACAATAAAATAATCTGATGTTTTGCACTAAGGTAGTGTTAAGTAGTTGTTATCACTACGTGAATAAATTTCATTTGTTGTTTTAATAAGCTGCGTAAATAATTTTTCGTAAAATTTAAGTTTAATAAAATAATTATATGAAAATTATCAACAGTCTCGAAGTGACTAGCTTTTTATAAAATGTATTCCTTTAGTTACTGAAAGTTCATATTTGACTTACCTCTGGAATTCTAAACACAATTAGAAATGTAGAAGGTAGCATATCCATGTTTATCTAACATCAAGTGCAAAATACAGTAATACAAAAATTTAAAAAAAACATATCTGTATATATACGAAGTGGTATTTATATCTAGTTGGCCTAGGCCATTTTCCTTGAACAAAATAAAATCTTGTTATAATGGCAAGGAATAATGACATTTTAAAAGTGTTACTGTAAAATCTTACGTGAAACAGTTGAAGTATTGCTGTGCAATAAATTTTGTAAGAAAGCATGTCGAATGCAAATGTGAAAATCGATAAATTAGAGTTTGGAGGTATCATCAAGTATTTGTATTTTAAGACGTTATGTGGTAAGGATATTTACGAGATATGCTTAACACACTTGGCGATCAATGCCCATCACATTTCTAGAAGCTATACATGCTGTACACCAGACATAGGAGAAAAAATATTAATGATCTGTCTCAATTCTGGACTTTTGTTAATTCCAAACGCAACATGTGTAGAATTCCAAGTAATTTGCATTTTAATAATCAGGAATATTCCGAACCACAAGCCATTGTTGACGCTTTTGCATCTACATTTGCAGACGTTTATCTTCCTAAAAACTCCGATGATGCGTCACGTGAGTACGATACTATTAGTAATTATCCGCTTATCGCCGTTCCTTGTGTTACACAGCAAGATATCATCGAGGCCATTGGGAAACTGAACAATAAACATACTGCTGGAGACGATAATATTCCCACGTATTTGGTTAAGGACCGCGCCAAAGTTTTTGTTTAACCACTATCCAAACCCTTCAATTTATCCATTAAAATATCTGAATTCCCACAAGCATGGAAAATCGCTAGAATTTGTCCTGTATTTAAAAAGGGTGATAACAATGACATCACCAATTATAGGCCAATAGCTATTATTTCTATTTTTGCGAAAATCTTTGAATCCGTCCTGCACAAAATCATCTCGTTCAAATGTCTGCCCTATTTTTCGCTTTCACAGCATGGATTTGTGAAAACTTACTCGACTCTAACAAACTTGTGCTGCATAACCCAAGAAATAGCCGAAGCTTTAGACAATGCTAGTCAATTAGATGTTATTTATACGGACTTCAGTCGCGCATTTGATATCATCGGTCATATTTTACTCTTACAAAAACTGTCAGCTTTTGGGTTTAACGATTCCCAACTAAGGTTTATGAAATCATACTTGATGGATAGAGCAAGCTATGTTATCTACAACGGCTATAAATCAAGACTATTCTACCCGACGTCTGGAGTTCCTCCTTTAATATATTTATTAATGACCTAATAGCATCACTTAACTGCAATGAAATATATATATATATATATATATATATATATATATATATATATATATATATACAGAGAGAGAGTTCGTGCAATTTATTTTCCTTGCGAAAGTTACAACACAGCATTTTGAATTGTTTAAATTAAATTTATTCACGCGACACCAGCTATGGACAGTAGACAATTTCTTTTGCAAAAAATACACATCATATATATATATATATATATATATATATATATACACATCATATATATATATATATATATATATATATATATATATATATATGATGTGTATTTTTTGCAAAAGAAATTGTCTACTGTCCATAGCTGGTGTCGCGTGAATAAATTTAATTTAAACAATTCAAAATGCTGTGTTGTAACTTTCGCAAGGAAAATAAATTGCACGAACTCTCTTTATTACGTTGATAATACTGTTACAGAGAGAGGAAGTTCTACAAGGGATCTTGGTGTTACATTCGACAGTAAGTTGACCTTCGACGATCATCTCTCAAACATGTTCCAGTATTAATTCATTTATTTCCAAACCCCATAGATCTTGCACTATTTTCAGATGCCATCTGATATCAGCAAGATGGAGCCCTGCCGCATTATGGAATTGACGTGCGTGCATATCTAAATGAAGTATTTTCACAGCGTTGGATAGATCGAAGAGGATATATTGAATGGCGTCCGCAATCGCCCGAAAACGTCCTTTAGAATTTTTCGTTTCGGGGAATTTGAAACCTAATGTCTATAAGACTAAATCTCGGTCGCTCGAAGAGTTTGAAGATCGAATTAGAATGGCCTTTCAAGAGATAGCTCAAGACGTGATTCAGAAATCATTAAGGTCCTTCGTTGATAGACTAGGATACTGTCAGACTTCAGAAAGTCATAATTTTGAACATTTATTATGAATTGTCGTCTTTTCAATATTTTCTTGTTGCTAACCTTTTCCAATATGTTATAAGATATAAACCGTATATTATTGTAAATCTTGAAAATGTGTTTATCCAAAAATGTAAATATATACAGGCTGATCCATCTAAAAGAACTACTGATGACGCCATATCTCGAAACAAGTGAAAGTTGTAGAAAAACAAAGTAAGTGATAGAATAGAATAGAAATACTACAAACACTTTTATAAAGGTTATTTTTTGAAGGAATACAGAATTTTGCCAGAAATCTAGTGTTTTCACACATTCGACAGATCCTGTATAACTACCCACACAATATTCTAACATATATACGGGAATAAGAGTACTTTTCAATCGTTTACTTTTGCTTTAGTTAGATAAGATATTTAACTTTGTTTTTAATGGCTGGGGCCTGTACTGTTTAAAACATTAAAAGAATTTCTTGTGCGAAAATTAATTTATATAAAATTAGATTTATTTTACCTAAAGCACATAAAAACTATATTTCTAATTTGAATAATAGTGCAATATTGTTAATAGATACTGCCTGAGTATAGTATACCTAAATATAGACCTGTAGTAACAGCAGAAAATAATTGCCACTAATAGTTTAGCAGTTCTGTAATTAAAGCACTGGAATTATTTACTTGCTAATTTAACCGAATAAACTATTCTATTTCTGGCATACACTGCAGATTAATTTATTAGAATGTGAAACACTAAGCTCTGTAAATTCTCAAACAAACACAGATTTTTTTCCTGGTGTTACATAAACAACAATACATCACTGATAGCCATTGGCGATATATTCCTTTTCTGTCTTTCTCGTCGTCGTTGTTTATTCTCTTTCACTCTTCCAGCCTCTGTTTTGCTTTCTATTAATAATCAATTATACGGTTGTACTGAATTAAGCTAATAAGTAATTTGTTTGCGTCCGGCATTGCCTGTAATCTGAATTTCGTAATTATTCGTATGCCTCTGTTGAAGTCCCTCTACCTAATTTGTAATACGAATCCACATGCGTAACGACAAATAGTGAACGATCTTTATTATTGGTTAAGCTAATTGCAGCCACGCATGATGAAAAGTATGTTACAGCTCTATGGATAAATAGACACATACAATTTCAAATTTTCAAATTTTTTCAAATTTTAGAATGGTTTGTTTGGAGAGAGTTTATTGAATAATGAGTATATTGGAACAGACATAAATCAATTTTATTAAAAGGCATTACCTTTCAAAACAATTGTTTTGTGTCTCTTCCAATATATCTAGTAACCCTCCAATAAAGCCTCTAGAATTAACAGTGTTTTGCGAAGCAATTAATTAATATTATTATTATTTTTTCAATATTAATTACTATTATCAGGACAAAATAAAACAAATTTTAATGAATTTCACTTTCTAATTGACACTGCAACGATCGTTTCGCTCCAACCTGAGCTTCATCAGACATATAACTAACTTATTGACAAAGTTTTTTAACACAAGTATACGGTAACAAACACATGTTTTATTTTAAATATTTGAAGGAATGGGTACTTTTTATTACTAAAATGTCTATTCACAAAACTTTCACTTCGGTTTATACAATACTGTTCTTAAGTAATAAAACTAGGGGTTTACATTATATTACAGGGAGGTAAAGAAATTCTATGGAAAAATACAATATGTGACTGTCTGAGTATCAAATAAATAAATTAAGTAAGGGTGAATTATTTGTTTCTAATTGATCATTTAATATCTTGTCGGTTTTCTTTAATTTATTAATTTCAAGTGACTCTAATAAATTAAGTTTTTTGCCCTTATTTTCTACGTGTAATATCTTAAATTCTTTGTTAAAATTGTGGTTCGTTGAATTAATATGAGACGCATATGAAGAGTCACTTTTATTATTTCTAAATGAAGAAAAATGCTCTTTGATGCGTATTTCAAACGATCTACCTGTCTGTCCGATATACGTCATAGGGCAACTACCGCAGGTTAACTCATAGACTCCTGACTTTTTATTGTTGTTTGTTAAATCTTTATTGTTTTTTTATAAATTTAGATAAATTGTTGTTAGTTCTATACGCTGTATTAATGTCAAACTTTCTTAAATATTTACAAATTTTTGTGCTTGAAGAGCCTATAAACGTGATCATTTTAAATTTTTGGGTGTTATTATTTAATATTGGGTAAACTTGTGATATGGCTTTTGTAAGGAGTTTTTTTATTTAAAATGTTATCTATTATATTACTTTTATATCCATTGTTGATAGCTATTTGTTTAATTAAATTTAACTCTTTCTCAAAATTTGTTTGGTTCAACGGAGTATTGATTAATCTATGTATAAGACTGTGATAAGCTGCTAATTTGTGTTGTATCGGATGGCAAGAAGTGTTATGAATAGTTATGTCTGTAGTTGACGGTTTGTGGTAAATTGCAAAGTTACATTTGTTGTTAATTCTAGTAATCGTTAAATCGAGAAAGTTAATACTATTATTTGTTTCCTGTTCCATTGTAAACTTAATATTGTGATGCAATGTATTAATATAATCAAATAATAAATTTAATTGTCTCTTTGTTCCTATGAAACCTAGTAATATATCATCTACGTATCTGTACCAAAATAATAAATTTTGAAAAAGAGGATTTTTTGAAATAGAATTTTCAAGATTATCCCTAAAAATCTCAGATAATAACGGACTTAGGGGATTGCCCATGATTAAACCTTCTTTGCAAGTGTATATGATTTCATTAAATTGAAAGTAATTTTGTTCTATGCATATGTTTAATAAATCAAGAATTTCATTAATAATTATTGGATTTACATTATTTTTATGGAGAAGATCTTTTACTAAAATAACCGTTTTTTCTGGAGGGATACTGGGGAATAAATTTTGGACGTCAAAGGAAATGAGTTTTTGTGTTAGACGTTAAAGTAAAGTCTTTGATTTTGTTTATTAGTACATATGAGTTTTTTACTCTTAATTTAGGTTTAAATCCTGTATATTTAATAATGATGTCTATATATTTATATTAATTAATTTTACTTTATATATCTATATTAGGTATGTTCTCACGATATTTAATTATGCCAATAATGAATTAGTATGTTGCATACAAGATGCGACAATTAAATAACGGGATTGTTATGAAAAATTTGCTTTATTGAAAGCGCATTACAAACAGTTGTTAGTTTCCTTCAACATACTCCCCTTACCTATCTATGCACAGCAGCATACGTGTTTTCCATTGACCGAAACAGCGCTGCAGGTCTTCGAGTATCATCCTCTTCAGCAAATCTGCCGAAAATATATGCCCTTTAATGCACTTCTCACCTTTGACAACTACAGTGACTTGATACATAACAGTGGTGACAAGCTACCCTTAGCCGCCATGTTGTGTCGAATATGGTATAGCGGTAAACATAAATTTAACGTAAAATATTAGTTTAAACATTATTCAGTTTATAAAATAGAAGTTGTATAATTGACAAATATGTAACTATTATTAGTATATCAAACATCCAAGCAATTGATATAAATAAGGCTTTCCTATTTTGGAAAATTTAGTAAAAAAGAAACACGTTCGAAAATATATTACCTTTATTTATAATATATAACAATAATTTTACATATTTAGAATGTTTAAATTTACAAATATAGATATACCTATAATCAGACTAGATATACAGGCTGATTCATTTTCGGCCCTCACCATGGGGATCTCGCTTATTATTGGAGATAAGAGTATAGGTTTAAATTTGGCAAAGTTGTTAAATTTTGTGTTTGTTATAAATCCGCAAAGAAAATAGACCTGTGACAAATGACCTTCGTTATTTAATAAAAAAATGCGAAAACCCCATTTTCTTCTTTTACCTGTAGCACCGACATTTGGCCTTGTAGAGAAAAAATAAAAACACATCCTTGTGGCCATTTCTAAACCTCTATCCAGTGGTGTACTCTAAATTTTTATACGACGTTTTGTTTCTTTCTGGCCATCATCAACTATCTAATTTCTTATAGGCGCCATATTGGATTTAGACATCCTCAGAAAGAATTTTTTTTTCTGATTTCAACCATGTACCACATGCTGACTAAAGTTTTTGACATTAGGTTTTATTTGAAGGAATAAATTATAATATTAAATAAGGTAGCCATGGAATTTCAATCTGTCAAACATTTCATTTATTGTTCATTAATAATACAAAAATGTCATACACTAACGAAGAGAAACGAGATATGATAAGTATTTTTTATTCTTCGAACCGAAATTCAACAGTAGCGAGTACAAGATATCTAGAATTATATTCAGAACGACAACAGCCTCATCGTAACATTTTTCTAGATCTCGACAGAAATTTGATCGAGAATGGATCGTTTACTAAGCCGCGTAATGGTCAAGACAACAGAAATTTAAATGAAAATCGACAAGATATTTTACAAATGGTAAATTAAAAGCGTGTTTTCAAATTTCATGTTAATCTTGTATTTTTATAGATTAATAATAATCCATCAATTTCTACACGCGAAGTAGCGTCAGAATTAAATTTGTGCCAGTCCCGAGTTTGGAGAACTTTACATAAAAGTAGGTTTAAACCATACAGGATCCATGTTAGTCAGTCTTTACTGCCTGGAGATAATTTGAGAAGGCTAGAATATTGTAATTGGTTAATGGGAAGGATAGAAAGTGACGAAAATTTTTTAAGCAAAATCATCTGGTCAGATGAAACAAAATTTACAAATTCTGGAATGCTCAACAGAAATACGGAGCACTATTGAGCAGTACAAAATCCCCGACAAAACAGGGCTAGAACACCACAACATCGTTTTGGAATAAACGTTTGGATGGGTATTTTGGCAAATCGTCTCTTAGGACCAGTTATGTATGAAGAACATTTAAATGGAGAAAGATATTTAAACATTTTACGTACATACGTATCTGACTATCTTGACGACAACATCCCATTAAATCAATTACAATATTTATGGTGGCAACAAGATGCGCACCAGCTCACAATGCAGCTGTTGTTAGAAATTTCTTAAATCAAGAGTTTGAAAACCGTTGGATTGGAAATAGGGGAGTTGTTGAATGGCCTGCGAGATCACCTGATTTAAGTCCGCTAGATTTTTTTTTATGGGAATATGTTAAAAATAATATTTATGAAGTAGATGCGCCACAAAGCATTGAAGAATTACGAGACAGACTTCAGAATGCCTTCGATGCAGTTCCTAGAAGAACTATACAAAGGGCAGTACAAAATGCCAGAAGGCGTGCCCAATTGTGCATTACCGATGATGGCCAGATAACTGAACATTTACTGTAATTGTTTATTGTTTACTTTTGTATGTATTTTTATTAATGTTTTTGTTATCTTGTACTCGCTACTGTTGAATTTCGTTTCGAAGAATAAAAAATATTTATCATATCTCGTTTCTCTTCGTTAGTGAATGACATTTTTGTATTATTAATGAACAATAAATGAAATGTTTGACAGATTGAAATTCCAAAGGCTACCTTATTTAATCTTATAATTTATTCTTTCAAATAAAACCTAATGTCAAAAACTTTAGTCGGCATGTGGTACATGATTGAAATCAGAAAAAAAAAACTCTTTCTGAAGTGTCTAAATCCAATATGGCGCCTATAAGAAATTAGATAGTTGATGATGGCCAGAAAGAAACGAAACGTCGTATAAAAATTTAGAGTACACCACTGGATAGAGGTTTAGAAATGGCCACAAGGATGTGTTTTTATTTTTTCTCTATAAGGCCAAATGTCGGTGCTACAGGTAAAAGAATAAAATGGGGTTTTCGCATTTTTTTATTAAATAACGAAGGTCATTTGTCACAGGTCTATTTTCTTTGCGGATTTATAACAAACACAAAATTTAACAACTTTGCCAAATTTAAACCTATACTCTTATCTCCAATAATAAGCGAGATCCCCATGGTGAGGGCCGAAAATGAATCAGCCTGTATAACTGAAGGCCGGATTGTATGCAGTTTGCATAAATTTGCATATTTGCATATTTTCTAGTACTTCAGCATTTTTGCATATTTTAAGTATTCGAGTTTTATTTATTTACTAAATCAAATTTATTATAGGCATTACCAAAAATATGTCGTGGATGTAACAAACAAACAAAAATTAAACAGCCCTATTTAAATTCAAAATAGTATTTTATTACGCCTCCTGCTGTTGCTTTTCTGATAAGCGTTAAGCTATTTTTGCAAAAGTACATCAGAAAATATAACATTCTCGACGAAACCACCTTTAGAAAAAATTATATTCGCTATATTTATGCAGAAACATTGAGTAGCATTGAGAAGGTTGTTGCAAACAATTATCTTTATATATGCGTAGATGAAACTACTGATAGTGTGGGTCGATACATAGTTTATTTAATGATTGGTATCCTTAATGTATCGGTTCCAGCAAAATATTATATAATTTTATCCAAACAGTTGGAAAAGTTAAATAATTTGACAATAACAAGGTTTATACAGGAAGAACTGGCAACTTTGTTCTTACCGAAATCGATTCCAACAGAGAAAATTCTTATTGTTTTTGACAGATTCTGCACCATACATGGTGAAGGCAGCTTTCGACTTGAAAATCTTTTACGCAAATTTAATTCACACAACTTGCTTGGCGCACGGAATAAATCGTGTTGCAGAAGAAGTCAGAAACCATATTCCCTTAGTAAATGCTTTAATTAGTAGTATTAAGAAAGTATTTTTAAAGGCCCCATTATGAGTTCAACTTTACAAACAACATCTACCCAGTATTCCGCTTTCTCCTCAACCAATAATCACACGATGGGGAACGCAGTTGGAGGCTGCTATTTTTCTTGAAAACCATTAGGAAGGAATAAAGACAATTATAATGGAACTTGATAGGGATGAATAATCTCTGATAGATACCCAAAAGGTATATTCGAGTAAAAAAATACCTCAACCGTTGGCGTTTATTAAAGCCAATTACAGTTTTATTTCCACTTCTATATTGCAGTTGTAAAAACAATTTATGTCGCTAATCGAGAGTGTTGAAATAATATACAAATTTGAAAGGTTATGTTTTGATGTTAAAGGAGGATTGAGACTATCCGTGTATGAAAATTTTTTAAGTGTAATAGGAAAAAATGAGGATTTTATAAAGCTAAAGGACATTGCTAAAATCTTGTGTGGTGATTCAGTAGAAAATATTGGGTTGACAATAGATGATATTTCTAATTTGAAATATGCTCCTACAACAAGCGTCGATGTAGAACGAACCTGTACATGTTTCAGAAAAGCGTCACAATTTTTCTGTTGAAAACTTTGAGATATTTGTGATTGTAAATTGTTTTCATAGTTAATTATCTTGTAAAATTTTCTAAATAAACTTGTAGTAAACATAATAGAATATTTTATCTCAGTAGTCCATTTTCTAACATTCCTCGTATTTTTTTACCTGCATATTTTTCATAAGGAAATGCATTCTTAGGCTAAAACATCTGCATATTTATGCCCATATTTTCAGTTTTTTTTGCATATAATCCGGCCTTTATATATAACAATAAAGACGAAAAAAATGGTGACGTGTTTCTGTTCAAGTTATGTATAGACGTTTAAAACGGTAAGTATTTCAGCACGTTCTATAAATTTACAACTTTATTTATTATTTACAATTATTCGTTTATTTTAGAGAAATAATTTTAGTGGCTATGAACCGTTAGCACCGCAATCGGACATATGCCTTTCACGATAACAGATTAGTCACGTGATAGATACATAGTTACAAAACAGGGTTGACAAATTTACATTGCTTAGAGTCAGCTGTAGTTAGTAAATAATCTATGAGGTTATATTTATGTTGTCATTTTAAAATAAATTAACTCCTATTAATATGCTATAATTTATTTTATTCTATATACAAAAATAATACAGACAAAGTCAAAGTACATATTGCTGTGAAATTGACCTTGACCACTTAGAATATAAGTAAATTAATAAAGCATGCTGTACATAGCAGTAATATAGTAAAAGAATACAGAATAATTATTTCTTAGTACATTAGTAACGTTAGTAATCACACTTAATTTCAATTCATTATATTCTCATAAATAGCCTTGCCAGAACGGATGGATTAACATACGACGTCTAAGACATTTTAAAATAAGAAAAATAATTATGTAAGCCATCCAAACGGTAGAACCAGGACCAGGAAAATCTAAAAACAACAGAAATATCAGTAACAAGAAGCAAACAAACATTGTAAAATACAAATGAAGCAATTAATGCCAGTAATGTTGCGATGTAAACCAAACAATGTGTCAAAAGTGGTATACACATCAAAGGCGCATGCTCAACGCGATATGAATATGCAGTTAAGGGGCACTCGATTGAAAACAAAGGACGATAACCAGCCGAACAATCCCAGGGGGAAGAAAGAAAAGGAAAATATTACGAGAACTTTTGAATGATACGTAGAGTGATTTTCCGCAAAAAAAAACGAGTTCCCAGAAATAAAGAGATTAAAAGTTTACAATTCCATAATAAAAATGACAAATATTAAAATTTCGACGAAAATATATAAATAAGGAAATGGCGCATGGAGATGGAAAAAAACAAAACTACCTAAGATAGATAAAAATACACAGAGGTAAAAATGTTAAATAAATACGAAAATTAGATAAAACAGAAACAAATGATATGATGTGGCGACGCAATTCTGGGAACAGTCAAACGCAAGGGGATAAATAGGACAAGTACCGCGAAATTAAGACATTCACTGATTTATTTGCGAGAGTCCCAAAATTACATCGAGATTCATTACGCTACATTCATTGAGTCATTTTTTTTAATTTAATTTTGATGTAATCGATAATATATGAAATTTAAGCCTGCTGACATTATATTTAGCTAAGAATAAAAAAAAGTTTTATTTCATTTTAATCATTATTATTATTATCGTTATTATTCTCAAAATTATTAAAAAAGTTTAATAATATACCAGGAGGGGTTCGAAAATTTGTATAATGAACTTGACTCTGAGTAAGTAAGAACTGTACACACGATAGAATTGGAGTACACAGAGTTAATCAAATTAGTAAAAAAGTGCATGTTGATCGTTATTTTAAATAATTAATTAGTGATAAATAGACGATTAAAGTGTATCGCACGCCAGATATTAGAGGCTGATGAGGAGGAAGTAGGGTTTCCCGAATCCGCTCGAAATATCTATGCCAATGAAATTTTAAACTCAAAACGTTCAGCAATATGCATGGAAAAGAAGCAAATACTTATACAGTGTGATGATAGGCATCCTATTTTGTAGGAACTCGTTTTCCATTTAAATAGACGCTTAATAGCACACTCGTATTGTTATATCAACAGATATCAACAGAAGCCACTGATTCACATTTCAGGCAGATAAAATATTTGAGTACTAATTTCAGCATTAGCAGGACAAATTTTCATGTGTAATCTTAAAAAATCATTGCTTGCGAGATTCACTTAAATCAGAATCAAAAACTCCAAGACTATACGTGTGTGATTTCTAAAGGAATATTTGTATATAAAAGTTTCATTAATAAGTTATGGTATAAGTTAAGCATGAAGTATTTTAAGTTAGAACAAAATGAGATGTGAACGTAGAAACAGACAATGAAATAATTTTACTTTGAACGCCAGGCCTAGTTGTGTAGAACCCAAAGGATTTGTCCTGAGATATCCAAATGTTATACAGAGTCTCAATAAAACTATGCTTGTGTAACTGGTCACCCAGTCATTCATTTAAATAAATAAATTTTAAAGCAAAGCAAGAATATGTGAATTTATTTATTTTAGACTACATATACAAAAATAATACACAAAAAAATCTATACACATATTAAGAGATTAAAGGGCTTGTAACATTGTAGTAGACATAATATGTATATAAAAAGAAAACAATATTCATATGCAATACTAGTTTTACTCATCACTTACACTGTCTTGTGAAACAGCGTTATTTCGTTTATTATAAATGGTAATATTTGCCTTTCGAAACCCACTTCCCTATCCCACCATTTGGATACCAAATGTCAGGGGTTACTTAGATTAATGGTTCTGTCCATAATCATGCACGTTCTCCTTCTTTATTACCATATTTACCATAATACGTTTTTATTATAGCCAATATGAGTCCTATGGGGTTAAATATACAATGATAGGGTTGAAGTAAAAGAACCAAAGGCAAATATTTTTCTGCTAATTCATCAACTTCGAATATAGTTGGTGGTTATTATTAGTTAATATTAGTGTTAAAGCGTTTATAATATAAAAATATAAAATATTACCTATCGATCATTATTATCGATTTCTTTTTCGAAATACCCGATAGATCGATTGCTTTCGCTTGTTTACCTAACGGTTTCTTCATGATTTATTTGTAAAAACAACTGATCTTATATACCTATAATATCGATGTATAAATACAACGAAATCGGAACTCATATACTCGTTGTAAACAACTAATTAGTGACATTTGACAAAACCCAAGCTGGCAACCATGCCTAGTTCTGTCAACATAATATATTCACTGAATCGAAAGAATTACTAGAATTATTAGGTATTATTTTAATTTAAATGTTACTTATGACTCGTCTGTTACCGTGAAAGACCTATATAATAGATGCGCGTGTAACCGCATCCCCTTCCACTGCGTTTGCTCCTAAATGAGCATCCTGACTAATTATTGATCCGCCCTCATATATGGCGCTTCCGCTTCTGCAGATGTTTTATATAAATAAATTTCCAAAGCAAGGCTAAGCGATGACAAGTCCATGTCAATTGTCACATCTGTTTGATGCTGAACTTTGAATTAGGATCTGATGTTTCGTCCTTGGTAAGATATGACTTTGTTCGCTATGTATATTCCTTGATGACAGTTTATTTAATTAAATTGTCTATTAATTTCATGAATACACTCACTGTAAATGTAGAACTAAACTGCTAAAAAATCTGACATAGAGAAAAAAGATCAACATTTTTTATTGTTAAAGCCTGGGTTTATCGCCAATTCTTGCTATCGTTCTTGTTTAGATTATTTACAATTTTAATCTAACTTACTTTTTGTGTATATTTTTGGACTTCAAGACATAGATAAAGGATATTTAATGAATAAGAGAAAAGGTATCATTAAATTAGAATTTAAGAAACTTTGTTTCTTAATAAGTGGTTTATTTTAATACAATTTGCTTATTAAATATTTTATTGCAATATAAAATCCGTTTTATACCGTTGGCTAAGAGATAATACTGTAATAGTTAGTCAATAATTCTACTTAAATGCCATAAACAAATTTAATATAATATTATATATAACTTAGAGGTACCATGTCGTAAACTGCATTTTACATCTGCTAACTATTTTTATTACGAAATACAGTTTTCCTCTTTGGAGTTTTCCTGCCTTAAAGCTTCCATACTATCATCGTCGGTATATTTATAACCATATCACTGATCAATACATGATAAACTGCTGTAAGTATATGACATCTTTATAAACCTTTTATGTGTATATGTGCGTATCGCGTATAGACATATATGTGAGTGTATACATCAAATTTTGCCAACCCTCCCGTACGGTATTTTATCTCATTCCATTATCTCTCTGGCATTATTGATTCTCAATAGGTCTTTTAGGTAAATCACTTACATTCCATTTTAAACGACAGGTAGTGTGTTTAGGGTTTCCGCATCAAAATATTTACATTCGAATACCTAAATATGAGATTGATATTGATATAATGCGAAAATATACCTCCCGGATTTTGAATTCATTCATTAAAACAAAAAAGAGAGTGGAGTAATTATTTGAAGGATACATAGTCTGAGTAAATCACGAGTACGTAAGCGAAATACTGAAGTTAATATTTCGGTTTACAAGGGGTAGCGTTTGGCTACTAAATTACATTCCCTAACATACTTGGTTTGAGTAAGTTTTACATTTGAATTTGAATGAATTTATAACTGCACATTTATATTTTATTTACGAGGGTATATCTAATTGAAACCAAACTGATTTTTTTTTAATTCCACACAGGTCGCTGACCTGATGGGTTTATTTTCAGCTTAGGTGGGAGTTTAGAGAGGGGATTGTAACAACTTGAAATCTCTCAGGTCACCTTAGTACTATAGAAACCATGTATGGACAATCAAATGCATGTTTCTGTGGAACAACATATAATTATTAAGTTTTTGGCCAAGGTGGGTGTGAAACCAACGGAAATTTTGCTGAAATTACAAGCACAGTTCGGCAACAACACCTTGTCACTAACCCATATTTTCGTATGGCACAAGAAATTTTCTGAAGGGCGTAAAAACGTTGAGAACCAGAGCCAAAATTCGCCGCCCGAGGACAAGCGCGACCGAAGCCAATATCGATGAGGTTCGACAATTCATGGAAGACGACAGCCACTTAGGAACTTAGCATTAATTACGGGAGTGCTTGGCACAACATGACACTGTGCTTGGGATTCCACAAGGTGTCTGCAAGGTTCCGTGGCTGCTGTAGGATGAACAGAAACTGCATCGGTTGGAATAAACTCCGGCAAGAAGGAGAGGCGTTTTTGAATCGAAACGTAACGTTCGACGAAACTTGGGTGCATCATTACATTCCCGCGTCAAAGCAGGCGAGTATGAATAGGAGAAAGAGCAGTGAAATGGCTTGGGTGTAAGCGAAGACTAGGTTGCCAGCTGGAAAAGTTTTGGCAACTCTTTTTTTTTTGATCGGCTTGGCGCTGTTCACGTGGATTTTCTCCATAATCGATGCTAAATTAATGCAGAATATTATTGCGAGCTTCTAGATGCCGCAACGATGCGATGAAAAAGGAAGACGAAATCTGTCAAAAGTGTGATTCTTTATCAGGACACTGCCAGGCCTCATTCAGGAAACGTCAGAAGGCAAAAATTAGACAGCCTCGGCTGGAAAGTATTGGAACATCTTTCTTACAGTCCAGACTTGTCGCCTTGTGATTTTCATGTCTTTAGACCCTCGAAAGAAGCACTTAGAAGCACTCAGCGTTTCAACAATAACCATGTAGTAGAGGAGTTTGTACTCCAATGGCTACGTGCGCAAGCGAAAATTTTCTACGACGAAGGAATTAAAAAACTCCCATTCCGTTGGGAAAAAAGCATTACCAGGGCGGGAAGAATAATATATTTTTGTAAATAATGTAGAATAATCTGGGAATTTCCTAGAATTAGTGCATTCATTTGTCTTTGATTCTTCTCATGTATCCCTGATGTCGGGTAATCTGATCGCTTTTCGTGAAACACCTTCATTCTATGATAGAGTTGTGCACCTCGAAGCCACTGGCGAACATTCTTCATATTCATACAATTGTTGGAATAAACAACTTTAAAACGATTGTAAATTTCGATGAACGCGCAACCTTCCAGCGCTAAATATTCTATCATGGATCGTTACTTAGTACGCAACTCATGATAAATAAGACTCAACGACGGTACAAAGGAAAATTAAACTTTCCATGGTTGAGAAACTTTTATAACAATATCTTAGATCCTGGAAATATCCTTAACAGTTTCCGGAAAGCAAAAATCCTAGTAATATTAAAACCTGGTAAGTCCCCGAAAGATCCTGAAAGCTACAGACCTGTAGCTCTCTTATCTCTTTGCTATAAACTTCTAAAATAGCTTATTTATAATAGAATAGCGGCCATCATCGACGAGATTATTAATAAGGAGCAAGCTAGTTTCAGAACAGGAAGGAACTGCTGCGTCCAAGTCTTGGCGGTAACAACGCACATTGAAGCAGGTTTTCAGAAGCGTTTGAAAACATCCCTTGCTTTGGCGATATCTCCAGTGCCTATGACACAGTCTGGAAGAACAGAATGATTTTTAGATTCTTTAAATTCTCTTTGATTTGTTGTGGGAATAATTATTTTAAATCGGTAATTGACAAAGGATATACTTGTTGAAACTTCATTATAACGATAAGTAATCAGTACTTAAGTTTTAGTTTCAAAAAAATTTTATTATGAATCCACTACAATATTGTTTCGCCATACAATGACTTCATCAGGTGGACGAAAAACTGAATATTTAAAATACAAGTTTGAATATTTATGTACAAATTATTGAGAAAAATGGTGGTGGAAACATTTTTACAATCTTAAATTTAGCAGACAGGAGTTGTTTAAATCTAGTTGGTATTTAAAGGTAATTTTAAATTATTAAATCTATTAATTTCAAAGTTTTCTAAAGAGTTAAGTTTTTTTCTTTGTGACTTCTCTCGTGTTCTTTCATCCCAATTTTGGACGTCCTCCCAGTTTGTCCCATGTATACCCTATTTCCTAACCATAACATACAAAACTAATAAACACGAGTTCGCTGTATACCATAAACAAACACATACACGCTAATTCATTTCATCCTAAAAATTATCAGCATACCAATCAATTGTGTATAAATTAATTAATGTACCTATGAGTAAAAGTAATTTCGACCTCAAACTAAACAGGATATACACAATAGCATTAAACAATGGTTGATCTATAAATATTATCAATAATATACTGAATAGTCAACAAAAATCTAAAACCCTTTCTTTAGTTTACCCAAAATTAAAAAAAAAACAATATAACTAATTCCTACAATTCAATCACTTAGGAAAAATTTCGGTACATTAAAAAACATGATAACGGACATATATCAATTAAAACATGCAATACTATATGGAATATTATTAAAAACAACAAAGATAAAATAGACAAAGAATCAAACCCTGGTGTATATAAGTTAACATGTGAAGATTGTAATAGAGTATAATAATAGGACAAACGGGGAGGACGTTCACAATTAGGATGAAAAAACACGAGAAAAGTTATAAAGAAAAGAAAATAGATTCAACTTTACAAATCATTGTTTAGAAATTAATAGATATAATAATTTAGCTTTAAATGACCAATCAGATTTAAACAACTCCCCTCTACTAAATTTAAGATTGAAAAAATGTTTTCATCACCATTTTTCTCAATAATGTGTACATAAATATTCAAACTTGTATTTTAATATTCAGTTTTGCATCCACCCGATGAAGCCATTATATGGAGAAATAATATTGTAGTGGATTTACGATAAACAATTTTTGAAACTAGAAGTTTAGTACTTATTTCTTATCGTTAATTATTTTATTCTATCATACCATATATTTTAAAAATCGTTTGAAATGGAGTATTTTTTGGTTGTTTCACATATTACAGCTTACAGTCCACCCCAAGGGTATTTTTCTTACTACTAACTAAGTTCTATTTTACAGGAGTTCTCGCATTTGTTACCTTTTACTTTTATACAGAATAGGATTTATATCGAGCCAATTACGGGAATAACTAAATTTTTATTGCCCCATACCACTTAACATATAAAACTAATTATTTCCATTACTCCACTTTATCGAATTGAACTCTTATGTAAGTATAATTTATAGCCTATATACCTAAACGTTATCTGAGTCGGTCTCAGGATTTATTAAGACTTGGCAATAAGTGTAATTGCCGCGTTTAACAGACCAAGTTTCTGATTACAGCTATTAAAGCTTGAACTTTATTTAATATACACCATTATATCCCTCTACGATATCTTCTGATCTAGTATATTTAACTGAACTTGTTTAAACATTGCTCACTATATGCCATATTTACTATATGAAATTAATTTTTTGCAAATCTACTTAAATATTAAGAACAGCTTAACATTATCATATTAACAAACAGTAAATATCTGAAAAATAGCTTTTTAAATTTTTAATCATGATAAATAAATTTATATAATACCTTTTGTATTATTAATAATAAGAGATAGGGTATGTATGAGACTGAATTACAGAAAATTTGTTTCATTTTCATATGTTAATACATATTCATTAATATATATTTTAAATTTTGTTATTCATTATTAAATTCCGTATTTTTATGCACAAGAAATGCTTTAAATATGCGCATAAATATGTCAGGTTCTTCCCAAAAATATGTCACTTTATGTCACTTTATGCACATTATTTTTACTGTATTTCGAGTATCGGAATTCAAGGAAAGAGCAGTAAAATAACAAAAAGTAGTCTAAATTACATTTATACATAAACAATAATTATTATTACATTATATATGATAAGATCATTGCATAATAATGTGGTAACAGATTACAATTAATAGCGACATACATATAATTCTATGGATGTTACTTAATAACATAATAAGTATTGTTATTAAGTAATATCCATAGAATTGTAAATATCAGGCGCGGCTCGTATTTGGGAGGGCGCGTACAATGATGCGAGTGCTTCGTGTACTAACTGTAGCGTTTTCTTAGTAAACACCGAAAACACACGAGGCACTTGCATCATTGTAGGCACCCTCCCAAATACGTCATCACGAGCCGCGCCTGGGCTAAATATAAATATGTATAGTTATTATTAATAACTAATAACTTTCGCAATGAGATCTACTTTACTTATTATTGTATCAATTAATAATTAAGTGCTTTTCTAGATTTTCGACACTAAAATCTTATCTTCTATAGTTTAAAATATCTTTATATGTTGAAAACGTTCTTTCGACTTCATCTGAAGCGATAGATGCATATTTTAATAACGCCAGATGTTCGGGGTCTAGATGTAAATTATTATCTTTAATAACCAAAGGTAATGATAATGATAAAATCTTTAACATTTCTGTTAACTTTTGAAAACTTTCTTGTAATACTAACTAGTATAATTTTACATTTTTTATAATAACTACTATCTAGTATAATTTTACCAGTTCGACTTGGAAAATTTTTTAATAAATTTTCGCTAATTGACTCTAATAAAGATATTTGGTCAGTTTATAATTCTAGTTATGTTTTCTTGTTACGTTTTGTTATAGTTATTCGTGTGGAATATGGCTGCGTCTAAGCACGTTCCCCATCGAGTAAATACCCGTTCAGGAGGTAAAGGTTCCCGGGGACAGTGGCGAGCATCATGCGAAATGCTCTGCGAATTGTAGAAAGATGGTGCCTTGAGGAGGGATTAACTGTCAATCCTCAAAAAAACAAGTTGGTAGCCTTTACCAACTTGAGAAAACTAAATGCCTGGGCAGCGTAAGCTGTTTGGACTAGAGTTAGAACTAACCAATGAAGTGAAGTATCTAGGCATAACACTTGATGCGAAACTGAATTGGAGCAGACACCTAGCCAAAGTGGCAGACAGGGCGGCGCAGCTCTTCTGGAGATGCAGAAGAGCTGTTGGCAAGATCGGGGGACTAAAACCAAATGTGGTACACTGGTTGTACACAGCAGTAATAAGACCAACGATTACTTATGGGGCAGTTATCTGGTGGAGGAGGACGGAGCGGACATCGTCGGTGGGGCTCCTCACGACTCTCCAGCGACAGGCCCTGTTGGGAATCACGGGAACTATGAACAGCGCGGGAACCGCTTCCATGGAGGCCATCGTGGGTCTCCCTCCGCTGGAATTATTTATAAGGGCGGAGGCAATGGCTGCGATACTGAGGCTGAAGGCCAATGACGTATGGTGTCCTAATAAGGTTGTAGGTAGCCATACAGATATCACAGGAACTATACTGGAAGAGCCGATATTTCAAATGCCGGTGGACAGTATGGCACCTGAAATTATGTTTACAGCTAAGCTGAACATACTTATACAGACCAGGGAACAGGCAAAAAGTCGCTCGATCGATTGTGGTGCCGGCACCTGGTACACTGATGGATCACAATCTAGTCAGGGGGCAGGTGCAGGCATATGCGGAATGTGCCCTAGAAGGAAGATATCGATATGTCTTGGGAAATATACTATAGCTTTCCAGGCCGAATTGTTAGCAGTCGCAACCTGCGCCGATGAAACTCGGGAAGCCGGCTGCGCAAGCAAAAAAATTAACATTATGACTGATAGTCAGGCGGCTATTACAGCCAATATGAACCCATCTATCAGGTCTAAGCTGGTGAAATATTGTAAACAGGTCCTCAATAACCTGGCACAAGACAATACAGTTTCGCTGATATGGGTGCCAGGATATGTGGGAATTAAAGGCAATGAGTCAAACTGGCCAAAGAAGGTACTAATAGGAACTTCATAGGACCAGAACCTGTATGTGGAATCACTAAGGATTCCGCTAAAAGGGAGATCTGGTTATGGCTAGAAAAAGAACATAAAAATAAATTGAGATTAACGGAAGGTCAACTCCAAACCAAAACACTACTAAGGGGGCTGGACGGAAAGTTTTCAGCCAACCTAATTCGTAGTAGCAAAAGAGAAATTAAAATAATTACCGGGTTAATAACCGGATATTGTCCTTTAAGGAAGCATTTGTACACCATGGACTTGGCTAGCGAGCCCTGGTGTAGGAGATGTGAAAAACAGGAGGAAACTAGCCTTCATGTAATATGCACGTGTGAGGAACTGAAGGAACTCAGACAGAAATATTTCGGGAGAGATCTATTGGATCCTTCGAGTGTACTCAAACTTCCCCTGAGGAGGATAGTGGCTTTTATCGAGGACACAAGACTAACAGAGTGGAATTGAGCGATCTACTGGGGATAGTACAAAGAACAGTGTGCTCAAGTGCCTGGACGTGGTGGCGACCAAACCAAAACAGAGAAGAAGAAGAGAAGAAGAAGAAGAATGAGGTAGAGGAACATTCGGAAATTTTCTTTTATATACTTGGACTTGCAGTGGTACTCTATTAAATATTTTTAACGTTTGAAATAAAGAATAAACTAAAGGAAACTTTCCGCTAATTTCCTCGCAAACTCTATTTATTCCATGCGTTAGACAAGCAACGTGGAATAAATTTTCGTAAAAAAATTTTAAATTTGCCCTTATTTTAGTGGTATACGCTGCCGCATCTGTGACGAAAAGAAGACTTTTTTCAGTAGGCTGAATATGTGGAGCAAAAGAAGTCATCAAACTTTCATTAACAAAGTGAACAATTTCTATGCTATTGGTTTTCTCTAAGTCTTCCGTACTAATTAAAAAATATTTTGCCAAAATATTTTGGTTAAGTGCACCAACTAATAAAGTTGCAATATAGCGACCACAAACATGGGTTGTTTCGTCAAAAATTTGCGATTTTATGTTGAAAATGTAAAAAATATTAACTTTATGCACATAAACTAAGAATATGAGCTAGAGCTTAATTTTATGCAAAATATGTATTTTTAATCGCGTTAATTCAGAGAAGAATGGATATATCCACAATATTGGGGTGATATTCCTAATAATAAAAAATATGTTTTTTACATAAAATCCGAATTTTATTAATTATTAATGAAGGCCGAAGCAAAACAAAAATTTATATCGTTTTACTGGGGCAGTGAATGCTATATTTGATAAATATAATGGAATTTCTAAAGTATTTTTATCTGTATTGGGATTAGCTTTAGTATAAATATTAAATAATTAATACTTAGATTTTCGAATTTACTTTTACTGAGATTAAAGATAATATTAAAATTATTTATACATACACAGAGGTAACATTTGAGGAAAGTAATAAATAAGTAATTAGTATATATCAGATTACAAAAGGCTGGAATATTTTTAATATGAGTGCCACGTATTCTACGCCGTTTGCAGCTGTATTTCTGTGTATACATCTTGATACGTGAGCATGAGTGAGTATAGTAAGTGTTTGCAAAATGCCTGCATAAATTATTAACCTTTTGTTAGGAAATGGAAAAGAGCGATATAATAAAACAAACGCAGTTTATGGGGTATTTCGCAAACGACGACGATAAAATAGAATTACGTTATTATAAGACGAAAAGTCTTGCATTGCACACTTTTGCCGAGTAAGAACTTATATATAGGTACTTCTACGACAAAGTTGTCATCTTCAGTAGGAACTAATAACAATTTTAAATGTAAGCCACAGTAAAACCGAAACACAAACACCGCGTAACACTTTATTAAACGTCCGCGTATATACCGTGTGTCGCATTTAAGATGAAGACAGATTTTAATTTTTACACAGTTATACATGTTAATGGGACACATTTTTTAAGGTACTCAACTTAAATCTAAACTTTAAGCTCAGCCTACTACAAATTTACAAACAGGGTCAATTCTTGATATTTTTCTTTGCGTTATAGATACAAAAAAATTATTAAAAAAGTTGTTCAGAATACTATTCTAACCCCATACACCGAGTTTCATGATAAAATTTCCATTTTAATTTTTTTTGGGCTATACACAAAATTATTACGTTTATTTTTCAATTTGATAATTAGAGTGCCATGGATAGTAATAATTTGACAGATTGTCGTCAGTTTAGTAATATCATGTATTTAAATATTTCAGTAAAATAAAAAGCACTCATAAAGAAATAATTATTTTATTGTTTTGGGAAAACAATTTTTGGTAATTGATTAAATTTAGGAAAAAGTAAGCTATAATTTTCATAAAACAAATAATTAACTACGAATTGTGATCTCTCTCAACTAGTCCGTCTATTCGATATACATTTTTCGATTCTTTTACGACTGTGTTTAGCTACTCGTCTAAGTTCCGGGATGCTGATTTCTTAACAGACTTGCTTTATTCTGGCACAAAGTTCATCTCGATTTCTGGGCCTTGTTTTATAAACTTTATTTCTTATCATTCCCCAAAAATAAAAATTGAGGGGTATAATATCGGGAGATCTCGAAGTTCAAAAGGACTGTTTCTTCATATCCAGCGCATAGGAAATGTTTGGTTCAACCATTGACGAACAATTCTTGAATTATGGATGGATGCACCATCTAGCTGCAAATACATATCCTGTCGCACATCAAAAGGAAGATTTTCAATTGCATACCAACATTCGAAGAAGTTAACTAAACGACCGGAATCATTAAAGAAAAAAGGACCAATTATTCGGTCTCCTAAAATCCCACACCAGACATTGACTTTCTGGGAATATTGGTCTATACAATTTAAAACCCAGTAAGGATTATCTCTGGCCCAGTATCTACAGCTTCGAGACGATACAACCATTCGTGTTGAATGTAGCCTCATCAGTCATTCTTTAGAGAATGTCTGTTAATTAAAAAATTGCCTTGGACCCAATAACAATAGTCTAATCTTTTATTATCATCACCTTCCTTCAATGTATGTAAGGAATTCGGTTTATAGGGCTTGATTTTGAGCCGAACGAAACATCTTTTGATTTTATCCTTGCTAATATTCAGTTAAAACGATAAATCTCGAAGGCTCATGCATGATTTGCTCGATGCTCGATTTGCCGCCAATATATCGTTATCTACAGGATGCGGATGTATTCGACGAGGTTGAACATTCTGATAGATTTCAATAACACAGCCAGTTTCATTGAAAAGAGCATTTACAGCGGCTGCTCCATGGGTAATGGGAGTACGTTTGGGATGCCTCAAGTTAAACTCAGCAGCAACTTCTCTGCTACTACGAGCATGATCACCAAACAACCGGATTATTTCTATTTTTTCTCTTAATGTTAATGGCATTTTACTTCTGCGACCATTGCTTAAAACTTAAGGCAATAGACTGAAAGTTTAATCCGACTGACATTTAGCACTAGTGACAAATTATTACTATTCATGGCACTCTAATTATTAAATTGAAAAATAAACGTAATAATTTTGTGTATAGACCAAAAAAAATTCAAATGTTAATTTTGTCATTAAATTCGGTATGTGGTGTTAGAATAGTATTCAGAACAACTTTTTTTAATATTTTTTTTGTATCTCTAACGCGAAGAAAAATATCAAGAATTGACCGTGTTTGTAAATTTGTAGTAGGCTGAGCTTAAAGTTTAGATTTCAGTTGAGTATCTTAAAACATTTGACCCATCAACTGTGCAAAAATTCAAATCTGTATTCCTTCAAATAACGAAAATATGGTCTTCATCTTAAATGCGACACACTGTATTCTAGTGTGCACAATTGAGGTAATGTGAGGATTTCACTTTGCAGTTATTATCATGCGTTTATCCAACTCTGGTGTTATTTCTTGTATTAATTTTTTTTTCTGATAATTTTCGTGTGTGCATCGATCATAGCATATATTCAATTGACTTTCTTAAATTACAATACTTAATTGGATTATACGAGGGCTGTACTCTTTCCGCTGAGTTTGAGTAAAGGAAAACGCAATTTATTTAAAAAACACATTTATTTATAATTTTTCAAAATATTCTCCTCCACAATCAATGCACTTTTGCATCCGTGAAAACCAATCTTGAATATATTTTCTCCAATCTTCTGCCCGTAGTTTGTTTATTTCATTGTCAAAGGCATCAACTGCTTCTTCGGCCGATGTAAAACGTAGGCCCCGTAATTTATCCTTTTCCCGCGGAAATAAGAAGAAGTCATTAGGTACTAGATCTGGACTGTACGGTGAATGACCCATTATTTCTACGTTTTGGGCATTGAAATACTCAGTTGTTCGAGCGGCAGTGTGTACCCGAGCGTTGTTTTGATGCAAGATGATCACTTCACTCTTGGACGTTTTTCGCGAATATTTTGGAGAACCTTAGGCGAACAAACTATAGTGTACCATTCTTAATTAACAGTACGCCTATCCTCCAGTGCTACAGTCGAAACATGCCCAGTAATTCCAAAAAATGTACTGACCATCTACTTGTTTCGGCTTTTTTCACGAATAACTTTTGTTGGAGCTGACTCATTCTCAATGACCCAAACTAGATTGTTGATTTTTTTCGGGATCATAGCAGTATACCCATGTTTCATCACCTGTGATGATGTTGTACACCAAATGAGACGATCCATGGTCAAAGCGATCTAGTGTAGATCTACATCAACTTACACGGTCTTCTTCTTGAATTGAAGTCAAGTTGTGAGGAATCCACAGAACAAAGCTTACGGATCTTCAAATGTTTGTGTAAAATAATGTTAGTTGCTTTCACACCAACCTTTGAAGTTGCTTGAATGCTTCTGACAGTAGTATACCGGTCCTCTTCATTTATGTTCCGAATAAGACGAATATTTTTTTCTGTAACTGCTGTTTTTGACTTAGGAGCTCGAGTCATTTAAGGAAGGTCGATCGCGTTGAAATTCATTGTAACACCGCTTTACGATAGCGAAGGAACACGACTTGTTACCCACACTCGATTGATTTGCTCAAAACATTCTTTACGTCTTAAGCCATGCTTGAAATTGTAAAGAATCACAGCTCGATAATGCTTCTTGTTAAGTTCCAAGACTAATTGGCGAAAGGATTACTTTAAACTTATGTAACTTACAAACAATCATGTATATTTGACAACTATCACTATAACTAAACTTGTAAACAACTAGATTGAAATCGTCAAACAAAATTTGTCTCAAAATATCATCACCTACTAGATAGTCTAAGCGGAAAGAGAACAGCCCTCGTATACCAATTTTATCGAAATGTGTACAATGGGAGCAAATATTCTTTTTGATTTTTTGTCCTTAAAGTATATATTTATTGTAATTTCATGCATGGATCCATTACAACTTTTGTATGGGAACAAGCAAATCAATTTAATATTGTATAAAATACTGTAAAGTGTGTTTTTTGGGGTTCTTAAATAAAACTAACGATAACTTTAGACACACACTATATTAATAATAAAACGAATAACAATATAAAAACTAATTACTAACAATAAGCACATTTATGTATTTATATTTATGTATTTAATCCGCGATGATTCGATATGAAATGATTCAATCCCTTCCTCGACGGCTTTATATATCGTGGTGAATACTCTTCTAGAGCGTTCTGCATGCCTCGAGAAAACGCCAGAGGTAGAAGTAAAATTACTTTCGGATGAGACTGAAGATGCGCGAGCAATGACGTTACAAAAATACTGAACACCTTAAAAACATTGAGCAGTCTTGGCAATATAGGCGGCAGTTTTAAATTTAAATAATATTTAGTTATATTAAACCATAATAATTATGTTTTGTTGTCGATTTTAAATAAACTTATTACTTCGCGAAGAATAAAATAATTATTAAATCAATAGGTATTATGTAACAAATTTTTTATAAATTGTATTTTACAATGAAATATTTCTTTTTATAGTGCTTTCACATTTAAGTCTTTGTATTTACAAATTATTATTATATTAATCCATATTTTGTAATATGGTTTTCATTAACCTTAATTTTGGTTTTTCTCATTATAATTTTACTCCTAACCAAAATCTCACTTTAGAGACATTAAAAGAAGATAAATACACAAGCATGTGCCTAGAAAAATTTTTGTATTTATTAAAACAAATATACATACATACAATGTATAATCAAATATTTGTTTTCGCTGATGACAAAATTAATATAATATATTTTGAAACATTTAAAATCTTCAGTCTTCATCGCTTGAAAAATCGTAAAAATCATCTTCAGAGTCATTATTGACATTAATAATAAATTCTTCACAAAAATCATCCATTATGTGCTCCTTCATAATGTAATCTTTTTCTACACCTTCTACATGTCGACAAGTTTCTGACGATTCCTCTACCTTGATGTTTGAAAATTCTTCTCTCGCCAATTTTTCAACATCATTTATATGAAATGTAACATTTCTTGATGCAACCCGATTCTTTACAATGCCTCAGATTTTTTCAATCGGGTTTAGTTCTGGGAGGTATGGTGGCAATCTCAGGACGGTGTGGCCTTTTTTTGCAAATATACCATCTATGCTGTACTGTATATGTTTTGGCTTATGAAGTTTTACTAAATTGTACAACTCAGGTTTAGTACAATTTGAATCGTAAGTTATGCCCCTTTCGTTTAGCCACTGTATCATATCACACTTTCTACTTGCTGATGTTGGATGTTTATATGACAGAACATTATGGTAGCTGGCATTATACACAACAATCACAGAATTATCAGGCAAATTAGGAATTAAAGATGTTTCTAACCATTTTTTATAATTTATGAAGTTCATGTCGTCATGGTAGTCACCACTTTTTTGACCTGATTTGAAAATTAATAACGCATCATTAACAAAACCCTCTGCAGAACCAGCATAAACAATTATTAAACGCTTCCCTTTTGAAATTGGACACTTTAATCCTTCATTAGATTGATCGACCCATCCAAAAGGAGATGTATGCCCTGCATGTATATAAGTTTCATCTAGAAATTACTTATGTACTTAAAATATAAATAGATAAAATAAAATGTAAATAGAATTTCTAAATGCTTTTTATACCTGTATATATTATTGGACGTCCTTGGGTACGATAATTTGTTATTTTGCGGATGTAAGAACACCTCAGCTCTCTTATGTCAAACCGCTCCATTAAAATCTTACGGTTATCAGTAGTTTTTTTCCATCTAGCAAATAAAAAGTTTAGAGTGATATTACTAAAAATAATAAAAGAAGTACCTGAATCCTATTCGCAGCAATAATTTCCTAAAAGATGATAGCCCTCCTGCAAAACCGATTCCTTCATCATCGTGAATTTTATTATAAACGGCTTTTATTGTGGGTCTTCTCTTTTCAGTCACATGACAATTATGTATAATTCTGGGAATAATTTCTTCCCCACAGTTATCGACAGTAGATTTTGGTGATGGTTTTATTTTTTTCGATAAGAATGAATTTACTTTTCTTGTTTCAACAGCATGACCTTCTTTAATTATTCGACCTACAGTGCTCCTAGAAATACCTGTTGCTTCTGCAACTGTATCTAGCAGCTGACCTATAAATGATGAACAACATAAATTTTAATTTTGAATTTGATTTAAAATACTTAGTAATATTATTACAGGTTAAATATTATGTATCCACCTAATTTGTAAATATATTTAACTGCCACACCTTGTTTTTTAAAATAGTTATATACATTAAAAATTATTTCACGAGATTGTTCAAGAATAACTTTTCTCTTTTTCGAACAAGGGCTCACTTCCTCCAGGACAGAGTTTGTTGCCATATCAGACATTTTACCCTGTATAAATAAATACAACTAAATTTTCAGGAATTTTATGATAAGTATATTTCTACTTACAATAGGATGCATTCTTACTCTTGAATAGCTTTGAAAAAAAATTAATTAATAGATAAAACACAACAATAATATTACAAATAGGAAAACTCTCAATGTACGTACAATACCACTACGAAACACACCGATCAAATGCCTGGTACCGACTGACAAATAATCGATAAACGTTTGTGGTTCGTATAGTACACGTATTTATACTACTAACTGTTTCTCTCATTTATGAGGTGGCTCTCTTTCTATTTACTAAAATGTGTTTCTGCGCCAGTCTCATCCGAAAATGATTTTATTCTATGACGCGCGACGTATTGTTGGATGAGTCATCACAATACCATTGATTTCAGACTGATATGCTATACTTTACTGTACTGATATGCAACACTTAAAATACAACTAAATAATTTTTACTTTCTTTTATTTTCTTATATACTATGCATACCCATTGAAGATATAGTTCTAAAAATCCTTCTGCCGCTATTTCTCAGCGAGGTATCACAAGATTCTGACAAATAATGACAACAATTCACATGTCATTTATTACCTCAAGTTTTCCAGAAGAAACACGTATAAAGTTTATTTTTTGTTACAAGAAATGTGCTAATTATGTGTATGCAAAGCTAATTAAAACACAAATATTATGTAAGCTTTATGTAATTGTATATTTCGTTTTTGCCATTAACGATGGTGAAATATGGATATTCGATAAATTCACTACTAATTGTGTATGGTAACAAGCGCATTTGGTTTACATAATTCGGCATTACGATGTTATCGAATAGATAATCGCCTAATTTGTGTCGTTGCTTATTTGCAATACGGAATTCATAGCATTATATACGCTCCAAAGCAAAATAAAAAATCCTACGTTCGTATTCCCTTTTTAATCTAGCATTGTTTTTTTCACAAACGAATGAATAAAGCCGCGCTTTAGTCTTCTGTTATGTATGCAAGTCTGAAAAATATATATATTTTTTTTTCCTTAAATTTTTTAGTTCTAAAATTCCTATTTTTTAAATGTATAGTTGTCCATTATAATAATAATAACTAATAATTTAATATTTTCAAAATATTATCTGCAAGATAACTAATTATCAGATAACCACTAGTACTCACTTGCACTAAATGAAACACGTTATTGAGTAGTGTAACAAACATTTATTTGAAATGCTTTTTTGTCCTGTAAATGTGTAATGCCTTCACCAAGAAGCTTTTGGTTATAAAAATAAAAAACGTTTTTCATGCCTGTTTCGTGCTTGTTCAAGTCTCTCTTTAGTAATTAAATCTGAAACGAAGCTAGATTACCTAATTTTACAAGTAAGATAAGTGAATATCATGGACATAGGTAAACTGGGCCCAAGAATAATCCGTTTACCTGCATGTCCAGAAGGGTCTGTTAGGTCTGTAGGTAAATTGGGTGTTTGCATTTTCGTCGGCAAGGTAAGAAAAGTGATAATCGGACATGCATTTTCGTGACCGTCCTGAAAAGCAGACGTTACTTACACATGCATTTTCGTCACCGACCATTTTCTTATCTTATTAAGTAGGTACTTAGCAATTGAAAATGAAACGAAACAATTTATATAAAACAAGGTTGATTATTCAAATATATATACATAGGTACAGAGCTATATAAAAAATATGTAAAACATCATTTTATGTAAAATAACAATGATATGAGAGACATTTAACTAGATGTAACCTGCTTATTTCATTGTTTTGGTATTGTGTAAGCATAGACTCAATAAATTGCTGCCTTTTTTAAACTTTACGATTGTGAATTTTGTAGGCATATGCAAACTTTGTATTTTAATATAGGTATCTATTTGAAATTCCTTCAATTTTTCTATAAAAACAAATAAATTTGGATGATCCTTGTATAACGACTCGTTAAAATGTTTATGGAAGGATTCACACGCATTTGTTGTTCGAGTTAAGGTAGCTGAATGCTCTGCCCAGATTGAAGGCGGAAAAAGTGATTCGTCAGAGATATACGTATCAACCAAATAATCAGCATATTTAACTAGTCGGTCGTCTTGTGGCATATTTGGTATTAAATCAAAGGTAAAGCATTCACCTACCTCTTCTGGACGTAGGTACATAAGCGAAAAAAATTGTTTCAACCAGCATCCAATTTCGCTTGAGTCGACTTTGTATTCAGTTATCAACCCATAGCTTTGAATTTTACGATACCAAGATTGCGCTAAATGGAATCGGCATCCAATTATTCTGACGTTAGACCAAACATCTGTTAAGGCAACGTGTATCGCTTTTTCAAAATCGACCACTTATTCTGTTATATTTAGTTCTATATTTTTCTTTGTGCATGCACTTATAATTAATCTAAACAATTGCCTATAAGTAGTAGCAGTCTTATCAGGCAGTAAACAAAACAGAATGGGTATGTAGTGACCATTTGCATACCCGTGAATGGTAAAAAACTGACAAAAGTACTTTGTGCAATAGTCAAACGTTCCATCGAGATAAATTCGTGAGACTGTGCCAAGTGTGCGTACATTTCACACGAAAAAATTACAATATTGTCCCTTTCACTGTTCACAAAAATAAAATTTTCACTTTTGTTTGTCACTACATTGATATTCGCGAGGATTTTGTGCACTTCACTAATGTTTCTTGGTAAAGCGGGGCGTATCCTTCTTCGGGCATTGTACATAGCATGCCTTATATACTCTACGTCCGTTGTTGTTAAGCTTGCATCTCCTGTCTGAGTATTTTTGCTGGTTTTTCAGCAAGGTCCTCCATCGCTTTCCTTTTGCACGAGTTAGATAAAATTTGTCGGTTCAATTTTGCTATATTTGCCTCATGATAATGAACTCCACTGCACTTCGTTACTACAATATTCTTTGTCGAACCAAGGATGTGAGCTGTTGCTTTGCACTGTCGATTGATACACTTCCAAAACTTTTCGTTAGTGGACTTAATAACTTTATTAAAATTAAATTTGGTTGGTAATGGGCACTCACAAACAGGCTAAGAAGTAAAGTGCAGGCTAGTGAAATGAAATATCTAAGAGGGGTTAAAGGAATAACACGCAGGGACAGGATAAGAAATGTTGATGTATGAGCAGAATTGCAAGTAGAATCCATTTCAGAGTACATCGAAAGAAAACAGTGGGGCCATTTACACCGGATGGAAGAAAACAGACCAGCAAGGAAGATATTGGAAGCCAGAGTTAGAATTAAACGATGACCTGGAAGACCGAGAGAAACATACGAAAATATAGTGGCGAAAGCGATACAAAGAAGAGGACAGACGGTAGCCAATGCGAGGAATATGGCGAAGAACAGAAAACAGTGGAATGACTTTGTAAATATAAAATAGAGTATAGTAACAACTTCCCCTACACCGCAATGTAAAAAAGGGGTTAATGATTATATATATGTATATTAAAATTAAATTTAAAATCTTTAATAACAAACATTTGTTTGCCACGATTGCTTAAAATCACTTTAGCTTCCATCACAGCAAAAATCTCAATACTTACTCAAAGAAATGATACCGTACTACTAACTACATAATATCTTTGCTCTGTAGGTATATACGTACATTAGATACCCCCATTCTCTCAATTACCTTAATAACCTACTACTTACCCACTACTTACACTAATCACATTATATTTATAGTTCTAAGTTCTAATACATCGATAATATTACCTCTTACGTAGATAGATGTATATATACATACCTATTATATCTATGTAATAACCTGGGGAAACCCGGCCCTCCTAAGTACCTCGTAATAGCCCGTTGCTTAAAGGAGTAATCCGTAATTAAGCACTTTGGTGACGAAAATGCATGTGTCATAAATGCCCCAACTATTGCGCACGGTTTATCTACCTGGTCGGTGACGAAAATGCATGTACCCAAATTGGGTGTTTTAGGTTTTAGGTTTAGGTTTAGGTTTAGGTTTAGGTTTTAGGTAAATTAGGCGCAAGGCTTTCTTCAATGACAGTAACATTAATCGAATTGTAAATGATCCGATCATTAACATTAATATTGTAAATGGTCCGAATATGCAAAGCCAAAATTAGTTTGGTGCCGTGTTTTCCTAGTTTAGTTTATTTTTTTTCTTGATGGCGAAAAGATTGGATTACACTACTATGTTTTCTTAGTTTAGTTCTCTTTTTGATAGTGGAAATATCGGAATACCCTACGAAAATGTCCATGTCAGTGATAAAAAGTGAACCTGGAAAAAATTAGCAATTATAAGAAAATTTCACATTTTCAAACGACAAAGTGTTAAAAAGTGGTGAAAAAGTGGTCGTAGAGATGTTGCCAAAAACGACTGCATTATAAAGCAAAAATTTACACAGTTAATAACTTAGCCACAAGAGAGCACAATGTTCACAACCATGAAACAGACTAACAAAAGGTAACAAGAAAAGTAGTTTCAAATACTTGCAAGAGAGATAAACTGAAGAAGACATATTCGTAAGGCCTTCAAAAATTATTAGTAAAGCACTAGCATCCTATTTACCACCACGTCTGACAACTATTGATGTCGGTTACATTAGACGAAACATTTATAACTGTCGCCGAAAGATACACCAGGTCCAGTGCCTAAAAACAGAGAAGAAGCGCATGGCGCTGTCAGTGCATATAGTCAAATGCTATTAACAAATAAAAATAAAATTTTTTTGTTTATTAACGACATATAAAATAATATTTTTGTGTTTACATGTGAAACAAACATTAATATTTTAATAGAAATTGATCAACTCTACGTGGACGGCACATTTTCCTTTTGTCCTAGGTATTTCTTTAAATTTTTCACAATACATAGACTGCAAAATAGCCACTCTATTCTCTTAGTCTTTTGTTTGTGACTGAGTAAGACTACTGAATGTTACAAAACTTGTTTTTCTTTATTAAAGTTCAATATATATGAAAAATATCATCGCAGGTTTAATCCAAATAAAGTTTTTGTAGATTTTGAAAAGGCCATACATGTAGCATTAGTCAATGTTTGGCCTAATGTTGAAATTAATGGTTGCCGGTTTCACTTACACCAAGCATGGTACAGAAAGATAAAGTCGATTGGATTAGGCTCAGAATATGATCCAAAAAGTGAAATTTGCAACTGGGTAAAAACACATTGGGATTAACCTATTTAAACCCAAATGAAGTAGAGGATTGTTTTGTGTTCGATATGATGTCGTACAGCCACACAATGATTTGTTGGATAAATATTGTGATTATTTGTTAGATACGTATATTAACGAAAATGCAATATTTGCCCCTTCTATGTGGGCAGCAGAAAGTGCTTCGGTAACAAGAACAACTAATTGTTGTGAGTCATTTCATGCAAATTCAATTCCTCATTTTATGCAACACATCCCTCTATCTATGTCTTTATGGAAAAGATAAAAGAGTGCCAAATTGATACATATATTAAAACACAGAATTTGCATGCTTCTGCGAGACTTAAAGATAAAAAGGTAACAGCTAAATTAGCATCGCTTGGTAATCTTGTGAATAGATATAAGTTAGAAGAAATAAGAATAAGAACTACATTACGTAAAATGTACTTCATATTTATAATATATATAATATGTCACTGTAATGGTATGTTTATGCATATTTGAAAATGTGTTTCTTTTTAAATAAACTACAAATTGTAAAGTATACTATGTGTTTTATTACAGTCAGGCTCTATTAACCCTAGGACTACCGAGCGGGTCCAATGGCCCGAAACTATAGCCTTCAAATTTTGACAAAAAGATATATTTTAGAAAGAATGGTTTTGGCAGTATAAAGATATTTTCGCGATTTATCAACCATATGTCGTTTGCTGTATAAATGTAGGTAAAGCGAGTGTGTTTTATAATGATAGTGGCTCGCTTATATACCGGACTTCCCCGCTGCTGATAAACCTTTCTTGGCATTCCCCCGATGTATACAGAAAGGGGAAATCCCCTTATCATGTGGATTTTGGGCACTTTACGTGTTTCTGCATATTTATAGCCGCACGTCGTGAACAATGCATTAGCGCTTGCCGAATCTGTGTAGTGTTACTTTGTTACTGTGAATAAGATAAAATTTATATTTTGTTCAGTTGTGATGTGCGATTTGACATTTTAGAATCATTTTTTATCAATTATGTGGAAGTTGTTTCTGAATCTTTTATTGCGGCTGTTTTATACTTTGCATTTTACTCACCAAGGAAAATGTATTGTAGAAATAAGGAATACCTTACACAACAACAGCTAGAGGCGATAGTAGCCGAAATGAGTGAATACAATAGCGGATCTGAACCTTCAGACGACGATGGAGTCGAAGGCCTCATCGCTGAATGTGATACAAGCCCAGCAGAAGAATCAGACAGCGAAGAATCTGCAGAGAGCAGCGATGATGACCACAACAGAAATCTAGCTGGAGATATCAAAGAACAAACAAGTTGTTTGGTACCCAGATCCTATTTTACGTCATCACGGAAGACAACCACGACACAATATTTTACGAGAACGTTCAGGCCCAACCCGTTTTGGAAATCGCGAAATCAAAACACCTGCTTCTTCTTTTTTGATCTATTTTCGTAAACCTCTTCTTGAAATTATCCTAAGTGGGCGAATGAAGAAGGAGAGATTGTTTTCGGCAGAAATTGGAGTATATTGGAGCTTTGATACTAATATGTGTATACAAATCTTATAACGAGGACGTAACACAACTTTGGAGCAAAAATAATGGTCGAAAATCTTTGGTACTATTATCGCTCGAAATAGAATTCAAAATATATTTCGTGTACTTAGATTCGACTATGCGGCGGAAAGACGAATAAAAAGGAGTGGCGACAAAATAGCACCAATACGGGAATGCTTTGAGTTATGGAATACTTATTTGCAAAATGCGTATGTACCAAATTGGTGTGTGACGGTTGATGAACAGCTTGTAACTTTCAGAGGCAGATATCCCTTTAGACAATATATTCCATTAAAACCTGGACGATATGGAATAAAATTTTGTGCCATTTATGGTAGTGTAACAACCTATGCACAGAAACTGGAAATTTATCCCGGAAAGCAGGGAGAGGAAAGAGACGAGAATCAAGGCGAAAAGGTTGTAAAACGTTTAGTAGAAGAAATTGAAAACTCTGGAAGGAATGTCACCTGCGACAATTTATTTACTTCGTACAATCTTGCAAAGTGTTTGTTATCAAAAAACCTAGCATTAGTTGGTACGATCAGTAAAAATAAGCCTGAATTTGTTGATCCAAAAAATCGTCAAGTGTTTTCCACACAGTTTGGTTTTACAGACGATGCGATAATTATTTTGTATTGCCCAAAGAAACGCAAGCTTGTAACGTTGCTGATTACTCTGCACATTGAGAAAAAAAAAACCTCAGGTAATCACGGACTACAATAAAACAAAAGGTGGCGTAGACAAAATGACACGATCATACTCCGTGAAAAGGATGACGAAGGGATGGCTTCTTGTAGTTTTTATAACATGACAGACATCAGCGCTATGAACGCATACATACAATGCAACTAATTCCGCTTTTGATTTGAAAAAGAAAAGAAACTTTCTAATTGAGCTAGCGGAATACAAGTATCACCAAAAACCAGAAGCAGAAGAAGAACCTTAAGCATCTACTAGTTCTGAGATTCCAGGATAAATGAAGAGATCTGATGTTTGTCCATCTTCCTAAAACAGAAAAACAAGAACAACTTGTGCACGTTGTAAAACCAATGTATGCGGTGAACACTCACTAGTTATATGTAACAAATCTATTTAACCTACTTTTACTTTTATGTAAGTCATTTATATAGGTATTTTATTTTAGAATATTTATGTCTTATTATTATTACTGCTTCGGTTTATTCTGATGGTCTTTTCTTATATTGTATAAAATAAAAGTCAAATATAATAATGCTTACGCTATATTGAATTCAAAATAATCGCCGAATATTAGCTCAAACCCAGCATATAGTAGTAATACGGGTCCAATGGACCCGCGCGGTAAGTAGCGATAGGCCGTTTTCCTGGTAGTCCTAGGGTTAAACAAATAATTTCCATTTGCGCCGAGTTTACCTATAGGATTAAAGGACTCCTAAGATACTTGCACCCAGTTTACTTGTTCATGTTATGGACCAGGTAAGCTTCGCGCCCAAATTACCACCGCCGAATATCATTTGGTCGTATTTGGTCTTTATCCTGATGCTAGTTTCGTTTCAAAAAATTTAAAATTATTTAGTAATGTTAATTTTGTCCGGGTATGTTGTTTTCAACAAAATAATTTGAAACATACTTAAGTAGGTAAAACCTGATCAATTTTGAATAGTACAAAATTATTTTTAATAATATAAAATATTATTAAAAATTGGGTGTGAAGAATATATTTTTGAATGTTATTTTGTTATATACGCATACGATTCGGCCGTTAAAGAATGAAGACACGATAATACAACTTTTACACATACAGTTGTTACTGTCAGATGGAAACGCTGTGCTAGTTTTTCAGTTGTTAATGTAGATAGCGCTGAATATTCTTCTACACTCTATCTGAATAATTTCTATGAGATAGAAAAGTTGCTTTTGTGAATGTGTCTCTTCTCCAGCAGGGGCGTACTGATGATCCTGTAGAAAGGTTAAATTCGTATCTACGTCTCTGGAAAAGATACATTCAAAAATATATGAACTTGTATTGTGTTCTTCGCACCTAATTTTTAATAATATTTTATATTATTATAAATACTTTTGTATTTTGTTTTTAAATATTAAATATTTAATATGTTGGCGATATTTTTTGTGCATTGATAATAACGTTACAGCTATGTTTGAAATATTTTTCATTCTATAGTCAACTTTTTATTGTAAGAGAGCTTATTTTTCTAAAAGTCGAACAGTCATTTCATACCACCTGAAAACATGATCCTAGTATGACCGTAATCGATTCAGTTTGTTACTTTATCACTAATAAAATTAATTCTGCTTTTTATAATCTTGAATATAGCACCTACTATTGTTTATTAATTGCTTGTAAGGCATAAAACTTGCGGCATTTTAATTTCTTTTTTGGAACATCAATAGTTTATTTTAGCAAAATTTCCCTATTTCAAGTCCTATTTTTAATATTTCGAGTTTTCGCATTTTTTTATTTTTCTCGCGTATCTCGTCTAATCGATACAGTGGCCATATTAAAAGACATTCGCATAATAATGTCTCGCGTGTGTTGAACGTATTGAGTTTAAGTAATTTTATTAAAAAAAGAGCTCCTGATGTCTATAATTTAGATAATTTGGTTAAAAGCTCTTCTGCGTAAACCGAGTTAGCAACAACATTCAATTCTGTCATTAGACAGGTTTTCTAACTACATTTTATCGATAAAAGGGCGACTGAATGATGTAGTTAATTTTTATTTGAAATATTCATCTGAATAGATACACCATTTCGTAAATTATGTTATAAAAGGCGGCGCATCGGGTACCTCTGGATTGTTTCTATAATGAAACATAGTAAATTATTATTTAATTGGTCAATGTTTATTGATTAACTAGCTAAATTCGGCCACGCTTCGCTGTGGCTCACTCTGATATGAAATCAATGGAAAAGTAAACAAAAGTATTGTAGCGAACATAGATTCACCGAGAAAACACATCATTCAACTCAATGCCTTGCGTTGCTGTGACTATGTGGAATGAAAGGAAAGGCAGAGAAAATATGTAAAAAAAATTTTTGATTCGGAAGCTAATGGATTTACTACATTTTTTATTTGTCCGTTTTTTGCAAAAACATAAAAATCAGACTGTTTACCAACTCTGAAGCATGCCATATATAATTGCCCATAAAAGAAGCAATCGTTTTCTAAATTCAAACCGCACACTTGCAAAAGATTGCTCCTACTTTTTATTGATAGTCATAGTGAACGCAAGGCGTATTGTAAATTTGCTTAAAATTGAACGCCATGTCGGACGGAATGAGTGATATTCGTGGAAGTATCGTGCGTTCAAAAAGAAAACAGCCTCAGAGTTCGCCATGAAATTTTTATGTATGTCGTAACTTAACTGCACAGTTCTGAATTGTCAAATATTAATGTCATTAGTGTCATCTAATAAAAACTATAATACGGAATTTTAATTATTCATGACAGGAAGATTATAACCTAGCAATTAACCTTGAAATTTTCTAAAGCCATCTATCAACTGTCATTTAAGAAATTCATATTAGTAACGTTACGACGTGCTTTTTGATTTTACTTAGAAATTATGGCTCACTAGAGGCAGGTTTCTTTTGAACGCACGATAGTACGTCTTCACCTTTATGAGGTCCAATTAGAATGATTGCTTCAATTAAATCGTTCATAAATTTTTTAACTGCTAATCGTGTGCCATTGCATTAATTTGGCTAATTGATGTTTCGGAGTAATATAATTGGCACTCCAATTTTCAAATTCAGATTGTGTGACGGTAATCCGGGAACATCGAGAGAATTCCATTGGAAAATTCACTACTTCACTTTAGTTCATCATGGAGTCAATGGATTTGTATGTCACTGTTTCACCTGGGATTCTGTTTAGAATAATTTCGTTCATATCGCGTACGTCAATATCGATCAAATTTTTATGAAAGTAGTAATATTTTTTAAAAAAGGAAGAAATTTACAAAAAAAACGGTTTTGAATAAAAAAAAGTTAAATAACTATAAAGAAATTACGTGTATACGAGGGTGGTTCGAAAACTACGTGGCCTAACAAAGAAACCGCAAAAGCTTTTTTGGCAGAAAAATTTTATTTTTCAGTATAGGCAATATAGCTCAACACACTTATTTTAACGATATTCCCAATTAATAACGCCATAATTGTAGGTCGATGAATCCAAGTCTTCGAAACAGCTATTTACAGCAGCGATTACCTCCGAATTAGACAAAAATCTCTTACCGGCGAGCCATTTTTTTCAGGTTTGGAAAGAGATGATGATCACTGGTAGCCAAATCTTGGGAATAGGGTGAATGAGACACTAATTCAAATTCCATTTCATGAATTTTTGCCATTGTAATCGCAAACTTGTGGGCAGGTGCGTTATCCTGATAGAAAAGCACTTTCTTCTTTGTCAAATGTTTCTCTTTGATTTTGTCACGTAATTGTTGCAATAAATTGGCATAATACTCTGCATTTATGGTTTTCCCTTTTCTAAGTACTCGACCAAGATAATTCCATGAGAATCACAAGAAAGGTTGCCATAACCTTTCCTGCTAACAAAACCGCTTTTGCCTTCTTTGGTGGCGGAGACCCTTTTTTTCCATTGCTTTGATTGTTCTTTGGTTTCGCGAGTGTAATGCTGGACCCAGGTTTCGTCGTGGTAATGAAACGGAGTACAAACTCCTTCTGATTGCGGCGAAAACGTACCAAAAGGCCGCGGAAAACACTCAAACGATTAATTTTTTGCTCTGATGTGAGTAACCGCGACAGCCAACACACCGAATATTTTTCCTACAATGTCTGCTATCTCGCGCAATTTTACGCGACCGTCATCCAAGACGATAGTGTGGACTTTTATCAATCATGTGGACGTCCACTAGGGGGTTCGTCATTTGTGCTCATATAATCACGCTTAAATTTGGCAACCCAGTTTTTAACCATTTAAAACGATGAAGCAGATTGTAATAGCGTTAAATCCAGCTTTTCTTTGATTTCGTTTGGCGTTAAGTTTTTCAAATGAAAGTACTTTATCACTGCTCTCAACTCAGTTTCTTCTGTTATTACAAAATCATACCAGGCGTTCATTTTCGCGCCATCTCTGTGTTAGGTTATGTAGTTTCCGAACAATCCTCGTATTTGCAATTCTTTAATTTTTGATATATTCTCTTCTCTGTGTCAGATATCGGTTATATCGATCTCGATGACAAAACCTATATCCTTCGACTTCTTAACATTATAGTTAATAAGTAATTATGTTATAAATATATTTAATAATATCAAAATATTATTACAACTCAGGCGTGGAGAACACAAAGAAATAAATATCAGTGTGAAAATTGCCGTCTAGATATGCAGACACGTGTTTCGTCTTACTATAGGCTCATCAGTGCATGATGCTTGGAAAGACAAAATTCACTACAAAAACTTCCTTACTACATACCACCACAATAGTCACAAAAGACAGCATAGAAGAACACTCAACACCACGCATCGACTGATGTCAATATCACGAACGCTAGATCAACCTATGTCGATAAGTATAAGACAAAGTAAGTGGTTTCCATTAGAAACATGTAACCGATAGATTAACGTATCTTCACTATTAGTCGAACAGTTTCGACAACGTACATAACAAAAACAATTTTAAACATAACGTGCCTTCAAAAATTTTCCTTATTAGAGACGGCCATGCTTCTTGATAATAGTTGGTGAAAGTGTACGTAATCTATCACAAACGTATTATTTAGAATGAGCATGGCCGTCTCTAATGAGGAAGGTTTTTGAAGGCACATTACTTCAGTGGGTAAAACCTTTCCTTAATTGTATGTATACAAGGCAAAACTAATAATATTAAAATATGATTAAAAATCGGTTGTGGCGAACACAATGCTAGATAATATTTGTATAAAAATTACTATCAAGATATGGAGACATGTTTTTGTCTTGCTGCGTTGATATGGTGTTCGTAATATTGACGTATTCTTAATGAGCGATGCTAAGTGTTCTTTCATGTTGTCTTTGTGACTTACGAGGGTAAGCTGAAAAATACGGTAACTAAATATGAGATGGCGCTATGTAAAAGCAATCTTTGACGCTATTGTATAGCTAGATGTTTCAATGATATACGCGTTAAACTTCATTTCGATCTGTCAAGTAGTTTGTCGCGTACACTCGTTTAAAGCAGAATACTTTTGTCGCTTCTTAAAAATGGACAATGTCGAAATTCGCGCAGTGATTTAATATCTGTGGAGAAAGTATTCTTCCCCTAGAGAAATTCATGTTGATATGGTAAATGTGTTAGGCGAGAAAGCTTCTTGTTTTGTGACTGGTTGCAAATGGGTGAACGAATTTACTAAAGGTCGTACAAGCGTAAATGACGATTCCCGTTCTGGACGTCCTAGTACAGCCACTTCTGCGGAAAGCGTGCAAAAAGTTTTGAAATTTGTGGAAGCTGATCGCTCCTACACATTGCAAGATATCTCTGAGGCTACACGCATCTCCAGAGAATGGGTGTCGTACATTTTAAATGTTGAATTAGACATGTCTAGGCGGTGTGCTAAATGTGTGCCGCGTCTACTAAGAACACAGAAAAAACTCAAACGCGTCGAGTGTTCTAAAGCCATTTTGGAGCGGCTTCGGCAAGAACCAACAGATTTTTGCACAAATTTGTGACATACGATGAAGCTTGGGCCCACTACTATGCACCAGAAAATAAACAGCAATCAAATCAGTGGACTAAACGTGGCGAACCGGCTCCAAAAAAGACCAAAATCAGTCTATCGGCAGAAAGGAATCTTGCTTATCGACTACCTGCCAAAGGGACAAACGATTACTGCACTATACCATTCTGAACTTTGGATCGATTGAAGGCAGCTATCGTCGAAAAAAAACCCGGAAGTAACCATGAAAACTAATTTTCCATCAAAACAATGCTCCAGTTCATACAGCGGAATTGTTAAAGAAAAATTGGCCAAATTAAAGTTTGAAACGCTTGAGCATCCCCATTATTCTATTCTATTCTTATCCTGCTGATAGCTGATAGCTGCCGTTGAGCACTATTTTGAGGTGCTCGAGGAAAATGAGTACTGTGAAGGCATAAAGAAACTTGAACATCGACTGAATAAATGTATTGATCTTGAGGGAGATTATGTCGAAGAATAAAACATATTTCCACTAAAATATTGTTTTCTATTATACTTTATTTACCGAATTTTTCAGCTTACCCTCGTAATTGTATGTAATAAGGGAGTTTTTGTGATGGATTTTCTCTTTCCCAACATCATGCACTGATAAGTCTACAGCAAGACGAAACACGCGTCTGAATATCAGGATAGAAAGTTTCATACAAATATTAATTTGTATTGTGTATTCCACACGCGATTTTACATCGATTACGAACTTTGACGCATTCTTTAAATCATAGGTGAAGATGTATAAAATAAACATAAATATATGTAGTTCTATCTATATCTGTTGTCTGGAGTGGCTAATCTTTTTGTGAGTAATAATAATAATAATAATAGTTTATTAAGCGCCCAACAGCAAGGCCAAATATAGGCACAAAGAAAAGGTATCGTACATGAATAAATTTACAAAAACAAACAAACAAAAATATATCCAATTAACTTAAATAAAAAAAAAAAAAATCAAACTTTAAACTCTAAACTTCGGTTCAAAAAATATGTCACTAAAGTATTTATTCCCACATCTACACATTTGATAAATCGGACTCCTCACCAATGCATTACTCCGCCACACGGGATAGGCAAAAGTTGCAGAATTGCGAGGCGCAAACTGAGGCACAGCAAAACACAGTCTTCCAAGTATCGAAGGACAATCGATGTCATTACGTACAACACTGCGTAGAAAGTTAGCACAAGTTACTTCGCGCCGGACATCCAGCAACACCAAATCATGTTCCCTGAGAAGTAGGTTATGGTCAGTATTTCTAGGAGGATACTCACCACTCGTTTTAAAAGTAAGATACTTCAAAACACGACGCTGAACACTCTCCACATTCAGTTTATGATGAATATAGATGGGATGCCAGACTATTGAAGCGTATTCCAATTTACTTCGAACTAATGAACAGTAGATATGCTTAATAGTTGCGGGTTGTGAAAAATATTTGGAAACCAAGCACAGCTGAAGCAGATTTGCACATATTAATGATATGGTTGACGAATGTTAAACCGCTGTCAAATATTACTCCTAGGTCTTTGATTGTACCATCAGCAGTTAAAACTTCATTATTAATATTATAATCGAAATGGTAAAGATCTTTTTTCTTTGTAAATCGAACCACGCAACATTTTCCTATGTTGAGCTTCAAACCGTTACGCTGACACCACGTCCACACCAAGTCGATGTTCTTCTGAAGGAGAAGTGCATCATCAGGCCGCTCAATACGCATATAAACCTTCAAATCATCAGCATAGGCTAGCCCAGAACACGCAAAAGACTGAAGTAAGTCGTTAATAAATAATATAAAAAGAAGCGGGCCCAAGTTAGATCCTTGAGGAACTCCAGAACTCGAAACAAACTCGGATGATTTAAACCCATTGTAGAAAACGTAGTTCATCCTCCCATGTAAATAGGATTCAAGAAGCAATAGCAGATCGTTACTAACTCCAAAATTGTGTAGTTTCTTCAACAAAATATCATGGTTAAGAGTGTCAAATGCACGACTGAAGTCGGTATACACCACATCCATCTGACCTCTTTCATTAAGCGTGTGGGAAATATCTTGAGATATACATATTAGATTCGTCACTGTCGAACGTCCAACGTCGAACGAGTAGATAAGAATTTAGAAGTCTATAAACCATGGATTATATAGTAGCAATGCATCATAAGCAACAATTTCAAGAAGAGAAAAATGTTATTTCATAATTTACTTCCGCTTGTATTAAGTAATTTAAATTTAACCATACACTAAATGCATGAGTATAATCAAAAGGTAATAATAATTATTAAGTCACTGGAGTTTTGCGATGATATTCGCCTATGTGACCCATGAGAATGGAACAGGAACTTAAATTATTATAGATTTCCGGTTGGCTGATATTCGCAATAATACAAATCCACAACTCGGTCGTGAATTAAACAAAGTCCTGAGGGTGTTCACGAAATTATACCTTCCGAAATTTATGATGGGACGTCCTGACTTACATCCGTATAAAACTCGCACATGTAGTAGCTACGTTATATTCTCCTGCCGGTAATAGAGAAGTTTTTCATAATTTCACCCGGTCCGCACTTAGATCATTCCACGATTTCTTTATTATACTAATAAAGTACATGAGGCGTACCCTACTTTGCAGCGAAGCCTAGATTTTTATAAATAATAAATACATTTTTGGAAGAAGAAAAGTACGAAGCGTAAGAATTGTGCCGGATTAAAATGTTATGAGGTTAAGCATGTAGAATATTGCTCACCTTGTATTATTTTTTTACAATTCTGTAGAAGGTGACTTATGTTCTGCCTGTCTAATGAAAAATTAATTTTATATTAGCTGGAATAATATACTGTACCCGGATTGAGTTCACAATAGGTATAATAGACCAAAAATTTTCGTATTGGAATTTAATATTTTGGGAGTCCACCCAGCTTAGTCCGAAATTTATTTTTAGTTTACTTTCGATTTTTCAAATTGAAGTGCCTCTACAGTTGAGCAAAATTTATTGTCGTTTCAGGTAAACTAGTAGTAAGAGAAAAACTATGGGACATACTGGAAAGACGAGGAATACCTTTACATTTGATTAAAGTTATTAAGAGTATGTATAAAAACCCAAAGATTACCGTAACCGATAGCGAAACGGAAGTGGCAGTCCCCCGGGAAGTCCCCGGATTGAGTTCACAATAGGTATAATGGACCAAAAATTTTCGTATTGGAATTTAATATTTTGGGAGTCCACCCAGCTTAGTCCGAAATTTATTTTTAGTTTACTTTCGATTTTTTAAAATCAAGTAGTCCTTTACAGTTGAGCAAAAATTATTGTCGTTTCAGGTAAACTAGTAGTAAGAGAAAAACTATGGGACATACTGGAAAGACGAGGAATACCTTTACATTTGATTAAAGTTATTAAGAGTATGTATAAAAACTCAAAGATTACCATAACCGATAGCGAAACGGAAGTGGAAACCGTCAACTTAGGACTACGACAGGGTTGCAGCCTGTCACCTATACTCTTTAATATATATATTGATGACGTGCTACGGGAATGGCTGACAAATACTAAGCACTACACACATGACCTAAACAGACAAAAATACCTAATGACCATACTCTTCGCCGACGATCAAGCCCTAATAGCCAGTGACGAGGACACACTTCAAAGAGCTGTCTACGATTTAAATAGAATAACCGAGAAATATAATCTAATGATATCAACAGAAAAAACTAAAGTAATGGCCTTCAGCGGAAACGAAACAGTGCGATCAAAAATAATAATTAATAATAAGCCAATAGAACAAGTAAAAACATTTAACTTCCTCGGATCCACTATATCGTATTTATACGATGACACGGATATACACACGAAACTAACAAAATTCAACAGAATAAATGGCACCATAGCCAGAACACTAAAAAATAAAGTGAGGAAGGACACGCTGATAAAATTCTATAAAACAATGGCAATCCCATGTGGTATATATGGGAGTGAAAGCTAGACCATTACCAAAGAGAATGAAAGAAGAATCCAAACATCGGAGATGAGGTTCCTAAGAAGAGCAGCAGGCTACACAAGAATGGACAGGAAGAGGAACACAGAAATAAGACAGGAACTTGGAGTTGAAGATGCGAACGAGATGATAAGAGAATACAGACGTAAATGGAGAGAACACGTAGAAAGGATGGAAGATGATAGGATACCCAAACGAATATGAAAATATAAGGCGAAAGGAAGAAGAGCGACGGGACGCCCACGGAAGAGATGGGCAGACCAAAAATAAAGGTCGTAACAGGCTCAAAGCCTAATACGTGAAGTAAGAAGAAGAAGAAGAAGAAGGTAAACTACCTTTTTCGTTCACATTACGCCAAAGTGTTACTTAAAAAAGTTGATTAGAATGAAAAGTGATGGCCTTTTGTAAATTTTCAGAATTATGGGCCTATTTTGATAAAAGAAGTTGAAAATAGGAGAAAAATTATTATTTACGAATGCATCATAAAAATTTTAAAATTTTTACAGCGTATCAAAAAAAAAGAAATTAAACTAAAATTAGTCTATTTAACTTCCTCCAAGATATACAAAAAAGGGATATTTATCAATACGTTTTGCACGTATTACGCCGTTGTTATATAATGAAACGGATATGCAAAATACATATTCGTAACTGTAAACAAGGACAAACACCTCGTATTTTTAGCATTTATTTCTGTTCAATACATATGTTTCAGCCATCTAGGCCTCATCGGTTGAACTAGTGAAGCAATGTATATACAAATTAATACAGATCTGTTAAACAACGGATCTGTATCTGTATCTACATTTACGCTAAAATCGTCTCCAAGCCATAACCAGTTTTGTCCTATCAGGCGACACGAATTTAATCAGTGACATCTGACGGAAGAAAGCGACTAGGCCAGAAAAGGCGATCTACCGCCCGAATAGCAAGGCTATTACAAACAAATAAGCGGAAAAATACGTATATTGGTGCTGTCCATTAACACGCGCCAGATGGCGGTAAATATACAAAAAAAGGGATATTTATCAATACGTTTTGCACGTATTACGCCGTTGTTATAATGAAACGGATATGCAAAATACATATCCGTAGCTGTAAACAAGGACAAACACCTCGTATTTTTAGCATTTACTTCTGTTCAATACATATGTTTCAGCCATCTAGGCCTCATCGGTTGAACTAGTGAAGCAATGTATATACAAATTAATACAGATCTGTTAAACAACGGTTCTGTATCTATATCTACATTTACGCTAAAATCGTCTCCAAGCCATAACCAGTTTCGTCCTATCAGGCGACACCAATTTAATCAGTGACATCTGACGGAAGAAAGCGATATGTATTGAACAGAAGTAAATGCTAAAAGTACGAGGTGTTTGTCTACAGGTGTTTGTTTACAGTGACATCTGTCGGACAGTCTACAGTGACACCTGACGGAAGAAAGCGATGTGTATTGAACAGAAGTAAATGCTAAAAATACGAGGTGTTTGTCCTTGTTTACAGTTACGGATATGTATTTTGCATATCCATTTCATTATATAACAACGGCGTAATACGTGCAAAACGTATTGATAAATATCCCTTTTTTGTATATTTACCGCCATCTGGCGCGTGCTAATGGACATCACCAATATACGTATTTTTCCGCTTATTTGTTTGTAATAGCCTTCCAATTCGAGCGGAAGATCGCCTTTTCTGGCCTAGTCGCTTTCTTCCGTCAGATGTCACTGATTAAATTGATGTCGCCTGATAGGACGAAACTGGTTATGGCTTGGAGACGATTTTAGCGTAAATGTAGATACAGATACAGATCCGTTGTTTAACAGATCTGTATTAATTTGTATATACATTGCTTCACTAGTTCAACCGATGAGGCCTAGATGGCTGAAACATATGTATTGAACAGAAATAAATGCTAAAAATACGAGGTGTTTGTCCTTGTTTACAGTTACGGATATGTATTTTGCATATCCGTTTCATTATATATTCCTCCAAGAGCTTCACATTTTTCTATCCTAACTCTAAAATCATCATATGCTTTCGCTATGGTCCTTGGGTTAATTTCACTTACAGCATCCCTAATTTTTGTTTTAATAAGTCGTTGTTATCATGAAGATCATATGAATAAACGTTTTGTTTCAAATTACTCCATAAGTAAAGATCCATAGGGGTAAAATCCGGCGATCTCGCTGGCCAGTGGATTGGACCATGTCGTCTAATCTACCTTTCATGAAAGTGGTGATTCAAAGAATTCGTAATTAAACGAGTTGAGTGGGCTGGGTATCCATCTTGCTGAAAATGAAAATCTTCTAAATTTATACTTTCTATGGCAGGTAAGAAAAGTTTTCGGGCACAACCAAATAGAAATGTTGGTTTAAATTAGTGTCAAGAAAGTATGGCCCAATAATTTTATCATACCTTATTGCAAGATCATACATTTACTTTTATGTACCGTTGACTGTTTGTTACTATACGAAAATGTGGATACTCATAAGACCGTCACCTACAATTTTGTGAAGACACGATGCCATTAGTTGTAAAAGTTGACTCATCTGAAAAAATGACTTTTTTTATAAAAATATCTGTCTTTCAAAAGTTTTTCTCCAGCCCATAGACAAAACAGCAATCGATAACCATCGTCTCCAGTTTTTAAATTAATGAACGTGGGTTTAAGTGGTATAATTTTATTTTCTTTGAGAATTCTTTGTATGTGCGATTTATTTATTGATAATTCAGTAGACCGCTTTCTCAATGATAATTTATTTTCAGTGTTCACGGATTCTCTCACCAAGAGTGTAGCAGCATCTTCATGATCATGAACTAGCTTTTTTTTATTCACATTTTGAACACTTGCAGTTTCTGTAAACTTTTTCACAAGCTTTTGTACTCCTTTAACAGAAATTGTCACCATTGGAAGTCGCTCCTGAAACTTATTAATAACATGAACATAAGGTGCTTCTCCAAGTCTGTAGCATTGTATTAGGTGAATGCGCTGTTCGAAAATTAACATTTTCGATACAAAAAACGAAAGTGTGCAAAATTTGAATAAAAAAAAGCTAGTTCATGATCATGAAGATGCTGCTACACTCTTGGTGAGAGAATCCGTGAACACTGAAAATACATTATCATTGAGAAAGCGGTATACTGAATTATCAATAAATAAATCGCACATACAAAGAATTCTCAAAGAAAATAAAATTATACCACTTAAACCCACGTTCATTAATAAATTAAAAGCTGGAGACGATGGTGATCGATTGCTGTTTTGTCTATGAGCTGGAGAAAAACTTTTGATGGACAGATATTTTTATAAAAAAATCATTTTTTCAGATGAGTCAACTTTTACAACTAATGGCATCACGTCTTCACAAAATTGTAGGTGTTGGTCTTATGAGTATCCACAACAAGTAAATTAAAAAAATTACTGAGATAAGTAATGAATTTAGAACAAATACTTCGAAGTTTTGACGTTTATCTAAGATAACGACAGATATTTGTTTACTTTTCTACGATGCGATTGTTCGTTCATACAATACAAAAAAAAAGCGGAGTTAATGAAAGTGAGCTGATTATTCTGAAAATTTGCATAACGTCATAGCTTTTCATTCCGAACAACTTTTTTAAGTAACACTTTGGCGTAATGTGAACGGAAACGGTACTTTATCTAAAACGTCATTATTTTTTGTTCAACTGTATAGGCCTACTTGATTTTAAAAAATCGAAGATAAATTAAAAATGAGTTTCAGACTAAACAAGGCGGAATCCCAAATTATGAAATTCCAATTCGAAAACTTTTGGTCCATTATACCTATTGTGGACTCAATCTGGGGACACACTGTATTCTTGATATACTAAATCGATACATGAAATAAACAAAAATATTCAAAGTAATTTTTTTTTTTATTCGACCGTATGTCTAATAATTAGAGACCGGACACATCGTCATCAGGACGGACGATATAAATACTCTACAACATCTGTAAGTACATCACGCAGTTATTGAATGCATCTGGCTGGCGCGCACATCTGTTTTCATCGACAATTGCGACGTTTTTTGTTGGATATTTACAGTTAAATTTCTGTTTTCATGAGCGTATATAGAAGCGGGGTACTTGTAATTTATTTTAGTTATTAGCATATATTTCGTAAGATAAATAAAGTACTGTGAGTTAGTTTCTTGTTTTCATAGTTTTAACTGTTAATTACATCGTAATTTTTGTGATAGATTCTGTTTAATATCGTTCCATTGAATCAACTTCTCCCAATTATTTAGACATAAGTGTGCATTTCGTTCAGTTTCAATAACTTACGCATACATTTTTAGCTTTCATTTATTTAGATCTAGAGCATTGTTTAACTTACTTTTTCAGATATAATATGGAAGAACGTCGAGAACGGGATCGTAAAACAATTGACGGCCATACTGATTGTATGTCCATTGTCACTGATTCCGAAAATTATTTCAAAATCTGTAAAATATAGTTAAAAAATTCCAGGAAATCGCACGTACAACGTCACTTAGCATCGCAAAAAAAAAACCGTTGGAATCTGACAATTTTAACGAAGAACTCTGTGAAACTTTTATGGCGGCTAATATTCCACTAAATAAATTTAACATTCCCACATTAAAAATATTTCTCCAAAAATATACTGGTCAAAATGTTCCTGATGAATCCACATTAGGCAAATATGTTTCTAAGTGCCACACGAAATCAGTAGAACGCATTAGCAGCCATCTTTAAAATCAGTGACTCTGGGTAAGTGCTGACAAAACTGTCGATATATTAGGACGCTGTGTGGTAAATGTTGTAGCTGGTGTACTACATCCAACTATTCCATATAACGCATATGTAATAGCAACAAAAGTTATAAATACAGTTGATGCAGAAACAGTTGCTAAAACCATTAACGAGAATATTCAAAAAATACATCATACGGACGACAGGTACAAAGAAAAAATACTTTTATTTGTTAGAGACAGTGCTGAATATATATTAAAAATAGGCAGACTATTAAAGGAAACATATCCTAATATGCTGCATATTAGTTGTGTAGCACATGTTCTCCACAGAATCTGTGAATATATCAGAGACACCTTCCAGAAGTTGATAGACTTGTATCCGCTTTTAAAAAAGTTTTCAGAAAAGCGCCATTGAGAGTAGCTCTTTACAGGGAAAAACTGCCACCTTTGTCACTGCCTCCCTCTCCAGTAATAATGAGATGAGAGACATGGTTGGAAGCTACTGGTTTTTATGCAGTGAATTTCCATAGTTTACAAAATTTCGTTGCCTGTTTAAATGACGATGCTCGCAGTATTTCTGAGTGCAAGGAACTAACACAAATTCCACATTTAGGAAATCAGTTGTACTTTCTTCAGACACACTTCAGAAATTTGGCAAAGTAGTTTCTTATTTTGAAAATCAAAATCTCAAATTAAAAGATGGATTAACCACATTAGATGTGGCTATTAATAATTAATAATAAACGATACAGTTATTTTAGCTGGAACACACGAGGACCTACAGACGCTAATTAACAGAATGGTCACAGTAAGCGAAGAGTATGGACTAACGCTGAACATAAGCAAAACAAAATATATGCTGATAACAAAAACAACTAAAGATAATCGTAAGATATATGTGAAGAACCAGCCTATTGAGAGAGTAAGACAATACAAATACCTGGGCACGATCATTAATGAGAACAATGACAGCTCCCAAGAAATACGAGTCAGAATACAACAGGCGAGAAGCATCTTTACAAGGATGAAGAGGCTTTTCTGCTGCCGAGATTTAAACCTTGACTTAAAAATTGAGATGCTATGTGCTGTCTATACTATACTATGGGATGGAGGCCTGGACGCTGAAGGTAACCGACATGAGGAGACTGGAGGCATTTAAGATGTGGGTATACCGGAGAATATTGAAGATCTCATGGGTAGAGAGAAAACCCAACGTAGAAGTGATGAGACGTATGCATAAGGAGAGAGAAGTGATTCCGACAATTAAGAGAAGAAAACTGCTATACATGGGACATGTCATGAGGGGAGAAAAATATCAAATACTACAAATAATTATCCAGGGAAAAATCCCGGGCAAGAGATCTATAGGAAGAAGACGGAATTCATGGCTTAAGAACCTTAGGGACTGGTTTGGATGCAATAATAATGAACTGTTTAGAGCTGCGGTTTCAAAAGTAAGAATTGCTATGATAATTGCCAACCTTCGAAGCGGAGACGGCACCTAAAAAAGAAGAAGATTAATAATTTGAAATATACTCCAAGTGACTTCGGATGTGGCCTTCGGCAAAAGTTTCACGTAGTCTTCAATAGAAATCCAGATTTAATAACATTGCGGCAATTGTGTATGGGGTCAATTCCTCAAAATCTAACTGCTAAATACGCCGAAATAAAAGAATATTTCCAGTATGCACCTATAACCAGTTGCGATGTAGAAAAGACGTTTTCTATTTACAAGGATGTATTTCATTCAAAGAGGACAAATTTTACAGAAGAGAACCTTGAGAAAGTATTGCTAGTAAATATTAATACTCCTCTGCCCAACTTGAACTACAAAATGAGCAAATAAAAATGTATTTCGTATTCTGTAGCCGTATATATACCCGTTTTATTATTACAAGAATAATTATATAAATAAAATTAAAAACTTTAAAAATACAAATGTTCAATAGTACGCTCGTGGGCGATGAGTCATCAACCTCTCGCTTCCGGTCTCTGCTAATAACACTGTCAACACAGTTTGGTTTCCTTATACATCAATACGTATAGTTTTTGTTTTTGTCGTTGTGATTTTGAATCTATTTTAAAATTTGCTCCAACACGTCAGGATTTTGAGATACATTCTAAAAATATTTTTTTTCATAAAACGCATTAAATTCTACCAAATTTTAAAATTTCTTTTAAAGATACTACTAAAAATATTGTTCTGTCGAACAATGAATGCACATGACTGAACATGTCCTCCCATGTTCCTAGGTCAGAGCACTTAAACTACATCCATTTTTGCTCTTGATCCAATCAAATTAAGAATTGGTTGACATGTTTCGATTCTATGTAAGTCGGTTTGTGATAACTGAACGTCTTTTTATTTCATAATGTCGCGTACGTGTATAAATAATCCAAACAATCTCTGTTATGTGGAGAATTCAATACCCACCAGCATATTATACCTTTAGAAAATTAGAAGCATTACCGCAGATGTCATCGACAACGGTTAAAATTAATTTCTTAATCACCTTGGCTATTATCTGGTTGTTAACGGTGCTCAATTCTAACATTTAATTTAGATGATATGCTTGCATTTTTAATGTTGACGATAATATTACTTCAAAATTTCCTTACGTAAACATCATCCAAAATTACCTTGTCGTATGTAAAAAAGTCTGCCTTTTACAATTCTGTTATAAAAAATAGGTGTTCATATTAAAAAAAAGAAGATGTTATATCGGTTTTTGGAGATACCCTGTATATTTCAGATTCACGTAAAAACATTCTAAACTAAAAATAAAAATCGACGGGTCCTAGGGTTTTTTTGAAAAACTTCCCTTTTCATTTTTATTGAATTTATTCGCTACTTTACGAATGCATGTAATTCCATTTCCTCTTAAAATATTAAATGCCTCCTTGAAATCTAAAAATACAACTTCTATTTCTACGGGTGGCCCAAAATGACAGAAGGGGTTTTCATTCCTTATAACTTTTTTATTATAATTTCTTTTTTTTGTTTTCAGTATTTTGTAAAGAAGACTTGGGGAATTTAAAATGGAACAGTACACAATTGAACAACGTGCCAAAATCGTTGAACTTTATTTCTCAAATCAACGATCCATTGTTTTGACTCAGCGTGCAAATCGTCGTTATTTTAATGTGCGGGTTGGACCCTCAGAGTCAACAATAAACCGTCTGGTTGCAAATTTTCGAGAACAAGGGGCAGTAAGGAACCTTCCTGGTGCCGGCAGACGACGAACGGTGCACATGGATGACAATATTGAACGGGTACAGGGGAGTATTCGGGAAGATGGAGAAACATCAACCAGGAGACGTTCGACAGTTGTGTCGAACGTCTCCTCTCAAGAGGGCCGCTACAGAAAATTTTGCATACAATAAGAATGTTTCCATACAAAATTCAGCTTGTCCAACAATTGAAACCGACAGATTACCAGCAACGACTTGATTATGCAATTTATTTTCGTCAAAAAGCAGAAGAAAATCATGATTTTGTTCATAATTTAATTGTGAGCGACGAAGCCCATTTCCAATTAAATGGGTTCGTTAATAGGCAAAGCTGCAAGATATGGGCTACGGAAAATCCAAGAGTAGTTCAACAGCGAGAATTACACCCACTTAAGTGTACCGTTTGGTGCGGTGTTTCGTCGGAAAGGATAATTGGCCCATATTTTTTTGAAAATGAACACGGTGTCGCCGTTTCCATCACTGGTGTTAGATATCGGACAATGTTGGAAAATTTTTTAAGGCCAGCCATGGAAAACCATCCGCAAGTATGGTTCCAACAGGATGGAGCCACAGCGCACACTGCGGGGGACACAATGGCTCTTTTACGCGACATCTTTGGAGAACAATTTTTATAGGCCTCCGCGCTCACAGGATTTAACCGCTTCAAGACTGTTTCCTTTGGGGTTATTTGTAAGGAAAAGTCTATATTAATACGCCTCGAACTATACAGCAATTAAAAAATAATATACGCGACGATATCAACAACATAACACCTGAAGTTTTGCGAAAGGTTATGGAAAATGTTTTGGAAAGAGCACGAATATGCGAAGCAGAAAATGGCCACCACTTGCGAGATATAATTTTTCATAATTAAATTAAAAATATTCTCCATTAATATACTGTATTTAAAATAAAAAAAAAAAAATAATTATGTCTTAAATAAGAAGTTATAATGAACTCAAACCCATTCGGTCATTTTGGGCCACCTGTATATCCAGTTTGTAACATTCTTCTACTATTTGCTAGACCACATCTGTTGCATCTAATCTTGCCTGTCTGAATTCATTCTGGTACTTCTATATACCATTTTAATTTTCTTACTACTGGCGTAGCTAGTATCTTGTGAGTATTTTTAGTAATGTTATCACACTTTTGTGACATCGCATCTACTTTCTTTGGAATTGGTATTATAATTCCGAATCTCCTTTCCTTCGTAATATTTTTATTCTACCATATCTTTCCTATAAATTCATGCATCCTTTGAATCAGTTTACTCCCTCCATTTTTTAGCATTTCAACATATAAATTATTTCCCTTGCTGCTTTTTTTTTGGTTTAAATTTGGAATAATTTGATGGAACTATTCCACTAAAAGCTATATGATAAAATGGGTCTTTTAAATTGAACCCATTATTTTAAAAATAAATAAAATATAGATGGCGCACTGAATTCGTCTGGATATTTTGGCATTTACGAAGTGTGATGTATGACATTTATAAAAATGCTTTCTTACACAATACAACAACGCGTTCAAATTGTTGAATTATTTTATGAAAATCAGCGTTCTGTGAAAAATGTTTTTAGAAAATTACGTGCATTTTATGGTTTACATAATCGTCCATCTGAAAGAACTATTGGTCGAATTCTTCGAAAATTTCAAGAGACCGGTTCGGTGGAAGATCAAAAAAGAGAAAGATACAGTCGTAGTGGTCGTTCACAAGAGCATAATGATTTGATTCGTGAAAGTGTTACTGAAGCAGCCGAAATATTCATTAGTCGACGTGAATCAACAACTAGGCGTATTTTACTAAAGGATTTAGCTTTAAAGGCACATAAGGTTCAAATAACACAAGAACTAAAGCCATTGGACCAACGTCGTCCATTCGTTAGTTGGATTAAAGAACAATCAGATGATTTTTCGTAAAAAATAATCTTTTCTGATCAAACACATTTTGAAATTCATGATTTCGTTAACAAACAAAATTGTCGAATTTGGGGTGAGTTGTGAATTTTGTGGCCTGAATTAAATGATTTTGATCTATAGGATGGATGATTTCAAAATTCATTTTGCTTATGAAGCAATTGCTTTATTAAGTTGAAAATTTCCTGGAAGAATTATTTGAAGAAATGGTGATCTTAATTGGCCGCCAAGATCATGTGATCTAACACCGTTGGACTATTTTCTTTGGGGTTACGTAAAAGCCAGGTCTTTAGGAACAAACCACAATCGATTCCTGAACTAAAGGATGAAATTATTCGCGTCATTGGTGAAATAGACCCTCAATTATTTGGAAATGTAATACACCACTTTAACAAAAAAGTGAACAGGTGTGAAGCAGCAAGAGGTGGTCACTTGTCAGATATTATTTTTCGTGTTTAGATGTCATAACTGATATTATAACTACAAATAAAAGTTTTTGAAAACCAATGAAAATTATTGGTATTATTTATTAAATCCTTTTTGAAAATCTACAGCGGAAATGTGCTAATATTATTGGAAGTTAAAAAAGCAATAAAATTTTCTTCGTCCTCCGAACATCTTTTTCATTACATGAGCGAAATTACAAAAACCTTGGTTTTAAAAGTAAATGTTAGTTGATATTGCAATTAAATTTTAGAAGTTAGTTTAATATAATTAAGGTTTTTAGTTTCTCCTTCAAGTATCTATTTACAGTCGTATCTCGGAAAGCCTCTTCAATCACTGTCTAGACTTTTCTCAATAGATAAAATACGTCGCTTTACAATTAGATTTTAATAAATTTATCTTAACCCAGAGACATCAACAAGACGTCATGGATACCATACGAACAATTAGAATAAAATTTCAAATGTAAATTGCGTTGTCATGAATATTATTTCTGTTTCGAATTTTTCGCCAGAAGATTTTACAGAATGATTGATATATTTATGCATGCGTGTGGGATCTCAGCCATAAATTAACGCCCACTTATTGTTTCCTACGTGCGATACCTCGACAACCTATTTCGAGCTGCTGGGTGTTATTTATCACTTCCACAGCAAACGGTAATAAACTTTTGATAGAAATCAATAACTGAGGCAATCCCATTATAATTACGTATTGACGCTTTAAGAATGAAAATATTATTTACATGCTTGCTTTCGCATCGTGTGTTATTTCATGGAACCGAATATCAATTTAAGGAGACGAATAGTTGCCATTCTTGTGATAATCAGAAATTGTAGTTAAATTTTGTATTGCGGCACATTGAAGAAGATCTATGTGTCTAACGACTCACATGATTGAAAATTATAAAATAAATTTCGTGTTATTTTCGTAGGTGGTAATTCAGGATTGTTTAATTGTTTAGTAGAATCGAAATAGCGGATATTGCATTTATAAAATATTACTTTTGAATGCCGAACTACATTAAATTCAATAACTTAAATAGTACGAAAATGTCTGTAAATTATGATCCTGTAATAATAATTATAGTTCAAATCGATCTCAGCATTTATAGATACTTCAGACTTCATATTAGCAAATAATGTTATCGAAAAATTATTTCCAAAATTAACTTAAATATATAGTTCAACAATATTTGTAATTTGTTAAATATAAAATATTTCCGCCTATTCTTTTTATGGATTTTTTAAATGTAGTTCTATAAAATGTTAATAGGAACTTATTATTAGAGCAGGGAAATTGCGCCAATAGCCAGAGGCGGACGATTAATAGTTGACACATAAAATAAATAGTAAGAAGTAAATTATAAAACATGTGAAACACTCACCGTTTTAAGGGTGTTCCGTGAAGTCACAAACGGGATAAGATATGTTGAATATTTCAATCTTTATATAGATACTTATGCATTTTTAAAATTGAATTAATGCAGTAACAACTCTATAACGTCTATAACGTCTATAGACATAATCCGATGCACTGGGCCGCGGTAGCTCATCCCCGAGTGCTACCGCTTTACAGAAAACCGATAGAGCTAGTCCCGTTTTGACACCGAACTTGACATTTCGGAGGTCCCCCGGTGAGCATCAACGAGACCCGGAAAAGTCTCAAAAGGCAACGTGTCTGTATCTTACGCTTTCTTGAGAACCAGATTGTGGTATCTTGCTACACGCCTAGAAGCTAGAGCCGTTTCAATATTATCAATCCTCCATCGAATCGCCGTATCACGACTTACTTCAAGGTCTTCATTTTACGTGAGAACTTTGGGTGGGGGATATCAAAATGGTTATAGCTGTAAGGGAGTAGCGAAATACCGCGATTTTGTTCTCAAGAAACCGTAAGAGACACACATGTTACCTTATGAAACCTTTCAGGGTCACTTCATGCTTATCGGGGGCTCTTTTAAATGTCAAGTCCGGTGTCCAAACGGCTCTAACGCTACCGGTTTTCGAGAAAGTGATGGCACTCGGGCATGAGGCGCCGCCAACCAACCTATCGGATTATGTCAATAGACGCTATCGATTTGTAACCGCATTAATTCGAGTTTTAAAATGCATAGATGAAATATTTAACAGATGCTATTCCGTTTGTAACTTCAAGGTCGCAATTTCCCTGATCTACTTATCATGTACACATCTTATAAAAATTAAATGGAATTCCTAAAACAATTTTTTTGTGAATCCTTTTATTTAATAGACTTACCTAAAAAGTTTTGCACTTATTTCGATTTAAAAAGAAGTTCAACTGTTTTATTGAAAGCTAATGAACATAACCTTATTACGCATGTTATTATTGCTCTTCTTCTCCTTCCGTTAGCTCAATGACCCGTATTTTTACTGGAGTTTAGTTTCCCTGTTCGTGGGAGATTGATGACCAGCTGTCTCGCCATCTTTTCGGGGGTCTTCCTGGTGGTCTAAATCCTTTAGGTTTTCCTTCGCGTGCCATTTTGACTATCCTTTCGTTGTTCATCCTTGAGATGTGTTGGTTCCGATGTCTCCGTCTTTCTCTTTCCCATCTTACGAAGTCTTCTATTTAACATTGCACTCTTATATTTTTGTTTCTGATGCAGTCAAGACTTGCTTTCCCTACATAGTCCTTAAAATTTTCATTTGCGATATTAACCCTTAACAGTGACTTTTTTTCACAAATACGGTATCGTGCGGTCCGTGGGATCGCCAACATTAATTACAAATAAAAAAAAGAAAAACAGGACTTATGCGTTATAATTATATTTTCTTGTACTTACCTAGTTTTCTAAGATTAACATGAACAAACAGCATGAAACTGGTCATCATGTTTATGAAGAAGATTTAAAGTGCCGAATATTTTGTGTTCACAAGGACAGATATAAAAAAAGAACTGTTTATTAAACTTTTATTTTGGGCTTATAAATATTAGTATATAACTATATAACAAAATATATTTTAAACAGAACAAAATGCATTATTCATATAATTGAACGTAGAACACGTAAATATGTACCAAGTTCCATAAGCATTATTTCTTTTGGGCACAATATAAACACAGTTTCTTGCAACACTCTAAACACATTGGCTTCTTGCATTCAAAGCAGATATATGCTGTTTTTCTCTTCTTTTTTAAAGGGTATAATATTCCGTTGATTTCTTTCTAGTTTATTATCTGCTCTATTGTCTGCTGGTATTTCAATTCCAACGGGCCAACGACGTGTACGCCGGTTAGATGAATAAATATTACATTTTTCGTCTACAGAATCTACACCCCCTTTAGTGTTGTAGTTTTGTTTTTTCCGGGACTCTGGTCGAATTGAAAGAAAAATCACTGTCTTGTGTTTCTTCGATTCATAAGAAACTAGGGTATGAGTTTCAGTGAATCCAAATATTAAGGAACCAACTGTTCGTTTTGTCGCTGGCAGAAATTCCTTAGGGATCCCTCTCTCTTATTCTTGCGCATTGTGTCCACCAGTGTTAATTTATTTTCTCTAAGAATATTTTCCAGCTCTAGAGAAGTATACCAATTGTCTGTAGTAATATTTCGATTACTACCAAATAGTCTTACCGTACTACTGCTTGTGTCAGTATATAGTATTTGTTCTCGTGTTGTGACAAACCTGTACCATCGCTCCCTTCCACAATACAAATAACTGTTATATACTGTTATAACTGTTATATATAACTGTTCGAGCATCAACGAGACACTGAAGTTTTGTTGGTTTTGGCGACATGTACATTTTGAACCTGGACCGGCCTCGAAAAGGTATCAACATTTCATCTACAGTAAACATTTGCTCCTATGGTGAATACTTTTTGCGAATTTTGATAAAAATTTTCTAAAATATCTGATATTGCAGATGAGGATAATTTTTTTTTTCTATCGTCACGAGTCTGAGCATTATCAAACCTCCAACAGCACAATAAAATAGAAAAAACTCTTTGCTGTCATAGACAAAACTTCTCTTCCTGTTCTACCTGTTGCGAAAATAGATTGTATATTCTCGTAGTTAGATTTGAATATTGCAGAATAAATGAAAAGTCCTAGAAAGCATTTAAATTCATTAATAGTAGTTTAATAGATATTCAGCGACCTTTTATTAATATTTATTTGTGGCTTCTTATGAGATAATTAATGCTTAGCGACTTCATAAGTGGAAGTTGACTATTAACCTTGGTTTGTGATCGATTTCTTCCCTGATATTAATTAAATGTGGGATAATTGAAATACTCTTTCTAATATGTTTTTTCTATAATGACGTAGATCCAGCTTCATACAAAACTGGACATGGAGTGGGCTCCGATCTCATTTATTGTGTTCTTGTTATAAAGCCTAAGTGATTGTTCCATGGTTATGGTAAAGAATCATCTTAAAAGTTAGAATTTGCTCAAACAGCTATAGCGGGTTTGCAATTCTAACTTAGGTATCATTGTGTAAGATCGCTGTCGATATCATGTTCGCTTTCTATTGTGTAATTTCCACCTTCGTCAAATAGTATAACTAAGTAATTCTAACTTAACGTAATCTTTTTTTCAAATTTAGGATCATTTAGATACACTTTATCAGGTACTATCTTAGATGCCACGTTCTACTTCCACTAATGGAAAGGTACTTAGCGGAAGGGGGTTGGCGATATCTTATTGGTGGAAAAAATTAATAATGCAGGTCATTGGGTGATCCACCGGCCGCGCAATACCGGTTAAGGGTTAATAATTGTTTTGTTTTATTGTTATCGGCTCTGGTTTCTATGGCGCATGTCAGTATTGGGCGAACGTAACTCTTATAGATTCGTATATTGCATTCCGTTGTAAGATGTTTATTTCTCCATATGATATTCCTCAGTGTCCCCGAAAGGGTAGCTGCCGTTTTTACTTGATTTTGTACTTCTTTATGGATATTGCGATCGTTTATAATTACTGTTCCCAGGTAGTTAAATGACATTGTTTGTTCGATGATTTTTCCACTTATTTCTAGTTTACATTTTATTGGTTCTTTAGATGTCTTGAAACATTTTGTTTTCTCGACTGAAACGAGAAATATAAGGTTAGTATGCTACATTTGAATATTCAAACTAAAACTCAAATAATTACGTTACTAGAAGAAGGATTGTCAGTTAGAAGATTAGCGAATAGATTTTGCGTGGAGAAGAGTATCATTTCAGATATCAAAATTAAAAGGCAGCGTCGGGGATTTATTAATAGAAAAGGAGGCTCCGGTGATATCCCTGTGTCAACTCCCGAACAGGATGAAAATATTATTAATTTTATAAGAAACGATCTCTTCGAAACAATAGTAAATGCAGTGTCCGCAACACATTCCTCCGGGTGTGTCCGCACAGCAAGAAAACGGCTGAGATAAATTTCACACTTGAGAAATCGGGCGTCTGCGAAAAAACCATGTCTTAATCCGCAGAATAAAGTAGTAAGGATTGGTTTTGCATTGGAATTTATGCCGCATAATTTTAATTTTTGAGAAAATAGAAGAAAAAGTTGTTTAGTCGTCTCATAATAGCCGAATCCGTGTTTATAGACCACCACCTAATTCACGATTTGACGAAAAGTACACTCAAAAATCACAAACGAGCGGAAGATTCTAAGTAAACGTCTGGGTCTGGATTTGCGCACGTGTGCCAGGTGTTTGTTAGATTATAAGGGAAAGATTTAATAGTAACAATTATATTAGAATATTAGAAAATGTTTTTCTACCTTCGGCAGAAATTATATAAGTATCCTGAAAGGAATTTCATATTTCAACACGACAATTGTCCAGTCCTCACGGCAAGAGTCGTTTCTTAGTGATCTAAAGAAAATAATTTAGTGTTTGCCGTGGTGTTCTAGAAGTCCAGATATAAATCCTGTAGAGAACGTGTGGTGTTACGTTGTTAAGACGATGAGCAGGAATAATTTTAGGCCAGCAAATGTCCAAGAATTATCTAACAATATCGAGGATATTTGGAATGATCTGTCACCTTAATGTATACATAATGTCATAACATCTATATAAATTCTAGAAGTTTACAAGAGGTGTTAGACAGAAATGGTGCTGAAATAAAGTATTAAAAATTAAAACCAAATAATTGTAGCTTTCTGATTAATAAATTCTTGTGTTTCATTTATTCACCCAGTAACATAATTTTATAACAAAATGTATAACATAATTTTGCGTGAGAGGTTACAGACAAATGTCAGTATGCTGTCATCTACAACAACTCAATTACACAGGACCGAATTACAATGCTTAGTTATAGTGAAAATAAATATTTAATCGTCCGGATTTTAAATGCCGCAATGGTACATTATTTTAATTTTAATGTTCGAGTGTAATGCTAAATAGTTCATACCGTTCAATGCTTATTTCCATGTAATAATTTATTATTAGGGATTTTATAAAGCATATTTGTAGAGTAGTTTATAGCATTATACATTCTTTACGTTCATACTAATTAAAAACGTCGCCATATTTCTTATGAACAAATTATATTAGCGCGTTTCTAGCAAATAATATGTTCTAATTTATTTGTTGTCAATGTACTTTAACTATATTCAAACTCTTAATACTGTAAATATATTTATTATTCATATACCTAGGTCAAACTCGCAACGGGCCATAGGCAACAATATACGTATGGAACGTAATGCGGTGTGGCAACGTGTGTACGATGCCTATATTGAGTGACTTTCTTAAAATTTAAATTTATTTTGTAGAATTATTCATTTTTTTACATTTATCTTTTAGAAAACGTTATTGTTTTTTTATTACTTAAAATTACTTTATATGAAAAATAGTATACCATAAAAATGTAAACAAAGACAGTATACATTGAAACGAATATTCATTCAATTGTATTGTCATGAAATTGAATTTGTCAATCGTTGTTAAATTTGTTAGAATGAATAGATATTTATATTTATCGGAAAATACTAATACTTAAAGCAAACAAATAAGGTGTATTAAGTAAGTAAGTATTTTCCGATAAATATAAATATCTATTCATTCTAACAAATTTAACAACGATTGACAAATTCAATTTCATGACAATACAATTGAATGAATATTTGTTTCAATGTATACTGTCTTTGTTTACACTTTTATGGTATACTATTTTTCATATAAAATAATTTTAAGTAATAAAAAAACAATAACGTTTTCTAAACGATAAAAGTAAAAAAATCAATAATTCTGCAAAATAAATTTAAATTTTAAGAAAGTCACTCAATATAGGATCGTACACACGTTGCCACACCGCATTACGATCCATACGTATATTGTTGCCTATGGCCCGTTGCGAGTTGGACCTATCGGTATAGGTACAGCTAACCATAGTCGTAAAACGCAATTCGATTGCAACATAGACTAAATTTTATTAGCATATTATTTTAAATCCGTTGTAGTTTAACATTCACTTTCACGGTTATCCCTTAACTATATTCAAAGACATTATAAAAATCGAGATATGCAGATATATAATCCTATTAAACATGTAACAAGGCAGCTATTGCGTTTCCACGAATTACATGTTTCCAGTGGGAATAAAATTAAAGCATTCGCTCTTGGCAATAACTGAAGCTAAAATTAGGTCTATCTTAACAATCGTACCTACCAGTTCAATTCTAACAGCCCTAGCCAACAGTTCTATCACGCAGCTCAGCGTGAGTATAACAAAGATAAACTAAACAGTTATATTTAAATTACAATGTCAAGATAATTCGCCATGTTTTAAATATATCGACACAAATTTATATCTAACACCTGATTGCGCGTAAGCCAAAATAAATGTATATTTTGTGTAAATAAATTAATTTATATTATATAAAATTTATCATTTACTAACTGTCACAAACAAGTAAAAGAAGTAAAGTATATATGATCTTACACCCGTGTACAGTGAAGCAATAAACAAAGTTTAGAAATTTCACCCTCAGGAAGTACCATCATTAGATCCATTGACACCGGATAGCAACCCCATCGTATGGTCCTTCGAGATCGGATATCAACATGCTGTCCTTCGTAGTCGGACATCTACGACATCTTTTCGTGGCCGGATACAAGAAAGAAGAATCAAAACACTTAGTTCTTTGTGAACGCGATTCAACCCCAGCAACAAATATGTGACGTGCAAATCATTGTAATAAAGAGAAAAGAAAATTAATTTAGTAAAACATACAAAGTAGTTACAAAAATAATTAATGGCTCACAAAATATGGTGAAATATGATGAAACACAAAGGAAGTAGCGGTTAAAGATATAGTATACTGACAAGTTTAGCTGTATTTTAAGAAAATTTCTACCGTACATTTACCGAAACTGTAAGAAAATTAACTACCGAAACTGTAAGAATTGAATAAATCGATTAACAGAAGAAAATTTGTTTATACAGCTGTAAGGTAGGCTCTATTTATTAGTAATATATATACTCTGTCAAAACTACTTGAACTAATGTTATTTGTCGAAAACAATGAGACAGGTCAATTCTATTTTTCATAATGCTTATTGCAAGTTACTTCACTTGTTTATGACGTCATGAATTTTTGAGCTATGATGTCGCACTATTTTTTTTAATATACTACAATACACTGTACGACCAATCCGCGTATGTTTTACCTACTTGTAAAACAGTACAGAATAGATCAGTATGAATTAAAACACAGTATCAACTCAGCATCAGTACAAGATCATAACATCATAACAATCATACTTTAACAAGAGACACCAGTCGCAACATCACTTTATGTTAGTATAGGTCGTTGTAGATCCAAAGTAAATGTATGTAGTGTAAATAAATATATGTATTTAGATGAAAGTACATTTACTAATAGCAAACAGTCACCGAAGATTTAAATAGTAAAGTATATACAGCCTTAATACCTGTGCACGGTGAGGCAACATTGAGGTCGTGATTAGAGTAGCTGACGTAGAAGCATCACCGCCAGAAACCGGATTCATCGCAAACATTTGGTCCACGAGCCAACATCAACCATTAACATTAGTTTTTCACAAATACACCACAACACTCTTCTTTAACGTTGTGTAAAGTTTCTGGTGTAATATTCACAATTTGCGTTCAGATACGCTTTTTCAAATCATGTAAATAGTTAGGTTTTGTTTCAAAAACTTTTCTCTTTAAATAACCCCAAAGGAAGAAATCCAGCGAAGTTAAATCAAGTGATCTGTCTGGTCATTCTATGAATACCTCCTCCTAATTCATTTATTTGGAAAAACTTGATTTAAATACTGTCGAACACAAAGGTAATAGTGAGCTGGTGCTACAGCCTCCTGAATCCATAAAACTGCTAAGGCTAGAAGAAATTCGTCTCAGAAAATTTACATATATAACCCTTTGATAAAGGCAATAACTTGCCGAAACATGTGGAAAATAGTGGAATTGAATTAGTTGAAATAAATAAACATTTAATTAAAACAGATATATTTCCCATAAAAGTGGAATTTAGTTGAAAATACTGTAAGTACAGTGGAACTCCGATTAACCGTGTGCGGTTAATCCGGGCGGCGGATTAACCGTGCATAAATTTATGATCGGCCAACCGCGCGTGGATTATCCGTGGCTGGCAACAGCGGCTTGATAGCAGCGAGGAAACTCAAGGGTTTCGGGGAAATAGTCGCGTTACGAACCGAAAACAAATGTGTAGTATATAGTTTAGTTGACAAAATGCAGCGTAAGCAAAGGCGTACGCGCAAAATTTTGATTAAAGAAAAATAAATCAATATTTTTGAAGAATTTGAAAAGGGGGCAGGTATTGCACAACTGGCTAAAGAATATAATATAGGCAACCAAACGGTGCGTGAAATTGTTAAGAAAAAGACCGAATTACAGAGCTTTGTAGCTAAAGCAGACAATGCAAAAGCTATTTCTGGCACACAAAAGTCTCATAAACAGCTGAAAATTAAAAGAAGCTTTTCTGCGTCTTCTGGTTGGGTGCTTAGGTTTAAAAAGCGCCATAAGATACTAGAATTAGCCATTCAATGGGAGAAATTGGGTGCTGATGATATAGTGTGTAGTGATAATGATAATGGTGACTGTATCATCAAAAGAAGTCATGAAGAAGCAAGAGGTGCAGTGAATGTACTATTCGGATATTTTAACGAGCAACCTAAACCTAATGGTATTGATATTCTTCAGCTTAAAAAAATGAAGGAGTTTATAAGGGCTAGAATATATGAATCACAAAAGCAAAAACAAATTACTATTTTTTTCAAGTAGTATGTTAATTTAATTTAATTTTTTGTTTACTTGCATAATGTCTATTTAATATCTACAACACTTTTTATATTACTAGGAGCAAATCTTCTTATGTTTTCACTATAACCATAAATTTTTGATAATTTTTCTATATGTATTTTTCTAAATAAAAAACATTAAAATATAAATAAGCATGTGCTTCGGTTATCCATGTTTTCGATTATCCGGCTCGCGGTTCCGGCCGACCCAGATAACCGAGGCTCTACTGTATTACGTTATTGGTAGCATTTTCAAGGTAATTTTATAGGGAAATTGCTGACAATGTTGAAAACCCTGTATATATTATAATAAACCTTCTCTGTCGCGCAGCAGCAGAAATAATTAATAAGAAGGAAATAATAGTAATAATGATTATTATCCAAATGTAAATTAGAAAAAATATACGAGAAGCGTATATTGTGCATGTAAATTATATGCAAACCGCTCTAACAATATAATTAGTTGATAAATTAAAACGTTTAAGGGATCGTGAAATAGATATAACTCTATCTCTCTACTCTATCTTGTACAGAGGGGTTCTAGTGTCTTATGTCACATACAGTATCTATTATATTCTTACTTGGTACTTACCGGTCTTTCTTACTGACGTCTCAGGTGTACGGAACAAGGTATTTAATATGCTTAGTTATTGTCAAACAGGGTGCGGTTCAGAGAGAAATCAAACACGAAGCTGTTAAATTGAATTATGCTTTAATAAAAAACTACGTATCAGAATTCACAATAATAATTAAATGCCCATACATAAAAATTAAACAGTAGAAATAAACTCAATTATGAAGCAAAATTATACTACTATATCTTTTAGATAAATGACGAGGAAATGCATGAACAAAAGAACAAGTAAGTTATGTCAAACAAGTCATAAGTGTAACCGTTTTTGTGGTTATATCAATATTGAATACGCAATCTTTGTTTGCAATATAATAATTTAATAATGATAAATTTATTATTTTCTGATGCGTTTAGTGAATTAACCTCTTAATGCACTCAGCCGAGTTAACTCGGAATGGCTTGTCTGGCTTTCTTCCGCGAGCCCGAGTATATATCGGGCATGTTTATATTTTTCTTATGCAAAAAGATCTCACCCGGATATACATGATACAGGACCGTGACGCATTCTCGATCTACCGAGCGTCGCTGCAATTGGTTTCCCACCACTGTTTTGTTATTGGCTACTTTGGTATAGGCACCACACGGTAAAAATCGTGGTCTAGTCTGGCCACAACGTTTAGGCAAGTAAGTTGCTCTTTCGTTTACGTACGTTTTATTTTGACGTTATTCAACAAGTGTTATATTTTGGTATAGTTCCTTTCTACGAAGCGACGATGGATAACGATTCTAGCGATGCACAGTCCGAGAAAGAAAGCTTAGAAATCAGTGAGAGCGATTCCGAACTTGAAAGTATGTCAGATGACGAAACTAGTGACGATAATGGTCTTGCAGCTGCACGACAATGGTTTCCGCTTCCTGTAAATTCTCAACCACCTCCTCAATTTCCATTTACGGAAACTCCTGGTATAGCTGCTAATATTGATCAAAATTGCAATTGTTTGGATTTCTTTGAGTTGTTCTTTGATGATTTTTTGGTTCAACATATAGCAAGTGAGACTAACAGATATGCGGCCAACAAGATACAGGGAAGAGCAAATATTTTGTGGCATGAAACAAATCCGAATGAGGTTCGAGTGTTCTTAGCTGTCACTCTTTTGCAAAGTATTGTAAGAAAACCCGAATACCGGCATTATTGGACAAAAAATTCTCTACTGCATACGCCTTTTTTTCTAAATTGTATGACTGGAAAACGATTTGAAAATATAAAGCAATACTTACATTTTTCAAATAATAACGACTTTGATCCAGATAACCATCCTTGCCCAAAACTAAACAAAATCTGGGATGTTTATGAAAATATAAACAATAAATTTAAAAACCTAATTACGCCGGAGAATGTATATAGTTTTATAATTTATACAGGAAAAGGTACTGTCTTAGATCGAGAATATGAAGATCTCCCCGTATCCTCCCAAATAGTCATGACGCTAATGAAACCATTATTGAACAAGGGTTACTGTCTCACGATGGACAATTTCTATAATTCTCCCCAACTGGCAGATCGTCTACTTCAAAATAAGACTGATGTATATGGAACGTTGCGACTTGCAAGGAAAGAAGTGCCTGGAGAAGTTAAAAATAAAAAGTTGAAAAAGGGAGAAATAATTGCTTTTCAGAGAGGAAAAGTATGTGTAATGAAGTGGAAGGACAAAAAGGATGTGTCTCTTATTTCTACCATTCATAACAGCTCGATGGTACAAATAGAGACGCGTAAAGGCCTACTAAATAAACCGCAAGCTGTACTAGATTATAACGATACAATGGCGGGTGTTGATCGGGTAGATCAACATCTATCTTCCTATATAGTACCAAGGAAAAGAGGAAAAAAATATTACAAAAAAATATTTTTTTACATCCTAGATCTGGCAATGTGGAACGCTTTTTTGTTATATCAAAAATGTGGCGGCCGGATGGACTCTCTTGATTTCCGTCTCAAGGTCATAGAACTAATTATTGAAAAGTATAAAACTACAAATATATCCAGAAGCGAACGTCCATCTTCAGTTCCAACACCGCTAAGATTGTCAGCACGGCATTTCCCAGATTTCATACCACCGACAGAAAAGTAGACAAACCCAACACGTTAGTGTTTTATATGCGCACTAAAAAGAAATGAAGAAAATAAAAGAATCCGTAAAGAAACGAGATATATGTGTCGTGACTGTGATGTGTCTCTTTGCGTCATACCGTGTTTCAAAATTTATCACACTGTTGCAAATTTGGACTAAAAAATATTTTTTTTTGCCCGAGTTAACTCGGTTTAGCGAAATGAAGTTAGTTTAGTTATATTTTCTTATGTCAAAACATTAAAAATTTTGGATGTTTACATAATATTTTTTTTGTATTTTCATATGTAGAACAAAATGTACTAATAAAATAATTGGTGAAGAACGGGTCGTTTTTTTATTTTAATTGGTGCATTAAGGGGTTAAAGGATATTATATTTTAAAATTGTTTTCTACCTGCTTTATTTCCTGAGTTTAAAATTCAATGTGATATTTTTTTTTCAAATACTTTACAAAAATTCTGCAGTAATTGGCGCTTTTTATTGCCACGCTGCAATTCTATTGGTTTAGGTTTCCGCCTCCTGGTTGGTTGTTTTTCCAATCGCGCGGCAACAGAGAGAAATTGCCGGGTACAGGTCACCTTTTTCCCGCCAAACTGCAAACGGCCCAATTTACTGACTAGGATGAATCTCTTTGAAAGAATTTATCTTCGGAATGATATTTGGTTGAATATCTCGGCACCTTTTTCTTCTCTAAGTCGCAGAATAAGCACTATTAAGCACTATTACATTTGTTTCTATGTGTTTTTGTTCGGCGTTGGTAGAAGATTTTTCTTTAAGTCTCGACTTCTAGAAGAGATATCGTCTTACCGAACCTTTTAAAATTCGTAGATATATTATATCTATCTTTTAGCACTACTTTAATTCTCGCACAAACTTTACTTCCGCACAAATATAAATTTATTTTACGTAGGGTCCAAGAACGTGTCTTCCCGCCCTGGCGATTGTCGTGTAACCTCCGAATGCAAAACTTTTATCGCGATCATCTTCTTTTTGTTGATATTCGCATGTACGCCATGAACATAGTTTCAAACGGTTATAAACATTTGAAATACACTTTAATAAAATTGAAAATTGAAATATAGAAGAGTTAATATCGAAATAAATTATTTTAGAGAAAATTTTACATTAAAAATAATATGTGTTACTTGTAGATACGTGTTCATGTTGATGCATTTTTTATATAAATAATACATCATTATAGCTACGTTCAGGTTACAAATTTAATATACGGTGTGATATTTTTTTACATAAATAACTAAATAATTACAAAAGATTGCTTGCAAAACTTGCACGTCTTTCTTATTAAATATAAATATCAAATGGAAATAATTAAAAAGGTTAACTTAATAAATACTATAATTAACCTAATTCTCAATCAAAAATATTTAAGTTGTGCATTCCTCGATTTTGCTTCCTTGCATGTGCATCTAATTTGTTCTTTGTTACATTTTTTAAAATGCTACCTAAGTGCTACCAGTATAATATTTTTACATTATACCATCTTGGAACATATAAAGTGTGAAACCCCAAAATTGATATCCGAAGAATAATTCGATGCACGATACCCATCTTCAGCCTACGTCTGAAGACGTCAGATACTGCAACTGTAAAATTTTTGACAAAAATTCCAATATAACCAAAACTAGTTGTCGGAAGTGCACATAACCATATATCATTACAAAGGTAATTTGGGAGGCTATCGAAATAATTTTGAAAAAATATAACAATCCATTTAAACTGAAAAATCTGAAGGTGTGTGCGTGGATTTTTAAGATCCTTTGTATTCGTAAATAATTTTACAATATCCGCTGCGATATACTACCTTCACGCCAAACTCCGTCAACGCATTATTTTAATTATTTAAATGATTCTGATTTCAATTGTTTTATTTTTCTTTCAAATTTTGTATTTTATTTTATTTTATTCACTTTCGAAACTTATTATTTTTTATTACAATATATCACGCTTAATTTTACGCATGCGTAAGGGGTTTATTGTGCAGTGTCGAAAATACATGTTGCGTTAGGCATGACCCCACATCTCGATCTTGCCGATAGGATTTGTATAAACTACATACTTGCTTAGTGTCGAAACTACATCCGCTTTTTAACCCTTTCAGTATCGGATTTGAAATAACAATGTATGTCGCTAGGACCAGGTTTTTTTACTTGCCACCAGGACACGTGCCGAATATATGCGTCAGGTGTAAAAAAAATAAAATGTGCAAAAATTCATTTATTTATAATAGTATTGTTATAAATAGCATATGTACGTATATTTAAAATGTGTGCTTTGTATGATACACCTCAAAACAACGTTGTACACACAAACCAATGTTACATTTTGCACACATGTACCTAGACTCACTTCTTTTCTTTGCGTTAAGCGTGCTTTGGCTGCAAACTATACATCGTCGTACTTTATTATCAGGTACCAGGGCAGAAAAATGCCGCCCAATAAGACGCTCAGGATTTTTGGTCATATGTTTTACTCTGGTTTGGTTAGGCTGTAGTACGTTGTATCTAAAATTGCACAAAAACTATTAAGCTAAAGTTTTCTCATTAACTAAAACTTACCGCTTAATAAGCTGTCTTATGATTTTCAGCTGAAAACTTGCTAAAGATTCTCTCGCATTTTGTGTTTGATACAATGCATGTGCGTTGAGCATGGCTAGGTCCACCATGTGGAAAAATAATTTTTTGTACCATTTTACTGTTTTTCTCACACATTCTGTAGAACTTAACATCATGTCCGACCTGTCTATAACACCCATGTTTGCATTATAATCTAGAACACATGCTGGTTTCTTGATAGGTTCCTTAGTCTTGAAATCCAACTTGTCCGACGAGATTATTTTGTCCTCATGGAAACTAGTAAGCATATGTACATCGCGACGATCTTTCCATTTAACGGCCAGTAAGTGCTCAGTAGATGTTGAGACCGTCTCGCCTTTGGTTAATTTCGTTGTCAAATTCGGCATACATTTCCTATTCGGACGAACTGTTCCGCAGGAGTTTGTTTTGTGTTCATGTAAGTACATTGATAAAGTTGGACTTGTATACCATTTATCTGTGTACAACGAATGGCCTTTCTACAAATAGGGCTTCATAAGATGTGCCACAACTGAACCGGATATACCTAGGTCTTGAAACAGTTCTACGTCTGTTGTTTTACCAGTATAAACAATGATATTTAACACGTATTCCGTTTCGCTGTCACATACAAGGAAAAGTTTGATACCGAAGCGATGGCGTTTAGATTTGATGTACTGTTTAAAATGTAAACGTTCTTGGAAAAGAACTAAACTCTCGTCAATCACAAGATTTGCGAACGGATAAAAACATTCAGAAAAACGGGTTGTCATTTTAGTTAACAATTCTCGTATCTTATAGAAAGAATCAACTTGTTTCTGCTCAGCGTTATTTGAAAAATGTAACATGCTCAGTATCGCTAAAAGACGATTTCTGGGAATTACCTGCGAAAATATTGGTGTGTGAAGTAGTGCATCCGTAGACCAATGTTCTTTCATATTATTTTTTCTATGACGTGCAGTAAGTAACATAACAGCTAAAAATACATAAAATTCATCCTCATCTATTTCTTTCCGTTTTAGGTTTTTGTTCTCCTTATTTTCCGAAGCATATTTATTAGTTTCGTCTACAATTAGCTTCACTACTTCTGAATTTACAAAGAACAGAAAATAGCTAAATGCATTTGATTTGTCTTCTAGAGATTCTTGTAAACCAGAATGTTTATCGTCGAATGTATGTATTGTGGGATTGAACGCTGTATTACGCCAATTTAGTGATAAAACTCTTCTTTGTGCACTTTGTTCTTTAATTTCAGAATTATCATCATCAGCTGTAACATTATTATTTTGTTCCAGTTCCGTTTCATCCGAGCTGTCATCACTTGCATCGAATTCATTTTGATCAGGCTCGTATTCACTGCCGCTGTCAACGAAAGGTTCTTCGTCAGAATCTAAACTCGCTAAAATGCTTTCATATTCAGCTGTTGTCATTCCACAAATCCCTACATTGTCATTGTCACGTTTCCTTTTACATCTAGAACCACTTGTATAACTTGTAGAAGCACTCGTACTTGAAGCCATAGCGTACACTCGCCTTCTCTATACTGCAATTTACCTAATACTAAAAACATGTCCCAACTTGTACACGGATACTCCCACCTATTTCATTCACAATAACTATACTTTGTAGTGTTGCGCAAATGTGCCGTATATATGAGGCAGTCGGCCAGCTGTTACTGCTTCAGGTACCTTATTTATCCGGCATTGGGCTTACAGATGCAGCACGAAGCGAGACATAAATACGGTAGTGGTCCTAGTAAAGGCGCTAAATCTAATACTGCCACATATATACGGCAATGGTCTACATAAAGTCATACAATTCTTTCAACCCTGGTCGTATATATACGGTAGTGGTCCTGAGGAACCGTTCATACTTTGACTAATATATACGGCTATGGTACAGAAAGGGTTAATTTAGTTATTTTTTAAAAAAATTTTTTTAATAATAAATAGGAATTTTATTTGTTATATTTTATTAATTTTTCCTGTCATTAGGTATTACATGTTGCATATTCCTTACGGCTCAAGTCACGCTTTAAATTGTAAAAAATCATAACTTCATAATGCTCTTTGTTCACTTCCATGACTACTTGGGCAATTTATAAATGAAGCCTTTATAGTTTGAAAATATTAAAGTTTATTTTTTAACTATCAACTCATTGTGCTTGCAAATTCCCGGGTTAAAATAGCAAAAATATTTTTAGCAAAATATCATAGCCTGCTAAATAAAGAAACTCATCGGAAAGAAAACAACGCTCGTATATAGAACGTAAAACAATCATCTTCGATAATATAATTTTCTTTTTCATAAGATTTATGAAAACTTGGATACGTCTCCACCAAATTTAAATTAAGTTATCTGTATCTTAATCTGAACATTAAAAATATTTCATAAAGTATTATGTGGAAATTTGAAGAGGACTTTCTCATTTTCACGTAGGATTGATGTTTATATGTTTATTTTTGAGCGGCGATATATTTTCTATCTTGCGTGCTTTTCGTGTATACACATTATGTTCACCGGAGCCTAGTGTTCACATCGATTAAATGGGCCCCGTCAAACTTCTATATTCTTTCAGATAGGTGTTACTGTTCGGTGAAGTAGAGCGTAAATGCGATTGTTTCTTTGCCGATAGCGAACACTGAAGTGACGATGGGTAAAGGGCCAAGTTAAGAGCATTGCTGTGTATCTGTCTATGCCAGCAGTGAAGGCTGAAGTTTGCTGTTACGCGATATCCATGATCTTCGATTTTTTTATCCCCATCTATATCGCATTAATTGCATGTTATGTTGGAGTAACGGAAATATTCTATCGATTACTAGTCTCGTTTATATAAAAAAATCCTTTTTTTTACAAATACCTATTTCTTGCGAAGAAATGAAGAGATATTTACTGCCCTTGCTATAAGGAATATATCACAAGAATACTATTAATATGACTATCTGCGAAATAAGAAACCTTTATTAAAGGGCAAAATAAAAAATTTTAAGTTAAGTAAATTCAAGGTTACTAAATGTATAAAGGTTGCCTCGTAACTCTCCACCAATAATATTCTTACGCGGGATAGCGTCACTCAGCATGCCATTCAAATTAATATCATCTTGACTTTAATTTTATCATTAGTTAAATAGGTATAAATCGAGTATAGTAAATCACTGTTTTCTATAGACAAAACGATTGGTTTATGTACAATCTAATCACATATACTTACACAAAGCATGTCGTTCTTTATTTCAAAATATTGCTTTAGGTAATGGTTAATTACTGCTAGCTATTGGTGTACTCATATATGTCAAAAGTATTTAAAGTAAAATTTTTGCAAAAAATGCGCTTATAAATTGTAAAGGAAATGGAGGTGGTTGACTCAGTGTAGCACCGTCACATATTAATTAATTTAGTATTCTACTGTCACCACCCAGTTCTTTAAATAAACGGTTATTACGGAGTTAATAAAAGGTTTTGTATGTCTAAAAAAATGGGTTCTCAAATGCAAATACTAACTGCAAACCAATATATTATTTGATGCAATTTTCTTTATAAACAAAGAACTTTATTGAGTTAATACATTACTTTAATTCATAATTTTTTTTACATTTATTCAATGCTTTGCTCTCACTATAATGTAAAACACTTGTAAATAGTTAAATAAAGTTTATATATAAGCACATAAAGCACTATTAAATTATAAAACAACGCTATGAACAATACAAACATCAATGTAGACCGGTAATTTAACCAACTTGTCAACAATGTAACATTCCAAATAAGAATCAAACGTTGGGAAAGATAGTGCTTAAAATAAGAGCTTGTGATTGGCTAAAATAGAGGCCGCTTTTATACATGCAAAATTAAGTTTATTTTGTTCTGTCAAATTATAATTTTGCTGTTAGTAACTGATCAGTATTTCTGGCAGGGCTAGGCAATTGCGTGTTTTACTAGTTGTTTATTGTACTATTTAAAATTAAATATAAAGAGAGTTCTTGATAGAGATTTCTTAATTTTCTTAATTTAGTTACGTGTGTGTGTGATGTGTTAGATATAATTATACTCATAAATTGTATAGTTTAGTAAATATAGTGAATATTGTGAATAAAGTGTAAACAAACTATAATTATATAATAATGTTTGCCATATAAATTCTTGAGATTATAAGTTGTTTCAGGTCCTCAGAAATTGTTCGACGTCCTGGGTGTCAAGTAACTACCAGATATTGTGATACTCGCAGAATATTAATGAAATTTCTAAGTAGGAAATGACTACATAATTGTTTTAATGTAATTAATTATGTAATTAATTATGTAAGTAAGTTGAATAAAGGAACGAATGCACTTTTAACCAAATACTGAAACATGAAAAATGCTTACGTTTTACTTATCTTTTGGCGCTAAACTGCTGTTTTACCCTTTTTAATATGTACTTACTTATTTTTGTAAAATGAAAATATTTTTAAATAAATACCTTTTTTAGATATATACAAATTTTTATCCAAATTAGGTGAAATGATGTGCAGTTAAATCAATTTCCTTATTGCTCTGTCATTATAGATACTATTAAAATAAATATATTTTGTAAAACGCTATATTTTTTAAGCAAGCACTAATGTTAAACGATACACAAATATTATGATAATTATAATACACTGTCACCATCAATCCTTTAAATTTATTAGTTTCACATTTACACAAAAGTTTTGTTCTCTGGTAAAATCGAAGATGTAAATATTTTCTGTGGTAATTTTAACACAACTGTCACTGTATTTACGCAAATATTTATTGTAGTTATATAAAATATTTCAATCAATATCTTATATGTTATTTTTTGTTTGAAGGCGTTGCATCCTTCAAACAAAAAATAACATATAAGATATTGATTTAAATATTTTATATAACTCTAATTCCTTGCATTGGTATATATTTGCCGCTTCTTGATTGAATAAAATTATTAAAGTCTAAGCTTTCTTAATAATAAATATGTTAATAAACAAACGTCAAAAAATGATCAGTTATAATATCACAACAGCATAGAAAATAATCGATTATATTTCCGAGTCACGAGACGTATTCTGCGAAGGATATACGTCGAGTGAAGAGGTTATATAATGGATTATTTTCGTTTGCTCGAGTGGTATTCGTTACGATTATATAAAGAATTAACTAACGAAATTTTTTTATAGGTTGAAATTAAAAGTACAATTATTATAATAAATATTTGTTGTATTATCTTTAGAAGTTGAATTTGAGGTGCTGGTGATGGTAGAGTTGGCAGAATCTTGTTTATTTCTCATTTTTTCAAGTATCTTGCTATGGTGTTCATTAGTAAGCTTTAGATGCGGCTTCGGAGATTCAGATTATGAGTGGCCTGTTATCTTAATAATTTCTTGTAAGCTTGCGCCAGATTGTGTCAAGATGTTAACAGCGGAAGAGCGATTGGAATGATTAGATATTGTTTGCTTCTTTGTATCAAGTCCTATACTTTCTGCCGCTGAACGTGTCCATTTACTTAATTGATTAAGGCCTACAGGGCAGTTTTTATACCATATTTTAGTTTTTTGCCAATCAGGATTAGGTGTTAAAAATAGACGATTGGTTTTAATGTTTGGTGTTTTTTTTCTTAACATTTTCTTCAACAGACGTACTGGACACTGATCTTCACAATTTTTATTCGGTGTCAACCATTTAGATTCAGCTGTATGTTTTTGGTCACCTTGTGCTGTCTTTGAAAATATAGTATTGTACTCAATATGTCCTGTGGGTTGACCATAATTGTCGGATTCTGCTTTGAAATAGTCAATTAAGCAAAAGACTGCTTCATTTCCACGCCACGCCAGTTCCACAGAACAAATTTGATAGAATTTTTTTTGTAAACCGTCTGGCGTATTTTCGTCAAGAAATGACACAATTTTGCTAATTTCTTCCGCTTTAAGGGCGACAGAACTTGTTTTTCTTTTTTCAGGAATTGCTTGTAACTTCTTCCTTTTAGCTGCCCGCGCCTTTCTTGCATCTTCAAAAATTACGCCTCTGAATGGATTTGTTTCTCGATTAAACTCTTCATAAAACTTTTTCTGGACAAGTTTAGCGGAAATATTCCAAATTGTTTTCACGGTACCTTCTTTGTATTCGGTGCCGTCTGCACGTTTCATGTTGAATGCCCAATCTTTCAAAATACTTTCTAATTGTTCGTCAGAAGTTTGAGCACAAAGTTTATAATTTCGCTGTTCACAAAATTCGGTGAACTGTTTCCAAACATATTTATGTATTTTAACGATATTTTGCGGTGTCAAATCTTCAATTTCTTTATCTATTTCGGTCCCCGAGCTTATACCTAAGCGTTCCATGTCGAAAAAATTAAAAAAACCTTATCTTCAAAACACTTGTTACCATGACAAAATTCATATTGTTGGAGGAAGCGAAACACCAAAACGGTTATATCACGTCATCGAGAGTATATTCACTTATCAATACATGGTAACTATGTAAAATTTGTAATTGCTGTTGGCTAAATTTCAAATGAGTTATATAATCAGTTATAATATCACAAGAGCATAGAAAATAATCGATTATATTTCCGAGTCACGAGACCTATTCTGAGAATATTTAAGAATATACGTCGAGTGAAGAGGTTATATAATGGATTATTTTCGTTTGCTCGAGTGGTATTCGTTACGATTATATAAAGAATTAACTAACGAAATTTTTTTATTGGTTTAAATTAAAAGTTAAAAAATTACGCCTCTGAATGGATTTGTTTCTCGATTAAACTCTTCATAAAACTTTTTCTGGACAAGTTTAGCGGAAATATTCCAAATTGATTTCACGGTACCTTCTTTGTATTCGGTGCCGCCTGCACGTTTCATGTTGAATACCCAATCTTTCAAAATACTTGCTAATTGTTCGTCAGAAGTTTGAGCACAAAGTTTATAATTTCGCTGTTCACAAAATTCGGTGAACTGTTTCCAAACACATTTATGTATTTTAACTGTATTTTGCGGTGTCAAATCTTCAATTTCTTTATCTATTTCGGTCCCCGAGCTTATACCAAAGCGTTCCATGTCGAAAAAATTAAAAAAACCGTATGAAAATTGCTGAATATATTTTTGACGTTTATCAACAAACTTCAAAACACTTGTTACCATGACAAAATTCATATTGTTGTAGGAAGCGAAACACCAAAACGGTTATATCACGTCGTCAAGAGTATATTCACTTATCAATACATGGTAACTATGTAAAATTTGTAATTGCTATTGGCTAAATTTCAAATGAGTTATATAATCTTTTATATAAGTTAGTAGATATGTGATCTAGTATTTTGAAATTCCTATGTAAATTATACTCAGATTGCAGCGTCATCTGGTCCATTCTTATTTGAAATGGACATTAGACAGGAAACGCTTGGCGTGGCATAGCACGCCCGATGACTCGCAATATAGCGATCGCCATTAGTTACGAGGCAACGAGGCAACTAAATTAATGTCAATTACGATGTTAGTTAACCACATAAACGACTGCAACTTGAATGTGTTAGTACTGTCAGATGTATTAACGATGTGTCAAATTCTGTTGCTCAACGTATAGTTATTAAATTTATTTTCAATTAAGGTGTAAAAGCAACTGATATTTATTAGAGACTTCATAAACAGTTTGGAGAACAGTATTTATCACTCTGAATAGCCTTTGAGTAGTGTAGATCCTTCCAAAATGGTCGTGAAAGCATGTCGAACTTCCTGCATTCTGCCAGTCCAGCGTTGCTTGTGAATCTTGGGAACATTCAAAAAGTTGTCCAGCTGATACAGAGCAATAGACGAATATCTGTGATGGAAATTGCTAGGATTGTAAAGACTAGCGTCGGTAGTATTCACACTATTGCCCACGACAAACTTAAATAACAAGTAGTATAACATGATCAATTTTGTCCAGAGCGTATGAGAGAAGTCAGTGTAGATGACGTCAATTTATCTACCATCACACAAAATTCCGCTTATAAACTGCGTTATCGTAGTTAAACTGGTAACATGGTAACTGAAATGACCGGAAGTTAACCAATGTTGATTTTTGTAGAGGTGAGAGTGTACATTTTGATAAATGGCTTAGTAAAGTAAATGTTCATAAATCTTTCCAAAATTCGAAAGAATTAATATTGGTCTATAATTCCTAAAATCAGACTTGTGTTCCTTTTTATAAACAATATAATAGGTGCATATCTCCATTGTTTAGGGAATACCCCAGTCTTTAAAATAATGGTGATAATTGGCATTAGAGAATTGCAAGAACGTACCTTGCTTCTTTAATAATAAATAGCAGATAAAATAAACACTAAAAATTATGAAATTTATTTCATAAAAGGAAACAACACAAATTACAAAAAAAATATACAGCACCATTAGTTAAGTATGTCAGGAAGTCGTTTGCTAAATTAAATACGTGTTTCCTCTTGGAAATGTACCTTCATCGCGGTGTATCATTGATTTTAATCTAAATTTGTCAGTATTTAATGCCGCAAGTAATGGGCGATGATATGCGGAAAGCCACATAAAAAGAATATCTTTAAAATGACTTAGGAAGAGCTTGTTAGCTTGTAGCAATAGTATAATAACTCAGTGCATGGTCATGCACATGTGTAACACTTTGGCAAGGCGATAGCCTCGGCGTTAATACGAAACATTAGTGTATTATATAAACACGGCCTTACTCCGTATTTACTACGTACGCAAAGCTATGCATCAGGGTTATACACTTGCTTCTAGAACAACTTGTAAGTGACACAAGGATCTTCTTAGGTATATAAGGTAATAGATTAAGTTAGAGAGGAGAGTCACAACTAGTCAGTGGTACGAACTGTGGATACGTCATAGTACCCCCTTTCTACCCCTGTCTTAGTTAATATAATCTGTATGTACATATCTTTGTAAATACGTCTGTTAACCATTTTTTAAGTGTTAATTAATTATGGTATGAGAACCAAACTCCGTATTTGTATTATTTGATTCTTCACCCTGCCACGAACCTGCACAACAATGTGGTTGCTCAAACGGCCCACATTACATGGCGATCCTTGCCAGCCCCTTAGGGCATAGGACATTACCTGGCGATCCTGACTTAAGGCGATTCTGCCTTAGGGCATAAAGCCCCACATTACAATAGAATAAGAGTCAGGAATGGTGTCCGTTTTTATAACCTCTCGTTATCTCTTTTTAGTCTTATAAGTGCGACTTAATCATAAAAGTGTCCATTCTTTAATAAATACTGTCACAATCTGAACAAAACACCGTGACATATCACGGTGTTTTGTTCAGATTGTGACAGTATTTATTAAAGAATGGACACTGGACAATGTACAATATTCTTCGGGATTTAGTTCTGTTACAATCAGCTGTACATTGTTTATAACGTCAGCCTCTTTAACATTTAACTGGTATGGTGAAATAAATTTACATAAATTGTCAAGGGACTCTAAACTAAATTATATTTCCCTATTACTTCTTCTATAGTCTTACTTGGTTCGAAGACTTAATTATATTTTTTATAGCGGCCATAAATCCTTCTCAATCTACAAGGTTCACACTTAGGTCCTCTCCTATTTATCTTGTTCCTAAACGATCTATTATCATCTTTGTGTTTCCTACCACCTGCCTATGTGGATGGTATAAAAATATATTCATCCATCAGAACTTGGGAGGGTGTATTATATTTACAAAGAAATTTTATTGAATTTGAATTATCTCCCAATGGTGTTCTACTTGTAAGTTGGGATTGAACATCAATAAATTCTGCTTCGTCTCTTATACAAAAAAAAATGTTAATATTATTTACTCCATCTATCTTAATAAAGTGATTCATTTCTTAATAAAGTTGATAGCATAATGGATCTTGGTGTTTTGTTCGATCCTCGTTTAAATTTTGTGCCACATAATGACAACATTTGTCTATCTGTCTCGAAAACACTTTATTTTTCGCATTTGCAAATTCTTTAATTTTATCTCTCTGTTGAAAACTATTTATTATAGTTTTGTCTTTAGCAAATTAGAGTATGCTTCTCGTGTGTGGCCACCCCATTAAATTTATCTTCAATTATCAATCGAAAATGTACAATGTCGTTTTCTAAAGTATTTGTCATTTAAAAATTAGAAGTACAGTCTTCGGCTCTTCGTTGAGATACTTTGGAAGCGAGATTTGTGTGGAAGATGAAAAGATAATTTTTTTTTTTAAAAATCAGGATCAACTTCAAGTTACTCAAGAACCTAATCAGCAAATACACGACGCTTATGATTGTCAGGTAGCTTCAGTTCTGCAGTCAACACAATCTTATATACGTGTAAACCCAAATCTTCTCTCAAAATATGCGAAGTTGTTATTCTTGAAAGGCCAAGTTCTTGAGAATGTCCATTAGTCGACCGATTTGCATCTTCTGTAACACCGGCACTTACGGGGTCTATATTATATTGGTTTCTTGCGTATCGTTATTTTGTTGGTGTTCTGGTGTCATATAAAGTGAAATTTCGACTATTTCAACAATTCGACGACGAATATCAAGCACAGAAGGATGATTATGTGGATAATCTTCGCAAGGATCACGTTGAGTTTGAACAAAAGAACGATTATTTTTATAAAATTTTTGGACAATAATGAAACGTGTATTTTGCCATAATGATTTGTCAAATAATACGAAACACAAATGACAATTATCTTTCTATTCAATATTTTTATACACATGTATGTATAATCTTTAGATTGTCCTGTTGTTGGTTTAAAAAACCATTGGACAATAAAGCTATTATTTTTACTACTTTTATTGTTATTATTATCTCAAAAAACGAACGTGAATACTTTTTATCAAATTTTTTATTTAGAACGATAAACATAAACATAACAATATACTTCTACTATAGAACAGTTTAAAAATATTTTGAACAAAACTACATTTCTATTAAGAGCATGCACTCCTGTAATCTCGACATTTTTCACACATTTGCTTCGTTTTTGTATCAGCTTCTTTCGAGCGAAGGTGGCAGCTTTATTTGCTGAACTGTCTAAGTTCAGTAGAGCGTCCAAGAAATAGATTGTTACCTAATTTTACCACTATATTCCTTGATTCACAAGAAAGTAATCTAACGTTGCCGTGTTCATTATGGGTTTTTTTAAAGCCATTTCGAGATTTCTTTAAATATTTTTCGCACCATATCGTCTGTGTTATTGCAGTTAAATGTTATCATGGCATTGAATCCTGCAAATTTTTGAACTGTATGAAAAACTATCTCAAACCTAACACCGAGAAAACGTAAGTATGCACACGTCATCTCGGACATAGAAAAGCACGCGAGTCTTAAACATAACATGGCAAGGTCAAAAGCTCATACTACCTCGAGCCCAAATATCTCGATGCCATGTTATATCGCTCTCTTACCTTTAACAAACTCTGTGCTTGCGTAAAAGTATAGGTCTGCACGTAAAATAGTATGATCAGGAAGCGGTTTGGTCTAAGAATATGCTTCCTTCTCAGCAACAGAATATACAGCGTGAGTTTAGTTCTCATCTGCCCATGCAAAAAATGACGACACAGCTCTCAATAAGACCGATCGTATTATTACTTGATGCCACATGCCCAGGCAAATCAAAAAGCTATATTATTTTCTTAGAATCGCCCCTCCACACACCAGGAGGGAGATTACTGCAGCATGGAGAAGAACAAAGCAAGAAACTGACACCTGCCACCCATTATATGCCTGTCAATCTGCAAAATAAAGGCTAAAATTCTGCAATAGCTTTCTTCAAACAACGACGGTCCTAAAAACCTTTGATCTTACATAGTGCATGAAAAACATTAAACCAACTAGGAACGTGTGTAGCGAGGTGCAAGGCTTATTTGCAGAGACGGCGAATGTTGAACGATACCACGGATGCCTCTTATGATTGTGGTAATGGTCCAGCATACAACTCATCTTTTAGAATACCACACTATTGGAGAGATATATACGTGTACAGATTTGTTTTTGACCAATTACAAAGCGGCTGCCCTCATTAAGTCTTGCAAATTTATGATTTAATCAGGATATGGAAAGTAAATGAGTAACTGACGGTGTTGTTTATCTTTCGCATTATTTCCTACATTTGTATAAGAATATTCTTTTTTAAATTAGTAATCTGTTTTGTTTGGCATTTTATTGTTGTCTCTGTATAATTAGCAGGGATTATGACACAATATGTACAAAAGCTATTGCCATAACAATAACGAGTTTTTTATAATTTATAAACTCTGTCAACTTGGTATCCAATTAAAATAATTGTCGCTCTTATTAACAATTGCACAAGCTCACATTACAATAACGATTTATTATTGTTTAAGTTCAATAAATACACTTGATGTTGTATATTTAAATTAACTTATGTATCGATATCTTTTAAGAAACGGTTCTAAGAGAAATTTCTATTTCCCCTTGTTCTTTGGAACACTGTCGTAAGTACTCTCCACACGAAAAAGAAGTGCATTTTGTTTCCAATACTAAAAAGAGAACGCGGCTAAAATGAATTAAGCCGGCTGAAAAGTTTACAGACTCTGCGTCGACTTTCAACATTAAAAGCTCTCCCTTACCATTAGTCCCGTAGCAGAGTCTCTAAAACAATGTCTTTTCATTGACGTTTATTTAGATGCCGCTTGCTAACTCGACCCAATAGCAACAACAGCGTTCTTTACGTCACTACTGAATTATTGCTTCTTTATTTTTCATTCGGTAGGTTATTTCAGATGTTTGCGGGCAACTCCTAATAGTAGCAGAGAAAATGTGAGACTAGTTTAAGAACAGACAATAGGATAAAACCTTGCTCATAAATATTATAAAATGTTGTCGCTTTTCAGTATAATAAAACAAAGTTGCTTTGTGTTTGATCTATTCACGCTTTCCCATTTGTGAATTCTTTACTTAAATTAGTTACCCATCGAAAGCAGCAACAACAAATTCTTAAAATAAACTTATATTAATTTAAAACACATTTTCAACACATTCAACTATATCCTATATTTATTGCCTTGATGCAAATAAAATCCGAATACAACTCCCGCCATAACAAACTTCCTTTATTAGAGATTGCGAATGCTTAGTGAACCACTAGCTACAATTATAATGTTAAGTATTACGGAGCATATTTGCAGATGATTTGGTGATTTATGCAAAAAATGAGCTCAACCTACAGCGTAATCTAGATATATGGGCAGAGGCGTTGCGAAAGAAGAATTTAAAAATAAACACAGAGAAAACCAAAGTTATGGTAATAGGGAAAAAAGATGATGAAGTACAAATAAAACTTGACGACACTAAAATAGAACAAGTAGAAACATTTAAATACCTAGGGGTGAAAATACACAAAACAGGAACCATGGAGGCAGAACTGAATGACAGGTTAGATGCAGCATCAGCACTTTTTTACTCCTTGAACAATTCGTTCCTGAGAAGAAGAGAAGTGTCAAGGAAAACTAAGACCTCAGTTTACAAAACCATATTTAAGACCGTATTGACATACGGAAGCGAAAGTTGGACATTGACGAAACGAATGGAAAACAAAATACAAGCAATGGAGATGAGGTTTTTAAGAGGAATAATGGGAATTACTAAGAGAGACAGAGTAAGAAATAACAAAACAAGGGAAGAACTTAAAGTACGGGCGCTGAAGGAAGATATACAACGAAATCAATTAAGATGGTTTGGACACTTGACAAGAATGGGAGAGGAGAGAACAGTAAGAAAAGTATGGCAAGCAAGAAGATATCAGAGAAGACCAAGAGGTAGACCTAGGAATTCGTGGGACAGCCAAGTGGAAGACATATTGAGAGCCAAGGGAATGTCAGGGAGAGAGGCGAAAAAAATGGCAATAAACAAGAAAGAATGGGCAAGGATGATATACGGAACGAAATTAGAATAAAATAATAATTATAGATTCTGATAGGCTGCACTTACTGATTTAATGTACTGTAACTTTAAGGAATTGTTTGATTTTTGTATTTAACCTTAACACCTAACGGTAAATAAGGTATTGATAATATATACAAGTATTACGGATCTTTGGAAACTAAGTATGTAGTATTTTATCAGTTTTATCTTTCTATAACTAAATAGTCTTTCAAATTGACCGCATTTTTAAAAATAAATAAAACCGACAATTTGTATTGATTTTCAAAAATCTTTATTGGTAATTATAATATCATTTGTGACATTTATACACGAAAAATAATATCTAACAAGTGACCACCCCTTGCTGCTTCGCAGTTTGTTACGTGTTCGTAGAGACTTAATTAGTTGTCGTAAATTAGAGTTCTCTCTTTACAATTTTCTTCTATTAATTTTGAATCTACCTGTAGGTTAATATGCTTAAGTTCATATATCTGTAAGTAACATTGCGTATTAGCTTTCTTTGTTGCTTTACCTCCCCTTTGATTATCGTGCGTGTTATATTTATCGCGCAGATGTAAGACAGACATCGATATCATCAGTTGTGAGACCGTAGACGAATTCCCGTTCTCGTTCATCACGTGGTTGCTTATCTATAGGACTTTAATTATCGCTTAATTTAGAGTATCGATATTGACGCCCTCCTACATTCAGGGTTTTATTAAGCACCACGTACGTTTTATTGGAAGTACCAGTTACCCTGTAAAGGCATTTTTTACGGTGATGAGAGGGGCTCGTTTTCCATCAACGACACATAAGTTGCGTGTGAAAGCCACTAGAACACTGTAGAAATTAATTTATATCTTCCAATTTTTATTGGTTTATTTGCATCGTTAAATAGGTGTTTTTTTTTCCTATGGACTACTGACGTTCCCCAGTTTTTGTACGGAATGCCGAAGATCCATTACATCTATTTCGGCGACATTAAACCAATAATCGGCGACAATTACGACCGCTCCACTTCCGACATTCGGACACAGAGCTAAGAGTCTCTATTGTCTTACTGCTTTTTTTGTTTCTTTCTCTGATGTATCTAAATCCTTTATTACTACTGTTCAAAATTTGTCCATTTTTATTGACATTAGAAACACAATTTACAGGATCAATTTCATAATTTTAGTCAATAATTACTGTTTAAACTATTTTATTTAAGTTATAGAAATTTTCATATTTACTCATTCTCTATTCATAACCAATTTTCTTCTCTTTATGCTACGTAATTTCTTCTTCTTCTTCTTCTTCTCTGTTTTGGGTTGGACGCCACCACGTCCAGGCACTTGAGCACACTGCTCTTTGTACTATCCCCAATAGATCTCTCAATTCCACTCTGTTAGTCTTGTGTCCTCGATAAAAGCCACTATCCTCCTCAGGGGAAGTTTGAGTACACTCGAAGGATCCAATAGATCTCTCCCTAAATATTTCTGTCTGAGTTCCTTCAGTTCCTCACACGTGCATATTACATGAAGGCTAGTTTCCTCCTGTTTTTCACATCTCCTACACCAGGGCTCGCTAACCAAGCCCATGGTGTACAAATGCTTCCTTAAAGGAAAATGTGCGGTTATTAACCCGGTAATTATTTTAATTTATTTCTCTTTTGCTACTATGGATTAGGTTGGCTGAAAACTTTCCGTCCAGCCCCCTTAGTAGTGTTTTGGTATAGAGTTGACCTTCCGTTAACCTCCATTTATTTTTATGTTATTTTTCTAGCCAAAACCCGCTCTCCCTTGTACCATACAGGCCATACAGGTTCTGGTCCTATGAAGTTCCTATTAGTGCCTTCTTTGGCTAGTTTGTCGGCTATCTCATTGTGCTACGTAATTTATTCATAATCATAGTTTAAATTTATTCAAAGCAACATTACTTAGTTTTTTTTTGTCGTTATATTTCAAAGTTTAAAATTATGCCATTTATAAAAATATAACGTAAAGTTTCTTTCACCTAAGTTTTTTTTTGGATAAATTTTGCGGATAAATTTAATGTATTCTTGGTGAGCTTTTTCTCTATTTGCGCAAAACCTATTTCTTTCACCTAGAAGTAAGAATAAAATTTAGTTTTTTTTTTATAAAATTTACTATTTTAAATTTATAAACATATTTGTTTTATTTGTTCTGCTTAAATTAAATCCTTAATTCATTTATTTTTAAAATATTGTAGAACTTTATTTAGTCAACATTATCTTGTTCAATTTATGCCCGTATTCGAGTTTATAAATTTTAACATTAATTTTATCTAAAAATATCGATAAGCCTAGGCGTATACAGGGTCTACTCAAAAAATGCGGTTTATAATTTGGCATTTAGGCTCACGCGCACTATTTATAAAACCGATAAATACGTATTTTGACGTTGGTGTAGAGGCTATTCAGTTTTGTATTTTCGCTTTTTTTTTATTTATATTACTGGGCCTATTAATACGTTATTCTTATTTTTTGTCTTGGTTGTATCAAACTAACCAGTCAGACTGGTTCTAATAAAAATTGGTTACTTAGCTGAAGGCCGTTCTCTTCTTTTTTTTTTTGTTTTCGTTTCGTACGGCTTGATTGCGCCATTTGCCCGCCTTTAGGTGCAAGCTGCCATTATTTAGTAGAATTTCCGAATTTGCGGCATCTAGCGGTACCAAATTTGGTGGCGCCCTATTGCACCTATTGTTTTAGTATCTCTGAGTCTCCCACCACTGAACTGAGGCCTTAGTAGCCGGGTGGACCGCTAAAAGTTGGCAGGGGCAGGTAGGTTAGGCAATTAGCGTCGCCCAAAACCTTGTTTTTTTCCTTCTCTTTTTTTTCTCATAGGCGCCTAACGTCTCCTGACGAGGCGATCGTAGCAAGCTGTTCATTCTTTGTTAAAATTTTCTATTACATTTCGACATAATTGCGGCTCTATTTCACCAATGACACAAATAATTTCATTCTTTAGTTCAGGAATCGATTGTGGTTTGTTATTATAGACCCGGATTGTTACCTACCCCCAAAGAAAATAGTCCAACGGTTAGGTCACATAATCTTGGTGGCCAATTAACATAACCATTTCTTGAAATAATTCTTCCAGGAAATTTTTGTCTTAATAAAGCAATTGTTTCATTGGCAAAATGAGGTATTACATTGTCCTGTTGAAACCATCTATCCCCTAGGTCAATATCATTCAGTTCAGGCCACAAAAATTCAGTTGACATCTCGATATCGAACACCATTCACTGTAACAGTACAACCAGCAGCCATTTTGAAAGAAATGTGGTCCAATTACACCTCCTAACTATAATGCACACCAAACAGTAACTCGTTGAGGATGTCAAGGTCTTTCATGAATCACTCGTGGATTTTCCTCAACCCAAATTCGACAATTTTGTTTGTTAACAAAACCACCAATTTCAAAATTTGCTTCATCAGAAAAGATGATTTTTTATGAAAAATCGTCTGGTTGTGCTTTAATCCAACTGACGAATGCACGACGTTTTGCCTGGTTCAATGGCTTTAGTTCCTGTGTTATTTGAACCTTATATGCCTTTAAAGCTAAATCCCTTCGTAAAATACGCCATGTTGTTGATTCACTGAGTCCAACTTGTTATAAACGTCGACTAATGGACATTTCAGGTGCTTCAGCAGCATTTTCACGAATCAAATCAATATACTCTTGCGAACGACCACTGTATGTTTCTTTTTTCACCTCTTCCACTGAACCGGTCTCTTGAAATTTTCTAATAATTCGACCAATAGTTCTTTCAGATGGACGATCATGTAAACCATAATATTCACGTAATTTTATAAAAAACATTTTTCACAGTACGCTGATATTCATAAAATAATTCCACAATTTGAACGTGTTGTATCGTGTAAGAAGGCATTTTTAAAAATGTCATACATCGCACTTCGTAAATGTCAAAATACCCAAGCGAATTCTATATTTGATTTATTTTTAAAATAAAGCTCTCAATTTGAAAGTCCCATTATTTTATCTGCCTGCTCCAAAGTTTTTGGGCAACTTCTTTATTTTAAAATATATGCTTTCTTGTCAAGTACTTAATGCTTGGACAAAGCAGGAGGATGTGATACTTACATAGATTCTTAGACAAGCTCTATCTATATTTGTTACAATGGATATATCTTCAATATACTCACTATCTCTGGGGTTCCTCAAGGATACAATTTAGGCCCCTAATATAATCTATATTAATCATCTATCATCTTCAATTTTTTAATATCAATTACCGAGTTTTTGCGTACAACGATGGCCCAAAAATATTTTCAGAAATCGCTATGATATCCGATTATGAAATGTTGCAGATAAATGTGGAATAAACGTGAACAGATGGAAGCAATCTGCAACTCCACTTCTCGATCGTTAAGCTTTCTTATAAGAACGTATACAGAATTTTCTAACGTATTTGAGTTAACAAGCCTATATTACGATGGTATATCAAAATATAACGAGACTGGTGCTATAACTTCTTTCACAGCTAGAATTTTATATCACAAAGAATATAACATCAAACCACCTAACGTACTGTGACGGCACACCTGGCTTTTAACTTAACAATCAAAATGCAAAAAATAAATTTTGTAATAACAAAAATTGTACCAATTAGCCAGAAACTTCACAATTTAATATTTTACATCTTCGGCTGGTTCAGTGAGCAATGGTATTATGAGATTCTTATATATCTTAAAAAAAATTCTCAGGACGTTATAAGTTCTTTATTGAGGTAAATCTTATTTATTTTTGTGTGACATCTACAAGTATATATATTCAAATCAAAACAAAGATACAAATTAATATATTCAAATAAGTAAGAAGAAAAAAAATTACACGTGATGTTAAATGCTAAACAAATTCGTTAAATAAAAAATTAAGAACCCTTACCACAATAGAAGAATAGAATTCTATTGTGGTAAGGGTTTTTAATTTTTTATTCACTTAAAAGCCACAGTCTCCGATTTTTCAGTAAATTCGTTAAAACTATAGAAAGCAAAGGTCTTAGAATTATCTATAACTATCGATATTACATATAAAAAAACAATGATCAATTGATGAAATTTCTTTATTTCATTTTGAAAAATGATTGTATCTATTATGTTTACAAAAATGTAATTTGTAATGTAATGTCTAAACTTTTTTTTTAACCTTCTGTTTTGCGTCCTCTTTTCCTCAGGCGTTTTAACTTGATTTTTTCATTTTTAAATTGTAGATATTCTGCACTATCGATTCAATAGTATCGAACGATACGAAATCTTGTTTAAGTTATAATCATAACTTAACTGATTTATAAAACTGTTATACAAGTGTCCCGTATCATTATGTTCGAATTTTAGGAGTGTCAAGTATATTTCATTTCAAGTAACAAAAACGCAAAATCTGTATATCCATTTTTATTTGTTTCAAAGTTACAGATCCATGAATGTGATTGTCAGATCGTAAAAAAAATTTCATTTAAAAAAGTTCAATTAATAATATTTTCGAAATGTCCACCTCCTTGTTGAATGCAGGCTTGTGCCCGTAGGCCAACAGAAGAAGTACTTATTCGAATTCCATTCTTGTTTTGTCGGATTTGCTCGGCAGCCAGGTGAATACGATCCAACAACTCTTCTCTTGTGTTCGAAACTTGCGCGTAGACTAAATTTTGCATGTACCCCCATAAATAAAAGTCAAGGGGATTAAGATCGAGTGATCTGGGTGGCCATGCAACAGGACCACCTCGACCAATCCATCTTGGATAATTGACGTTAACCTAATTTCGGACAGCAATTTCGAAATGTGGTGGTGCCCCCATCCATGTGAAACCACATGTCTCGTCGAACATTCAGTAGGACATCCTCTAAAAGACCTGGCAGTTCGTCAATAAGAAATTGAAGGTAATTGAATAGGGCCGTCCAAACGTTAATAGAAAATACATGTTGAAATTTAGATGGGCGTATAGCTTTGGGATTTTCTGATGACCTCCTGTGCAGGTTTCTCAGATTTTGTAACATCACTTCTCGTGAACGTAGATTCATCTGTCCAGAGGACTGTTCTGCAGAAATTAAAATGAAGCCGTGGCAGTCTTAATATCCTCGTAGGATAAACTAGACGAGCATAGTGGTCTACCGTGTCCCCTGCGATAGTGATATGGATGTAGGCCCTCACGTTTTAAAATTCGCCAAACTGTCGCTCGTTTCACTCCTAGTTGTCTAGCGATTCGACGTACAATGAGAGTTTGATCCCTTGTAACAATAGCTACTGCTTCTTCCTGTAAGTCTGCTGGCAAATTTACTCCTCGGTCGAAAAGATAATCACGCAGTTCGCATTCCCGAAATTGTCTGTGTACTTTCAGAAACGTTCTGTAATGAGGAATGCGCCTATCGGGAAACCGATGACGGTATTCAATAACTGCTTGACGTGCACTGCCGTTACAGTAGCCATACACAAAATAAATGTCCGCATACTCTTGAGAAGAAAATCGGTAAGGCATTTTGAATAAAGAAAAAATGTCCACTCACTAATAAGCTGTAGTATGAACTGAAACGTAATGTAATCCTTTATTAAAAAATGCAACGTTAACAGTCATCTGAACATTTGTTTATTGTATGATATTCATAGTTCAGCACTTATGAAATAAGTAAGAACCTTCTTTATCATAAATCAATTTCAAGTACTCTTTTTTGTAGATCTCCAAGAAATTACTGTATGAACTAGGCCACGTGTTTATTTATTTTATGCGACGTTAACAATCACAGGCCTGTTATCGAATCGTATAACTTTTTTTTAAATAAAATCAGTTTGTATTGACTTTAGGATTACATTTTTTTTCATGGTCTGACAATCACATTTATAGATCTGTAACTTTGAAACAAATAAAAATGGATATACAAGTTTTGCATTTTTGTTACTTGAAATGAAGTCTACTTTATACCCCTAAAATTTGAACATAACGATACGGGACACTTTGTATATTATTGATATGGATTTGAAGGGTTTTAAAATTTTGATGTGCTACTTATGGCAACAAATTGAGTCCTGTCAAGTTTCCCGATCGAATATTTATAGAATCATGATAAAAAACAAAATAGAGTCGAATATTTACTCCCTTGAAGAATTTTGGATTTTTATTTCTTTTTAAGAAATGAAAAAAGACATCTTAAAATATATTAATATAATATTGTAACTTATTCCAAGAATATCTTACATTAAATATGCCTTTTTCAAAAATAAGGTAACATAACCTTATTTCACGTCAACTTATTATATATTTGCCTTCATTTTCAGAAAATTATATTGAATAATGACCAAGCGAAAAAGACTCAGTGATTTCCTGTATCTATACAAATGTTATCTTGTAAAACTTTACACATAGACCAAATTGAAGAACTCTACCTACAGAACCAAATTGACATTACCAAGCATTTTCTGCCGAGTAGAAAATATAACTTTTTATGTATACATAGTGTTTTACAAGCTTATATATTTCTAAAAGTATTTTAAGATATATGTAAATAATTCTATTCCTGAATGACGTGTTATTTTCTTCATAAATGTAGTGAGTATTTTTATTAATGAGATCAGTAGATAATGACTATTTTTTTCAATCCACGACAGTACTTATCCTCAAGTAGGCTTTGATTTAAGTTTTGACATTTATTACAAATTAATTACTGAATTGTCATTGTTTGACGTACCCATCGAAAAAATGAGAGTGGAGGAATTGAAACTTTTGAAATTATTAAAACTGCATATCCAGATGATAGTTTATCACGATGTAGTGTTTGAGTGGCACAAGAAATTCGAATCAGTGGAAGATGAGCCTCAACGCGAACGACCACCAACTTCACGGATTGATTACAAAAATTGTAGAAATTAACGACTTGATCCAAAATGATCGTTGGATTGGCATATATCCAATTAGTATAGCTTTGAGTGAAGTGAAGCTTTTAGTAAAACGTTCGGTACAATTAACAACTCTCTACTGTTGTCGAAGCTACAATCTATAGGTGCTTCGCCAAAAATTGTATCTGTTTTCAAAAACTATTGTAAAAGGGATTGTTATATGCTAAGGCCAATAACATCAATATACTTACGTACAAAATCCGCCTTTTGTAAACTTTTAGAACTGACCTAAATATGCTTCATTCCATGTGTATTACGTGAATTTTTTTTGTTGCTAGAAGAAGAAATATAATATGCCAATATGAATTCAGAATGTCTATAAAAAATACAGCTATTAAATTTACACGTAAATACTCGTTACAATGCGTTTATAAAAACTTAATAAGATAACATTGTGTAGACAGCTTTGTATGCTAATGGTTATACCGCGAGATCAAAAATTATATTGATAAAGGATAGCCATGGAATGTAAAACGTCCGTTTCAATTTATATCATTCTTTTGAGATAATTCTGACTAAATTATCAGGTCAACTGTCATACTGACGTTTGACTGACAAAATTTGTAAATATATGTTTATCTTTACATGTTTGAATAATATGTAAATATGTTTATGTCTACATGTTTGAATAACATTTTATTAAAAATTAATAAATAAGTTACAATAAATGTTCGAAATGATGCCCGCCTTGTTTGATACACACATTTACGCGCCTTTTCATGGTATCAAAAGCATTTTGAAACATTCGCAACAGTCCTTACAAATGATGTGCAGGAGTCCTGAAAATTCTATTTTTGCAGTAAAGGAAAATAGTTCATAATAGTCAAGCCAGGTGCCCTCGGAGGAAACTCAACTTGCGTATGCAAACTTATATGTCGATCATCAAAAAACTCACGGAGAAAGGCTGTAGTTTCTCGTGTCGTATATGCTGTTGCACCGTCATGTTGGAAATAACCATTATTAAATTCATCGTCGTGTAGTTGTTGAACAAATTCAGTCAAAATGTAATTTCTATACCGCTCTGCATTGATGGAGAAATTAAAAAAATCGGCACAATTATCCTTCTACGGGAGACTGCCAACCAAACACCTATTTTTTGAGAATGTAGTTGAGATTCAATAAAAAAATGCGATTTATTAGTGCTCCACATTCGCATATTTTGAGAATTTATATATCCCGAAAGATGAAACCATGCCTCATCGGAAAAAAATGTTAAGTTTAGCAGGTCGTTATTCATTAAATTTTTGACGAACCATTGGCAGTACGCAAGACGTCTGGGGTGGTCTGTTGGCAAAAGAGCTTGATATGATTGCATCTTAAATGTATGCATGTTCAAGATTTCCTTTACAATGGTTCGGCATGTTCCATAAGAAACTTCAATTTCTTGAGCCAGGCGTCTCAAAGATTTAGTGGGGTTCTGTTCCATACGATTGCAATCGTCAATAATTACTTCTTCTGCACGAACAGTTGGCCTACCAGCACCTTTTTTATGAGTTACAGATCCTGTTTCGCTAAATACACCAACACTATGTGCAAGACACATATAAAAAATCTTTCTCTACTACTGCGAAATTTGGGAAGTGCTCACTAAAATCATCCAAACGTAAACGCTGTATTCCAAAATTCCATTAACTAGCACACCTGTTCTAAAATACACTTCGGTCATGAAAGTTTTGTGTGCTGTGGTGTAAACCATAACTGAAAAACTAAAAGATGTCAGACAGAAAATATATTCTGAACTTACTGCAAATGAGAATTAATGAATATTAAATCTCATTTTTACATGTAAATTTCGCCTTATGTGATGCGTTAATAACTACAATCCGACAAACTAAGTTTGTACCAGTATGTAGAACACACCTCGTGGCGACTCCGACCTTCCCGGTAATTTGGATAATTAAAAATTGCTGAAAAGCCACGTCTATCAACGGAAAGTGTGTTCTACATACTTGTATAAACTTAGTTTGTCGGATTGTAGTTATTAACACATCACATAAGGCGACATTTACATGTAAAAATGAGATTTCATATTCATTAATTCTCATTTGCAGTAAGTTCAGAATGTTAACTATATATACACAAAGTATAGAAGTGAAAAGCCACATCCGTCTTCGAGATACCGTACATTGATAAGCTCCAATAAGAGCGAAACGCGTCTGTACGTTCCGTTGATGGACGTGGCTTTTCAGCAATTTTTAATTAGAAAATATATTGATAAATATTAATGTCAGTATGACACTAAATGATATAACTTAAGACTTACATTTTACATTTCATGGCAAACCTTTATCGATATAATTTTTGATCTCGTGGTATATCCTGGTAAGAAAAGTCAGTTGTTAAAAGTTTATAGTTACATGTGAATTTTTAAAAGAAGATGTATTAAAAGAAGATGTAATATTTCGCGGGGCCAATTTGGTTACAATTTACCTTCACTCGAAGACGTATATCTAAATCATATCGCACGTACACATGTACACATGTAACGACCAACAACTGACTAAGACGATCTTGAAACTGACCGATAATAACAAAACTACTCTTTTTGTTACTGTCTGTCACCAATAAGATACTCTTTAAGATGTAGTCGGTCGCACAGTGGCGTGACAAATATTTTTTACATATCGTCTCGCTTATGAAAGGGAATTTTCGGAAAATATTTTAGATTTATATTCTATATAATTGCATCTTTCCATTTTTCATGAGTTGTCTCTTTCCTTTCAAAGACACCCTTTATATCAGCCAGTAAATAATTTAAGGAAAACTTATACAAAAGCTGCAGGTCAAGATAGAACAAAACAGTAATCAAATGTCAAAATCGCAGTAAATTAGATAACCTAAACACCCTCTATGTTAAAATCAAATGGACCTCGTATATTTTATACTATTACTAGAAAAAAAAGGAAAACAAAGAAGAAAAACTGCAGACCGAGAAATGTCAGAAAATTACAATGACAAATTACTATCATCTCTTAGACAACTTGTTCTTTCTTAATAATGATAAAGAAAATGCCCATGCTTTGCACGTTATTAACGCTGTCCGTGTCGATCAGATCGCCCTTCTTGTTGCATAATTGACATCTGAATCCTGCAGACGGTGACATTTCCTATTTAGCTAATCCGAGGCATCTCTCTTACCATTCCCTTCAACCTGAAATACGTCGACCCATCGCTGTAATACAGTGCTACAAATTGAGTGTCGTATGTCGCTTGTTAGCGACTCAGTCTTATAGCTATCAATTACTGGGCATTGTTAGGTCGAGATTCTTTGACAAAAGCCCTAATGATCTTTTCTATTAGCCAATAAACTTGCCTGTTATCTGTTTTAACAATAGAACTCCAACAGCAGAGGCACTCAAATATCGATAATAATCAGAATGCGATGTGTTTTTGTTCTTTTATTGTAATCGATTTTTATTTTAATGAAGCTGTTCAGAGATGGCGAAACTATGAATTTGAAACCATAGACTGAAAATTGGTTGTTAGTATATTGATATTCGTTTCAAATTAAATTGATATAAAAGATATTTATTTGAAAAAATTAAATATAGATTTCTTATAACGAGCCATCGAAAAAATTCATAATTGGAGTAGACTGTGACATTTGGTTGATATTTTAACCACTTCCACATAATGACATTTATTATTTGACATTGAAACTATAAGTTTGTGTCAAATTTTTCAAAACTCTTATTAAAAAAATTGTTTGTGTTAAAAATTAGAGTACAAATAGATTAATAGTAAGTATTAAGTATAAGAATAACCCTCACAGATATAATATACGAGAATAATGTACAATGTTGTAGCAGACAAACGAATGAATATTGAATAAAATGTGCCAACAACTTCAAAAAGCAAGTAAACTAAACTAAAATGCACTTCGAAATTAAATAATTAACTCTAGCGAGTCTACAGCTTAAAACTAGTTAATAATTTAATCTCAGCAGAAACTAGAACAAAATTTCCGATGCGAAGCTTTGATGAAAACTTGATCTTAGCTTATCGTACATAATATATATGCTAATACGTGGAACGGGCGTAGAATGTATATATAGTGATAGACTTCGATGTCCTGTTTATGTTTCAGTTCTGTACTTTTCGCATATATAATGCAATATTTTTGCATGCTATTTTTCACGGTTCGCTCCAATGTAAAAAAGACGTGCATATACCGCGTTCCAAAAGTAATCAATACACATTGTTTGTAATGATTTTTATTTTCCTCTCTTTTTGTTTTTGGTTTGAGAGAAGCAGCTTCGGTGTCACTTATTTCTAAATAGTCAGATTTAGTTTCATAAAATTCAGGCAAAATGTTAATTCAAACACGCAAATCAATGGTTCTTCAAATTAGATATTTTTCCCTCTACCACTTTTATAAATTGACATTACATTGACAAAAATTGAACAATAATGGAAAGTAAATCAAACAAGTGACCAAATAAGTATTATCTAAGATTGTATCCAAGGACAAAAAAAATGTTTTCCACGGTAAGTCACTTACCGTAGTAGGTCGTTTTTCGCGCAAGGCACTGCTGCCTATACGATATTGTTAGGGATACATTTAATATCCTTTTGTAATATTCTAATTTCAAAAATTTTTTTATTGTTAATATAAGTACATTTGGGATATATAATTCAAACATAAACATTTAAAATTTTAGAAATATTTAAGGTTATTATTTCGTGTTTAGGCCACTGTATAATATACTTTTGTTAGCACACACATATTGTACAAACTTTCATTAAGTTCTAAGAATTCTTTACATTTGTAATCTATTAGTAAATAGATTGTCAAATGTAAGGAATTCTTAGAACTTAAAGAAAGTTTGTACAATCTGTGTGTGCTAATAAAAGTATATTATACAGTGGCTCAATCTCGTAAAAAATTATTTACATTTGCAAATCTATTAATAAATAGATTTGCAGATTGACTCAAAAATATAAACTCAACAACAGCATAAGACACCCAGTCTTACTTTAAACTTCAACATAACAATAATATTTTAGCATAAGACACCAGTCGCACCAGAAGTTTATGTTAGTATAAGTCACAAAATAATACAAATCTGTATAAAAACAAATTTATATCTGTATATGCATGGACACACAGTACGTATTTACCAGCGTTTGCTTCAACTACCAGACGCATGCGTTTCTGTGTAACCACTTTGTCAATGATAGGTTTACGAAGACAAGCGACTGTTGGTACACTTGCGGTCATGTAGCAAGTTTTGTCCTATCCGAAGACATCAGATAACCTCAAGCCATCTGACGGACAAAACCGACCACGCCGGTGCAAAGTGTTTCTTCTCGAATAGCTAAGCTATTACAGGAAAAGAAAAAATACGAATATTACTGTGAGTCCATTAACTCGTCGCCAGGTGGCGTAGTATAGCAAACACAAATTGCATGTCGATGCGACAATTCACATCAAGCTTTGATACAAAATAACACAAATCTGTATAAAAAGAAATTTGTATCTGTATATGCATGGACACACAGTACGTATTTACCAGCGTTTGCTTCAACTACTACTACTACTTCGACTCACAGTAATATGCGTATTTTTTCTTTTCCTGTAATAGCTTAGCTATTCGAGAAGAAACACTTTGCACCGGCGTGGTCGGTTTGTCCGTCAGATGGCATGAGGTTATTTGATGTCTTCGGATAGGACAAAACTTGCTACATGACCGCAAGTGTACCAACAGTCGCTTGTCTTCGTAAACCTATCATTGACAAAGTGGTTACACAGAAACGCATGCGTCTGGTAGTTGAAGCAAACGCTGGTAAATACGTGCTGTGTGTCCATGCAGATACAAATTTGTTTTTATACAGATTTGTACTATTTTGTATCAAAGCTTGATGTGAATTGTCGCATCGACATGCAATTTGTTTTTGCTATACTACGCCACCTGGCGACGAGTTAATGGACTCACAGTAATATGCGTATTTTTTCTTTTCCTGTAATAGCTTAGCTATTCGAGAAGAAACACTTTGCACCGGCGTGGTCGGTTTTGTCCGTCAGATGGCATGAGGTTATCTGATGTCTTCGGATAGGACAAAACTTGCTACATGACGGCAAATGTACCTACAGTCGTTTGTCTTCGTAAACCTATCATTGACAAAGTGGTTACACAGAAACGCATGCGTCTGGTAGTTGAAGCAAACGCTGGTAAATGCGTACTGTGTGTCCATGCATATACAGATACAAATTTTTTTTTATACAGATTTGTATTATTTTGTATCAAAGCTTGATGTGAATTGTCGCATCGACATGCAATTTGTTTTTGTTAGTATAAGTCGTTGTAGATTCAATATATATATATATATATATATATATATATATATATATATATATATATATATATATAGTGTAAATAAATAAATTTAGATGAAAGTACATTTATTCAATAACAAACAGTCACCGAAGATTTAAAAAGTAAAGTGTATACAGCCTTACAAACTGTGAGAGGTAAAGCAACACCATTGAGGTCGTGATTCTAGATGCATAACCGCCAGAAACCGGATACAACAATAACATTGGTACATCGTTCTTATCAATACAAATATAAATAATAAAAAAATTGTGATGGATAGAACATATTTATCTATTAATATTAATAATAATTTTACAATTGGAACAATTTTGAATATTCAAAAAAGATGTGTTTACAAAATATTTAACTTCATTAGTAGGGCCCGAACACGAGTGACCCATAACTCATCGCCCACGGGCGTACTATTGAAAATTTGTATTTTTAAAGAGTTTTTACTTTTACTTATATAATTGGAAAACACACGTGTGGTGATCTATAAAATACGAAATATATCTTTATTTGCTCATTTTGTAGTTTAAGTTGAGTAAAGGAGTATTAATATTAACTAGCAATAATTTCTCAAGTTTCTCTACTGTAAAATGTGTTCTCTTTGAATGAAATACATTCTTGTAGATAGAAAGCATCCTTTCTACATCGCAACTGGTTATAGGTGCATGCTGGAAATATTTTATTTTTCAGTGTATTTAGCAGTTAGATTTTGAGGCATTGTCGGGGGACATTGCGGCAAATGTGTATTACAAAATGCATCTAACTCTTTCCGAAAGCCACATCCGAAGTCACTTGGAATATTTTTCAAATTATTAATAGCCACATCTAATGTGGTTAATCCATCATTTAATATGAGATTTCGATTTTCAAAATAAGTGATTTCTAAAGTGTTTCTGAAGAAAGTACAACCTATTTTTTAAATTTGGAATTTGTATTAGTTCCTTGCACCCAGAAACACTTCGAGCATCGTAATTTAAACATGTAACGAAATTTTGTAAACAATATAAATTTTCTGCATAAAAACTAGTAGCTTGCAACCATGTTCCCCATCTAGTTATTACTGGAGAGGGAGGCAGTCACAAAGATGGAAGTCTTTCCCTGTAAAGAGTTACTCTTATTGGTGCTTTTCTGAAAACTTTTTTAAAAGCGGATACAAGTCTATCAACTTCCGGAAAGCTGTTTCTGATATAATCACAGATTCTGTGGAGGGCATGTGCTATACAAGTAATATGCAGCATATTAGGATATTAGCATATTATGATTTAAGCTAAATTGTTTTAGCTGCTGTTCGCACATCAACTGTATTTATATTATAACTTTTGTTGCTATTACATATGCATTATATGGAATAGTTAAATGTAGTACAGCGAACAGAGTATGCATCCCCACTACTTGCCGAACGCATTTACCCTGGCTATAACGCACATAGAAACGTGTCTCTTTAAAATTATTCAGCCGTAACTTGATGTACTTTTCAAAGATTTTGAACAAGATGACGGCTTCATTATTATAACTACAAATCTTCGGGGGATTTTGTTCTTGGATTGTTGAATCTTGACAATTCCCGTATCAGTTTTCATTTCAATATCTTCAACATAGAAACATAGCGTCATCTATTTCCTTAGCTTTTCTGCCAATGAACCATTCCTTAAAGCTACTTTATGTTCGCTCATGCCGAGGTCTTTATTTTTGCGCCAACACGAAAGCACCAGCTGTATTAACACTGACTTCTATTTCCAAAAAGTTTTCCAATTCTTCCAATGCACTCATTGTAAGTTATACATTTGCGTCAATTCCATTTTTTTGTTTAACACCAATATTTCAGGCAACATGGTGACAGACATCGGATGCCCAATTATATTTCTAAAAAACCTAAAAAGATTAGATGATAAAATGGAAGTTAGGTTTTTCTAACTTGTCCATTTTCTAATCCTTCCCTTAGGGTGTCATTTCTTATCTTTTCCATTACTGTCACATTAGCTACGATTATTAGGTATTTCAATTCTATTATTTGGATTTTTCTCTCTAATTTATCTATAATTACCCACTACTCAACCATAAAAGCAATGTTGGTAAGAATATTGCTTAGTAAACCGTAATTTCCCTTGATGTTATGAAATAGTTTAGATGCTTAATGTTTTGTAGTATATTATTTATTTTAACACTAAATTGCCTTTCTATATCATTAGTTGTCACTGGGGTCTTTGTTCTTACTGGTATTTACAGTCATTCCCTTCCCTTCTAAACTATAGGTTTTTCTCAGTACTCGCTTTTCTTATAATATATATTTATATTTATTAAATAATTGATATTAGAAAAAAAGAATTTATTAAATAAGCTCCACTGCTGGAGGACCATCAAGTGCTGAACGCTATTATGTGAAGTAACTGCCTGAAATAAAATTTGCCAAACTTGACCAATCAATACAACCAGTTGAGGGACGCATTGTAAAGGAACACAAAAGTACTACAAAATGAGCGACGACATTTTCATAATCCGGTGGTGGCCAGTTTCAACATCCACTTCGCTAACAAACAAGCAATAATGGCCTTCTTGTCAAAAAATTCTTTTGGAACGTAAAAAGTAAGATGCTTATTATAAAGAGAATTGAATAATAAAATCCCTGTACAGGAACTTTCATAAAGATAGAGGTGAAATGTAGAGAAAAGATCTGATTCGTTTTCAAGTAGATTGTTTACATACGTTAAAGGATTATGTATATATATATATATATATATATATATATATATATATATATATATATATATTTATATATATGTATATATATCAAAGTTGATAAATTCTTGAAAATTCGGCTTTTTTTTTAATAAATAATGAATCTGTTTACATTTCGACCACTATTTTTTCTATAGGCAATCGTGTCTTCATCAGAACATGTTTTATTTTTATATATAATTAAATTTCATATTCGTTAAAAATTACGGTTACATACATATTAAAAATTATTGTTAAATATAAAATATGTGCTACATTTGTACTGTAAAAATTTATTTTATTAAAATGAACATCAATACTCTTGTCATTTTGTGTATATAAATGCAACTATTCCCTAGGAATAGTTGAGTGTTTTTTAAATGATCTTAATTTATAATATAGAAAAATATACTTTGGATGAATTTGCAATTTCATTTCGATCGTTTACGGCGTTTTTTTCTTGTTTCTTTAATGTGAATTAATTCTAATACTGATCTAGCTTTGTAATTTTTCTCTGTTTGTTACAAAGTTACAAACAACTCAACTATTTTAAAGCCACTCGTATGATGTTAAAAATACGAGATCACATGCTGGGGTAAACGGAAAAATGTTAAATAAACACATGTAGCAAGCAGGTAGTTTTAAAGCTTAGTGGACCTCCCTAGTATGTACAAGTATACTCTTAAGTCAATATGTGTAAATCTCAATGTACATTTTATAATTACTAGAACAGTAGTAAACGCATTCAAATTGGAAGTACAATACAATTTACATAATTACCATATTTATAATTTTTGTTATACGCCCAGTATTTAGTCTCCGAAGAAGGCAATAAATGTCAAAACGTTAAAATAAGTTTCCTGTTTTAAGAATAATTTATCAATAACCCGAATTCCAGGAAAAATTAACCTTTTATTTTTAATAAAACGCCTAAGAAGAAAATAGAAAGATATATATGTATATATATATATATATATATATATATATATATATATATTGTTGTAGGGCAATTTATCCACATATCAAATTCTTCTGCTTATAGATAACAGATCCGAGAATGTTATATCTGAAAAATAATGTATTGTGAGATTATTGAATAGCTAAATTTTTGTATATTAATGTAAAACCATAGTTGGATTTAGAAATATTGATATCGATAAACATTGTAAATTATATTCAGTCTATTTTTATTACTCGCTCTTTATTTAAATATCTTTATATTTTTCCGCGAAGATCTAGGTTTTCTAAATCTGATTATAGTTATATTCTTTGTTATACATATATTTCTTTTAATATTGTAATATCTTTTATTGTTCCTTGGATATTATCATTTCTAAATTTGTAATTTGAAATACGTGAGTAGATTTTATCAGCATGATGTTTAGCTGTCAGAATTATTTTCATTACTAAATTATATATTTTATTTACTAAAGTAACATTCAAAATTATTATTTATTTGAATTTGTCATAGTTGTCTTTAATATAATTTTCGAGATCATTGTACAAATTCCTAAGAAAATCTGATTTATGGAAATACAAATTTGTCTTATGGGACCCGGGACAACGAAAAACAAGATTATTGATTGAGAAGTTTTTTTGCAGGCAGTGGAATAATTAAGTGTTATTTTTGAATTCCTCAACGAAATTATTCGCATAATAACTTATTAGAACGTTTTAATCACCAGAAAGTGGATAATTTAAAATAATTTGACATATTTACCTTGCGAGAAGATTTTCTTCGTGTGTGGAGATCAAGGAAACCTAATAATCTTCACTATTTTGATTCCTTTTATATATTATTCTATCTTCGTTTATGCAGTTTTATTAAAGAAGCTACTGGATTTATCTTTTGGAAATTTTGGACAAGATACACTCATCTGGAAAACGTATATACACATAACCATGCTGTTTACTTCATGCAAGAGGACTATTTGCGAGTCTACAACAAGATTATCTATCAGACGTTCGAGATAAGGATATCGTAACCTGCCTTTGCTGTATTTGTTGGTTTTCTACGGCACATTTTACAGTTGAGAAGACACGTGGTTTGACATTTCCATTTGTACTTAAAGTGACAGGTATTCTGTAAAGATTGTTTACCTTAATTATATTAAAGATATAACTTTTCTCGAGATCGAATATCAAATATTTAAAATTACTCACGACATTTCAAAATATCATATCATTCTGATCTTACATTTGTATTAGATTCTTTGATCAACCATTTTAATATTATATCTTGTTTTATAATTGAAAAGGGATATCAGTTAATTTCTAAAATATATTATTATCATTATAGATATAATCGTTTTATTTTATGCATTCTTGTGTAGCTGTCTGCACGTCCGGAACCTACCTTTGACCCTGAGATAAGCAGTTTTCATCTCAGATTATCTTTTATATACATAATTTTTGAGCTAGCATAATACAGGGTATTCTTTCCAAATTTATTTATATTTATCATTAATAAATTTTCTTATTTTCTTATACCACGTCAGCATTATATCATTAATCGGCGGTCCAACTTAGGGGCTGTTATCAGTACTATATCATTAATCGGCGGCCCAGCGAGAGGCTGTTGACCGTATTATTACAATATATATATATATATATATATATATATATATATATATATATAATGATGTAAAGAAAATTCAGAAATTACAATTATAAAAGATGTGAGTACATGGGAAGAAAATAATTAGTAGATATAGTATAAGATATTTTATATAATGTAAACAAATGTAAAATAATAAAAGCGAAAGGTAATCAGTTTGATAAAGACAGTTAGAAAAAGCAAAAATTATTTAAAATTTTGAAGTAAAATTTAAAACTACAAAAATTATTTACACAATTAAAAATAAGTTGTCAATACAAACATTCCGAAAATAAGTAGGTGCTGTGAGATACCAAAATCTGAATAGAGAGAGGTACTCCAGCCATTGAAGCGAAAAGACGTACTTTGGTTTCCAACCAGAGGTACACCATTTTGGAGTGGAATAAAGCGTCCCAAGAAAAGTGTAATTTAAATTAGTTAAAGCGAAGTAAAAGGTGATAATTATAAAAATAAATCGAGATAATATAAATATACATTACCAGAGCAAAAATTAAAGCTGGTTAATGTATTATTGTGTAAATAAACACATTTTAAATTTAAATATCTATACATTTGCTTATCATGCTGACAGTTCCGTGTTTTGATTCCTGTCTGGCTGTACGAGTAGGTTTTCGTGGTTTTCCTTCTCGTTTAAGGCGAATGCCGACAGCTTTACATCTTAAGAGGCTTACAGGCGCATACATAATAATAACTCATGTCTTGCGATTCCCTGTTTTTGTTGTTTATCTATTTTAGAATACTAAGGCATGATGTATTATTATTCAATTGGAACGTATCTTTGAATAATTTTATCCACAGCAGCTACAAATGTATGACATTAATATACTGTCATGTATATTTTATATTCCTTTAAAAAGGCATCATTTGCTGAAATATGTAGGATTGTTTTAAATATATATATATATATATTTTAAAGTAAAACCAGACCTTAAATCGCCAACAAATTGAATTTACCATAACATACAAAGGTCACGAAATAATTATCTACATATATATATATATATATATATATATATATATATATATATGTATATATATATATATATATATATATATAAATGTGATGATATTTAATTTTCATCCTTTAAATAGGTGACTAGTATTCGCGAATAGTTAAATCTAGGTTCTTCAGCATTCTCGTCAAGTATTTGTCGCAAACGCTTTCATTCTTATTTGATGTATTCATATGTCTTCTATATTACATGAATCCCTTAGCTGCAAGAACGTAAGTGGATTTGAGTAAATTTTCCGCTTAAAATTCGCTTGGTAAGGCGATGCTGATGTCGAACGTTGTTGCATCAAGCGACTGCAACGCTGGAAAAATCAATTAGCAAAGTCATCTGGAACTGCACACCTTAATCTCATATTGGCGTAAGTTAATACAACTCTCGAGTTTAAAATTTAATTTTCAGTTTACAGTGTGCGGTTACGGTGTATGTCGGAAAGCAAAAGGAACGAGTTTGGAAAACGCTAAACGAGGACGAAAAATAAATAAGTAAATAGAGTTTGCCAAAGTCGAGTAACACGTTGGAGAGAATTATTGATTATAAAATATCTTTCGCTTGAAATATTCCACTTCAGTTATTTCTCACGTTGCCTTTGCATGGTATTTACAGTTTTTAAAGTTTTATACGTTTAAACTTTAATTTTGAATATTTAAGACGTAAATTTTGAAAAATTTATATCTAGGGTAAACGTCTATTGGCATGCAAATTACATACTAGCAACTTTTAAGACATAAAACTTGTAGTAACTGGAATAAATATCTTTTTTGATATATTTTGGTAAAATTATTTTATTATCAAAGTAAATAAATTGATTAAAATTTAGAGATTACTATAATATATTGTTATAGTACAGCTCATACCTACGGCTTATAAACCATTTAATTAATTTATATTATCCCAAGAGAGTAATATCAATGAAATAATAGTAATTAAAGCGTTATTAACTAAGTAAATAATATGTAAACACGATGTAAGATCAAAATTAGCTTTTTAATCATGATTCGGAACTTAATTGAATATTTTTATTTCCTTATTTATTTTATTTGGTCATTTATTAATTTATCATAACTTAATATCGCGTGAAATCAATAATTTTAAAGCTAATTATAATTAAAATATTTGTGTACAAATATAATTTTGAATATCATTGTTAATTTAACTTTTGACTAACCCCTGTAAAAAGTATGCAACTTTGATCACGTGATGGTATTATAGTAGGATAAATTTAAGTCCATACAGGAATAACCAATATTGACATACGAACAAAAAGCACACAGGAATATTCAGAAAAATAATTTATTAAGATGGATAAAATAACTTTATTTATATTATTTGGATTTATAGCAGAATTTTACAAAAATATAATTAATTGTCACTAGCTTCCTGTGGTAGTTATGGCAATAAAACAAAAGTTGTTTAAAGGAGATTTTTGCACGACTTGTAATAGAAACGACGTTTTTTCGACACATCATTTTTAAAATTCATAAAAACACAATATATAAGCCTAATTTAATTATAAATGTCGTTTTAAAAATATAGTAAATGTAACTACCTTAACCCTAGAATGCATGACCTAAATTTTTTACTCTTTTACATATAGTGAGTCTTTGAGACTCACATACATTAAGTACGAGAAAATAGGATTTAGCTGCCTTTTCTTGGTGCGTTTCTTTATTATTCATTAGTAGTTAGTAGTTTTGGTTTAGAAATCAGTTCTGTAGCATTAAATACAATTTAATAACTCAAAAAATGAAAATACAAAATACCATTTGATATCCATATGGATATTCTAAAATAATGAAATACCCTTAGTTTACATTATTATAATTGTTCCAAATAATAAGAATTTTTAATGGCAGCTACTACATATCATAACACTATGCTCCTTACACACATTGTTCTTACATTTATTACAAATCTGTTTGCTCATTCTTCCTAATTTTGCTGGACAGATATGACAATGCCTTTTCTTCGTAGGTGGCTCCTCTTGTTGCTTTACTGGAATTTCAATGAAGATCTTTATTTCTTCGACTGTTCTTTTATGTAAAAACGGATTTTGAGATCTTCTAGTCATATAGGGTAATATCAGAGCTTCGGAAAGGTTTTTTATCAAAATCCTACGGCGATATTTTTTTCGTGCTTCAAAATCTGGATGCTCAGTTATATAAAGAAAAAATGCATTTACTGCACCGATATCTAACATGTTCGAAAATACGGCAAATGGCCACCGCCGTGTTTGCCTTTTGCACGTATAATTGGTAACCATTTGATCCATATGATCTACACCCCCTTTGGTTTTATTGTAAAATTGGATGATTTCGGGTTTTTTCTTTATACTATCTTCATTCACAGCGCTGTCATGGTGCATTGTACTAAGCAATATAACTGATTTATTTTTTTTGGGCACATAACTAACAACGGTTAAGTTTTCACTGAATCCAAACAACGAAGAGGATACCTGACGATCTTTCGAAGCCTTGAACTCTATGGGAATCTCCTTTTTATCTTTACGAAGTGTTCCTACTGCGGTGATACCGACTTTTAGCAGATTTTGAAACAAATCTATAGTGGTAAAGTAGTTATCGCAGGTTAAATTTCGAGAACTATTCTTTATACTAGTTATAAGAGTAGTCACTACAGTTTCTCCAAGACGTCGTTGGACTTCTGCTCCAGGTTGCTTTCCAATATATATAATACCATCAATAGCGTACCCAGTTTCACTTTCATAAAGCCAGAAAAACTTTATGCCATATTTACATGGCTTACTTGGCATATATTGTATAAAACTACAACGTCCACGAAATCCCAGTAATTGTTCATCAATAGTCACGTTCGCCTTTGGTATCATAACAGTTTTACATTGTTTGATAAATAAGTCCCAAATATATCTTATTGGTACAAGTTTATCTGTACCCAAACGAGCGGCACTCGTTCTTTTATCATCAAATCTAATAAACCGTCTTATGTTCTCAAAGCGATTTACTGTCATTGTAGCTCTGTACATCGGATTTGAACATTTATTCAAAAACAATTCCCTTATCGGACTATCCCATTGTTTTTTCGACTCCTGCTAACAGCAACAATCCCAGAAATGCGTTCATCTCATCAACTTCCACATTTTTCCACTCTTTACCTTTGTCAGAATATTGCCGTTTTGCTTCCTCGTTAGTACAAGCAACAACTTCTTCTAGGATTTCTCGGGTAAGAAAAACATTCCAAGCATCAATAAATGATATTATCCTGTTGCGTTGCTTTGGACCAGGAGTAAAACGAATAATGTTGTGACAAGAAATTTTTGTCTGAGCTGGAGCATCGATTTTCCACTCGTACCCATTCTATCCTCTCATACCCTGAGAATTCTGATTTTCAATGATTTCTTCTAAATCTTGATCATCTGATTCTAGAGCTTCATCTTCACTGGCTGATAAAATGTCTTCCTCCATATTTTCATTTTCCTCGTTCCTGTTTGGATGAACAGATTCCTCGGCTTCCTCTTCTGAATCGCAGTCGGAGCTAGACACAACTGAATCAGATTCATTTGCCCATTGAAGGACCGTGCTTTCAAAATCAGCGTCGCCATACCTCAATGATCTTTTACTGCTGCCGGAAGCCATATGAATATCTAACTTTTTACTAAAAAGGAAATGCAATGTTGCGATATTATTTTCTAAATATGAAAAATAGAATCTTACCTTCTATTCAGAAGCTGTTCATAGTCTCTATACAACTATATTATGAATAAAAGAGTATAAATGAAGGACAAAAGAAGTTACCGCTACAACTGACTAATCACTACTTCACCACGACACGCTGAAGGGGGGAAGTTGCAGCTTCAAGTAGGATCGGTCCACTTTTACTGAAACAGCGGCTGTGGGGGGTGTAGGCAAGTAGTTTTCAATATAAACTATTTATGAATATGTGGAACTGTATTTATGTTATTTGACGGGATTTATTCAACCAGGGTCTATGTGGCAACGACCGAGTCTCCTTTTTTTTTGTTTTTATTCAACTAGTTTTCAATAGTCATATGAACATGATATAGGCAACTATATATATAATTAGTAAAAGGGGTTAAATGAGCAATCTAATATTCTTTGATGTTTTGAGATAGTATATTAAGTGCATGTTTGTACCTTGTATCAGAAATCAATAATTGTCTTGAATATATTTATTTATTACTCTATGAAATTGTTTTTTGTTTTACGTATGCTTGTTGAACTGTATGGTATCTAGAACCGACCATATAACCTGAGATTAAGAAGCGCTCTTGTTTTAAATATTAGCATATTCAAAGTTTACTTAATTAAGCTAGTTATAACGAGCCATCGAAAAAATTCATAATTGGAGTAGACTGTGAAATTGGGTTGGTTCTTTAACCACTTCCACATAATGACACATTACTTGATGTTTGACAGTTTCATTTGGTTTTATTGTAAAAAAAGGTTATGGCATTGAAATGATACTACAACAAAAAAGAAAACAAATAATTAATTTAATATCGAAATCATAATCAAAATTTACATATAGCTACAGAAGTTGTTGAAAATGTTGTCCATTTACATCCAAACACAAACAATTTTCTTAATAAGAGTTTTGAAAAATTTGACACAAACTTATAGTTTCAATGTCAAATAATAAATGTCATTATGTGGAAGTGGTTAAAGTACCTAACCCAATTTAATTTCACAGTCTACCCCAATTATGAATTTTTTCGATGGCTCGTTATAACAAGTGTTCATTTGAAAAGTCAATCTAGGTTACTTTGAAATTTTGATAGAATAAGACGCAAATATATTAGTATGTGTTTGTTGTTCCGTAAACGTAAATTCAAATCACATTTGATAATGTCAATCACAAATATCAGTTAGTGCATAAAATAATCGTGCGTCGATTCTGGTTTAAATAAATTGCTTCTCAGTTTTAAAATGGCTTTCACTTTAGAACATAAAATTTTTTTAGTCCAGGCTTATTTTCGAAGTGGTAATAAAATTGATGGTTTATGGGTTTATTCAGTTCAAGATCGCATGGTAGAATTTCAAGTTGAGTTTCCACATTTTGTAATAGATTATATACAATTTAAGAATACTTTGGATAGAACTTTAAAACTTTTTTTCTGAAACTGGTAGTCTCTTAAGAAAATCAGGCAGCGGAGCAGTTAAGAAAAGTACACCTCAAGTTGTCAATCGTGTTGAAGAAATAATGGAAAATGAACCACAAACATCTGTTCGACATTTGAGTCAACAAATTGACCTTTCTGTTGGTACAACTCACAAGTTATTAAAAAAAGGTATGCAACTTTATCCATACCGGGTCACAGCAGTACAAGAATTGTTAGAAATATTACCCACGTAGACTACAGTTTTGTAATGGGTTTGTAAATATGAACAATAATGGAGAACTTTCGCAAAGAGTCATATTTTCTGATGAAGCATGGTTTTATAAAACGGGATACCTAAATTCACAAAATACAAGAATTTGGAGTAGTAAAAATCCACATGTAATTAATGAAGAATCGCTACATCCAGAGAAAATTGGTGTTTTGGGCAACGATAAGCCAAAGGCGAATCATTGGACCAATATTTTTTCGGGGAACGTTAACTGCTCAAAGGTACCGTACGGAAATTTTACAACCACTTCTCAATCAGTTGCATGATGATGAACTTCAAAATGCATATTTCCAACAAGACGGAGCACCTTGACACTGTACTGCAGAATCTTTCGATTATTTAAGAGAATTTTTTGATGAGCGTATAATTAGTCGAAATACTGAAATTGCCTGGCCTGCACGTTCATTCGATTTAACACCTTGCGACTTCTTATTGTGGCCTTATCTAAAAAATAACATATTTCGAACACCTATATTGAATTTAAATAATATGCTACAGAGAATCGAACAGAAATGCATGGAAATTAATAACAATCCAGTAATGTTGCAGAATACCATCAGAAATTTTGAACGGAGGATTTTAAAGTGCATTGATCTTGAAGGACAACATTTTCAACATTTGTTATAGTTTTCAATAAATACCTATTATTTGTTATTTATTTGTATGTATGAAACTGTCAAAATATACGACTTCGTTGGTTAAGTAGTAAATTTTAATTTACGACATACTTCAAAATGTTCTCAGTAAATCACATGCTACTAGATTGACTTTTCAAATGAACACTTGTTATATATTTCACTAAAGTATTTATTCATTCAGCATTTTACATTGCTATATCGACTTACTTTAAATTATATATAAATAGCATTCCTTTATAGCAATATATACTATAATTTTAAGATCTTTCTCAATTTACTCTTAGACAAATTAAACATTGAATATAGGGGATGTGCTGATGATCTACAACATCATCCGTATACACTCCGACTGTATAAAATTGCAAATCAATCTTTCTATAATTTAAGAAAAATGTACCCATAATAACATTTCATCGAATTATAAAAAAAATATATTTCATTTATTTTATTATATTTATATTCATTTTATTTTAATTCGTTTACAAAAATTAAAATTAATCTAATAGCTAAATATCATAAGCAATTAAAAACACCGATAAACTGTCCTAATACCTTATTTACGCCTTCACAAAAACGCAGACTTGTCACTATGAACCCACAGCCCCCTAAAATGTGTGGTTTGATTATTCTTCTTTTTTGTCGTGTTCTCATGACTGAGAAATGGTGATCCCATCTCTAGGTACAGTTGTTCAAAAGTATTTTTAATAATATAAAATATTATTAAAAATCTGGTGTGAAGAACACCAGAAGAACACCAGACAAATACAAGTTCAGTATTAATATTTTTGTGAACGTATTCTTCTTCAGAGATGCAGATATGTATTTCATCTTTCTACAGATTTTTCAGTATGCCTCTAATGGAGAAGGATACCCTTACAAAAAGAACGACTTCGCTCTCTCACATGAATTATTAAGACCGAGCGTAGAAATGCATTTAGCACTGCATGTTGGCAAACGACCGAAGTTCTCGCTCTGTCTACATAACAATGCTGAACTAACGAAGTTATTCTAAAGCTGGCACTACCGTATCTCTAGAAGCTGTATTTTTCGGGTCTTCACTACTCTTAACGGGATAACCGCATGTAATGTAACATCTTAATATTGAACTTGTATTTGTATTTTTCACACCAGATTTGTTATAATATTTTATATTATTAAAAATACTTTTGTATTATACAGAACTGGTGAGGTTTTTACCCACTCATATATGCTTCAAGTTATTCTGTTACAGTTGTTCACTTCTTCCTTCCACGTTTCACGATCGAATTATAACAGAGATACTCCGTATACTAGAGGATGATGGTCTTGAAATATTGCTAGATATATGTAACAAGGTATACTAAAATTAATTCATACTTCAACAACAGGAAACCATCGGCCTACACAAATGAAATGCCGAGTGAAGTATTAAGCATTAGCTATGGAGTGGCACAGGGATCGCTTGTGGGACTATTTTTTTTCTGCATATATGTGAATGACCTTTCTCAGAATATCTCTGATCATACAGTATTATTCCCAGATGACTCCACCTTTATTTGTACAGATCTCAACAAAGAGCAACTTCAACAAAAAATATATGAAGCCACAAATAGATTTACTACAAGCTTCTCTTGCAATGAGTTTTCTCTCAATAAAGACAAAACAATCTGCCGACCTTTTACTTCGAAGCAAATTGGGATTCCAGAAAATACGGCAAATTGCTAGGATTATATTTGGACATTAAATTAACTTGGAGAGCTCATGTTGACAATAAACAGGTCCAATAAACTTTCGTCTGCGTTATACGCCATTAGAAGAGTACGAAATATTATAAATAAAGAGGCTGCTATGATAGCGTACCATGCACTATTCCATACCCGAATGATCTACAGTTTTCAATTGTGGGTGAATCAGCACATGCTGATGACATTCTCGTGCTGCAATTCACCCATTGCAAGCAGTTATTCGTCAAAAACCGGATAATGTTGCTTCCATCGACATAGATTTCTAAGCAGCTACTTGATATTAAAGCCGAATTACCATCACAAAAAAGAAGATGGGCAGTAACAAAGTTGGGATCCAATAATCTAGTTCGGATTCCTGTGCATAGAATTATAACAACCGCTGCACATCATGGGCATCTGCAACTGCTGAATCTGCTGCCACCGGAATGAAATGAGAAACTTAACCTAAAATCTAAAAAAGACTTAAGGACTTGTCTTTTAGAAAACTGTACCCTCTGGGTGAATTTGTGGAGGCTATAAAACAATATAGAATAAATAGCAAAACTAATGTTGTCTAACACATGCACTAACACACACACACGCACGCACACATACCTTGGCGTTACCCTTTTATTTATTGTAGTATTATATTACTGTAATATTGCATTATAAAAGTGGTAAAATGACGCACAAGACAGTGGCCAAGCGATTGGGCCAAATCCACATTTATTTCTATACATAGAAAAGGTTCAACGAAAAAATAGGAGAATTACAGAATAATTGCACTCATACTATTAAGATACTATTAAGAATAATAGATCAGAGTCTGACTAAGTTTATACAGCCGCAAATACCACTGGAGCAGGCAGGCTTTGTAAAAGCAAGAGGCAAACATAAGACATTCTTTACTCTTTATCTACTTTTGGAGTAGCAAGAATACGAAAACAGCGAGTAACCTTTACGGCTACGGATTTCATTACCTAAATAATATACATTTAAAATAATATAACATTTCGATACAAAATAGCAACTATTATAAACAGGACTATGAAAATTTATGTTGCACTACATGTAAATTGAAATAATTTTATGTTCGAAGTATACCGGTAATACCGCTTCGACACTTTCTTAATTTTCTTCGAACTGCATCACCCTTTGAATTTGTTGTAGGTAATTTCGTACTGTCTCAATTATTTTTTGGGGATTAATTGTGAAACAACATAGAGAGATCAAGAGAATTCAAGAGGCCGCTGGTACTGTGCTTTATTGACTACAAGAAAAAGTTAAAAAATTAACTGTCATACATATATACACTCACATTAAAGCAACAAAAATATTCCAGTATACTAGGACACCATAAAATCAACAACGCTACGCCACAAACTAATTTCAGAGACCTTTAATTTTATCCTTGCATTCTTTACTCTTTATCTACTTTTGGAGTAGCAAGAATACGAAAACAGCGAGAAAAGGAACCTTTACGGCTACGGATTTCATTAACTAAATAATATACATTTTAAATAATATAACATTTCGATACAAAGTAGTAACTATTATAAACAGGACTATGAAAATTTTTGTTGCACTACATGTAAATTGAAATAATTTTATTTTCGAAGTATACCGGTAATACCGCTTCGGACACTTTCTTAATTTTCTTCGAACTGCATCACCCTTTGAATTTGTTGTAGGTAATTTCGTACTGTCTCAATTATTTTTTGGGGATTAATTGTGAAACAGCACTTTGTGCCGGTTCCAATATGCGGTGCACATTTGACGATGTCATATATGTGGTACGATCGATTAATTAATGCAGATGTTGACAAAGCCAAGTGTTTGGTACTGGAAATCGCACGATTAAAGAAGCGATAATTAGCAGGTTTACTAGATAATTCAGAAACGACGGTCTTTAGAATTCTACACGGGTACTTTGGAAGAAAAAAGTTAGTGCAAGGTGGGTTCCACGAATGCTTTCGCAAGTGAAAAAGCCAATCCTTAGCGCTTTGTGCGAACGAACCAGATTTAATTATCGACCGATTTGACACTAGAGATGAAACTCGGACGCGTCATTATGATTCAAAATCGAAACAAGAGTCGATGTTGCATGTTAAGGGCTCGAGCCACCCCAAGAAGTTTAAAGTCATTCCCTCTGCAGGAAAAATAATTGCAACTTTGGGATTATCGAGGAATTTTGCTAATTGATTGTCTGAATAAGGGTAGTGCGGTAAAATAGAAACTATTATGTAAGCTTGATCCATCGTCCTTTAGATTCTATGAAAGTGAAAAGAAGAGGAAATCTCACCCGAGGTGTCTTGGGACTCCATGACAATGCACCAGTGCACAAGTCAAGATTTTCAACGAACGCTACTCTTGCCGCTACTTTTTGTTTCCGAATCTCAAAAATGCAACTAGCGGGACAAAATTTAGGGACGATGACGAACTTATAGCAGTTGTAGAGAACTATTTTGCAAAGAAACAAAAATAATATTTTTACGACGAATTAAAGATGTTATTGAAACCGTGTAAAACCTGTATTGAAAAACAAGGCAACTATATTGGAATAGTATATTACATACCGAGCGGGGAAGTGCTCTATTACAGCCGAGCGTCAAGGTAGCTTACCGAGGTGCAAAGCACCGAGGTAAGCTGCAGACGCGAGGCTGGAATGAGTTCTCCCGAGGTATGTATACGACTTTACTCACAATCTACTATTAGTAATTCTATATAAGTTTTATTTTAAATAATAATAATAATAATACATGAGTATCGGTATTTATTTTTATAATAATTTGATAAACTATTTTATGGAAGATACTTGTAAAATCGTTGCTAGGCAATGTAATAAGTTTGTTGAATCTGACAGTTAGGTAATTATTTTGCCAGTTACAAAATATAGTACGGCATTTTTAATAATAAAAAGTCTTTATACGTGTATACTAAGAAATAT